>OX393561.1:20889561-20937061 GCA_947652115.1 Blastomussa wellsi
GACAGGATCATCAGCGCTCGGTTTTTCTCCAAGTATGTGAAGTTGACGGTAATCCAGATCTACAGCCCAACGAACGATGCTAGTGATGAGGACAAGGACACTTTCTATGAGTTGCTGCAGAAGGAGATCGATGCCACGCCACTCCATGACATACTGATTGTGTTGGGAGATGCCAATGCCAAGGTAGGCTCGGACAACACTGGATGGGAAGGAACAATAGGCAGCGAAGGACTTGGCATTATGAACGATAATGGTATAAGATTCGCATCTCTTTGCGCTGAGAACAGCCTTGTCATTGGAGGCACCTGCTTCAAACATAAAGACATCCACAAGTATACATGGACATCACCAAACGGCCGTGACAGGAATCAGATCGACCATGTCGCAATCCGAAGAAGATTCAGAAGATCCCTACTAGATGTTAGAACACAGCGGGGAGCAGACGCAGCAAGTGACCACCATCTTGTGCGATGTAAAATACGCCTGAAGTTGGCAAGGAACAGGAAGAAAAAAAATTCAAGGATCATCTATGACACCGCAAAGCTAAAGGATCCACGGCACAAGCGAAGCTTCAACATAGCCCTGAAGAATCGTTTTGAGGCTCTAAGCAATGACCACCAATGTATCGACGATACATGGGCAGAGTACAAAGATATCTATCGTAGGACGGCGACTGAAACACTCGGGCAACGAGAAAGATCACGGAAGGACTGGCTAAGCCCCTGTACCTGGAACTGTATCGAAGAGAGACGAAAGTTAAAACAGAGCATTTTGGACTGCCACTCAGAGCGAGTGAAGGAAACCAGACAGCGTATGTACCACATGAAGGACAAGGAAGTAAAAAAGAGAGCGCGAGCGGACAAGAGGAGAGCCTTGGAAAGAGTCGCGGAAGAGGCGGAAAGGGCAGCGCAACTAAACAATCTGAAAGAGCTCTACACCAAGACAAAACTATTAAGCGGGTCCCTCAAGAAGCCAAGCACTGGAATACGTACAAAAGACGGTAAAGTCATCACCACAGAGGAAGAAGTGCTTGAAAGGTGGAAAGAACACTTCTATGAGATCCTGAATGTGGCTTGCGAGGAAATCGACCTTCCTGAAGAGTGTGAGCTCGGTGACTGTGTAGATCCAATGGAGATGGACACTGGCCCCTTCACAACCCAAGAACTGAGACAAGTTATATCTCGGTTGAAGAACGGTAAAGCACCTGGTGTGGATAACATTAGCGCAGAAATGCTAAAAGCCAGCCCTCCAGTCGCCCTGGACCGGCTTCTTAATATCTGCAACCAGACTCTTGATCAATGCAGAGCACCATCTGACTGGAAGAGAGCTCTCCTGGCCAAAATACCTAAGAAAGGTGATCCCTCTGTCTGTGACAACTACAGAGGGATATCCCTACTTTCAGTGCCATATAAAATCTTCTGCAGGATGCTCTTGATGAGGATGCAGGAAGGGGTTGAGAATAAGTTACGAGAAGAACAGGCTGCCTACCGAAGAGGAAGAGGAACAACTGAACAGATTTTCATTCTTAGGAATATCTTGGAACAGAGTGCTGAATGGCAAACACCCTTGTACATTGGTTTTATCGACTTCAAGAAGGCCTTTGATAGTGTAAGAAGAGACAAGCTATGGAACATCCTCAGGCATTATGGCATTCCCGACAACTTCGTCGACATCATACAAGAGCTTTATGATGGAAGCACCTGTTGTGTTGTTGAGAATGGACGAACATCAGATTGGTTTCCTGTAGAGACAGGGGTCAAATAGGGCTGTGTTATGTCAGGTCTTTTATTCAATATCATCATTGACTGGGTAATGAGGAACACCACCAACGCACGGCGAGGCCTGAGATGGAAGTTCACCACGGTCCTGGAGGACCTAGACTACGCGGATGACATAGCCCTTCTCTCCAGCCGGCACAAAGATCTCCAAGAGAAGTGTACCCGCCTCCATCAGGTCTCAAGGTATACCGGACTTTGTATCAACACCACCAAGACAAAGGTGCTACGAACAAATGCCAAGGTCACCAACACGATCTCCATTGATGGCTTAGAGGTCGAAGATGTTAACTCCTTCATATACCTAGGTGCCATAGACCACGGAGCTGGCGGGTCACACGAAGACATCACACGCAGGCTGACAATCGCAAGGAATGCATATGCCACTCTAAATCCTATCTGGAGGTCTAAGACATACAGCAAGCCCACCAAGTTGAGAATCTTCAAGAGCTGCGTGATCTCTATTCTCCTGTACGGCGCCGAGATGTGGAGGGTTACATCAACAGACATGGAGCGCCTGGATGTTTTCCATCGAAAATGCCTAAGAAGAATCCTTGGCATATTTTGGCAGTGCACCATCTCTAATCATGAGCTCTATGAAAGAACTGGAGAGGGTCCCATCTCGGAAACTTTGAAAGTCAGACGATGGAGGTGGATCGGTCACGTTTTAAGGAGAGAGAAAGATAACAACTGTAGAGTCGCGCTCACATGGACCCCTGAAGGCAGGAGAAAACGTGGCAGACCAAAGATCACATGGAGGAGAACTATTGAGGCCGAACGGAAAGATCTCGGATGGACAAACTGGACCGGGGCTGAGCAGAAAGCGCTGGACCGTGACGAGTGGCGTGTGTTGTTGCGTGGCCTTATGCTCCACTCAGGGAGCAGGGAGGATGAATGAATGAATGAATGAATGTTTACACTTTCACTTTCTGGTTCAAAACAACAAAGGGAAAGGAAATGTGAGCTTGGAGCAGGTGTTTATAGGTGAAAAAATTTTTGGATCAACACTAAAATTATGCTTGCAAAGAAGGCTACATAGTCAAGCTGCTATCGTCCAAAAAATAGCCGAATTGTTCACTTTTGTGATAAAAGCATGAAACTTTGCATGATTACTACCAACCCTATAACAAACAAATTCTGATATGGATCCAAGGTTATTTAAGTTCCGGGCTTGAGATATGCGCATGCCCTAAAATGGCCAACATGGAAACGAGGCTGAAAATGAAATTGCCTCAAAATGGGTCTAGGATTACAAAAATAAACTTAAAACTGATATATCTGTTTAATATGTGGTATTCTATGCTATTTTTATAGCAGAGATTAGATTTCGGTGTGATCACGTGACCTTTCTTTACAATTGTACCAATTTGGCTTGGGATTCCAGTGGTGAAATGGTAACAATAGAGGCATGCACTACTTTGACTATCACTAATTAAAGCCCAGTTATCACGTTGTCATTTCACTGATAGAAAATGCCTTTTCTCTTGAACCAACCATGAAATGACCTAAAAAATATGCATTTTTAATATATTCGTCATCGATGCACTGGATTATTGCATTTGGCTAATCAACATTGAAATGACAGTTTGCGAAACGTGCCCTTGACTTTTGTGTTTTTTTTTTTCTTTTCATTTTTCTTGGATTCTTACTTAGTGTCTCCATTTACGCTATTTAAATTTAATTTTAAACTGGTAAAACCTGGGGACTAGTTCTCAGGTCTCTAGCGGTTTCCAAGATGGCAGCCTCCATGAATGTGTACTTACAGGCATGAAAGGTAAGACATCTTTCCCGTCATTACAAGCATAGGAGTTCATATATAAAGTTAAGAAATAGTAAATTAATCCTTTGAACACTATTAATGGAGTATTTTCTAAAGTAATTACAGTGGTCATGAAGAAGAAAATGCTTTTCATCGGTCTTTTTAAGACTGTAACTTCATCGGCTGATAAGTTGATAAACATGTTTCAGTGACAAATATCCTGTTGAGGGGCCATGGACTGGAAGTTGTGTGTCATTTGTCAAACAGCCAAAACTGGAGAACCTTTACAATGTCCTGCGATTTCGAAAAGGAAAGATGTTGGAGCTAGCTATTCGTCATTTGCCAGAAACTTGGATCAGAAGATTGGATCAGTTCCTACAAATGTTAATTTTGAAGAGCTAAACGAGGGACGGCAAATAGAGCACACCCTTAAAGAGAGAAAGGCCTCGTGGCACAAGACTTGTAGAAATGGTTTTAGTAATGAAAAGTTAGAGCGGGCGAAGAAAAGGAAACACGAAAGTGAAAAGTTAGAGGAAAACAACAGCCTTCCTGTGACGGAAAACAGCCCAAGTCCCGTGAAAGCCAGACGGTCCAGCTTTCCAAGCAACCCGTCAAACAACCACTGCTTCTTTTGTGATTCAGTTGACGGCCCAGAAAATCTGCATAATGCGTCCACCCTTGAGGTTGACAGAAAAGTAAGAGAATGTGCATCTCTTGTTAATGACAGCAAGCTGATTGCCAAGCTGGCGACAGGGGACATGGTAGCAACAGAGGCAAAATACCATGTGAAATGCTTAGTTAATCTGTACAACAAAGCGAGAAAAGTGAAATGCTCCTCTGGAAATGCAGGTTCCTCATCATATAAGCCTATAGACATGGACGAACTTGCATTTGCAGAACTTGTTGCCTTTATTGATGAGAGTCTTCAGGTTGAAGAACCAGCTGTGTTGAAGCTATCCGATCTTGTAAAGTTCTATTCTTCAAAGCTCAGTGAACTAGGAGAAGAGCAACCTACTAGGATCAATGCCACAAGACTGAAGACCCGCCTACTCACAGCCTTTCCAGACCTTACAGCACACGCTCAAGGACGAGAGGTTCTTTTTGTCCTCAGCCATGAAATCGGAGGTGTCTTACTCGAGGCTAAGAATAGGGACTCAGAGGCATTTTACTTGGCAAAAGCAGCAATGATTGTAAGAAGAGAAATTCTTCAGGTGAAAAACTCTTTTAATGGCACATTTACACCCAATTGCCAGACAGATTCAGTTCCAGCCTACAGCTTTTCTGGATATGATAATGAAAGGCCCTACGATAAAAAGGGATTCAGCGGAGAGCCAGGCGTGCCTTACTGTTTCTCAATTATTGGTGTTTAACCGCCTATCTCGAATTCGAGACAAATCTGGCAGTGCTTCTGGTACTACTCACAGCACCCACCACATAAGAGGCAGAGAGTGCCCTCTTCCGATATATGCAGCTCTGAAGATCCATGGAGCAACGAGAGAAAAATCACTCATTGATGTCTTCTACAAGCTTGGAATGTGCATATCCTACGACCGCCTCCTTTCCATCTCTAGCGACATAACCAACAGCGTCATTGATAGGTATGACAGGGACGGCGTGGTATGTCCTTCCAAGCTACGTGACGGTATATTTACAACTGCAGCCCTCGACAATATTGATCATAACCCGAGTTCTACTAGCTCCCATGATTCCTTTCATGGAACAGCAATCTCCTTGGCTCAGCATCCAACCACAGAAAAGCCAGGAACAGAAAGATCCACAGATGTGTTCAATCCTGAAAAAGGCTCAAAATCGAAGAAAATTGCTGCACTGCCGTCCTACTACACTGATGTACCGCCGTTAACTCTTCCCTCTACGAACATTGTTGTTCCCAACACCAGTACTCCGTTGGTATCTGTACCGGATTGTTATGAGACCTCTAACGGAAGTGATCGAGAAGAAGACTGGTTGAAAAACACCCTGGAAGTCGTTACTAAGAAGGAGCTAAGCAAAGAAGACACCGTGTCGTGGGCAGCTTACCGGGCTTCAAAGTCATCGCTATCATCTCACCAGCCGGCTCACATATCGTTGTTGCCAATGTTCACCGAGAATGCTCACTCGCTCGCCATGATTGCACATGGCATTAACGTCATCAGCGCAGCTGTAAAGCATTTGAATCCCTCGCAAGTTCCCGTTGTTACTGTTGATCAGCCATTGTTTGCTTTGGCGAAGGAAATTCAATGGAAAATGCATGAATATGCTGAGGAGCACGTAGTTGTCATGCTGGGGGGATTACACATCGAGATGGCTGCTTTTAAAGCTCTCGGCAAGTGGGTCCATGGAAGTGGATGGACAGAGGCCTTGACAAATGCATCAGTTGCATCATCGGGTGTAGCAGATTCTTTCCTATCAGCAAGCCACATAACACGAACCAGACGGGCTCATCAAGTAACGGCGGCCAGTCTCCATATTCTGATGAATGATGCATATGAAGAATACAGTCAATCGGATGAGATCGATAGGCTCATACTTGGGCATTTTGCTATTTTTGACATGCTCTTTTGATTTCTGACAGGTATTTAGCATCCCTACCATCTTTTAGGATTGACAGGGTCATGTGACACTGTTATGAAGAGGGCCTATAGAGAAAGCTGTGGCTCAGATAGATTCCATATTATACAAATCCATCTCAGATTAACTACCAATACTAACAAATTTCCATTGGCAACAGCAATTGAAATTTCTAGATCAATTCTACAAATACAATAACTGAATGGCACATCATATGTTACACGTCTGTCTAGTAACAACAACTTATTTTATTTCTGTTGACCATAATTGCAAATCTTCAAACAGGGCTGCTTTAATCCACAGTAATCCTAAAATAAATAAAAGCAAATCATAAATTAATAGCCTTCATGGACTTTGAAGTAGATAAAGGTGACATACGGGAAAGTATTTGCATTTTTTTTGTTGTCCACAGAAGAAACATAACAAATCCCAGTAGTGGAAGAATCGTTCTGATACTCTTCAGTGGCTGTTTCTATCAGTTCTTGTTTTAAACTACTGAAATTCTCCATGATATTTACCTCCTTGACTGTGGAGCTATGTAACCAGGCAGACACATGACTTGCTACTTCATATAAGGCCACCTTATTCTAGATGTCTTCTTGAAATGTTTGATACACCTGTATGTATATGTAAATCTTGATTTGTAAATATATATCTTGATGTGTAAATAGAAATCTTGGTGTGTACATGTAAACACAAAATTCTTGATGTGTATATACAAATCTTGGCAAGTTATTTATTTTTTTTTTCAGTTTTTTGGTCTGCATAAATCTTGATATGTGTATGTCAAATCTTGATATGATTGAACCTATGAATCTTGATATAAATAGTTATCTAGATAGATTTCAATATTTTTTGACTTTTGAAAAAGCATACAGATTTCTGAAAACACATGTATCAAGAGCACCAAATATAAAATGGAATCCACAACCTCATTGCAACTTAGCCAAGGATTGTGAGCACCTTCAGTGCAAACTGAAAATGTAATGGGACTGCTTCTTCAATAGGTTTACTTTTATAAGTCAATACTTTAAATTCTCTTCAAAAACCTTAATTGATTTAAAGAAACTATTGCTGTTATGAGTTTACTGAAAACATGCAGAATCTTCAAGATCAGACCCGTAGATCCCCACTCGTATTCTGCAAAAAAGCTTAAATGTTTAATAGAAAATGTAAAAGTTATGAGTTTACTGAAAAAATGCAGAATCTTCAAGATCAGACCCATAGATCCCCACTCGTATTCTGCAAAAAAGCTTAAATGTTTAATAGAAAATGTAAAAGTTATGAGTTTACTGAAAAAATGCAGAATCTTCAAGATCAGACCTGTAGATCCCCACTCGTATTCTGCAAAAAAGCTTAAATGTTTAATAGAAAATGTAAAAGTTATGAGTTTACTGAAAACATGCAGAATCTTCAAGATCAGACCTGTAGATCCCCACTCGTATTCTGCAAAAAAGCTTAAATGTTTAATAGAAAATGTAAAAGTTATGAGTTTACTGAAAACATGCAGAATCTTCAAGATCAGACCCGTTGATCCCCACTCGTATTCTGCACAAAGCCTAAATGTTTAATAGAAAATGTTGCTGTTATGAGTTTACTGAAAACATGCAGAATCTTCAAGATCGGATCCATGGGATCCCCACTCGTATTCTGCAAACAAGCCAAAATGTTTATAATAATAGAAAATGTTGCTGTTATGAGTTCACTGAAAACATGCAGAATCTTCAAGATATGTTTAATAGAAACTGTTGCTGCAACTATGGGTTTGTTTTTACGAGTTAACTGAAAACATGAAGTTTTTTTTTTCTTTAGTCTATCTGAGAATACACTACAAGTAAACGAAGAGTAAATTTCTCAGAAAATTTACTTGCTTTCATTGACAGCTCAAGCTGGAAAATATCTTCTTCCATTCAACTGCTGTTCAGATTAATGATATGACTTTCACTTTAAATTAAATCATCAACATTGAATTTTCCAAGCAACTCTATCTTAAATAATCATTATATCTCTTTTCTAACTTAAGACTCTTCCACGTTTGAGGCCGTGCCAGAGTAAGTTAGGACAAGTGACAAGTCAAAAGGACAAGCATCAATCCAATTAAAAAAAAACAACAACAACAGTATAATCAGATGAATTTCCAAAAAGTGATCTAAAGCATTAAGAAAATTAACATTTTGAAGTCTACAAGCAAAACCTGGAGATCCCTACTGACAGGGCCTCAAGTTACATATAATTATGAAGATAATGTTGATGAGCTAAAAATCAATACCTGCTGCATTAGAATTTACCTTTTAAAATTTAAATCCAAGCGGGTTTCTCAACATCTTTAGCAACTTCCTCCTGCTTCTGTTAAATTGGAAAAAATTAACCCATAGTGGATCCTTGCTTGGCTGAGGTTGCTCGAAAAGTCTTATGATCTTTGGGTCATTTTTATTAAGGAATAAATCCCCTTTGCTCTTTTCCTTATCACAAAGTCTATCTTCAACATTATTGCTGTTACTTTCTTCAGTCTGTTGATCTGAGGTAGCAAGATAATCTTCACGATTATCTTGATTGGCAGCAATGATTGATTCACTGTCACTATAAATATTGTTGTCTCTCTCTGAGCCAATGAAACTTCCTTCCTCCTTATTGTCTGACTGTTCTTTATAATCCCTTTGTCTAGATTTCTTTTCACGTCTTCTCTTGTTGAATTCTTTACGACACATTTTCTTGTGTCTTCCCATCTACCCAAAAAATTAGATCAACCTTCACTTAGTACCAATTTATTAATAGCTAGTGTCACCCTTAATGCATTGCATGCTGAGGTAAATTTATCACAATATTAAAAATCAGGCTTGTCAATCAGGTGATTCAAAGCCAACTTTTCTAGAGTTCCTGAACTTAAATCTTATAATGGCATTAAAACAACAAGAAAAACAGTAAACAGACTCAGGAGTGATGTAACACAACCCTTAGATAAAATAACACATGTATATACATTTGATTCACTGATTATCTTCTGGATGCAGCAATAACTTGCAACAACGAGTCTGAGGAGTTAAAATTAACCTTAAAGCTGAGTTCAATAGTTAAAATAAAATGATAAAAATAATGCCAGAAACTGGCCCCCTACAACAAAACTTTTATGAAAACCGGGATGTCAATAAAGTAGTCTTTGTACCTTCTCAATTCATTTGGCCTACACTGTTTATTTTTTCTATATTTTTAAACTGGTGTAATGCTGTAGTCCACAATATTAATGGTGAACACGACAAGCAATGAGTTCACTAAATTCATTTGACAACAAAAATACAAGCATCAAAAACTTCTAGAATGAGACTGCCTCTTTTACTCAAGAAAATATTTGTGCCACATGGAGGCTCTGAATTGCTAATGTAATTCCCTTCTACTTCTTCTCCATGAATATTGGCTGTGATTCACTTAGGGCGTTTTCACATGGAGGTGGGGAACCGCAGGGCAGTGGATTGAGGTTTATAATACTATGACGCGGTCAGCATATCTTTGTTTACATCGCCGACAGGTCCTGCTTGAAATCCTTTTCATACAGTCGCACAAAAAGTTTCATTCTGTAAAATATTTTACAAGAAGCTCCACATGTTTGGACTACACTGAGTCTGTGACTGACTTTTGGAATGTTTTGGTTTACCTCTTTGTCGATTTTTTCTGATGAAAGCTCAAATCTGAATACACTTTTCGCTTTGACGCTGTTTCAGGCAAGAAGTCAGATTGATTCAGCCTTGATCACCTTAAAAAATTGTTGTTAGCACTGTCAACGTCAGAGGTGCTAAGGATGATGAAGTTTTAGAGCTGATATCATAGGAAGAACTCCACACGCTGGTAGTGGTTGGCAGTCTTTTTAGTGGGCTTTAGCAAAATTTGGATTTGATTACCCCAGCTAGGCTGGTTACCCCAAGCTATCACATGGAGAAAGCTCACCCCAGCTAAGCGGCCAACTGGATAGCCCACCTCGGTGAGGTACCGCACCTGGCATGTGAATGCGATCGAGAAATATAGAGAGATTGTGTGAAGAGATTGGTTACCTCACCGAGGTGAGGTACCTCACCTACGCGGGGTCCCCCACCTCCATGTGAACAGGCCCTTACTTTGCCTCTGGTGAATAATTATTCAATGCAAGAGAAGATCAAGGTAAGATTGTGGCACAGCCCCATACATTCATTACAGTACACATGCAGCGTTCTGACGTACTATTTCACATAACAAGTTAGTATGAATACATTCGAAACTTGAATGCATAATTAATGTACAAAGCTGCGCGGATCAATACGACTAAAGGTAGACCTCAAGGTAATAAACTAAAATTAAATCCGGGTAAAAAATAACCATAACAAACAAAGGCCTATAAAAGTGCAGACGACAATCATTGTATCACATAAGCTTATTCGCGCCAAAAACGACGGATGCTTATGAGTGCAATGAGTGCAGTCTCAACTTAAAATCCAATACAAAAATAACAATAAAAATGTGACCTTCCATAGGAAAACACGTCTTATCGAAAATACCGTTTTTGGGGCGTTTGAAACGCCTCACAAACGGAGTTTGACAGCGTTTGAAACGCCTCTCAAACTCTTTTCAAACGTTTTGCAAACTCCTTACAAACGCTTGCAAATCGTTTCAAACGCTTTTCAAACCCTTCGCAAACGCCTTGCAAACGGTTTGCAAAGCGTTTCAAACGCTTCTCAAACCCTTTTCAAACGGTTCTCAAACGCTTCGCAAACGCTTTGCAAAACCCTTTGCAAACGGTTTGTAAACCCTTTGCAAACGCTTCTCACACGCCATTTCAAATCCTTTCGAGAGCCGACGGTCAAACCTGCATGGAATAAAACGCGCCTAGCAATGATTAATACTTTACGGTCGGCAATGAACTGTTCTTTCAACATGGGTAGAAAAATCAAAAAAGTTAAGCTTATAAAATAAAAGTTATTCAGTACGACGGGAAAGTTATTTAATGTATTTAAAACGCACGAGCGCGCGATGTCAGTGGGTCACCTTTGTTTACGTCTCATTTTGATATTAGCTGATCTCGCATGATTCGACGTGAATGAAAACTTTTCGTCGCTCAGACAAGCAAATGTTCACCGCAGTTTATTCGCAGGCACAAAGAGAAAAGTTAAAAATGACTTTAAAAAAATCTTACATCTTAAAATTATATTATTCGAACATGTTTCGAGATTTTGATCCAAACATAGCGCGGCGAACACAAAAACAACCGACAAGCGGAAATTTGCATAATAGCTCGACGGCCGTGATTGTTTACGCTTGACAGATTTCGCGAATTACAACAGTATAATTCAGCTTGCAGGATAAGCAAAAACTTTGCAAGCCGGGGTATTTTCTTTACTTCGACCTACTTCAACTGACCTTGTAACTCGCTCGATTACATTAAAAAAAATGTTTTCCGTGAAGCAATACAGCACAGCCTGCAAAGTAACTTTTTAATTTACTTACCATAGAACTAAGTGCCATGCTTTCCTCCATGGATGTTAGTCTTCTTTGTATTTCGTCGACACTCAATGTCAGGGACTGGAATTGTGCGTTTACTTGCGCTGTCAACGTCAGCAAACTGTTCTGCATGCTAACCAGAACCTAACAAGAGAATTGATATTTGTTGCCATTGAAATCATTTCGCATTAGTTTTAGCCCGAGGGTTTTCGCTTTTTTTTTTCGTAGCGTAGTCAGACTAATAAGAAACGCTTATTGTGAGAGAACCAATTTTAATAGTATCACGTTTTTAAGCCATTGCTTGTATAAATTCAAACCGAATTTGGGTCGAATTTGCAAAAGACTTCACAACTGCCAGATGATTATAACAATCATAACTCCGCTTACGAAGTAAAGTTTGCAAGATTTATCGATCGATTAAAGTAAATGTTTGTACGATTCTTCGATGTAATTGACCTTAAATTGAAGTAAAAGTTTGTAATCTATTCATCAATCGATAAACTCGAACGGCTTACGAAGCACAACGCGCTTCAGAAAAGCATGAAGCTCGAGAAGTTAAAACTTGAAACTAATACAAGTTTTCTCCGTTTCCAAAAGAAATACCATTAACCTATAGTTGTATACGCTTACCTTCTGCACATCATCGCTGAGCTTTCCTTGCATTTGCTCCTCTCGGCGCTTTAATTCTGCATCTTTTCGCTTAAACTCCTCCCTTAATGTGGCTCTCTCCTGCTCTAGCTCTTCTTTTAATTTCTTGGCCGCGTGTAGCGTACTGTTGAGTTCTCTCTCGCGTTTTAACGGGGATGGAGGGACGACTGCGATCGGAACCTCTTTTTGTGCAGGTGGTGCAGGGTTTCGAATAGGCGAAGCGGAACGTAGTACTGCTTGTTGGAGCGGTGGGACGTTTGGTGCGGTGGGTTGTTCAGTTGCAAGTCTCTTTCTTCTTTCCTCTCCCCAGCCATTTACTCGGGTGTTCTGCTCTTGCAGAAACTGCTGGTACCTTTCTGCTTCACCAGTAGTCTCCGGCCCGTCGCTTGCAGGAACGTTGTCTTTTTCGACAGAAACATCAGAGTTGGCTGTGAAAACAAACAAAAAAAATTACTTCGCTATCCTACTTTACCATCATCAGCGCGCAGTTATCGATCAATTTATATTATTAATTTGTTTATCGAGCAGAATTTCAAATTCAAGACCTTCTGAAAGTCAAATTTCATAATTGAGATCACGATCGATTTACGGTTTTTCGATTGGAAAATTCAGATTTGGCATTTTTTGAAAACTGGAGTTATAATTCCAAAACAGAAAAACTAAAGACCAAAAAAAAAAAGAAAAGGATTTTGCCTTAACTGAAATTTACCGTGACGAAGAGGCATATCTACTTTCAACACACTACCGTGAAACACAAAGCTAGTTTCGTCTGTGATCTCCTCAGTTGATCGCAAATCAAAAGTTATTTAAAAATCTAGAAATCTTAATGTCAATAAAAATACCTTTTCTCTTCTTGGGACTCCAATCTTCGCAAATAATAACATCATACCAGCGGCTGCTCCACTTCAGCTTTGCTTCTTGTCCAGAACGCAACGCACCTTCTTCAGGCCTGATATCTTTTCTTTTGGCATTTTGCTTAACTCCGTTCCACTTATCTTTCGTCACCCACTGTATAAGAATCTGGTCGTTTTTTCCCATGTTGATAATCGTGACTGATCGTGTTTCGAGTACAAGCGTATTCTAAATGTGCACGTGCAGTTAACTGCTTCAATTTATAGGGACAACCCACTTAAAGTTAAGAATTACAGACAAACAGTTATTGTTTTAATTCAAAAACCTTGTGATTGCCTTAAAATTACGGTCAAAAAAGAAGAATAAAAGACTGCGTAAACAACAACCAGAGCCATTGAAAATAAGGCCATTGACCAATATACAATCATTAGGGAGTTTCAAAATAGAAAACAAAGGATTTGTGAAAAGAAAAAAGGCGGGAGTGATTCAACTTTTAAACACAAGTCATCCTTTTACCAGCATTTTTAAGTCGCGCGCGCGTGTTTGGTGTTTTCAAGAAAAAGGAAGAAACAAGTCAACCCCATGAGTAAATGTTTTATGTCGCCAGTCTTATATTAATAGAATTTTCTTTTTATGCTTTTACTGCTGTTTCGTGAGCCGCACGTGTTACTTCATATTAGCGTGCTTTTCTTTGTTTTCTTTTCGTGAAAGAAAACAAAGGATGTGTTAAAAAAAAGGGCAGGACTGATTCAGCTAGCAAACAAATCCACTTCCTCTTTTCCCAGTCGCGCGCGCGCGTTTGTTTTTTTTTTTCCGTCTTGGGAAACAGAAAGGAACAAGTCAACCTAATAAAAAAATTCAGGTCGCTAGCTTTTTGGAATTTTTTTGTTACGTTTTTACTGCTGTTTCGTGAGCCGCGCGTGTTACTTCATTAGCGTGTGTTTCTTTTCGGGAAAGAAAACAAAGGATGTGTGAAAAAAAAAAAGGCGGGAGTGATTCAGCTGATAATTTCACCAGCACTTAAACCAGTCGTGCGCGCGTTTTTTTATTCGTCTTGAAAAACAGAAAGGAACAAGTCAACCTATTAAAAAAAATCAGGTCGCTCGTTTGTTTTTTTTGGAATTTTCTTGTTGCGCTTTTACTGCACGAGGCACGGTTACTAAGCACAACTCAGTTACTGGGCACAACAACGAGCGCTTGTGAAACGTGTCAAAGATCCATAGTGAAAGATAACTTTTCGAAGAGTTTGTTGCTCTACTTTGTTTACATTAAAATGTGCTCAGGATTGCTGGGGATTTCGTAGTATTTTCTGCGAGGAATTGAGAAGGTGGGTATTGGTTTGGAAATGCTGATTTATCGAACAGGGAAGAATCGCTTACTAGCCGCAAGCCCACGCTCGCATCACGAAAACCATTGGAATCCCGTTTTGAAAAAGTGGATACTATTGAAGTTTCGAAAGTCAACAGATGAGAATTTAGCTGCCAGTTGTAGTTTAACCTACTTATTAAATAAAGTTCAGTTAAGTTCAGCTTTATTTTATGATCAAGCAAGTTGTCATAATTAGAAGTGAAAGACCGATTGCTCAAACCATCGAAGCCGTAAAATGCTTCGAAGGGTTTCACGTACTAAGCTTGAATAAAAATTATAATTAGGACGGCTTTTATTAACGTGAGTTTGAACCCTTAGACAAACGATTTCAAACTCTTTGCAAACCCCATTCAAACGCTTTCAAACGCTTTATACAAACTCCTTTCAAACGGTTTTACAAACTCTTTTCAAACGGTTCACAAACTCCTTTCAAACGGTTTGCAAACTCCATTCAAATGCTTTCAAACGCTTTGCAAACTCCTTCAAAACGCTTTCAAACGCTTTACAAACCCTTTTAAAACCGTTTCAAACCATTTGAAAACGCTTTGCAAACGCCCTGCAAACGCCTCGCAAACGCCGTTTGAAGGCGTTTGAAACGCCGTTTGGCCCAAATTGAAATGTTCGATAAGACGTGTTTTCCTATGGAAGGTCACAAATGTCAGCACAATTTAAAAACCAAAAATACGACGGCAACATTGACACATTGACAGACGAAAAAAGAAGCAGAGAATTACTAGAGTATACCTGCCAACATGTTCTTATCCAAAGGCGTGAGACCTGTCACCCCGGAGAAGCCTGGATTTCCGAAGATGTCACGATGATTTCCGAAAATTTCCGAATATGGACGAAGTTTTCCGAAGACGTTTGAAGGTTTCCGATGACATCCCGCAGACCAAAAAGATCGCGGCCTCTGGAAACGAGATTTGTGTCCCAGCGACTCGTCCTCAGTGTCTGCTTTCAAAAATCGGAAATCGCGAGGAAAAGAATCGTCATTTATTCATTTTACAGAAACTTTTCGTTTCTCGCATTGTTTGGAGTTGCATATATTTTTAAATGTGTTATTTAGAGCTATCGCAGCTCACATTTTCCATACAGACATGAGAATTTGGTTCGTAGGCATAAGTTGGCGTGAGATCAAAGTTTTCAGCTCGCAGGCGTGAGACTCACGCCTAAGGCGTGAGAGTTGGCAGGTATACTAAAGTCGAAATATTCCCACCGAAGCGGCTAACATCTAAGCCATTCAGGATATCAACGAGTACTTTTAGGAAAAAAGTATTAAACAACCATATGGGTTACGCTTAAACCTGAAAAAAAAAAAGAAACATGAAGCTTACCTTTTATGCAAAGTTAGAAGCGCGTTTTATCGCTGTGAAGCGTAATAATCCACGTGGATAACTATGGAATCCACCAAAGCATCGAAGCAAATCAGTCCATTGCGAGAGGATCTGCTATCATTTGAGTTGGGGTACAAATGGTCAGCGACTAACACATCAGAGCGAGGCATAAACTCTTGGGGGCCGATCTTCAAAAAATAGCGCGCAAATCTCCCCATTCTTGGTTCGTTTCGGATCGTTGGTCAAGCTTTTAGTAATACGCCGTGTTGTTTACGTGAAGTTTTCCATTACAGGCATCAAAACTCTTACAGTTAAAAGGTTCTCATCATGGCAAATGCACACGAAAACAGTGATCTTCCTGAAGCAAGGTTGGCATCCGATGATTCACGGGATGATTGCATCGTCCTGTTGGAGGAGCTGATAAAGTCAAACCGGGAGCTTGCAGACGAGAACGAAAGGCTACCAGTAGAGCACGAAAAAGCCAGCAAAGCGCAGACAGACGTTTTGAGGAGGATCGAGCAAAGGCTAAACGAAAAGGAACGAGAAGCAATTCCACGAGGAGGACATCGCTATCGAAAGCGCGCGCGAAAATGTCAGACTTCGTTTTATGTATATTTACGTACCTTATGTTAATTGATATATGTTTATAAGACCTAAGTTCTTAATCGACATTAAAAGTATTTGATGGATTCTGGAAGAATAGGGTTTTTTGTTTTGGCGCGCAAAATCCCGAATAAATTAACCTGGATTAGATCGATAGATAATTAGTCAAGACCCAAAAGGCAAAACCACAGCGAGCAGACCTCATTCAATAAAGGTACCCTTCAAAATGAGAGGATTATTTTATATAATATTTCCCTTCTTTATTGTATGAAACCCAAATACCACACAGTAAATTATCCAGGAGTATTTTCATTTATAAAACCCCAGTGGGGGTGGGGAAGGGGTGCAACAAAAGAGTATGTATGTTTTTACCCTGATAAAGGAAAGACCAAACTGTTAACAGACTCTCCAAATTTGAAAGCCTGAAATTACATAACAGGCATGGATAATTATCCCCTCAAAATTGACTTTCATTAACTTGAGGGATGAAGTACAATGTAGGTATAGATAGAATAACCATTATTTAAGCATTGATACCAGTTAAAACTGAAACATTTTTATATATTTTATATGATTCAGAGATCATTGAGGAGAGTTTATAAAACTCTTTGTGGTAAAGAAGACTTCCATGGATTTTATTTAGATGAAGTGTAAGTAGCAAATTCAATAATTTCATAACAATAATTTAATAACAGCGTGTTGCGCCTTGGTACCCATCAAACTTTTTTGACAAGTTTTTGCACTTATGTCCAGAAATATATGCAGGTTTTGTTTAGGAATTACTTCATACACTGTATATATACTCTTCATAAATAGGTCAGTGGCTATTTTCATATTGCTTTATGTCTGACAGAATCATGTGTATTTTGGTGAACTTTTAAATGTGAGGACACTTTGTGATGTTTATTATAAAAAGCTTGCATCTCATTAGCGTGCAAGTCGGGACACATCTCCATCAGAGCGTGAATTTCTTTGACTGCTACTGCCTCCCTTCAGTGTTAAGAGCCATCACAATGAAACTGTTAAATTGCAATTGTAAGCAAAGTTGTGGTTTTTGCAGCACAATACAAGACGAACCAACTGGTAAAAAAATGATAGCAAAGGCATGGATGTAGACAATGGCTAGATGGTGGGATGACCTAGCTGTCAGTGGAATTTTCCTTGCTGGAAAACCAAGAACACCTTAGAAAAGCTACCACTGACCCAAAGTACCCACCTACATTTGTATTTCTATCTGTGACCAATGATGCTAACTACACCCTTGAAGAGGGAGTACGTACCTGATACAACTTACAAATAATGAACAATGTTTTTAAATAGCATTAAATGGTAAATTAAATCAAGCAACAAATTAAAATAATTTTTTGGTATCCTGTCAGGGTTAGTTCTGAGAACAATGTGCAGTTAATTGAGAGGGTTTTTGCAGAAGCTTTGCATCAACATGGAGGGCAGGAAAGATGTCCATGGACAAGAGACACCATGAAAGGTACACACACAGTATCTACAGAACTAAGTTGTCTTTATCCAAACATTTGGCATCCCTGATAAAATCCTCTGGTGAAGATAATGGGCATGAACTGAATTTGGAAATGTTAAAAGAAACTGAAAACCTCTTGTCCAGCTCTAACCTCTAAGAGACTTTGTGATTTTTGCTCCAGTCCATTTTAATTAATGCTATCTCCATTTAATTTACATTAATATAGGACCTGTGTAAAAAGCCATGTCTGCTAGCCTCATGGCTAGTGGATTTTCCTAACAGGGCTAAGGGGAATTTTCTTAGTCACTTTCTCATTATACAATAACATTTGAAACTTATTATTTAAAGCATTTCCATTAAGTAAGGCCAGCTCTAAGCCATGGTATAAATGGGTTCTGAGGCAACCCTACAGTGGTTCTGCATCCCTGCTTTTATATCAACAATTTATCTTATAATATTTTCATCTGGCTGTACCTGCTCACTTCTTGCTTCCTACTATTGCATTGTGGTTCCTGCTTCCTTGTTCTTTTTGGCTTGCAAAATATTCACAGGGGTCTCATAAGATTTGTAGCAGAAGGTCATCAGGACAAAGGACCATGCATATAGTTGTGCATGTAAATGAAATGAAAACTGTATTGTAAATACACGATTTGAAAGCCCAAGGTTAAAAATTTCACATGACATCTACCAGTCAGTTTGTCCTGTGCGCGGCCCTTACTTTGTGATTTTATACTAATTTAATGTATTTACCCTGTTGTTCAATCAGCTGCCCTGGAAAGATATTTTCTTTCATTGTATGGAAGCCAAAGACTGAAACATGCTGCCAAATATGAGGAATTTAAAAGGAGGTCACGACAGAATGGCCGCCAAAGAGAGGTAATTTTCAATTACTACTTTTTATAGCCCTTTAAATATAATCTGATTATTTTGAGAATAAAAGTGCATGTTGGTGTGTCAAGGCAGTTACTAAATGGTTAGTGCATGATGTACTGTACTCTGAATTGAGGGGTCAGTGTTTAAGGCTTAGCTGGAGCACTTACTGTTTTATAATACCTTGGGCAAGACAATCCCTCTTTCCACCTGGGTGTCTCAGCACAAAATGGAGGTGCGGAGGCCTGATGGTTTGCAAGCTGAACTCAAGATCAAGTGGTCCAGGTTTAAACCCTAGCCTGGGCACCATATTGTGTTCTTGGGCGACACTTCACTTTCACACTCCTTCCATCCAGGTGTATGATTTGGTACCTTTGAATTTACTGCTGGGGGGGGGGGGGGGTAACACTGCGGTGGACAACCATCCTATCCAGGGGAGACTAGAAATACTTGCAGCCGCTTCATGCTAAGGAAACTGGGATAACCTCTGGCCTGATAGGCTACTTGGCTTGTATGCATACTTTACCTTTATTGACGGACAGGTACCTCCACCCAGGTGTATTCAAATGTGTATCTGTAAATTCAGTGCCGGGGGCAACCCTGCAATGGACTAGCATCTTATCCAGGAGGGAAGAGTAAAGTACTCCTACAGTCAAACCCCTGTTAAGTGGCCACCCACTATTAGGCAGGCCAAGGCTGCAAATAACTGTCGGTCATCGGACATTGTCCGACCAAAATTAGCTTATGTCCGACGAAATCCCAAGTGTGGTCGGACATTATGTTCGGACAATTTTTTCATCGTAAATTATTTTACGGCAACGATGAATAAAAATGTACCGTGAGCAAATACTTTTTTTCGGGACGATTTAATTAATTTACGGCTTTTGTAAGTCACGAAACAAGATTGACTTAGGTTATAAACATTTCTTTTTAAATTAGCGTAGTTTGCCGTTTGTTTCATTCGAAAGGTAGCATGATGCATTTTAAAAAGTAGGAGGTATTAAATTTTTGTTTATATTTTTCGAGAGTAATTACAATTCACGATACACGCGCCAGTGCGGTATTCTGTCGTCGGAATGCGTCTGAAGATTAAATCGCGTTATTCATTACTTTACAGAAGTTTTTTTTCGCGAAAATTGGGCTGCCCGTTTATAAAGATTTACAACTAGTGTTTCTTCATTCATTACAATTTAGGCTATCTGTACAAGCCCAGGATAAGCGTAAATATTTCGCAAATGTAACAATAATTATTTATTCGTGTAAGTCAAACATGACAAGACTGCTTGGCGGCTTGGCGGCGCGACGCTTTGCAATGGCTTTCTTGCTTCTCGTTACAAAAACCTCAAACGAAATTATAATTCGCGTTCTTTCCTTTTTCATGGGCTTAATTCTCCGTGAACTCAACACGAAATAGGTTAAAGTCTTTCAAGTTTGATTTTTTAGCCGCTCGAGTGTTTAAGATATCGCATTTCAATCGAAGATGTCGATTTCAAGGCCATTTCAATGTTTTGTATTTTTAATGTCGAGATGGTAATAAATTGTAACCCTCGGTAAGTGGTGTTCATAATATCATCGATACCGGTATAAAAGTGATCTTGGTCATTTTAAGGAAATAAAGTTCAACCTTTTTTGTTGATGTCCGACCAAAATTTTGTTTTGTCTGACCAACATGAGGTCTTGGTCGGACATATGTCCTTTCAAGTAAAAAAAATTATTTGCAGCCCTGCAGGCAGTTATCAATTCCAAAACCCAGTGTCATTATAATATAGTGTGCTCTATATAATACCCTTTACACAGGGTGTATATACATACCATGGGATGAAAGTGTCTTGGCCTAGGTCATGATGTAGTGCCCTAGTCAGGGTTCAAACCTTGACTGTTTGATCTGGAGTCCAGCACCCTAATTACACTTCACATCTGCTATGCACCTAGATGTACTTAGGGACAGTCCACAAAAAAAGTGACTGTACACATGAAACAAGAACTGAAAGTTCACTCATCTAATACAAATTATTTCAGCAATAAAATCACAAGGGCATGTGTGTACCTTAATTATTATAGCTTACATGTTATCATCTACTTATACTGTGCATTTATTTTTTAGAAGTTAACAAGGAGAACATCTTCTCTGGAATTGGTTAATTGGGACAACCACAAGAAAGGGAAAGCAGCCGAGGCCTTAACTATGGAGGCAATGAGCAGTGAGGAGAGTGCTTATGAAGAGGATGAAAACGGAAACAGGAAGCTGCCCGAATACCATGTGAAGAGATTATCATGGGAGAGCAGGGAACTTAAAAAGATAAAAAGAAAATTAGACAAAGCGTATACAAATAGGCTCACAAAGAGGGCCAAAGATAGAATTGTTAAAAGGGTTGATGCCACCGAGCCATCTGACCGTGAGGCACCAGAAAACCTTCCAGAATGGGCCTTAATCTGAAGACCTGTAATAATTCGAGGTCCTTTTTATGAGTCAAATGAGTCTATGAGTCTTTGGAAGAACTCCATGTTGCTTGTGGTTAGTTCTTGTGGTTCAATCCATTCTGGTTTGTTTACACAGTCAGTTCCACTTGTACAGCATTACAATGCATTTTGCTTGTGATTAGCCTTATTTGTTGGTAAGGGCAGCATTGGTGTAGAATTTGACTATTTGACTCACTTGACTCATGAAAACTTTACTCTCTATTAATTATCAATTATATTACAAAGTCTATGAAAAGTATTAAGCTTAGAATGGTTTTTGACTGACTCAAAGAAACTAACATGTCTTGTTGGTGTTTCACTATGCTCAGTAAGTGGTATTTTGGTACACTCTCGAAGAACAATTAAAAAAAAAAAAACAAACATTACTGGCTTGTAGGGTCTACATTTTGCTTTAATTTAAGCCAGTGACATTGCAATTGGCCTCTCTCTGAGTGGAGGAAGACCAAGTACAATTGGAGTTTTTTTACTTTTCTTTCTGAAATATTAATAATGCAAAGTCTTTTTTTTTTTTACTAAGGATGTTTATCCCAACAGATTTTTGTGATTGACTCAAAGTTTTTAAAAGAATTTACAACTTGACCTAAAATATTTGTATTCAGTGTTTTGAAGTTGACTCACATCTTACCAATCATTTTGAAGGGAGGCATGCTTGTAATTTTATTGATTATGCTAAATATATAAAAGCCCGCACCCTCTTACAATTTATGACTAGCATGCACATGCTCGCAGGGTGGCTTGAAAGTAGGCAGTCGATGCTTAAGAATTCAATTATTGAAATGTAGTCTTCTGTAATTTTTTTTTTCATGCATGTACGGTGCATGCCCTAATCACCTACCAGTATATACAGTTCAAAGGAATCAAACAAAATAAATTACAATAAAATATAATGAGGTGCACATAAAAGCACCTTATGATAAGACTGTACAAATTTAGTTGTATATTATAAAAATTAAGTGGAAAAATATTCTGGGTCTATTCTGTATATTACATGATGTTTGACCATTAAGTACTATCTCAAGTTATTACACTTTTTCTTTTTTCGAAAATAAATTGTGCATTTGCTTGTACATATTAAACAAAAAATAAATATATTTTAAAAAGGATTTTGTGTGCTTCACTGTCAATATTTATATTCACCCAACCAGAACAGATTCCAGGGATCATCTCTTTCCAAATTTTCAAGATCGCCAAAAGGGGAAATAAAAGGTCCTTTGTACCTTTTTATGGGAACTAAAGAAACATTAAAGGCAAAAAAGGTAAGGTAAGTCTGCAGTCGGGCCTAGTGACCCATCAGGCCGGAGCTTATCCCGGTTTCTGTAGCATGAAGCGACAGAGAGTATTTCTACTCCCCCCTGGATGGGATGCTAGTCCATCGCAGGGTTACCCCCCAGCAGTAAATTCGCCGGTACCCATTTATACACCTGGGTGAAGAGAGGCACTGTGAGAGTAAAGTGTCTTGCCCAAGAACACAACGCAGTGGCCCGGCCAGGACTCGAACCCGGACCGTCCGATCCAGAGTCCAGCGCACTAAAGGCAAATTAAAGATTAATTGAGATTTTCTTTGACAAAAAAAAGCCAAATTAAAGATAGTCAGCCTTTTATAGGAGATTAAAAGGCAAATTAAAGATCTATTGGCCTATCAGGTGGTGCTAAAGAAACATTAAAGGCAAATTAAAGATCCATTGAGCCTTTTGTGGGGAACTAAAGAAACGTGAAAGGCTATTTTATGATCATTTGAACCTTTTATGAGGCCTTAAAGAAAGATAAAAGCCAAATTAAAGATCACACAACCTTTCAGAAACATTAAGTAGTGAATAAAAGACAAATTAAAGGTTCCCCTAAAGAGTTTTTATGGAACATTAAAGGTACACTAAAGATATGACAAAAGACTTCTTAAATGTGGGTTTAATGCACTTTAATAGTGCCACTTAAAGGCTATGAAATGCGCCTTTAGGTACGCTTTAATATCAAATTAAAGCTGCAACTAAATGGTTCATAAATTACACTTTTATTGACACACAAAAGACAATTAAAGGTTCATTTTAGGTCTTTTGTCAATAAATTAAATGTATATTAAATACTTCTTTTGTGTATCTTTTAGTGACCTTTAAGGCAAATGAAATCCGTTATTTCGTCCTGTGAGAATTTTTTAGGGTATCTTTATCTGGTTCACCTTGCTTTATGTAGTTGTAATCCAAGTTAAGGGTACTTCCAATTAGTTTCCCCTGCCTAGTGTCATAGAGCAAACCAGGTTTCAGTTGCATACCATCTTTTGCAAGAGCAACAGGGATTATCTTAACTGTACTATCTTCATAGAGTGTTAGCATATCACCATCTGGTCCACCTTAGAATTGGAGAATATATTCCATTCTCTGTAGAATATCCACTGCACATTTTGTTGTCCAAGACGAGTTCCTCTCCTTCCCACTTGAATACGATGTAGGTACGCTTGCCGTCTCGTGCTTCGAGGTAGCTGCTGCCTAACAAGGAGCCTAACAAGGAGCCACTGTAGGCTGTTAATCTTTTCTGATCGTAAAAATGCGTCACGCTTCTCATGAATTCCACACCGTTAAAGGTAGAAAACATGTTGTTAAAGTCGCTGACATTCATTTTGCTGGTCCCTGGGCTGAATCACACGTGATAGGTCGAGCCACAATTATTTCTCATTCACGTGTACATGAAGAGGGTGGTCTCGGGATCCTTCGGTCACGGCTGGAATGGTCAGTTTGGCATCGGGCAACGAAATGCTGCACAGTCCCACGCACCATCCGGTGACGGACAAACGAATGGGGTTGGGTAAACACACTTTGAAGTGACTGGTGGTATTGTTTGGAAATTTGGTGCGACTGCTGTCGCTGAGTAAGGACACAAAACTCCTCTGTCGGCATTGTTGTCGACACTGATTCGTTGTGGGATGATGCACTGGACTATATGGATTCCAGAGATGCGCGATCGATCCAACTGTTGTATTTCTGGGGCCATCCTTTCCACGGCACCAGCACTTGCTTGCCTTTACATTTCAGGATCTTTTCGATGCAAAAGAGATCTTTGTTGTCCACACTCACTTTTTGCAGATCGGGTCCGTAAAAGGTGCCTTCCATGGAAGTGCCGTCCCTTTCTTGGATCTTGTAGGTGGGTACGACCCCCGACTGCACTCGAGTTACAATGAACACTTCTCCGGTCCACCCTGGTAAATAACTCTTTGAACACGCGGAATTTTTGGTTGAGTCTCACACGATCACCCACGCGGAAACTGGGTTTGATGTGTTTTGCATCAAAACGTTTGGCGTACAGACGATTCCACACCTTGGCTTTGTTTTTGACGTTCACTTTGTCGGGACTCGTGCCGATGGCGCGATGATACGATCGGTTGTACCCATGAATCAAATCCTGCAGCACGGGTAAGAATTTCAACATGTTGTGTATCGTGAAGTACCGTATTTACCCGTGTATTAGTCAACCTCGTGTATAAGTCGACCCCCTAACTTTGGGGCCAAAAACTAAGTTTTCTTCATTTTATTGGAAAACTTAAATATATTGTATTTCTTAGGATAATTGTTCAGGTAAGTACTATGGATAATATGAAACAATCACAGCAAGTTTCAATGTGAAGTTTTAATATTCTCGCATGTCCGCAATCGTTTTAACAACACATGTACATTGGCATTTTGTCCATATTGTTTGAAACAGGCTTACAAAATCAAACATACTTATTGCAGACAAACCTTTCTGACTGTGGAAGTTGAAAAAGCGGCTTTAGCAGGCAAGCAAAACACCAAAGAAGGTCTTAAATCTTTGAGAACGCTCGTAACCATGCTACAAAATCGGTTGAGTATTGGTAACTGATGACTGCACTTGCTTACATCATGCCAGGTTACCAAGCAGGGAGTTCGAAGCGAGAAAGACGTTTTTCCTCAGCAGATTTACGGCTTTATTTTGCAGGAAATGTCAGTTGTTTATTCTGAAATTTTGCCAGGGAGTATCTTCAACCCTCAGGTCTACATAAAGCAGATAAAATTTAAAGCATTTCAACTTGAACTGCTAATTTAGACGCAGACCGCTAAGTGAAGGACTTTGCGTTTTGTATCATTGTTTGTGAGATGTTTTACGTAAGATTATAGACACAATTGTTATGCTAATTGTGCCGAATTTATTCTACTGGTGCTTGGGTTTTAGTTTTTGACCCATGTATAAGTCGAGGGCGATTTTTTGGACTGATTTTTAGGTCGTGAAAGGTCGACTTATACACGGGTAAATACGGTAGCGATACAGTCGTTCTTTGAACGTACGGTTGAATCGTTCCACGATACTGGCTTTGGTATCTCCGCTTGTGGAAAAATGGTGAATACCCTTTTGTTTCATCAACGTTTGGAACGTGGCGCGTTTCAATATCAAGGCAAATGCGTCCGTGACGGCTTTGCCCGTTTTGGAAAACTTGGAAAACGCGTCGATCACCGCCAGCAGATAACGCACCCTCTTGTTCCGTTTGGCAATCTTTTGTACTTCGATCAAATCGGCGACCCATTGTTCGTCGTTGTGAAAGACCAGCACCGGTAACGTGACATAACGTCTCATTTGTGGTTTGTGGAGGGTGTATCCCAATTCTTTTTGCAAGACTTGCTGGACCTTTTTCACGGGTACCTTCTGGGCTTGAGCAAATCGTTCAATCCCACCCAGACTCCCGGGTTGTGTGGGATCGAGCTAGGCATCAATCAAGGCCATTTTCTTCTCCTTTTTCACCATGGTCGGTTGAGTTTCACGACACAATCGTGACGGATCCAATCGTGATGCTCTCGTATGACCTCAAACCACTCGAATGCTTGAGGTTGGTGTTTCAACCAAAGGATATAGGCCACAAAACGAAACAGTGTCTTAGTGACGTGGACCGCTCTGAATTCTTGTAGAGGGTCGTTGCTAGGGGTGAGAGGAATGAGGATTCCCTGCCCGTGTTTGAGATACACAAGTCACACACCTAACACCAATATGTGACACGATTCATACTGAGAAATAAATTTTTTATTGACAAGCACTCCCTTATATGAAAAAAAGTTTTTTTATTTCTTCTCTCATCATGAAAGTGAGGGGTTGAGTAGCCAACAGCCTCACATGTCTGTCCAGTGTGGGGGGTTGATAACATGGAGTGAAATAGATCCTCTGTTCATCCATGAGGAGCATCTCGTACCACCTGTGTGTGAACAAGTAGACTTTGGGATTCTGTTTCAGAAACGGTAAAAACCACGACTCCTCGCCGCCCTGCTTCCATTCAGGTCTACGAAGTAACAAGTTGTCTTCATCCCAAATCTTTTTACCAGAATCGTAAAACAACAGATCAAACAAGTAAACGGTCTTGTACTCGTTTGGCTTCATCTCGTCTGTGGGGATGACTTCAATGGTTTCACAGATCCCCCTCATCATGCAACTAATTTTCGTAATGTTTGTAAGACAAGTTATCATTTTTCCCACTTCACTCTTTTTTCTTTGAAAGGAGGAATGTCATGATGGTTCTTACAACCCAAATTGCAGAGATAGTCTTGCAAGCGATGATACAAGGGGGAAACCAAACCAAACTCCAAATGAAGCAACTTGTTTTGAATTCTGTCTGCTTGGTCCAACATTTCAAACGCTTTCTTCAAGTCTCTTCTCACTTCTTCTATGTGGTTCTAAAAATGAAGAACGTCAACGCTTTATATGCGAAATGGCAATGAACGCGGATTGGTCAGGTTTCCTGAAAAACCGGTTTTGGCTGCTCGCATCACTTTCTTCTGATTGGTTACGATTTTACAAAAAAGTGAGGGTCCAATTCATTTTTTCTTCACTCGCAAACCTAGTTTGGTCCATGGCAGGAGTTGAACAAGAAGAAGAGTACCTTCCCACTATTTATTATCAACCTGGTGACGTGTGACCTGTCCGTACGGGATTGACGAAAAAAAAGAAAGAGATCCCAGAAGAAGAAGGACGACGAATCTCCCACGCAATACATGTTACCCGAGGACTATCCACCGGCTTCCGATCCTAGCAAGAAAAAGAAGACAAAGGGAAACAAACAAGGTAAACCACTACAATCATTACATCGTTGGCTCGTGCCAGGGTATAAGATGGTTCACACGAAACCAACTCGAACCCTTCCCTTGAAGGGAATTCTCATCAAAGACCCGAACAATCGTCCCAAAAAACACCTTACATGAAATGGATTACCAGCACGGTTGCCTTTTGTGCAGAAGTTGGATGTAAATACTTTGACAAGCAAGGCAATGTCAGTAACAAAGAAAGGGATCTCGATCTTCAATGTGAAGAAGAGATCGAAAAGAGAACGAGTCCCTTTCAAAACAAACGTGATCTCTTGAAACAACAACAACAAGAGAAACATCGTGAAAGAAGTGGTGACATGTCCCCCAGACGATTGAAAGTCACCCAGCACGTGCAAGAGACACTGAAATGCGTTAACCGTTAATTTTTGCTTTTGTCAGAAAAAGTTCAAGTGTTGGAAGAAGGAGAAATAGCCAAAGGAGGGAGAACCCTTTGATCCCGACAAGTTCTTGGCACAGTTCGAGTCCTTCCATCCCCCATAGAACAACAACAACAGGACCTGTCCCGTACACAACACGTGTACCGTGCAAGAAGGAACCGCAGCCAATGGATGGAAGTATCTGTTTTGCGACTATGGACCAGACGATCGCAATGAACGGTGTTTTGTTCTCGTGGGTGAGGAGGACACCAACGAGTATTTTGACATGGTCTGAAAACCTCGCAACGTGTTATTCTATTACCCTATGAACCTGGATAAATTAAAGTGTTACTGCGAGAATCCCGTCATTGAGTATTTAAAATCAGAGAAGAACCTAGACCATCCCTACTTCAGGTGCCGACGAAACAGTTGCAAGTTCTTTCAGTGGTCTAACATGTTACCCAGTGGAAAAGTGAAAGCTTGGTTTGAAGGAAAAACCCAGCAAGGGAACACGCACTGGTCTCGAGACGAGCAAGGGTATCCCAAACGTGGGTACGACACGCTAAACGCCGGCAAACCCCCCATTGCAATCCAAACATTTTTACGATGTGTTGTTACCAGACCCAGACGTCCCTTTTGAGGAAGTGTTGTGGAATGAGTGTCAGAAAGAGAAAATCTGGATGGCTGATGACGGTACCAATTTTATTGTTTATCCCAAAGAGATCGAATGTCGTGACTATTCAGAAAAGAAAGAAGATATGCTGAGACAGCATATCTACACGGAACGCGTCATGGCAAAGAATGAGAAAACACATTGACTTTGTTAAACTCTTTTATTTATAACAACAACAACTTTTTTCATTCTATTTACAATGCCATGAACATTTTAAAAAAAATTTGGTTTTTTGTTTCACAATATTAATAAAGATTTCACACTTGTATAATGATTTTTTGTTTCACGATATTAAGGTACTTGCACTGGCAAATTTCCATGTTTTTGGGGAAGCAAGATGTTACAAAGTATTTAATAAAATGATTCTAGAAATTCACATGTTGTAGTTTATTCCTTGAAGTTTATGAATTTTTGTAAAAAAAATGTTCAAGTTAAATATTAACGGAGATATGAGAAGAACCCCTGGTGTGCCAAAAGATACGTTTTCAGTTTTTAGGGTCTTCCTATTATGCCAAGGCTATCTTTTTCGGTGTAATATTGTTCAGATAACAAAGAGGAACAATCCTGTGCTTGCCACAGACAATCCACTTATTTACTCTGTTTTTATTTCACTTTGTTTAAAACTGTTAATATTTAACTCATGACTTGGAAAATACTCACTCAAAAACATGTGCCAAGCACAGATTTCTGTGTTATACAACAACAACGCATATGCTGAAGTTTCAAAAGAAAATTCAAAATGGTTTAGGAGAAAAACTGTGAAAACCGATGCTGTGCATAGCCCAGAACAGTATTTCTTTTGAGAATTGGCCCTTCACAGAACAAAAAAGTCGTAATTTGGTCGAAATTTACGTGCTCTGTAGACTGGAACCATTTTGAAAAGAGTTATTGACCCAAAAAGACTGGAATCTAGCAAATACTACACATTTTAGCCCCACCCCCGCAAAAATGTGTTTGGTTTGTTTATACGTTGTTAGGTGTTTTCCATTTCCGGTTTCGATTGCGCAAGTCCTTGCGAGTTACACGCAACTCTTTGCCAATATGGCGTCGAGACCGAAGAAGAAAAAACTTTCATCTTCAGAAAAACGAAAAATGCAACAAGAGAAAGGAAAGAGTGGTGCACAGAAAAGAGGTTTAGGTGTTTCTGGAAGATTAGATTTTGAGCTGCCGGCAAATTGGAGAACAGAAGAGGTTCCATCGACGTCTAAAACAAGCCTGCATTTTATTTCGCCGGGGAAAAAACGATACCGCAGTCAAGCAAGTGCAAAGGCAGCGATAAAAGAAAGAGGGATGAATCTTTGTTTGAATGAAGCTTCCGATGATTCTGAACCACAAGATTCACAGTCAGACTTTGAAGGAAGTCCAAAGAAAATTGTAAGCAAAGTGAAATCTGGACAGCAGATTGAACATCGTCTGTTTGTTTGCCAATCTTCCCAATTTGAGAAGCTAATTGACGACATCAACAAAACTTCAAAGTGCTCAACACAGGATTGCAATGGTAAGTTTTTTTTCACCTTTGTTTCGTTGTCGTGCATGAAACGGGGGATAAAGTTAGCTTTTCACGTGCACTCACAACACAAAGGTGCTTTAATTTATGGAATTTCACAAGTAGCTTTATACATTGTCGTTCATGATGCACGATTAATATTCCAACAAAAGAAAGAACCATTTTCAAATCTTCACCATTGCTCACCACGGAAATATATATTTATTATTTTCATTAGCCACGATTAGAGGGTGTATTTATATGTTATATGAATGTTATATAATTTTGGAACTTGGCATATAAATTTATACAGAACGTGTTTCCTGTAGTTTAATTTTTGATTATCACAAAGCTGCTCAAAGGAATGGATTTTGATTTATGAAAGACATTACCCATCAAAATAGTCAACTGCAATTTACTGTTATAATTTCCTGGTGGTATGTGCATGAACCATAGCTCGTTATTATTATTACTTACTTTACATTTTTATTCTCTAGGTATCTTGGTGCCTACGAAGGTTGAACAGACTGGATTAGGTGGGTCAATGAATGTGACCTTTAGCTGCAACAGCTGCATCTTTAGGAACATTTCCTTTCAAGCATCAGCAAAGGTAGAAGGATCCAAACGGACAGTTGTTGGCTTGGCTCTTGCAGTTGCTTTTGTAATATCTGGGCATGGATTTGCTAAGTTTTCTAGAAGCCTTCAAGAGTTCCTGGGGATAAGCGTCCTTTCAAAAAATCGGTACTATGAGGTGATAAAGCTTATTTATCCCCACATAACTGACATTCTCGACGAAATGTGCAGCGATGCCAAAGAAGAAATGAAAAGCATGGAAAATGATGACCTTGGCAGTTGGAAGAGAGCTGTTGTTACCTCTGATGGTGTGTGGCACACACGGGGTCACTTTAGTAAAAATGGCTCTTTTGTTGTCAAAAATTACATTTCTGGTGGCCTTCTGTGGTATGGGCACAAATGCATGAAAGGCGGGGATGACGTGATAGAGGAGGAATTGTATGAAGGTACTTCGAAATCAATGGAAGGTAGACTAGCCGAGGATTGTTATAACGAGGCAAAGAAAGAGGGGTGCAAGATCGAGGTAGTGTGGCAGGATGGAGATTCGAGTTCTTCCAAGTCGGTTGAGAATGCCTTTGGGCCAGGCAAAGTTTTCAAGTGTGGTGGCCATGTGGGACGAGCACATGCAAACAATCTGAAGGACATGGCAAAACAAAAAGTATTCTCGGCACAACAGATATCCAATCACAAAGCCAAGTTCCCTGCAGTTGAAAGTGCAAAATGCGAATGCAAACGCCATAGCCAGACATGTGGGTGTCTTTCAGAGACATTTATCAAATCCGCTCGCATAAACCACTTCTGCTGCTTGCAACAGTGCTCCACGCCTGAAGAATATGCCAGAAGAATGCGAGTCCTGGGAGAGAAACACAGCCAGAACATCCATCAATGGGACGGTGGAGAATGTGGCTTCCACAACTTGACCTCCTGCTCATGTGGCAGTTGCGACGAAGATGATGACATTGAATGTGATGGAAAACCATATTCAACTAAGCATGTTCTTAAGTGTAAGTTTCACCATCTGGCCTATCAAATAGAATGCGAAAGAAGAGCTGAAGATGCTGCTTCCGTGATCCACCCAGAAATGGGACGTGGTCACTCCAACCTATGTGAGGCCCACTTCACTGTCCTGCCACATTTCCGAGCAAAAGAACAGAATTTGTCAAGGTAGAGTGAATTATTTTGTTTTTGTTCAGTGACAGTGCTTGTGTGCAAATCATTCTTTTTACTCATAAAATTATTATGATTGCAAATGAGCTGAATTTTGAATGAACAGCAGTTTATTCGAAATGACTTTAATTAGGGCTGTACTAGATATTGGTGTACTGAAGTTGTGTGTGCAAGTAATATAAACAGATACATGCAGAGTGTGTGTCTCATAAGTAATAAAGAGAGAGGGAATGAGATAGAGGCATAAACATTAAAAAGTCAACAAATAGACCAAGTTCAATATTCAAAAATTCTGCGAAAACAAGAAACACAACTATAAGGCTCTGGGGAACAAAACCGACAAACCCTGTAGTGATTCATGACATACTAGTCTTTTGTTTGATTCAAGCTGAATTTTAAAATATCAAAATTTGGTTATTATTTATTACTTCAATGAAACTATCCTAACCTTGACAGTAGATCGTTCATTCCAATTTACAATATACATTGCCTGATGTTTAGAGGTGCAAGTCCCACAATTAACAGGGGAATAAAATGATACAAACAGATATTTAATTATTATTACTTGTGGTTTTGTTAGGTTGCACTATATCACTTCCACCAACTGTGGCCTCGTTCAAGGAAACATGAGTTGGACAATCAGATCTAGGGGAGAGGCGTACCACTGGGTAACTGATCTTTACGATCGCCTGAAGTTGCCTGTTTTTCCAGCTGTGGCGGAAGCATTGGTAAAGCAAGTCCAAGATCATATCAACATTACAGCAAGGCAGCAATCAGATGAAGGCAAGAAAAAGAGAGTGCAGCAGAAGATTGCTAGGGCTGAGGATCAGGCAGAAAGAAAAAAGTGGGGGAAGAGGCAGGCAGTTCAACATTCGTATGGTGCTGATGACAATGATGATGGAGCAGGGGAGATCGAGGATCCAGGTTTAATTGCACATGCTCAGAGTCTTATGTCAGCCATTGGTGATGCAAATGAAGTCACTATTATTAGTGGTAATAAGTGTAGATGTGGTTCCACCCAGCACAAACGCACTTCGCATAGTCTCTGTCCACTGAACCCCAAAAATAATTCCACTAATTAGAGTGAAATTAAGAAGGTTGATATGGGGATGATTATAATAGCCCACTTGCAAAAAGAGTGGAAGCCTGGGGAGAGTTTTCATCAAAGATTGCACGAATCAGTAAACGCGTTTGTTTAAAATTCACTAGGCACGTAGTTGAAACCCAGTGAAATTGCATTGTGCTTTTTCTTTTGATCTGCTAGGATCTGACATTATATTACTCTCGCTCCAAGCCAACTGGGAACATTTTGAAATATTTTGCAAACATTTGTTTTCAATAGTTTTTGTGCCCCCAAATGATCGCACAACTCAGCGCGCGTGTTTTCACAACACAGTCTTCCACTCTTTTTGCAAGTGGGCTACAACGTGAATCCATGCTACCCTTTGTACAGATAATTGTAATAAATGTCATACTAATTGGTTTCAGACTGGCTGGTCCAGATAACAAAGTGTGCTGAGTTATACCACTTTCATGTTGTCACTCATAAAAATTATACATTTTGAGTGTTTGATAAAAATAGTCTGGCATTGTGGGGGTTTCTTTGAATGATTTTCTATTCATAAGCATCCATAAATGGTGGCCAAATTGTAAGTGAATAGAGCTACAGATCAAGTTGTTCGGTTGTTTTGTTTTTGGGCAAAACACTTTGTTCTGTTTTATTGAATACATTAGTATTTTTGGGCTAGGAAATTTTCAAGCTGGGTACTTTGTGAGTGTAAACTTGCGTTCGCAATACGAGGCTCCATCAGAACCCCCCTCCCCCCCCCCTACGTAAAGTACTCTGCGAGTACCCCCTGTGGTACCAAAGGCAATAATTATTATAACATTTCAAAATGGAATGGACAAATGAATTTTACAAACAATATTTGTTATTTGAGCTTGTTTATTTCTTGTGTGAATAGAACTACAATCAATTATTTGTTGTGCATATTTGCCATTTTATAGGGTACAATGTTTGGTTATTTCTTTTTATTTATGGTGGGCCATTGGGCTAAAACAATGTTATCAGACATTCAAGAGTACAAGTGTTTATACTTCAATAATTTCGATATTTTTTGGATCACAAAATCAAGAGTCCAAAAAGATAATTCGTACATAATCTAGTACATTAGCAAAATAATTTTTTATTAGTTTTTGCTACAGTTTTGTAGGAACAATGTTGCTTTCCACTGGTATGTGTAGATAAACATGAACGCTATATACAATATTTTTTTTATTCTTTTATTTTTTAAATATAAATAAAATTATAATTATATAAATTTCATACATCCGATTTGATTATTGATCTTTTATTATAAATTATAGAATTTGTCTTGTGTAACAAAAAAATAAAAATTGAAATGTGTTGTTGATAAAAAATCTCTATTTGTTTCTCTGGGAGGATTTTTTTCCTGCCGGCCACTTGGCAGCAGCTAGGTCACCTATTGTGACATGATAGACCTGCAAGAGAATAAAACAAAAGTCTCAACACCAATCTCATAAGTGTTAGCAACCCACTCCAAAGTAAAATTACTCTAGTAAACTTCAAAGCACCAAATGTGACTAGACCATTGTGAACATATTCAAAAGCAAGTGAGTTAGACTCATCGCCTTACAACAAAATTCAAATTATCCTGCGAAATGCCATGTCAACATTTCCACGAGCAAATTATTAGCCACTAGAATGTATTTCTCACCCCAACACCTGAAGGATCTGGCCGGTCGACCAAATTTCCTTCGACTATTCTCCTCACAATCTCTTTGAGGCTCTCTGGGAATACGTAAGTGGGGCTCTTTGATTGCCCTGGCCTTTTACCCAACGTCTGTTTGCTTCCGTACTGAAATGAAAGACAACACTAAATATTAAAAGGAGGACTAGAAAACGAACGTATGACAATGAAATTGATTTCACGAGATTGAAATGCCTTTACGAACGATAAACATTTCAAGGTAAGTTTATATCTAACCTGTGAACTAAGAGTTCTATATCAATTATCAGGTCTTTCGCCTTTGATTATTAAACAAGCGACCAATGCAAAAAGAAATGCTCAAACTCCACAGATGGAGAAGTCTGTTCGCAGGGAAACAATGAATCTGTATGCGGCGAAAATGCGGTGTGAAGATAATAAAGTTTGAAGATCAGATCGAGGGCTTGGGCTGAGACAATTACTCGCAGAGAACTCTCGACAAAACAGAAAGAGTTCATTCAAAAATAACAGTAACACTGAACCTACCCAAAGTAAGCAGAATAGCCTTTTGTAAATTCTACTTCTTGCCTGATCTGGCGTCTCCCCTGTGTTGATTTTTTGCTGCCGCAGTAGTGCCATCAAACCAGGCGGCGCAGATCCATAACTAAACGTCACACAAAGCACAACATTGTATGATGGCCGTAGGAAAAATATAATATCTGAAAAAATACGAATTTACTTACCCATTACGTGAAAATTCAGCATTAAAAGCCTCAAGAGCAAGCTCAAGCGTGGTGCTATTTGCCGCCATTGCAGTGAACTCGTAAATCTCCTCGTGTGCCAATAGTAGTGACCGCTGGCTGATATCGCGGGCACGTAGCAACCGCGGCAATCCTTCCGGTCCCTACCCGGTCCCCCAAAGATATTTTTGCGCCAAAATTCCCATTTTTCAACCCCGGATTCTAGCCTTGTCTTATAAGATATCGTGAAACTAATTTCAGATATTAAAATCACTAGTAAAGGAAGGTTTTGTGCCCAATTTCACTTAATTCAGAGGACCTCAAAATTTGCCAGTGCAAGTACCTTAATAGATGTTACACTTGTATAATGATTTTTTTGTTTCACAATATTAATAAAGATGTCACATTTGTATTAAAAAAGTCTCTTTCTCTACGTTTGCGAGTATCCACTGCCAAAATGTGTGACAGTCTGTCACGGGACAATGATACATGGATTCGTGGATATGAAATCCGCAACTAGGTAACACTCGCTTTCACACTCGCTTTCACATGTTCGTATTTTGGGCAACCGTACAATTCCAAATCTAGACAAGGTATGTTCAGTTTGTTCAATAAATTTGTCTTTTGTCCACCTTTAAAAGCAACCACTGTTTTTTTGTCCGTTTTCCACTGGTCGTACAAATTTTTGATAACTTGATCCACTTGATCCTGCAGGTAGGCTTTCTCCTGGAAATGCGGTTGATACATCAATCCGTGTATTTTGTACTTTACAAAGTTCACAGTTTTTTTTATCTTTGGAAGACAAGTCTTTGAGTGCGGTTGGTTGAAAGAATGCAAATCGTCCCGATTTGCCTTGCCACGAATAAAAGCCAACTTCTCGAACTTGAAATGTTTTGTTGACAAAGAAGCCTTCCAGGTCGACAATCAGACACACTTTGTCTTTCATGGCTGTGAAGAAACAACAAGAAAAAAATAAAAACAAAAAAAAATGTTCATGGTCTGGCGTTTCTTCCAACATCCTATCTGTTTCAGTGTGAATCGAGTGTAACAAATTGGTCAACTGGATGTTGTGCCCCCTTCTCCTCTGTCGCCTCCAATGCCAGTATGGCCCACGCTCCATGTCTCTTCCAGGATCCTATTCAATCGCCGAAAGCATCGCCTCAATCTCTCATACTTTCTCGTCTGCAAATATTAAATAGTGTCTGGGCGGGCGGCGGACCATCTAATAGCATGACTCACCTATCACTGTGTCGACAACTCAACTGGTACAACGAAGAGCGGGTAGCGAATGCCTTATACAGACAGAAACCCGGTCACGTGACACCAGAAAAGGGGGGATACCCCCAAACCCCCTCTAATCCACCGCGTCACCTGTGTCTGGTGCGAGCCGCTGATTGGTCACACATTCTTATATAAAGAACTCGCCTTCTCGAAACGCTTCACTCGCAAACATAGTTTGGTCTTGAGCGCTTTTTTGAGGATGTGGACAAAGATTGGACCGATGCGTTGGGAATGGACAGGTGATGGACCCCAACTGGAGGTAACTAGTTATTGAGATAGATTGCCCGCATATATTCGTAGAACCATTCAGTGGATGGCTGATTATCAGTACGCGAAGGATCGTTTAAACATGGTCAACGGAAAAATGAATGGAAAATATTGGAGATCCATGATTTTATCGATGGTCCGTGCAGTGTTTGCGATTTGTTTTTCAGTCACTATCACGACGTAGTGGACGAACGAGGAGACACTTGTGAACGGAGCCGGTTTTTCTTCATCGACACCTACGTGCCTTTCAACACCATGTGCGTCGTAGGAATCGGTAGAAGAATGTGGGTTCACAAAGACTGTAAACGCCGCTACAATGCCCAAACCTGGAGAGACGATATCTATCTAAAAAACATACATTTTTTCATTTTTTTTTCACGCACAGATAATCAGTCATTCGGACAAATTACCCGAAGAACTTAAAAGAAACATTCAATGGAGGGCAGATCGCCTGCATGTCCAAGAACGATTTTTGGGAACTCATTACGCATTTCACCCTTGTATTTTTTGCGGGTTGTTACTATGGCTAGAAGACAATCTCGATTCCGAAGGGAATTTCATCCCCATAGCGGACTACGCCCAATGCAAACAGAGTGTTTTGGCTATCGACCGTTTACCCTTTCATTGGAACAAAGCGACCTGTGAACCCCATGATTGGTATCATCAACAATGTTGTCCCCACGAGTCGCCTCCCTATTCACAAGCAACCATCACGTTGATACGAGAAATTCGTTTTTCTCCCAAAAATAATGGCCGCAATGCAGGCATCTACCCAGGTACCAACAATGAAATGTGTCCCAAAACTGATTGTTGTAAGCCAGTCTGTCTTTGGCATGAAGGCGATCCGCCCTCCATTGAATGTTTCGTTTGAGTTCTTCGGGTAATCGGTCCTAATGGCTGATTATCTATTGTTTTTGATTCTCAACAACTCAAATGATCTACTTCTAGACAGTTACATCAGTCCAGAGTGCTATAGCTTGATACTTATATATTCCCACACTGTGACGTCCAAAACAAAGAAAAGTCAAGCTTGACTGACCCAGTAGAGTCACTTTGTTTTGGGTCTCCCACTGCATAACTTGAATTCTTTTGTGTTCTTTTGTACCATGTCACCGGATACTGCAAAGGGCTTATTAAGATTGTTATCCCAAGAATACAAATTGCTTGAGAGAAGAATTAATTAATTCAAATTCTTGTACTGAGATTATTACATGAGCCACATTCTTTTAAAGAAAATATAAATTCTCGTTAGCAGAAAAGGTAACTCTTACCTCAACAATTTAAAGATGTGCTTTTAAGAAAGAATTTAAAATAGGTCCAATTTGATATCATCTTGCAATTGCTACTTGAGCTCTGTATGTCAATTTTCAAAATTTGTGATTTTGGTTGTGTTATTGTCTGAAGATTTACAATCCTTTTCCCAAGAACTCAAATTACTTGAGAAAAGAAGTGATATAGCCACATTCTTGTATTGAGAATAGGCATAAGACATATTCTTTTAAAGAGAACATAAATTCTCAATACCAGAAAGGGAACTTTTCTCTGAATATGTGCTTTTAAGAAAGTTTATAATAGGTCCAATTTGATATTGAGATCTGTACGCAAGTCAATTTTCAAAATTTGTGATTTCGGTGGTGTTATTGTCTGAACATTTACAATTCTTTTCCCAAGAACTCAAATTACTTGAGAAAAGAAGTTATACGGCTACATTCTTGCATTGAGAATAGGCATAAGAGATACTCTTGTAAAGAGAACATGAATTCTCAATACCAGAAAGGGAACTCTTCTCTGAAGAAAAGCCAAAAATCTACTTTTAGAGTGTGATGCCATGTGTTGTGATTTGCACACGCACATTTAGCGGTAAAACGGCCCATTTGAAGAAAACATGAAAGCCAGAAGACGAAAAAAAATATGGATTGGAAACTTTATACACTATTTATACTATATACAATATTGACAAGCGATGAGATTTTTCGTGAGAAAGCCGTGAAGATCATCAAACGAAGATGGCAGTCGAGTGGAACTAACTTCGGTAGTGTAGTGGTTAGTGGGAATAGCTCGTGATCTGAGTTACCCGGGATCAATTCCACCTATGTGCTTTTATAATTTACTTTGTTTTTTCTCTTTGTTAGACGAAAAAATCAATGTCAAAAAAAACTAAGTGTCCCGGAGCCATTCCTGCATTTAACGCCATGTCAAGTGGACAATAGATACGCTTGAGCGAACACGAAGAATTGAGGTGGTCGGGAAGGGACTCTCTCTCTATCGTCTTGCTGCAGTCGGAACAAGGAACTTTCTCCTTTGGGCACTCTGCTCGATGTGATTGCATATCTTCCCTCAGAAGGACTGCCTTGCATCCATGGTTCTTGCATTCAACAGCTAGCTTCAAGCATCTGTTTGAGTGATGAACGTGGCTGTCAAATGTGCCTTTCAACTACAAAACTGTTCTTGCACTCAATCTTTAAGCTGCTCGTTACGTCTTGAAGAGCTATGTTGACATTCAGACTAATGCTGGCTTTGCAAATTGGAGATTCAGGTGAGGATGATATCGCTAAAAAATTTTCCAAGACAGTCCAGGCACCCTGAATGTCCACATGATAGAGTGGCTGGCCTGAGCATGGTTGAGAGGCTACAAATGAAAGAAACAATAACAAAAGAAAGTCAAAACATTGTGGGTTGTTTTTGTCAATTGGGGTTGCACGAAATCAAATAATAAAATTTTAAACCTGTTTCTTCTATTTTGGTATCTTTTTGGATTTAGAAAGCCCGCAGACGTTCTAAGTGGGAGGGGTTTGGCGGAGGCTAGTGAAAGGAACTCGAGATACGCGAGGCCAAAGTTACGGCTGCGCGAGAACGTTAACAAACCAATACTACCCTTCTGGGAGGGAGAAGGGAATGGCGCTGTAGAGATAATTATCGCAGTGCAATTTTAAGTAGACTACGAGCAGTTCTTTCTTAGTCCCTCGAGCGCGAGGCGAAAATATGGCCACGTTAAACCTGGGAGATGCACCCTGCCGGCTTTTTTTTTCGTGCCAAGCCGCCTGGGTGCGTCTCCAAGGTTTCGCGTGGCCAATGTTTCGCTTTGCGCTCGAGGGACTAAGAAAAAAAGGGACTGTTCATAGTGTAAATTTTAAGCGCTGCTCTGTCTGCTCTTGGTGCGAAGTTTTACAGGTAAGGTTTCTCCTGGTAGAACATAAACCATATGCAACACGGACAGTCTTCAGGTCAAAAGCAACATTTCCGGCCGCTTTGTGAAAGTTCTATTGTTAAGTAAATTTATTTTTTTCACACGTTAAGTGTAATCAAATCGATCTCACTACACCGGAAAAACACCCAAGCTAAAAACAAGCTTTCCTGCTGGAAAGCATATTTCGAAAATTGAGGCACGCATTTCGAGTTCGTTTTAACTTAATTCGTTGAAATTTGCCAAGAATGTTCCCCAATAATCCAGTGGCGGATCTAGGCGTGTGCCCCCCCCCCTCCTCCCCAATTTAAAAATTTTAAGACCTGAAGAACCGTAAAATTTCCCCCACCCCTCCCACCCCCAAGAAAGAAGTCAAGTCTGGGAAAGGCACTGAGACCAAACCGGGTCGGCAAATTTTATATTTCCCCTCTGTCAAAAGTTACAGGTAGCTGTTTTTGCTAAGGCACTTGTTGTTTTCAAAGCCCGCAGAGTTTAACCCCATGTTAACAACAATCTACACAATATAAAACTTTTAGAGAAAGCTGCAAAGAACACATAGCATTGCTCACAAATCTGACTTACAAGACACAGCAGTTCAATCGCGCTCCCGGAGACCCGTTGGTAAATTTGTAGTGAAACATTGTAATACAACTATTTTCTGTTTTGTTAACTACGAAGAGTAAAATATCTGGTAAACCCAGTTAGAAGCTTGACCTGCTCTTAGTTCCAGCGAAAAACTGAAATGGCACCCGTGTGACCGATTTTTATGTTTGCGTTATTCTCAGCCATCAATCAATGTATTTCAAAAGAAAACCCAGTGGTTCACAAATTAAAAATTAACTGGCATAATAATGCTTCCTTTTCCACAACTTTAACGGAAACACTGCAAGTTATAGCCTCCTGCGCAGACGCTAAGGGCCGGCTTTTCTCCCCAAAGGACATGGGCAAGTTAACGTGAGTCAATGGTTTGAGGTTTTATTAAAAACAAAATGAAAACTAGATGAACAAAAGTGAAATGGGGTGGGACGAGGTTTACAGCAGTAGATCTCTGACCAGGCCGTTTATATATCTTGAAAAATGGCTGCAAGCTGCACCTCGGGGCGAATTCTTTGAAAAAATGGTGAAAGCAGGCTGACTGAGGGACCTAAGTTACACAAGACAAAGTTCTGCCGCCGAGATGAAGGCCAAACTAATTTCTGCATTCCCAATGCTAGCGGGAAAAGATTTCTTTCGGTAAGGGGTGGCCCATTTGATTTTTGATGGGGGGGGGGGGGGGTGTGCAAATCCCAAAAAAATATCGAGCACATGTTTCTGGTTAAAAAAAAAAATTTCTTGCAGAATTCGTAAGGAAAAAAAATGGCAAAGGATTTTGCGTGATGCGTGACAGTCCCAAAAGTAGCTGCGAGTCACATGATACAGGACTGGGCATCACATTTTTTGATGCATGAATTGGTATTTTGCAAGCGCGATGCATGATTTACCAATTAGATTTCCTATTAAAGTGAACCCTCTGATCTAGAAGGATATTATGATTCAAAGATATTCATGCATTCAGATTCCCACCGTAACAGTTGTCATGTGCAGGTATTTTTGTTAAGATTTACTTTATAGAAAAGGAAATGGGACAAACAAGAGTAAAGGCAGGCCACATTGAATTGGTGCAGGGTTCAAAATATACAAAGAATGTGAAACGGATGCGCTGGATATGTGCACGAGACAAAAGACGATCAAATAGATCGAAGAGCATTTTTTCCCTCTGTGTCATTCGTGTTTTTGCAGAGTTCTATTACTTTTGTGTTCATTGCCTATTTTCAAGCCAAGAAAATAATAGTAAACAGTCTGTAGCACATAAATTAAAACGTATAAATTGTTTTAATTATTTAGGCATTGAAATATTGTAATTTTATAGATCATGTACCTACATAAAAGATGATTCAAAGGGGTCAACTACCAATCTGATTTTCTCACCTATTGACAAGAAAATTCCAGATGTTTATCTATGTAGGCTAACGCCAATCGCTGTCCCCTTTTTTGCTGATATAGTGATGTAGGAATACCTCCACCTGCATTTCTGCAGTCTGCACTAGATGACTGGATGGCCACAGACACCAGGCAATCCACATGCAGCTTGTCATTGGGACAAATTGTCCCTGGAGCCCCACATTATTTGGGTGTGGTGAACTACATTCACCCAATAACAAGTCAAGTCATGTAAGGCAGAGTGCTTAACTAGACTAAGCTATTAAACTATGGATTTTATTTGCTTTATTACGATTTATTTATTATTTATATTTATAATTTATATATTATTAAATATATTTATCACGTGATATTTCTTCCTGTTTTTCTATCTTCACTGCAGGCAGCAGTATCACTATTATTGTGGGGGGGAAGAGGTCCTTCACAAATAAAATATATGCCTGCAAATAGGATTTTTATGTTTTTTCGCTCTGGTCTTGTTGCTTGTTGCAGTTACTTTATATTGCGTGACACTGCATAGGGGTGGAGGTGAAGGTCATTACATCACAACCCCTCTAGGCGAGATGCTTGCCTGGTCACCATGCTATCGATTGTAGTCGTGCATTCACACAGATTTCCATCGAGTGAAGACATTAATTTGAATTCTCCGACAGTAAGGTAAGCTTTTCATTCCTACTCCTTCGGGGCATTCCCTAGTCTTCTTGATCAGTTGTTTCGTTTTCCGTATTTGTTATTCTCCCGTTCGGATTGCGTAATATTCTTTTGCGAATTCAATTTTACCGTGTTGTTATGTCCAGCGCTGTGCCCAACGTCCTTATCCTGGGTCATTCATTCGTCAAACGACTGCAATCCGACTTGAAGGCTACGTTTGACGCTCGAACAGATCGCAATTTTCACCTTGAGGGCACTGCTACGGTGCATTTGTTCGGTGTTGGCGGTCGAACCGTTGCGAAGCTTCGTCAGTATGACCTCCACGTGGTACAGCGTCTTGCTCCAGATGTAGTCCTTTTGGAGATCGGTACGAACGATCTTTCGGTTGCAAAACCTGAGATTGTTGGTTCGTCCATTGAGGAGCTTGTCCGTTTGCTTTTAGTCGATTTTTCGGTACATGCGGTCGGAGTTTGCCATGTCATTCCACGTAGCGCTTCCTCTACAGATTGGGAGGAATTTCTTCAAGGCGCTCAGATTTTGAACAATTATGTCGTGTCGTGTTGGAGCCCTTTCCCAACGTTTTCTGCTGGACCCACAGGGATTTTTCTAGTCCCCATAAGGATTTGTACTTAGAGGATGGCGTTCATGTTAATTCCTTGGGGCAGTATTTCCTGTGTCGGAGCTACCGAGGCGCTATCCTGAAAGCTTTGGGTATTATTAGGTCGTAGGCGATTTTCACCACACCCCTTTTTTTTTTAGTCTGTTGTTTTCTGATTATCATTCCGTCCGCTATTATCATTGATGAATATAGGCCATGTAGCCTCCTGGTTTGATACTGCAATTGTATTTGTATTAATGTATTTTGCTTGCTTTTGTACGGCATGTCCTGCCTGTTATGTTTACCTTTGAGGTTTCACCCTCTCGGTTGTAAAATTTACCTTCGAGGTTTCGCCCTCAAGGTTTTTATCATTATTTACCTTCGAGGTTTCGCCGTCAAGGATTTTATAATTATTTACCTGCGAGGTTTCGCCCTCAAGGATTTCATAATCATTTACCTTCGAGGTTTCGCCCTCAAGGATTTTATGATTATTTACCTTCGAGGTTTCGCCCTCAAGGATTTTATAATTATTTACCTTTGAGGTTTCGCCCTCAAGGATTTTATAATTATTTACCTTCGAGGTTTTCGCCCTCAAGGTTGTATTACTTTTGCCTTCGAGGTTTCGCCCTCAAGGTTGTATTACTTTTGCCTTCGAGGTTTCGCCCTCAAGGTTGTCATATTTACCTTCGAGGTTTCGCCCTCAAGGTTGTATTAATTTTGCCTTCGAGGTTTCGCCCTCAAGGTTGTATCAATTTTGCCTTCGAGGTTTCGCCCTCAAGGTTATTATTTTTACTTTAGGGGCTTTGTCCTCTGTTTTTATTTTGGGCATTTATAGGGCTTGCTGGTGCGTCGACTCTTTGTCTGACATGGCTTGTCCCTGCCCATTGATTATGATTCTTTTCTTTCTTTATTTCATTAGTTACAACTCCATCCTTAATTTTATTGTTTACAGTGCTTCAGTTTCTGCCTTATTTAAGTTCTCTTTGCAGTCATGCCACCTAAACGTTCTACCAGGCTTTCAGACGCTTCTGCTAAACCGCCTGCGGCCAAAAATCAGAAGCGAGGCCGCCCACCACCTGCAGTGGACTCAGGAACCGAGGAAGCCCATCCGGAACCAGCTGCTGTTGAAATGTCTCCGGCGGCAAGTGCACTTCCTCCTGAGTTGATCAACCAACTTGTTACTAGGGTTGCTGATGAGGTTTCGCGCCGCATGTCTCCTGCGAGTGGTGTCCTTCCAACCCCCGACGTTTTAGCTGAGGTTCCATTCCGGGAAGCCTTGCCGTCTAGCAGTTCCCTGGTCCAGGACTCGATCGCCACTGTCCAGACGACCCTGACAGGTGAGAACCTTGGACCTAAACAACCTTTGCCAGATCAGTTATTTGTTTCATCCAGTCTGCCGCTAGATGCCCGTGTTTCAGATAAGGTCAGGGCCAAGATCTGGAACAACGAATACGTTGATTTTGGCACTCTAATTGCCAACCCTGAGCTAGAAAACAAATATAGTGTAACAGTAGGACATGCTGAGAGTGGCTCCATGCCCTCTCTCTGCCTTGAGCCAGTCTCAAGGCCCAAGAAAATAACAACTATTGAAGCCTGGAATGGCTGCTTTATCATTTTTGTAGGGGTGTACACTTCTAGGTACCCAGCTGAGGCCCCTGCCCTAATGAAATACGGGGAGATCATCCAGGACTTGGCAGCTAGGGGTCATAATTGGAGTTATTATGATCAAAACTTTCGCTTTCTACGGCAACGACAGGCCTCTGCCTTTCCTTGGGGTGTCTTGCATGGGGAATTGTGGCTTCGTGCTCAATCTCCACTTACTAGAAAACCACACCCTGACCACACTGCTAAGCCCCGGGCACGAGCAACTTTACCTAGAGTTCCCGTAGGTTTTTGTTTCAAATTTCACAGGGGCCTTGCTTGTTCAGGTTGTTCTTTTAAGCATTCCTGTTACAAGTGTTCAGGCGACCATAGGGCCACTCAGTGTAATTTTCGTCCCCCAAGTAAGCCCTCCACTAATAACCCCCAGTCTGCCAAGTCCCGATCTCCCAACACCAATAAAAGTTGATAGGTTGATTTTTCTGCTCTCTGGGTACAACCATAACACTGCAGAATTTCTTTATTTGGTTTTCCGATACATTTGAGGCGAACGAGAGTCTTCAGCAGCCAAAAATCTTGTTTCAGCTTCTCTACATCCCACGGTTGTAGATGATAAAATTAAGAAAGAGCTTGCTTCCCACAGGTTGGCCGGCCCCTTTCAATTTCCTCCACTTCATCCCTTCCGTATATCCCCCTTGGGAGTTGTTCCTAAAATGACCCCAGGTGAGTTTCGTTTGATACACCACCTGTCTTATCCCAAGGGCTCCTCAGTAAATGATGGTATTGACTCGGAGCATACGCGGGTTTGCTATGCTACGGTTGATGATGCAATTAAATTTATCAAGCTGGCAGGCCCAGGTTGTTTTTTGGCCAAAACTGACATCAAAAATGCTTTTAGGATCATACCAATTAGTCCGGTTGATTACAATTTGCTTGGGATGCAGTAGAGGGGCTTGTATTATTATGACCGGTGCATGCCTATGGGATGTTCTAGTTCTTGTCTCACTTTTGAGACTTTCAGTTCTGCAGTGGAATGGATTGCTAGAAAGAAATTGAACATTGATTACATTTTGCACCTTTTGGATGATTTTCTGATTGTAACTCCCTCAGCTAGCCTTTGTCAAGACCAATTAGATCTGTTTTTGAGTCTCTGTTCTTATTTAGGCATTCCCATGGCACCTGAAAAAACTTGTGGCCCTGCCACTACCTTGTTATTTGCTGGTATTGAATTGGATTCCATCTGTTCCGAGGCTCGCCTCCCACTTGACAAAATTCACAAATGCACGCAGTTGATCTCTGAATTTTTAAGGCGTAAAAAGGTATCTCTGAGGGAGGTCCAGTCATTGACTGGCTTATTGAATTTTGCCTGCTCAGTTATCAAGCCAGGTAGAGCCTTTTTAAGGAGACTGATTGACCTCACAGAGGGGATCAAGTCCCCTCACCATCTTATTCGGCTTAACAAAGAGGTCAAAGAAGATCTGAAAGTTTGGCTCTCCTTCTTGGCCGAATTCAATGGCCGGTCCTTTTTCATTGACGATGCATGGCTAAATTCTGCCAAATTGAGCCTTTACACAGATGCCTCGGGTGAATTTGGTTTTGGTGCAGTTTTTGGCAGTAGATGGTGCTATGGGAAATGGCCATCAGATTGGGCTTATTGTAATATTGCCATCTTAGAGTTTTATCCAATTGTCTTAAGTCTGTACCTGTGGGGGCATGAAATGAGTAATCGATGTGTTTTGTTTTTTACTGACAATGAGGCGCTTGTTTATGTTATCAACAAACAGTCATGCAAAGACAAATCCTTGATGATTTTTGTTAGGAGGCTGGTTTCTATCTGTCTACAACATAACATTGTTTTCAAGGCAAAACACATCCCCGGAATTTACAACAGCTTAGCAGACTCTCTGTCTCGATTACAGGTCTAGACTTTCAGACGTTTGGCTCCATCTCACATGGATCACTGCCCAACAGAGATTCCCCTGTATCTGCAGCCTCAGAATTGGCAGCCATAGTCTCAACCCTCATGAAATCAAGCCTGCAGCCATCATCCCTTCCTACTTACAAAAGGGCTTGGAAACTATATACTCAGTTTTTACATTCCACTTTTCATGGGGTATCTATGGCACTTCCTATTTCACCCCCTAACTTAGCACTTTTTATTGCTTATTTATTTGATAATCATTATGCTCCATCAACAGTTACAACTTATGTTTCTGCCTTGGGATTTCCAGACCCTTCTCGAGCATTTTTTATTATGCAAATGCTGAAAGGCTATAGTAAACTTGGAGCATGCCTGGATAGTCGGCTGCCAATTACTCTTCCAATTTTACACAAAATCTTTGGAGCTGCCTCCAGATTCTCGTGCTCTCAGTATCAAATCTGTCAATTTCAAGCTATGCGCTCGATTGCCTTTCATGCCTTTCTTAGAGTTGGTGAAATGACTTCCACAACAAGGCATGGTCCTCAACCTTTACAAATTCACCAAGTAGTGAAGCTGGTGAACGATGCCAATCACATAGTTTCCGTAAAGCTCACATTTCAGGATTTTAAGCACAGTTACAACCAACCCCCCCCCCCCTTTCTATTGTTCTCACTCGTGCTCCTGCCTTTTGCCCTGTTCAGTTGTTGTTAGATTATTTAGCCTTGCGGGGTTCCAAACCCGGCCCCCTTTTTATGTCACCACAGGGTCATCCAATTTCTCGTACAACCTTTACTGACCACCTTTCCCTAGCACTTAAATTCTGTGGGCTCAACCCAGCACGTTATAAGGGGCACAGTTTTAGGATCGGGGCTGCTTCTCATGCTGCAGATCGGGGTTTGTCTGATACCCAGATACGGGTCTTGGGCAGATGGAAGTCCAATGCATTTCATAGGTGTATTCGTATTCCCTCAGTATCGACCTAGTAATTTTTGGTGCACGACCTACGCT
>OX393561.1:20944561-20969561 GCA_947652115.1 Blastomussa wellsi
TTAACCACAGCGTCTGAGACTATAACCGGTGTTCTTAAAGACCCCCCTAAGAAAGAGAAGACTGTCCCACCAGGAAGATCCTATCTAACTCAGGAACACTCTACCAGAAAGAAGAAGTCAAATCGGGCGTGCAAGGTGTGCAATGAACAACACGGGGTTTGGGCTTGTGAGAGCTTTAAGAGCATGACAGTGCCAAAGCGATGGGAAATAGCCACGGGACACAAGCTGTGCTTTCGTTGTCTAGCTGATGGACATAGAGGTGAAACGTGTTTAAGGAGTAGAGTGTGTGGACTAGATGGATGCAGATCAGCTCACCATCAAATGCTTCATGACGACAGAGCTGCAGACAGGACCTCTCACGATGATTCTGCAATTAGTTCAGACCAGTCCAGCGCATCTGCAGGCGGAACTGCCGCAGAAGGGGAGCTTAGTGAGAGGACTCACATGATGACCACTGCAATGAAACTCACTGTTCCTTCTGAATTCATGGCCCTGCGGACTGTTCCAGTGTACCTGACCAATGGACGTAAACAAGTGAAAGTGAATGCCCTCCTGGATGAAGGTAGCAGCAGGTCTTATCTTAATAGTGACATTGCCGCAGAACTTGGACTGGAAGGGAGACCACATGAACTAACTGTGAAAGTGCTTAATGACAACCAGGAGAAGCTAAACTCCTCAGTAGTAGAGTTTACGATCAAGAGTTTGGATGGCAAGGTGCACAAACCGGCCTCTGCTTACACAACAGAACGAGTCACCAGCAACATGCAAGTTGTGGACTGGAACGTGTACAAATCCAAGTGGAAGCACTTGAGGGGTATAGAATTCCCACAACTGGGGCCCAGGCCCATCATAGACCTTCTCATTGGAGTAGATCAATCTGACTTGCTGTATTCCTTGAAAGATGTTAGAGGACGACAAGGAGAGCCCATTGCTAGATTGACACCACTAGGATGGACCTGCATTGGCAACCCCGAATTACAAGAAGACAGAGTTCAAACCAATTTCACATTCCTGGTGAATGACTCACATGAACTGAACAATCTTGTTCGTCGATTCTGGGACATTGAAGAGCCCAAAGAAATCCAGATTGTCAAACCAGAGGAGAAGCTTGCCAGAGATATAGCTGTTGAGACCCTGACCTTTGAAGATACAGTGTTGGTTTGCCATGGAAGACCAAAGACCATGAGTTACCAGACAACTTTAACATGGCCTTGCGCCGCCTGCAGAACACAGAGAAACGACTTCAGAAATCTCCAGAACTTGGCAAGGCTTACAGTGATGTGCTTCAGACGTATCAAGCTAAAGGGTACATCCGTAAAGTGTCACCTGAAGAAGAGAAGCCTGATCACGTCTGGTACCTGCCCCACTTTCCGATTCTTAGGCCAGATAAGTCCACGACAAAGACCCGAATTGTATTTGATGCCTCTGCGAAGTATTAGGAAGCGTCTCTCAATGATGTTCTACTGCAGGGTCCCAAGCTCCAAAATGACCTGTTTGCTGTATTGCTGCGATTTCGACGCGACCCTGTGGCCTTAATGTGTGACATTATGGAAATGTATCTGCAACCGTTTCCTATGGCGAGACTTGAACACTCAAGAGGATCCTGATGTATTTGAGTTCGACCGTGTTGTGTTTGGAGTAAATTCGTCACCATTTCTGGCCCAGTTTGTCGCCCAGCAGCATGCTCAGAAGCACCAATCAGAGTATCCCCTTGGAGCTGAGACGGTTTTGGAGAGCACCTATATGGATGATAGCATGGACTCAGTCCCGGATACGGAGACTGGAATCGAATTGTACAGGCAGCTGTCACAGTTGTGGGCTTCAGCCGGAATGCACGCGAGGAAGTGGCTATCTAATGTTCCTGAGGTGTTAGAGTGTATCCCATCTGCTGATTGTGTTACGGAGGTTGATCTTGATAGGGGTGAACTGCCTGTTGTGAAGACTCTGGGAGTGTTGTGGTCCCCTAGTGAAGATGAGTTCAAGTACCAAGTTCATCAGCCCAGCGGGAATCACAGCAGTACCAAGTGTGCCTTCCTTAAGAAGATCGCCACCTTGTTTGACTCCCTTGGATTCTTAGCGCCATATGTTGTCCGGGCCAAGATTACTCTTCAAGAGATGTGGCAAAGCGGAGTTGACTGGGATGACTTGGTGCACGAGAGCTTGTCAGGGAAAGCTCAGCAAGAACTTTCTGCCCTCCCTCGTCTTCGTATACCTAGATGTCTGCGAATCGGAACTGGGGTCAGAAGTATTACCTTGCACACCTTCACTGATGCATCTCAGGAGGCATACGGTGCAGCTACATATGCAAGACATCTGTACGAGGACGGAACTGTCACTTGTCGTCTTGTAGCTTCGAAATCAAGGTTCGAGTAGCGGATGTTCAAGTTGGGAAGAGTATCATGAGAAGGCCGGTAGTGAAGATCTGCCCTCTGGAACATTGTGATTAGGACGTGAACTTTTGAACTTAATAAGAGACAATGAAAGAAAATTCAAGCACTCTTGGGAACACCAGGGTAAAGCAAATATTTCACTTTTGAATATGGATTTACGTCGTAATTATTGTCTAATGAACTCCTTGTGTTATCCTTGTGTTATCATAACTTTTGCCCAAAAATTCGCCAGTTGATTTGCGTGCAGTAATTGATTCACTTATGGCGACGTTTCACGATGCGATAGCAAAAGCTTTTCTTTTAAAAAGTATTAACACGGTGTGTTTTATACCGCTATTTAAATAAAGTTCTTGTTTACAATAGCTTGTCGTCGCCGTAATTTTTCTTTTCTATTTAAAAGAGATCTCGCTTGGAAAGCCATCAGAATGCATTTGCAGCTTTGTTTTCCCCGCGCTGCGTTTAACTCTTTAATTACTAGAAAAATCGCTTTAAGTTTACAATGGTTGAGTACTCGTTATATATAATAAACAAATTGCAGCATAGAAAGTGCTTTGTACGAATTATTATTCACTTGTCGCAAAACTTTGGAAAACGAACGAGTGAGCGCAGCGAACAAGTGAGTTTTCCAAAGTTTTGCAACTCGTGAATAAAAATCTGTACGTCGCACTTTCTATGAAGTAATCTATATATATTAAGCATATTCAATGGGATAACACTCCCTTTCTGCTTTTGTCCTAAGTTGCAGATGTATGTACTACATCATATTGTTGAAAATATCAGCAATGATTTTCTCTTTTCCTTTTCTCAAGATTTAGTTTGATGGGAATGACGTTTATGGCCAGCATTATCATGGAGCAGTGAAGAGGGGTGATAAAGCCTGGTACTCCTATGATGGGCTGTGGGAACGGAACTGTCCTGATACTGGCCTTCAAAAAGGACCATTGACGACACCTGCAGGTTATATCCCCTCCAGCTGCTTCTATGTCCACTCAAAATTCGTCTAAACTGGTAAAATCTACAGTGAGGTTTCCATTTCTTGAACCCTCCTCCTTTTTTTAAACTCTAGATAACTCCAAATACTAAAAGCGTATATTGAGAAGCCAGATTACTTTGCAATTTCTCCTTCTTTGAAGTCCCTCTCTCTTGCTTTGAAAGCAAAAAACAGGATTCAAATAAGATGGAATTTCCAGCTTGCCCTTTGGACAAGTTGGAACCATTACACCCAAGTTTGAAAGCTTTTCTCAGTAGCATTACGTAATTAGAAAGATAAAAACGTTCACTTGTTCAGTGGGCAAGTGATCTGTTGGGCAAGTACAGAGAGTGATGCATATAACATCCACTAGCCTGACAGGGAAATCAACTAGCCACAGGTTAGTGGAGATGCATTTCTTTGTACACTGACTAAAGATGAAACTCTTTATTACTTTGAAAGAAAGATGTAAACTTCAAAATGCATTGTGTGTAAAGGTGGATTTTAATAGCCTAAAGGGTGAATTTTGAGTGGCTGGTGATGGTCAAGTTATTAAACTTCAAAATTTGTGTTTTAAATTTCCATTAAAAAAAATATCATGCAAGGACAGGGAGATTAAAAAAAAATCCTGCAGGGCTGGAGCAATAAAAAAAAAATATCTAGCAGTCTAAAAATCCTGCAACCCCCCCATCAAAAATCAAATGGTCCACCCCTGAGTAAAAAGTAGTTTTGTTTGTCTTTCACTTTTTTAACGGCACTTGGTGTTGTTTGGTTGGTTGCGAAAAACAAGCCAACATTTTAACAGCTTATTTTGTATACGATAGCATTCTGTTGATCAACCAAAATAAAATCCGTTTTTCCCTTCCCTCTGCAGCTTGAGAGTCGTTTCTTCGATCGAGGGTTCTGTTTGGTTGTCTTGAGTCACATAGATCCATAATTCTGCTTTAGAAGCGAAGACACAATCCAAACATACACTTCAGACAAAGAACAGATTCATTCCATTGATTTCCAGTCGGAAACAGTCGAAATCCAAGACGATAGCCAAATCTTTTTAACGCAATGTAGGATTTAACTCGATTTTTAATACTGTTGTTCTTGATATCATCGCCGATTTGATCTGATATTCATCGATTTGGTTAAACTAGGAAAGAAAAATAAAATAAACAACCGAACAGAAATAGAAAAACACGGAAACGAACTGGTACTTACAAGATTGTAGGCTAAAGGGAAATCACAGAAGATTCATCAGGGGCACCCAACGAAACATTTTCACAAAATGCAACATACAACCCATATCAATGATAAGCAAACGCTTTTAAGGCCTTCTTAGTATTTTTTTTCTGTTGCTGGGAAAAAAATATCTGTTCCGCACTCCCAGCAGGATGGTAAGAAAAGTTCCACTTCCCAGCTACGTTGGTGGGGAAATTCCTAGCCAGCTGACTGTCTGCTGATTTTTTCCCAGCCAGCAATTGGAAAGGACATTAATTATTCAAAAACGCATGCTTGTCCCGTATTCCTTTAGTTTTGGCCTTCTTTCGCTTCCGCACATGAAGAAATACCCTAACAATTCTAATAATAATATTTTAAAACTTCTCCCAACAAATTGTGGGAGTCATGGTGTTGCTTGGCTGTTATGCAAAAAGGTTATGGACTAGAAGTTATTTTATGAGTAAAACAATTAGACAATAACATTTCACTGCCAAACATTTATTAGCTAGTTCGTGTAATTCTGACATAGAGTGAACAGTGAGTGAGCAGAAAACAGGTACAATGATCTCGTGTCATAAAGATTACATACAATTTTTACTTCACTCTACCATCTCCAAATTTGCTCCAAAATTTTATCATTGGGTTTTCGCAAATTAACTTTTCTAGCCAAACTGTCAATTTTCCAAACCATTTCCATATGTTTGATTAAATCCTTGCCACAAACTTGTATAAACCATAGCAGTTAATAAAAAAAAAACTAGACTGTTGTTTTTTCAGTCCTTCGCAAGAAAGCTATCAAATCAATACTAAAAATATTTCAAACTGCCTTTTTGTGTTCCAAGTATTTTCAAGCACTTATATGTTGATGGCCAGGTCATTGTTACCATTACCACTGTTCATAAGTTGTTACAATTATGGTATGAAACTAATGCCCAATCACTGACATGAAAACACTGTGGTCATTTCCTTGACATAACGTGTACTTACACTGTACTTAGAACTAAAACATGATCCCTGAAAAACTTTGCACAAAAGTTGTATCTTTAGTTGTATCTTATTATGCTGTTAATTTTTGAGTTACGAGCACTTAAAGCCAAAGTTGAGGATCTCTTTTACAGGTAACAATGTTGCTATGGTAACCCATTATGTCAAGAAAATGACCAATATGTTCACCAATGATTAGTCATTCGTTTGATATTGTTGTTGTAACATTGACTGCGGTAGTAACGGCCAATCAAGGTAAAAGTACTCAAAAGCACAGGAAAGTTTTGCCAGATAGATACAGTTACAAAAAAGAAAAAAGTAGCAGGTGTAGTGAACTCTGCAGACGAAGATATAGCAAAGGCAGACTGCTATGCAGGCTTCACCATTCCTGTCATAATATCACAGCTGCAACACTAACCTAAAAAAAATAAGGAAATATATTTTGTTATTACAAAGTTAAGTTTCATAAGGTTCTCCTTGAGCAATAAAGGGGCATTGTTACAAGAAATGAGCTGTTTTGTTGTACATGAACTCCATCCATGCAACTTAAAAGTAGAAACTAAGTTTTCCTCTACCTGGTTATGATAAGAAAACATTTAACTACATTGACCCGTGTTAGAAAAACCTTTAGTCCGAAAAAAAAAAACAATGAAACACTTAGAAGCAATATTAATAATGAATAGAATAGCTGCCCAGATTTTATAATTAAAGAATCGTACCGTCACTGCATCTCACTAATAACATCAAGCATAAACCGCTTTCTGTAGTAGGGGGCTTCGTCAAATGTCCATTCCAACTCCTTGACGCCATTGGAGAAGTCTCTTGCTGCAAGGAGAACACCGATGCCACAGCTCGCCGATCCTGTGCCAGAGTGGGGTTGGTCAGGCACACCAAAACTTTCAAGGGAGGGAGAATTCCATTTGCTTACATTGAACCTCTCACAATGTGAGTTCTCAAAAAATGTCTGCAACACTTTCACGCAGCTCCTCAAGTACATTGGAGGAGGTTTCATATGGAAACCATCATCATAGAAAATTTTTTGTGATATAAGGTCAAAGACTATTAGACCCCAGTGTTTGCTTTCAGTGATGCAGGGCAACATCATGATTTCCAGAGAAGAAATATTGTGGGTAAGGGTACCCTATGAAGCATTTTCATTGCTCCTTCACCCATTTGCTCTGGTGAAAGGAAGGTAGATAGAGACAAGCAAATAGTCTTACCAGCATTGCTGTTTGCCCTTTCATCAATCAAATTCAATAAGAAATCAATAATTTTATCATTAATGTACCGTTCTCCGCAAAGCGTTGTCAAATCGTCAACAAAGACTTCAATGTCATTGCGCTTGGCGATCAAACCACCATTTGTGGGAGAAAGATACAGAACAGTGTTTAAGAGATGCAACTTTTCTTAGGCGGAAACTCCTTGTGTAGCCACTCTTTCTCAAATGCAACCTTTGTTTTAATAGATTTGAATGCGAAATAGTTTTGGAGTACCCTAAGAGATTGAGTATTGAATTCACCCAAGCCATTAAATTCAACAACATGAGCTCCTGGGTTTTCTTTTTTATGCAGACTTGTTGATGCATTATTTAGTACTCTTTCTGGCGGTATCTCATAGTTGTAATGTTTCATTGTCTGCAGTTATGAAAGCTGCGAGCTGGAGAAGCGATTGTGTTTTCAACACTTTCTACAATAAGCCAGTTCAGCCCCAGCATTTATCTGCCAGTTTTAGTCAGGCTATCCTTTCTGCTGCTATGTAAACATGTTGATTGTTAACCTTATTGTTACAAGACATTTTGTTTCATTGGATCATTGTTCCATTTTGTGCAGGCTTTTACATGCCTCGTATACATTGTACTAAGTGATTAAGACTGTACAATAAAATTGAGTTTTTTTTGACGTCCTGGGTGACCACATGACTTTAAAATCTCGTGGGATCTCTGCGGTAGATGACTGATAGAATTAGTAAATTAAACAAGACTTACCTGGAAGTTGAAGTTTGATTGGGATTCTATCAGGCATCTACAGAGCAGAGATTACACGCCCACCCATTGCTCATTGCAATCCCTCCCATGTTTATATTGTGTTCCTTTGTCATGGGGCCTCATGTGGCCACTCTTCTTTGAAGGATGAACAACCGTGCGCATGCGTAGTATATAAAACCACATCAACACCGTGACAAGATTCTGTTGTGTCAGTTATGTTGGTTTCACTTTTGGTTGCTTTTTCCACACCAGTTTGTTTTGATAAATTTCCACCTTCAACACAACACTTCCCTATTTGGTAATTACAGTTACTAATTTTTGAAATTTTGTTTTGTGGGTCATTTTCAAAAACCACACCAGCAATACCATGACAAGATTTTCTTTTCTTAGTTGTTTTAGATTCAGTTATTTCTTTTTCTTTTATGCTAATTAGTACCTCATCATGACTCACATATTGATTATGTTTATGAGCCACTTACTCACTGGTTTTACCATCTTTAAATGATAAATAACAATACCCCACTAACTTTCCCTTTTTTTTGTGGAGTGACAGAGTTAAATGGGGCACTTCCCATAAATCTCCCAAACCAAGAAAAAAAGCGATCACGAGGAACATTTGGATTTTCAGCTTGAAAGGCCTGGAACAATTCCTCTTTGAGTATAATGTGAAAACCACAAGACTGAATTAATTGACTTTAATCGACGAATACTTAATCAGAAACTTCTAACAGTGACAGAAATAAACAGGGCGGCCACGCTTAGTAAAACACAACGAGTACGAGTTCCAACATGGCGGTTCTCTCGTGCAGTCAAGCATGTGCCGAACGCACACCGCAGGTTAATAGTATTGTGGTCTACTAGTCACCAGATTCCACATACTGGGGGCAGGGGCGTGAAGCAATTCGTTTGCTTCTTCTGAGTGTTTCGACCTGTGGAATCTGCAGTTCAGTTCCTGTAAAGTGTTCCTTAGGATCCGTCAGTGTGACTTCCAAGGGGTAAAAGAGATGTATTGAACGGTTGGTGACTCCGGAGTTTGTTTTGATCTCTGCTGCTCTAACTAGGCCATCACTGCCACGGAGAACTTTCTTTACAATGGCTAACTTCCAGGAACTACGAGGAACATTTTCAGCGTGCATAAGTACAACATCTCCGACTTTAATGATCTCCCCCTGCGATCCTCGCTTAGATTGATACACATGACGCTCCCGCAGCGAAGCAAGGTACTCACTCTTGAACCGTTGGACAAAGTGCTGAAACAGCAATGAGCGTCGTTTGAAGGCCTTATTGAGTTGATCATGTTCATTGAAGTTTTCATCCTCCAACTCGTCAGGATCAACAACAGGGTGTGGCAAAGCTGTAACATCGAAACCATACAGCAACTTTGACGGTGTCAAGGGTTCTGGATCATTCACATCATGGTAGACGAATGTGATTGGACGATCATTCACGACTGCTTGAACCTCTTTGATGAGTGTTGGTAACTCGGGTAGACTAATGAGCGCGCGACGAAGAACTTTCTTGATTGACATCTTAACCACTCCAATCAGTCGCTCATACATGCCTCCCCAGTGCAGTGACTTGGCATAACATAACATAACATAACATTTTATTCAGGAGGCTTTAACACAAATACAAAAACATCCTGAATAGGGAAATCGTGAGGTTAACCCTTTACAAAAACAATTTCCCTAACTAAAAACTTGCAAAAATATTTTAAAATTTCCAGAATTAGATAAAATTCAATGGCTACTGATTCAATAAATATTCAAGTAAATTTTAAGTCTATTCTTAAAAACAGATAATGATTCGACATGTACAACATGTTCTGGCAAGTCATTCCATTTGCTTACAATGCGAGTAAAGAAAGAATATTTGTAGCAATTACAAACCGCTCTTCTCAAGTAAAGTTTATAGTCGTGGTTAGCTCTTGTACGAGTACTTTTGGCAAACTCAAAGAAATCTGGGAATGAGAGGTGATCAATGCCAAAAACTATCTTATAACATTGAACCAGAGATAGAAATTCTCTTCGCTTCTCTAGTGTTTTCCATTTCAGTAAGCTACAACGATGTTCATAACTCATTTCGCCTCGTTTCTGCCTTAAAGCAAGTCGCGAAGCTCTTCTTTGAACCTTTTCCAGTGCCGCAATATCCTTAATCAAGTACGGGCTCCAAACAGGAGCCACGTACTCAAGTATAGGCTGGACCAGTGACTTGTAGAGCTGCGAAAACACATCCCGGTTGCTTTATGATACCCAATACTACATTTGCCTTATTCACCGTTGCAAACACATGCTTGCCCCAGGACAGGTCAGAAGAGATGGTTACCCCGAGGTCCTTGGTGTTCTCTACCGACCTAAATTGCCCTCCCAGGTTTGGTTTTATCCTTTCTATGTGTAATACGCATCACCTTGCATTTATCCGGATTGAAGTTCATCTGCCATTTATTTGCCCATACGCCTAATCGATCTAGGTCACACTGCAAAGCAGGGATATCAACATCCGGTGAAACAATTGTGCGGTAGATTTTAGTGTCGTTGCCTCTGATAACAACGCGTTGCATTCTGTTTGTCAAAAAATGTCTAAACCACTGCAGTAAGGGCCCGTCTATGCCGTGCCTATTCAGTTTCAGCAATAAACGTTCGTGTGGCACACGATCAAAAGCTTTAGACAGATCTAGTAAGATCACGTAGGTTTAGAACAATTTCTACCTTTAGCCCAGTCGTCATAGCACGCCAATAACTGCAGAAGAGTGGATTTACCACTGAGGTACGCGAATTGGTTCGGGTTGAAAAGATCTAGATCAGACCAAAAGTCAACAACTCGGTTCCTCACCACCTTCTCTGCAATTTTGCATAGAATACACGTAAGTGAAATCTGACGATAGTTCTCTATAAGATTCTTTTTCCCTTTCTTGTACACCAGAGTAATATTGGCGTTTTTCCACATTGTCGGTAACTGACCCAACGAAAAAGATGTATTCAAAAGTAACGCTAATGGAGGAGATAACACCTGACTACATTCTTTCAGGATTCGTGGCGGTATGCCGTCTGGCCCAGGGGATTTATAGATATTCAAATTACTCAACATTTTTGCGACCTCTGCAGGAGAACAATAAATGTTGCATAATTTCTGATTAGTAACATAATCAAAATCTGGAAAGTTAGCTTGGTCCTCAATAGTAAACACAGCCGAAAAATAATTGTTCATGCTGTTTGCAATACTGATGTCGTCATTTATAAGTTCGTCGTTCACTTTCAAGGATACTAAGTCGCTTAATCCTTTTCTCTTAGATTTTACGTAATTCCAAAAGGGCTTCGGACTAGTGTTCGATTTTAACTCCTCAGTCAAATTATTTATATACCGCCATCGCGCAGAATTACACTCCTTCTTTAGGTGATTATTAAACTTACGATAATTGACCCAGTCAGACTCCTTAGACGATTTTTTAGCCCTCTTGTAAAGTAGTTTCTTTTTTCAACAGAGTTTAATAAGGTTGCGGTTAATCCATGGTGCGTTTGTGGACCTCTTTGGAATACATTCATCAACAGCGAATAATAGCAGGTCTGACCATGTGGACCAAACAAGGTCGATGTTGTCTTCAAGGAAAGCACAGTGCCATGGGGTGTAATTCAGTAGATTCCGGAGATGCTCCCAGTCCGCTTTTCTAAAGGAATAGGCCAATTTCTCAGACCTACGACCCACATGAGATGATCTCGATAGAAGTAAATTTATCGAGTTGTGATCAGAAAAAGGTTGACTGACGGTTAGGTCTTGTACTAGGTCAGGCGAAGAAACAAGAGCTAAGTCTAAAATGTTCTCTTCTCAAGTCGGGTCCTTGACTAGTTGGGTAAGGAAATTGTCGTGAATAATTTCGCATAACAGCGTGGTGTGGTCTGAGCTCCTCGAGGCACAGTTGGTTTCCCAGTTTATTTCAGGCATGTTGAAGTCTCCCAAAAGTAGCAGGTCGGAGTTAGGTGTCGAAAGAACGCTATCAAGAGCTGTTTGCAGATTCAGCAAAGGATTAATGTCGCTTTTGGGTGGCCTATAAAAAACGCCCAAGTTAACTTTCCTGTTTCCTGAAGCAAGAATTTCTACAAAAAGTAGTTCCGAGTCACATAGGAGGTCTTCTCTCTGGAATACTTTCACTGTGTCCCGCGTAGCTATTAACACACTGCCACCATTACGGCCGTTGTGAGGACGATCACGTCTGAATACCGTATAATTTGAAGGAAACAATTCGCTATCCGTTATTGTACTGTCTAAATGGGTTTCCGTAAAAACCATATCATATCGATAAGTAGAAATTTCCAATTCCAACAGGGCCGTCTTGTTAACTAAGCTTCTTGAATTAGCGTAGAAGATGGATATTTCAGATCTGTAGTGTTGATTCTATTCCGTCACCGCACTGAGGGCTCACGTGAGATAGCATTGCGCCTGCGCGAACTCAGTGTATTGCCGCCTTTCAAAGCAAACAGAAGTAGTGTTTTGTTCTGGCGAACAATTACAGCAATAATTTGCCCTTAAGCGGTTCGTCAGAATGCCTGACAAAGACAAAGACACTGGTTCTAAAAAAGAAACACCTGGACAAAGAAGGAAAGCCCAGGATAACCTCAGATCCACGCCAGACCATATCGAAGTCAATGTTGTGGAAAATGGCGCTAAAATTGGCGCTTCACCTTCTGACGGTGGTACACCGTCAACAGCCCTCGTAACTGCTATGCAGGAGGGATTTACTCTACTGTCTGGAAATCTGGCTAATGCCATTTCAGAGGCTTTCAAGTCGTTCAAAGCCGATTTCGAGATTTCTGTCGACGAAGAACAGCGGGAGGAAGAATTTTTGAACTCAATCCACGAGGACGAACCCCCCGCGAAGAAGAAGCGGGAAGAAGAACAAGAGAACGGGCAAAATAGCGTAGATGTTGACGCGTCTGTTGGACAGTTGCTTGGCAGATCCAATACTACCTCTAATGAGGGGAAAAGTAAAGTGCTTAGCGGCTTAAAACAAGATATGCAGAAAGACGAAACGGGTCCGAACGTAGACAGTGAGCTTGCAAGCATTACACTAATAAAGGATGGATTGCCTGATGAAAAACTCCAGGACAAGATGAATAAATATCATCGACCTGGAAATTGCGAAAATCTGACCAAAGTACGTGTCAATCAGGCAGTTTGGGATAACTTGAGCCCATCCGTGCGCTCGCAGGACGTTCGAATGCAAAAAGTGCAAACGTCTTTATTCAAAGGTATGTGTGCTTTGACAAGCATGATCGATAAACTTGTAGATCAAATACCCTTGTTTCCGGTTGGAAACGATATGCTTCAAGAGGCTACTGATGCCTTTGCTATGTTTGCCAATGCAAACACTGAGCTTAACCACAGGCGCAGAGAATTGATAAAGCCTGACTTACATAATGACTATAAACATTTATGTTCCTCATCTATTCCCATTACCTATCTATTGTTTGGGGATGACTTACCAAAACAAGTTAAAGATTTGACAGAAGTAAATCGCGTTGGTAAAAAGGTCACCACAAGTATTGCGTCATTCTCCAGGTCTCATTTTGATTCTAGAAATTCTAGAAACTACACATCACACTCCTCAAGCCGTGGCCGAGGATACCGCTATGGCCGTAAGCCTTTTTTAGGCGGGCGATACAACGACCGACCAACCAAACCGTCACACCAAAGGAAGATGAAGCAAGGACAGACGAAGTAGACAGGAGTTCAGATCATGTTTTTACTAATAATGTTGAGGTGAGCATGTCTAATGACTTTATTGCTGGACGTCTGAAACATTTTTCCTCCCAGTGGCAACTCATTACCTCTGACCACTTTATTCTTGATAGTGTTAGCCACTACAAAATAGAATTTGTTGCTGGTTTTCCCCAGCAAGAGGTTGTTCCAAGGGAAATATGTTTTTCTATCCAGGAACAACATATAATTCAAAATGAAATTGAGAAATTGTTAACCAAAGGAGTGATTAAAGAAACAACCCATTGCACAGGGGAATACATTTCTTCTATATTCATCCGTCCTAAGAAGGATGGCACTTACAGGCTCATATTAAACCTAAAAAGCCTAAATGATCATGTGGAGTATCATCATTTCAAGATGGACACTCTTCAATCTGCAATCAGGCTTATGAAACAAAATTGTTACATGGCATCTGTAGATTTACGCGATGCATACTATTCGGTGCCCATTGATAAGGAATATCAAAAGTTTCTCAGGTTCAGCTGGAGAGGAAAACTGTTTCAGTTCACATGCTTACCAAATGGACTTTCCTGTGCCCCACGCCTTTTTACAAAAATTCTAAAACCGGTTTATGCTACCCTCAGGAAGCAGGGCCATCTGAATGTGGGGTACATTGATGATTCATATCTACAGGGAGATACAATACATGAATGTCAAACCAACATCACTGATACTTGTGGTCTATTTACAAGATTGGGGTTCATTATACACCCTAAGAAATCAGTTCTTAAACCGGTTCAGTCGCTTACTTTCCTCGGTTTTGTCCTCGATTCTGTCAAAATGACTGTGTGCCTTCCCACTGACAAAGTGTTCCGAATCAAAGAGCGGTGCAGTAAGCTTATTAAACATGTAACTATATCTATTCAGGAACTTGCAGAAGTTATTGGATTGTTAGTGTCCAGCTTCCCAGGTGTGCTTCACGGGCCACTTTTCTATCGGAATTTAGAAAAGGACAAAACTATGGCACTCAGACACAATAAAGGAAATTATAATGCCCATGTAAAATTATCACAAGGAAGCCTTGAAGAATTACAATGGTGGTGGAATAATATTGAGCAGGCTGATTATCCTCTTTTTACTCCAAACGCCAAAATTGAAATCACTCTGTATACTGATGCCTCAAAGAAAGGTTGGGGTGCAGTCATGGGTGCTGAGAAAATAGGAGGCAGATGGTCCGAGGCAGAATCGGAAAACCACATTTACTGCCTTGAGCTGATGGCTGCCTTCTTCGGTTTAAAATCTTTCTGTAGCAACATGAAATCCATGAAATCTGGTATCGACATTTGACACAATGCTTGAGTACCCTTGCAATTTCACTTCGTGCTGATGGCAACCAAAATCTCTTATGCAGTGCTACAACAGTGTCTCTTACTCCAGCGTGAAGCTGTCTCTCGTGAACTGAACGAACAAGCAGAGTTGTGAACTGAGACTTTTTGGCGATGAGAATTGGTTCTCTTGCATCTTGTTCGAGCATTGCACGCTCGAGTCTGCCAGGGGCAACTAGAAGGCCATCTGTGTTGAGCTTCAGATTAAGTTGACGAACCAACTGAGGTCTGGGTTTGAAGTGCTGACGGGTGGGTCGTGACTGCTTTGTACAAAGATAGTCTCGTTCTTGCCTGAAATGCTGAATCTGGTGAGCACGAAGAAGTACCACTTCCGATTGGGAAATTTCAGCAGCTGTGGGAACTGGAATTACCGAATCAATGACTGACGGGCATTGGCGTGACCCACGTGACTTATCCGAGGCAAGCTTCGGGTTGGAAATGAACCTCAAGACATAGGACATTGTGCGAAGCATACTTTCATAGGACTGAAAGCGGGAGATGTCAATCAAGTCTTGGAGACTGCCTGTGTTAGACTGTTTACCATGGACATGACTGTCCACAGCTGTGGATGAGACAACATCGTCTTCTACAAAGCTCTTAGGACTCCATCTTGGCCAGAGTGAATGGTTTGTTAACCATGGAGGACCTCGTTGCCATAGTGCTGATTGTAGAAGCTCATCTGCACTGCATCCACGGGAGAGTATGTCTGCAGGATTGTTTGCTGAACTGACATGAGACCAGCTGGATAGGTCAGTAAACCTCAAGATCTCTGTTGTCCAATTGCGAATGAACACTGGGAGTTGCTTGGTACTGCACAGCCAATGGAGACAGATGGTGGAGTCAGTCCAGTAGTAGGATGAGATGGATGGGAAATCCTTGCTGAAAATTTCTCTGATGGCTACACCAAGGCGAGCACCCATGACCATGGCAATTAATTCCCACTGGGGAACTGTTCGTGCATGTTTAGATGAGGAAAGTTTGACCTTGGAGCCAATGAATCTGACCTTCTCATTCTGAGCAAAGAAGACACAGCAACCGGCTGCAGTGGTGGGGCATGCATCACAAAATACATGCATTTCTACTGGTAAAGCTTTGTCAAAGTCCAAATAACGTGAGGTGACAAATGCTGAAGCTGATTCTATTTCCTTGGCAATTTGGTTGTACTGCTGTTGGAGTTCGTCAGGGAGAACTTCATCCCAGTCAAAGCCCTTATCCCACAGAGATGAAATGAATTTCTTGGCTGGAACAAGGACTGGGGAGATGAGGCCAATAGGATCAAATGTTGTTGAAGCGGAACTGAGGACTTGTCGTTTGGTGAACTTCACGTCAGGAGGAATGACAATGGCTTTCCATGGAAATTGTAGCGTGTCTTCCTTAGGGTTCCACATCATGCCTAACAGGCCAGCATGATCTCTCTCAGAACCAGTCCTCATCTTGTCAATAATGGTGGTCAGTTCTGGCGAATTTGTAAACCACTGGCAGGGATTCATGTCAGCATCCTTCATAACCTGCCTTGAGATGTTGTAATACTGAATGGCAGTGTCCTCATCATCTGTTCCAGTAAGTACATTGTCACAGTAAAGCTTCTCTTCGAGGTCTCGAGCAACAAATTGAACAACTGGATCTTGATCTTTCTCATACTTAAAAAGATGATGAAGAATTGTGGAGTTGAGGATGAATGGAGAACTTGTTCCTCCAAAGAAGACAGATGTGTAGCGGTAAACTTTAATTGGTTTGTGTGGGTCGCCATCTTCAAACCACAGAAAGCGGACATAGTTACGGTCCTTTTCATTTATTTTGATTCTCATAAAGGCTTTCTCAATGTCAGCAACAAAGGCGTACTTGTTAGCTCTGAAGCGATGAATGATAGTGTTCAATGACTTGAGAAGGCAGGGACCGGTGTATAAACAATCGTTCAGCGAGACATGGCCTGCATTGGCTGCAAATACAATGCGAAGGGGTGATGTTTCGCTCTCTGGACGTAGAACGAAGAAGTGGCTGAGATAATGAGCATCACTCTTACTCAAAGGATCTTCACTGGCAGGGACAGCTTCCACATAACCTTTGTCACTTTGGTCAGCAATGATGCTTGCATAAGATTTCCAAAGATTCAGTTTGAGGAGCCTCTTCTTTACTTGTTGCAGACGGCTGTGAGCAAGGTTGAAGTTTGAAGGTAGAGGAGGGTGATTGTCCAGCCATGGCAGTGGAACGAAGTACGTTCCATACTCCGATTGCAAATATGGCGGCGATCGCACCAAAGCGAGGCTTTTCGGTAGTAACCGTTGCTAAGGCGGCTTCGCTTTCTGTTTTCTTTTGCAAAGGCGAGTCCATTTGTAAACGTTTTAGAACTTTTTACAGCTTCTACACGGAAAGAAAATCACATTCTGAAAGAGATATTCGTAGAAATATTGCCAAATTACGTCTGCGAGGAGTTGTAAAGGTCAGTACTATTATAAAAGTAGCGTTTGCATTTGTATTGTTATGCATATTTGAGCTCGCGGCGACAACACAATGGCGACGTTTATTGAAATGCCTCATTGACTTTTACTGTGTGTTTTTTGTTTCCTAACTAAGCATGGAGAGACCAGTGGAGAACTGGCATGTAAACGAACTTAAACAGCTTCTTCGCAGTAGAAATGTGAGTCTCAAAGGATTAAAAGTGAAGGCACAGCTAGTCGCAAAGTAAGCATTATTGAGACTGATGGTAATCAATAAATTTTCAAGTCATTTATTTTACGTTTGTTTCATTGTCTCTGTCCGTCTGACTACTAGTTAAGTAATTAAGCGTCCTTTATTCACTTCCATTCTTAGAGTAAAAGCAGTCTTAAAAAATTCCCCAGCAGTGGCAACAGGCGATCGGGAAAACGATAATGGCGATCAAGCGCAAGCTGTAAGTGTTTCGCCTGTTCAAACCAGCAAGAGTGATTCGGATCTTGTTAGAGATAATGAAGAAAAATTTCGGTTCTGTCCCCAAGAGAAAGATATGGACAAAATGCTGGACGGCCTTCCCCCCTTCACTTTCAATTCTATTGTCAAGTATATTAGAAACTCTGGAAAGAACATTCAGCATTCCCCTGACTACATGGTCATGAAACCGTTTGAGCGTGGCATCAATTTTTTTATTGAAGGGTATCTCCATAATGTTTTAGTCAATCACCACAAAGAAAGCAAAACCTTTTACTTCAGGGCCCGCTGCTATAGAAGCCTTCAAAAAAGTGAATCCCCACATAAAATCAGATTAGCAATTTCTACTGAACAACCTTTTGATGTCCTGGCATCATCTTGCACCTGTGTGGCTGGATCTCTTGGTTTTTGTAATCATGTGGTAGGCCTAATGTATCTTGTTTCGCACTACTTGACTAAAACTAAATCAGTCCCAGATGATTTGGTGTGCACCTCCCTTCCCCAGCAGTGGCACAAGCCTAGAGGGAAGAGCATCTCATCAGAACCATTGATGGATATGGTCTTTAAAAAACCCAAACTAGGCACAACAGCTGGGGGAAGCACTTCTGTACAGTCCTCACCTGGTATTGCCTGCTCATTGTATCCTGCAGTTAAGGCAGCTCCAAGTGACATAGAGATTGAAAGTTTCAAAGCCCATTTGCAAAACATCAACAAGAACTTTGGGCTTAGTTTGTACATGAATACTGGGGGTAAAAGTGTACCCACCAGAGTTGGCCCTGCACCCTTGGGAGGATATCTTAGCTATCAAATGGCACCCACTGAAGGAAATTTCAAAGTTTCCTGCAATGTTGATTTGTCCAAGCAATGTGACAGGAACACTGTACCTATCACAAATTATCGTTCATTCCCAGTATCTTTATATCTTCCCCTGTTTATTGTCACACAGTGCACTTCGGAACATCAGCAATTTTATGATTCTCTAAGAATCAGTGAACAGGATGCTAATTCGCTCGAATCTGAAACACAGTCACAGCGCAATAACAGTAGATGGTGGAGTGAAAGGAGACCCAGATTGACAGCTTCGACATTTGGAGACATTTTAAATCGTAAATTTGTCAGTGAGGCTTTTCACAAGGGCCTTGTTGGGGATGGAAATACCTTTAGCAACTCAGGAAATGTACCTGAATCCTTGAGATATGGGATTAATTATGAAAGTAAAGCCCTAGAGCAATATGAGAACTATCTCAAGCACAGCGGGCATCCTGTAAAAACATTTCCATCGGGATTTGTGGTCAACCCTGCTTTTCCATTCCTTGGTTGCTCACCAGATGCAAAAGTAATTGATGCAACAGAGGACAACCCATATGGGATCCTTGAAATTAAATGTCCCTACAAACATAGAAATGTCACACCTGAAACAGCATGTGCTGGTGATGGTCGATTTCATTTGGAAATGAAAGAGGATTTCCCCGTTTTAAAGGAAACCCACAAATACTACTGTCAGGTCCAAGGGCAGATGGGGATAACAGGGGCAAAGTGGTGTGACCTTGTCACCTACACCTTTCAGGGGATGGTCATCGAACGGATCTATTTTGATACTGAGTTTTTTGCTGCAATGCTGTTCAAATTAGAACAGTTCTTTTTTAAGCACTTTGCTAAATTCTTCAAGGCACTGCCAGTGTCAGCTGAAGCGTGTTCTGCAAGCGCAGCTGGCAGAGTTAATGTTATGGCAACATCATCAAGTAGTATCAGTTGAAATTAAATAGACTATTAGAAATTAAAATAGTAAACTTTTTACAGGAAACCTAATATATTTACTGTAATAAGGCACCAATTATGAATTGTGTCATTCCAGAAAACATGATACCTCTCCATAGAAGGCTTTTTGGGTAAGACCCCGTCCCCTCAAATTCTCTGGAATTGTCACTTCAAACATTTGGCTTTTGAGCCTTTTCCCCCTCCCCCCACCCCTGCCAACTGACTTCCCTTAAATCAATGGAGTTGGTATTTATATTTTCTGAAATCACGTATTAACATAATTTACAAGGCTTTTTGCCCTTTTTTTGTCATAACTCAAAATAGTTGTGTTAATCAAGAATTATTTACTGATGTGGAGGTGAACAGTGGTGGATATTTACTGGGCCACAAAGCAGTGAGGTAAATATCTAACACATTCACTGACACAGAAGTAAATAATCAGTGTTGTGGTGTATATCACACAAATTGAATAACAAGTGGACCAAAACATCATTTTCAGTAAACACGCTGACATGCGAAGACAGTTTGTTGCTTTTTAGTTGTTCAGGGGGGAGAAAAGTACTTTGCTAGTCACCTCACTCAGTGAACCAATCAGCACACGTGAAAAGCACTATTCGCTTGTGTGGTATATACTAATGTTAAAATTGTTAGCTAAGTAAAAATGGGATTTTGCATGTTGGTAAGCATGGCACAAACAGTCCACATTTGATTTAGACTACCTGCTAAAGACAATGGAATGACTTGATTAAAAATGTGGAAGTTTTTCACTTTGTTTATAGCTCTTTCCACATGAATTCTTTCTGAAGCTATTTCTTGAGTGGCAATAACTTCTGAAGGGGTCTGTTGACTTCGCGAACCAAGAAATGGGGGGATATTCAGGCCAACACCAATAGGTTCAAGCAGGTCAGAAATGGTAAACCCCTTATCAGCCATCACCACATCACCTTGATTAAAAGGCAAGTTGAGTAATCCTGACCGCACTGTGAGCTCCCTGTCTGAAATACTTCCTGCATAGAGTTGGGAAATAAATGTTATGTGGCCACTGGGTGCGATGCCAATCAGACTTTTAAATGTCGTGTGGCTCTTGTACGAAGAATAGGTTTCACTATGTAAAACTAGGGAAGAAGGGGTCTGACATTTGATCTCTGTACCATCAATAATGATTCTTGTTTTAGGATACTTATCCCTGAATGACTGGGGCATTGCTTTGTCTATTGCCTCTCTGTTTGGCCAGATATTAAGAAAGCCAAATTTTGAGTACAAAAAATTGATCCAGGAAATACAAATCCTGTTTACTGTAGAGACATGTACCCTGAATCTGTGAGCTAAATCGAGTTCAAACAGCCCAAGTCTCATTCTCACAAGCACAAGAAAAAATTCGTCCAGGGTACTAAGTTTTCGACGTGGGCCGGGTTTATTTCCCAAAAAGCCATCTGCATTACATGATGCCCGGGGTATCCAATCGATGAAATCGTTAATCGATGACAATCGATATCAATCGATACCAATCGATATTAATTAATCGATTGGTATTGATAATCGATGACCAATCGATGGCGAAGATTCGTGTGGTTATCGATTGGTATCGATTATCAATACCAATCGATAAAAAATTGTTATCGATTGGTATCGATTGGTTGCAGATTGACATAACGGTAATCGGCGAGTAAAAACAACAATTAAGTACGTTGTAATTGTAAACAAAACTCATTTTAATGTTAGCAGGAGAACAACGCTCTCTTCTCTGTCTTCAACGTTAATGTCCAGTCCTCAGGATTCCTTTAATTTTAATTTTAACAAATCAAAAGTTTGTTCCATGGCCCAACCTATAGACTTCCAAAAACGGAAAGTAGTTCCATCGTGCCTTCACAGAAAAATTCTGGTAGCAGAAGTTGTGCTTTTGCAAACAATGGAATTGCCAACAACAGCAGCATGATTTGTTGCAAATAAATGAATAAAGCAGCAACACCTAGCCTTGCAATAACAAACCAAATCGTGCTTAAAACAAAGATCACATACATGTTAACTAAAAAATCTATTAAGGCGCCAATTGTGTCTAAAAGAAATAATATATGCAGCAAAAGATAAAAAAGACGTTCCTTTTTTTCATCATAGTAATAAGCGATGGGCCATTTTAGCCTTAGTGTTTTCCTGCTAGATTTTGTGGTTTGTGCTGAACCGCCATCACAATCCTGGGTGGTATCACTTGCAGCGGATCTTGCCTCTTTGACTTTCCTCACCAACTCTGCCTTTTTTTCGTTTTTGCGATACGTCACGTTCATTTCATCAAGCACCTCGCGCAGCAGTGCCACCGTCATGTCATCAGCGCTTCCTTCCTTTCGAAGCTCTCGCTCTTTCTTTTTGAGTAATTCTTCTCTCGCCTCCCTTTCTTTGTCCATTTCTTTTAGTGCCGGCACCTGCTTGATAACCCGAGACAAATCAACATGTATTGGCCATTTTCCGTCGTCAACTGCCCCCACTACTTTTAATATCGACTTGACACGGCACCATTTGAAATTGTCAGTAGTTGACAACTCCCATTCATCTTCCTTTATTTTCTGGAAATCTAACACTCTCACACACATAGTGATTTTCTCGTTGGCTTTTGCATCTGTTCGCCACTCGAACACAGGATAATGTGACTGAAGAGACGGAGAGCGGATGATTCTTATAACGTGACCCTCAAAAATGTCACAAAAAAATTGTATGCATCGTCCAAGAAAAAGGGGTGTGAAAAATTAAGCCAGTGGGTTCCGTCAATTACAAACCATTTTTGGTGGAGCATTGAAACTTGTGAGGGAGATGCTGACATTCTGAAGGAGAAATGGCGTTCTATTACAAACCATGTTGTAAATCGCCATGAGTTCCCTAACAATAAAGTTTTTAAGAAGTGTGAGCACGGAGTACTTGATGGCAGTGCCAGGCGCAAGAAGTGGCTTACACCCGGCTCTCCACCACACAATGCCTTACTGAAAATCATCCATGACACCAGGTTGCAGAAGACTCTTCCCCACCTCACCGACTGCATACGTACTACTGCGCTAGAAGCGTACCACTCCCTTTACTTGAAACATCTTCCTAAGCATACACATTACAGTCACAAGGTCATGAAGGAGGCAACAAAGCTTGTTGCCCTTGATCACAACCACAATTCCTCAAGACAACAGGTATGACCCATGGTGCTGTTACAATGTATGTATTTGGTAATTCAACTTACCAGATGATAATTCCAGGTACTCTGCAGAAAGTTTTAAACCTGGATGCTCTCAGTTGTACTTATGAATTCTCACAAAAGATCCTTCTCTGATTTAAAACATATGATCTTTCTATTTTTGAATCAAAAAGTTAACTTCACCATTTGTTTTTCAACATGTACCTAAATTGTATGTATCTCCATCAAAATTGCAATTTCATTTTCTGAGATTTTCAAATTTTGAAATTTGCCGCTCAATTTTTGATTTTTCTGGACACTCAATTTTAACATCTATTCTGTACTTCAGGCACAAATTCAATGTGGTGAGAGGGAAGGGGAGCTACGATTTAGAATTGCCTGGAGCAAGGTGACTAAACGACATGCAGCTGAACCTGTGCTGGAGCCAAAGGACCATAGCTATCTCCAGGATATGCTTTGTGATAGCATACAGCAAACTGAATCAGTAAGCTCAGTGAGATCACAGAGCCAGGGTGCTATCACAAGAAAACCTAAAGACACCAGGCACATAATGGCTCCACCCCAGAGGCCACCCAGGCAAGAAATCATCAAAGATAAAACAGTCCACTCGAGGTTCAAAAATAAGAAAGACAGTGCAGAGTCCAAGACACCGTCAATTTAATAGTCTACAATAAATTTCATTTCTATCTTCAGTCAGGTCACATGCATAGGGTGTTAATGCTACAGTTGCACACACAGTCTCTTTGTTGAAAAAGTCAGATGCTCACTTTATTATAAATTTTGATTGTTACAGACTTGCAACTCCCACAAAATAATCGGCTTAAATCAATAATGGACAGAAGGTCTACTGACAGGCTAGGTAGGCACAAAAATCGCATCACGACCAAAATTACACATGTCATTCTCTATGGACTAAAAACCCTGTTTTTCCAAGTTCATTACCTGTAATTTGAATATCTCTCAAGCTCTCTATGATTCTGGTATAGTGTAGATGGCTGAGAATTTAAATCCAGTATAGATACCATCCTGAGCTGGGAATGTGTTTCTTATCTTATTCACTACACATGCTGGCACAATTTTTCTCACACCTCTACCTAATTTCCCATATATCCAGTATACAAACTGAGTGTAAGCCAACCAACGGCAAGTTCTGTAAAAAGAGAAAAATTGTTTACATTTGTTATGACATACCCTTAAATATTGTTGAGACTGGTGTTTTGTTGGAGGACGCATATACAGAAGAGAGTAGACTTTTCCAGTTTTGGCTCTTAGTAGAAAGATTGGTATTTAACAATGTTTATGTAAATAAAGAACATTTTATAATTCAAACCTGATGTTTTAATTTTGCTGGAAATTACTCACTCGTTGGGGAGATCACCGGGCAACACGTTAAAACTATCCATTCCCTGCACAATGTTTAATCCTGACAAGGGTCGTTTTAAGCACCGCTCGCGTCAAACAAACTGCTGCAAAATCAGCGTGATGAATGATGCATGAAATCGGCTGACTGTTAAAATCGGCCAGGGCTGACACCTCAGACACCTCCCTACAACATAAACATTCTCTGGGATGGTTCAGCGTTCCCGTGTCGCAGTTTTCACAAATACACCATTCTAAACTAACTAGGCGCCCGATCAGTTCTTCGGCCCTCTCATCTTGCCCGTCATCTTCATCGCTAGAAGTCGAACTTGCTTCGTCCGAACCGTATTCTGGCTCAAAACTGTACGGATTCACCGAAAACTCCTCCGCGGAAGCCATTTTGATCCGCGCAGTGACGTCAAAATTTCCCATGAAACATTGCAAAAAAAATATGGCGACGAGCGCGATTTTCAAACCCAACTTCAAGCGCCTTGCATTTGCATAGGCTGCCGAAAATACCACTTTGAATACCTGGGACATTTTAAGTACATAATGAAGTATAGCTTGGGACCAAAACTATTTTTCAGCCAAGATTCCCTTTAAAAACGACATCTTACACTGACTGCTGAGATTGCATTTTTGAGAAAATATCTCGTAGATTCCCGCTCTTTACCACTTTACAGCTCTTCCAGTGATCTATTAAAAAAAAAAACCATCAAACAAAAGCAAGTTTAATAGCCCAATTTCGATATATTTCAGCGTGAGAGACTGGTGGCGAAACTTTAACACCGAAGCGAGGCTCCGGGGAATACGGCGCGAATAATGAAAACAAACACTGCAAGGAAAGCCATGTGCGTTTGACAAATCGGGAAATCTTGGCGTCTTTTATTTGTCCTTTGCAGTTTATTTTCCTGTGTACCATGGTCAAGTATTGTGCTGTTGCTCTTTGCCGTAATGGGAGTAAGAAACGACCTGATCTCAGTTATTTTTGCTTTCCTACAAGACGCAATGAGCGTAAGAAGTGGGAGGTTTTCTGTAAGCGAGCGGATAAAAAATTCAAGACACTCGGCGATCCAAGAATCTGTTCATTGCATTTTAAGGAAAGCGACATCGAGATTTCAATTTCTGGTCGAAAAAGTTTACTTTCAGGCTGCTATCCAACTATCTTTGACCCAACGAAATCGACGCATA
>OX393561.1:20972061-21112061 GCA_947652115.1 Blastomussa wellsi
AGGATTTGCTGCTATCTAATCCTTTCGATAAAAGAAATGCATCTCTAAGTTCAGAAATAGTATTAACTTCAACAGCATCCACTTCCTCTTCATGGTCAACACACTTGTCATTTGAAACAATTTCGGTAATTTCTTCTTCTGTTACTTCCACAGGTGGCACCTGTGGAAGTATTTGAAGGATAACTGCAGATGATGCGTGTTCCTCTAACCCAGCTTTGAGTTGATCCATAAATGACTCAGGGTCAAGTTGAGTTGACCTTGGATCAAATGTTGTTGGCTTTAGTGTTTCCTTGTCGGTTTTGCCATACTCAGCCTTGGATATTTTCAAGTTTTCAAGAGAGCAAGACTTTTCGTTAGGTTTGGCTCTTCGTTTCCAATTGCACTCTTTTGAAGTCGACGACTGTTGCAGGTTATTATGTACAGTATTTTCAATGTCAAATAGAACTGCCGCCACATGCCTACATGTCCCATCAGCCCTACAATGTGGATCAAAAAAAGGGCTATTAAAATAAAGATTAATTTAAATCAGAACAGTCTTTGCCAGAAACAGAGAGGTAATGAACAATTTGATGGCTAGAATATTCTATACAATTATCTGTTACTCTGAGAAAATGTGAACAGGTCTCAGATAACCAAAAATATTTATATTTACATGTATTACAATTTTTTATAGATCACAACTGGCACATCTTAAGTAAAATTATGTTACGGAACATTTCCTTTACAGTTTTTGTGCCGGTTAGAACTCTTGTTACCTCTAATAGCTTTTGATACTATTTCCCTTACATTCAACTTAACTACTAACAAAACATCAATCTATAGGATGAAATGTTTCAGCATTGAAAGATGTTTAGAAAGAATAAAATTACAAAAATGTACATGTACTTACCCTCCTTGGCATGGACAAAATGCACCATGTATTGCACCGTTACTTTTTAATATCATGATACCATCATAGCTGTCCTTTCCGGATCCTGTCTTTGATCTTTCCGTTGGTTGAACCTGATACTTTACCAAGACAACAGACTTGTCAGGAACTTTGTGGACTTGTAGGTCCAGCACATGACCATCTTTGAACAGTTTATAACCCGTAAGGCTTTTAAAAGACTTTAAGTTTTCTTCAGAGTACTCGTCCGTCTTTCCCAGAAGATAGTTACATATATCTGGAAATGCGACTTCTGGAAATAGTGAGAGGTTCCTACTCCAGTTCGATTTCAATATGGACGCTGGGTCTGGCAAAACACCCTCATCTGTGGCAAGTAATTCGGCCATTATGACATTTTCAGTTTCGCTTTCCCCTTCATGCTCAGACACTTTCGCGAGCTTCATTGAATGAGCATTTACCGCCAGCTCAACCAACTCGGCCTTTCTTTTACCCTTTCCTTCCGAGGATGTTTGTATACCTCTTTCTTGAAGAAAGGTTCGCAACCACGGCAACTTTTGATGCTGAAAGAATTGTAGGTTTCTCTCACCTTGTTCTTCCGACATGGCCATGTCCACGATGATTATTTAGATTTTCTTTGAACTCGAAGAAACTACGATTTTATGTCGAAAAGACGATACTGATCCAAGAAAGCAACTCGAAGACTAGAAGATATAACCACCCAAAGCTCGATTCGAATGAATTTTGTTCCCCGGAGCCTCGCTTCGGTGTTAAGTTTTCGTCACCAGTCTCTCACGCTGAAATATATCGAAATTGGGCTATTAAGAACTTATAAGTCTTTCTCAGTGACTCGTAACCAAAAAAAAAAAATTACTTAGCACGGACAAAACAGGAAAGGTCGATAAGGTAAAACTTTTTTTAAGCGCGCTTCATTTCCATTCAGGTAAATAAATTCATAGAAAACCAGCTGTACTAAGAGTTGCCAACTACATTTAATGATAAAACCTGTTTTATAAGAGGGCCGTGTGTGTTAACGGAAAAAAGACTAGATGAAGTCGCTTTAGATAGTTTTGATTTCCCGGTTTCCTTTAAAAATGTCCAAAAATCATTTAAAATTGTGCTTGATACTTACTATCATTAAAATGTTGGTGGTATCGCAGCCTGTTTACCATTCTTGTGCTGGTACATTTTCCACACTTGATGTGGATTTCAGTTAAGGCTTTTGAACCCGGGTAACGACTTTCCACGTCTGAAAAACGAAACAAAACAAACAAACAAAACTTGTACTTAGTGTTAAATTTCGCCAGTACGTGAAACTGGTCTAGGACTTTTGGGCGTGAACATAACGCCATTATCGATTATCAGGATTGGAAAGTAGTGAAGGGTATTTAAATAACAAAGGCTAGAGCTAATTTACATACTGTTACATATTGCTTAATAGTTCAAGAGGAAATGATTCTTCAACTGGGGGTGGAAGATATGGACGTCGACATAGTAAAAATATTGATAACGTCGATAATGACAGTGATAACAACATACCCTGCTTAAACTTGGCAAAGAGTTTCTGTTGCTCCTCAAGCCTCGGAAACTCAAAATTTTCTACTCGACCGGTATATTCTCGGAGCGTCTGTAGTAATTATTCGTCTTTCAGTACACGCTCGTCACGCTTGTAGGGACCGCGGGACAAGGCAGCTCCTGGGTGTTTACTAGACTTTGTTTTCTTTGTTGTGCTGGCAAGGCCCTTTGCTCGGTACTGTATTTCCTGTAGCCGAACTGTTGGGTAGAAACAAGCAATAAAACGAACGGTATCAGGTTTTTATTTCTTAGTTTATAATGAACCATAAGCGCACGTGTACAGTTTCTTCTAACAAGAGCGTTTTCACTCTGTTAGTAGATTTAAATACCAAACACAAGTTGTAACGATACTTGCCTATGATACTGTACTGTCCAATGCCACTATAGAGTCTTGGCATAAGATTCTGCCACTCGGTTTGGCTACTTGCGATGTACGTCTTGTCTTCTCTGGAGATCCCGATGTCAATATTGAAGTCGCCAATCTGACATCTCCTTGCGTCGCTTGAAAGACCATACTCTGAGCGGAGATCTTTTTTGAGGGTTTGAATATCTGAATGTTTCTCACTCAACGAAACAATGGTGTGCCAGAAGCTTGATCTTTTGTTGTGATTATATTTGTAGACCTCGATGGTTGCATCACATTTTAAGTTAGTAGTAGGACCTGTGACCCCACCTGTAGCGCTTGTTGACTGTTGCACTTCAGACTCTTTAGCGTTTACGAAGGATGTCAACGTCTTTTGCACCAAACGTGAGTTTCCCGACTTGCCTGGCCTCTCAGGTTTCTTGCAACTTTCTTGCTCACTCTTGTCACTCTCACTCTCAGACTCATCCTGAAACTCTCGCCTTGGTTTTTTTGTAATGGCTTCTGACAATTCTGAAGAGTACCCATGTTTGCTGTGTTTGCGTTTCTTGTTCGAAGTGGAATCACCTAGAGATTCATGTTATTTGAGTGTTATTAGATCACCCGAAAGAAAGTCAAAGCCGTAAAGCAAGAGAGTCAAAGCCGTAAAAATATACTTTTTTGTATGACTTTGTATGGGAAACCCTATCCCTTCCGCAGATGCCTCTTTCATTTTCGTACGGGCAGGGAAGGGAGAGAAGCAAAAAAAGCAGGATGAGGCGATTCTAATTATCGATATTTCGAAAATCAAATTTTGAACAATTAACGACTTGCCCAGTTAAGAATTAAAGCACATGAAAGCACTTACCAAACTTGACAAATGTTAATTATTTTATACGACCAGCGCTGTTATGCACTTTTATTAAATTTTCCCATACAGTTTCCCATCGATGACATTAATGTCATAAATGTTCTGCAGATTTACGCTCCGATTTGGTGAGTTGGTAGGCTCGATTACCAGCCGCTGATCGGACACGAGAGAGCGGGGAAAATTTAGCCCAGTGAGTTGGCGGTTTTCCCAATAACCCGGATAACAAATTAAATCATAAAAAAATGTGTGGCTGTTAGTAGTAGCATGGTGTGGTCCCAAGAATGACCAGAAAGCTAGGAAAGGTCAGGAAAACGCACATTTTATTTTTTCTATCGCCACTGATGAACTTAAATATCTGGTACATGACTGTATATGTCAGCGAGGCATTTCTGGCTGCGGTTTTATTCCACCGTGGTTTCTCATTGACCTCATTGAGCTCAAATATTACATCATTTTCAAACTTTCATATCTTAAAAGTCACAACTACTTCAATTCAGGAAAACACCAATGCGGACCAACACTGACCACGTTCCAATACTCAATTTAGTTTGGACCGGGATTCTATTTCGTCACCGGTCTATGTCACAAGGAAATCACGTGAGATATGCGTGCGCACCTTCGCGTTCAGTTGCTTGTTAACCTTCAAAGCGTTTGGACCGTCGACCACTTTCACTGCTTTTAGCAAAACTTTTTCCCTTAAACCTTGCGATAAAACAAACTACCAATACCGGAGCTGTTAGCTGCTATAGACTACTACTGAACTTGGACCTGTCAGATCCATCCCAGATCCAGAATTCAGGAAAATTCAGGGTAACTGCGTCGATACCACCCTTGAAAATGGCGGGAAAACACTCCTCGGCGAACAAGAGCCAGGACAAAGTTGGACTCACGCCAGAATCGGAAAGAGATGATGAAGACCGAGACGATGATATGAGCAACCCATCACTAACGACAATTCCTGTCGCTTCAGCGAAAGCCAACGACACGTTGGAATCAACACTGTTGAAGATCAATGACAACATGTTGTCAGTGTCTCGATCTATGAGCTCTGTGCAAGAAACCCTTGCACGATTTGCCGATGGCCAGAGACCCTCGAAAAGGCCAAGAGTTGATGAATTGTCTGACTCAGACACCGACTCAAATAATGACGCTTCTGAATCGGACAGCGACACACTGCTTAAAAAAGGAGAGAAGAGTAGCCCGACACGGGAGTCGAAAGATGATCTGCTCGACACGATTGCAAATGATCTGAATGCTGACGAGCAAACCGACCAAGATGTATCGAATAAGCTTGCAAAACTCGTCAATAAGAGATGGTCGGAAAAATTAACTTCTGATAAACTAACAGAGAAATTAAAGAAACATTCCCGACCCGGGAACCTTGGTAGCCTAGTTGCTCCACGTGTGAACCCTGAAATATGGGCAAACATGAGTCATACGGCCAGACGAGTGGATCTCAGAGCATCAAATACTCAGAACATCCTTGCTAAGGTGGGCACTATTATTGCAAAATGTACTGACAATTTGCTCAAAGCCCGCGAAAAAGATGCCAAGAAAATTGACCTTGCTGAAATGGTTAGCTTTCATACCGATGCTCTGGTGTTGTTAGGCCACTCGCAATTTGAATTATCACTGAAAAGACGTGAGGTGATAAAACCTAGCCTCAAGAAAGAATATGCAGCGCTCTGCTCTACAAATGTCCCAGTTACTTCGCTGCTCTTTCTTTCAGCTTAACAACATAAAAGCGTCCAACAAAATTTCCCAAGTTTCAGCGACTGTCAATAAATCGCACAAGGCTGGCTACAAAGGTTCTAGCGACAGTGGGAAACACAGACCCTCAGACCAATATTACAGACGGTCTTTTCATTCCCAAAACCGATGGAAAAACCGTGGGGACAAAGCAAAAAACTTCAAATCCCCCCTCTACAAGAAGAAGGAGGGGGGCAACAACTAAATATCGAAACCCTACAGGTTAGTAACTTTGAATTTTATGTTGAAAAAAACTAAGCAACTATTGTTGTCCCAGATTCAGTCCTTTAAAGCTGGCAGCATAAGTCAATGTTACTCGAGATGGCTAGACTTAACCTCAGACCCTGAGGTCCTTAGCACAGTGAAAGGCCAGCTTATTGAATTTACATCAACTCCTTATCAAGGCAGGGTCCCAACACAAAAGAAATTCAGTGCAGAGGAAAGCACTGTTATTCAGTCTGAGATTAACAAATTACTTCAGAAGGAAGTTATTGTACCTGCTAGAAATGAGCCAGGGCAGTTTATATCTACTATATTCCTAAGACCTAAACCTGATGGCACTGCAGGGTGATGGATACAAGGATTGCCTAGCCAATGTTGTAGATACGATAAAATTATTTGATTCACTGGGCTTCATTATACACCCAGAAAAACCAGTCTTTATCCCTACCCAAATTATCACTTTTCTGGGATTTGTCCTAGACTCTAGGACTATGACAGTTTACCTCACTCAACAAAAACAACTCAAAGTGAAAAATGCTTGCCTCCACATTATTAAAATTCAGAGACCAGTAATTAGAGTGATTGCACAGTTATTGGGACTTATGACCTCCAGCTTCCCTGGGGTAATGTATGGTCCCCTGTATTACCGCAGACTGGACATGGCGAAAACCGATGCCCTATCCCAATGTGGGGATTTTGAGGATACCATGGAACTAACACCCCCTGTTCTTGAAGATATAAACTGGTGGATAAATAATATTCACTTATCATATTATGTCATTGATCATGGGGAGCCCCAGGCTACCTTATACACTGATGCCTCTACAACTGGATGGGGCTGTGAATTTCAAGGAACCCCTACAGGGGGGTCATGGAGCTCAGTTGAGGCCCAGAATCACATTAATTACCTTGAAATGTTGGCTATTAAATTAGGACTAAAATGTTTTGAGGACAAAGTCAGGCATCAACATGTAAAACTCATGGTGGACAATATGACAGCAGTCACAATCCTTAATAACATGGGTACTAGTCACTCCTGGAAGCTTAATGAGCTAAACAAGGAGATATGGACTTGGTGTATTAATCGGGGAATATGGCTGACTGTAGCCCATATTCCAGGCAAAACCAATGTAGTTGCTGACAGAGAATCTCGTCAACATCGCAGAGAAATTGAGTGGACTCTTCATACAGATTTGTATGACGAGGGTATCTCTAAGCTGTCAGTGAAACCAGATATTGACCTCTTTCCCTCTAGACTCAACTATAGACTTAAACCTTACGTGTCCTACAAGCCTGACCCGGGTGCTCTAGCTGTGGATGCTTTTACTGTGCAGTGGTCCCAATATGTTTTTTATGCTTTCCCCCCCTTTAGTGTGATCATGAGAGTCCTCCAGAAGATACAGCAGGATCAAGCAACAGGCCTGGTAGCTGTACCTTTTTGGCCGACTCAAACATGAATGCTTCAACATTCTGTCTTAAACCGAAGTCGATCGAAACGTTCACAAACGACTCACAAACACCACAACACAACTGACTGCTCCGACTGCTCCCGCTATAATAGGTCAAAAGTGGCTAAAACGGCTGAGTTGGCTGAGCACGTGTGAACCTTAACCGGGCGAGATCGAATGTCAAATGTGACCATTCGTGACATTCGAAGCGTAACACGTAATAAGGTCTAACAAGAGGGATATTTTGGGCGATGTAAACATTATTTTTTTTCAAATACAATTCTAAGTGATTCTAAGTCGCTGTCGAATGTCTAAGCAGACGAAATTCGCTGTCCATTTTGAACTTTTTCCCGTCGCTTTCGCAGATTGCAGCAGTTATCTTGTCGCTCGTCGCCATTTCATTTCCCTGATGTCGCTGTTTCAAGGCCATGTCGCCCGTCAGAATTTACCCTATCAGGGCCTCATAAGCAAGCTGTTTTTGATAAGGATGAAAAACTATGAAATTTGATTTTTTTATGTTAAGCGTTAATTTGTTGGCTGTTAACCAGACAAAAAACTTTTGTAATTCAATATTAATTGTTGTTTCAAGAGCCTTCACATTTTTATCAGCATAGAGGATATTAGTGTCATCAGCAAAAAGATAAAACCGAAGTTTATTTGAGTATTTGTGAATATCGTTGACATATAGCAAGAAAAGCAATGGACCGAGAACGGACCCTTGGGGACACCACAGGTAATGATGGCTTTATCTGAGATATGTTGACCTACTTGAGTTGTTTGCGTGTGATTCTTTAGGTATGATGAGAACCAATCGTTGATAATCCCACGGAAGCCATAATGGTGGAGCTTATCAAGTAAAATTTCGTGATCAACTGTGTCGAAAGCTTTTTTAAGATCTATAAATACTCCACAAGAAAGCAATCGCTGATTCATGTTAGCTTGAATGTCACTAATGATGTCCAATATTGCATGTTGAGTGGAATGTCCTTTACGGAAACCGTATTGGGACAGATATAATAAATTATGTTGCTCAATATAGCTTGTCATTCTTTTATACATAATTTTCTCAAAAATTCTGTTGAAATTTGACAATAATGAGATAGGTCTGTAATTATTGGCATCACTTTCATCATCACTTTTAAATATCGGCGTAATTTTGGCAATTTTAAGCTTTGATGGGTAAGACCCCGATTTGATAGATATATTAAGTAACTCTGATAGGACAGGGGCTATAATAGAGCTTGAGAGTTTAAGTAATTTAGTGGGGGAGGAATATAAACCATAAGACTTGTCGTTTAGTATGGATAATATTTCAGAGCGAATTTCGTCAGGAAAAACGTGTTCAAAAAGGAAGGATGAGAATGGAGATATACATTTGCTAACATAATCAAGGTTATGCTTAGGGGGAGAGGACAATTTACTCGCAAGTCTGGTACCTACTGAGGCAAAGTGCTTATTAAGGGTGTTAGGTATTTGTGAGGCTTCTTTCACGATTTCCCTCTTGTCCTTGAGTTTAGTTATGTTTTTAAAATTCCTCTTTCTACGATATAGCAGCTCACATGGCCAGAAATTCCGGTCAACGCAACGGTGCACGCGCAGGTTTACTAGGCAATATGGCCGCCTAAAACCCAAAGGAAATGTATGAGAGAAATAAAACAGAGCAAGTTCTGGCTTGCTGGGAACAAGTGTCGCGCTCTGGTCGAGTTCTTGAATGTTCCCTCGGCTATTCTGATTAGTTGTTTTTCATCAACAAATGCTACTGGCCCTGCTTTTCATCGATGTTTATTTTTGAAGCTTGGCTCATACAATGGTCTATATTACAGAGGCTTGACATCCAATATTTGCATCCCAAGCAGATTTTGATCCGCCATAGTAGATTACATAATCGGGATATCCCAAGTGCCGCAATCGTTTGAGGACAAGCACCGTATGATGTACTATTTTGCTAATTTTCACCTGAGATGCTGATTTCTTCGCCCTGCTTTTTGCTTGTAAAAACAGTTCAGAATAGCACAAATCAGTTCCACCGAAAGCAAAGATATTAAATGTCACGCGAGCGTCTCATTTGTGATGATCCGAGAACCACATGACGTATTCTTGGGCAAAAACTCGCATTTTGCAGCAAATTCCGCCATGTTTGGTATCAAACTTTTCAGTGAAAAACAAGCTTTCTATTCCTGCAGTGATCGACGGGATACCGATTGAACCAACGGTAGTTTTGGCCAGCAAACGTCACTATGGGTACCCGGTTAATAATTTCTCCGGGGTCTTCCACGGGAAATTGAAAATTTTCTGGATTTGTAAAACAAAGAGTGCTTTTGAGCCGGTTTTTTTTGTCAAAAATGTCGGATTATTTTAACCTAATAGAAGTCCAAAAGCTTAAGAATGCTGTAGGTGTCACTGATAATCACTGTTTGAGCTATGTTCGCAAGAAGAGCGTTACTTCGGATGATATCATTCTGACAATTCATATTACTTATGACTGTTTGAGACACTGGTATGACGGAAAGCAAGAAGGGGCTTTAAAAGATGTAAACTGCAAGTATTGTGAAATACTGAATGTTTTCTTGACTGAAAAGTATTCTCTAAAGATAAAAGAGGATTCCCACAGATTAGAAGGATGCTTACGCTGTGCCTGTGGCGAGATAAAAACTAAATTTAAAGGGAAAAGTGGATCTTCATACCGGGGCTTAATGCAAAGTGTGTTCAAGCTTGCTGTGATGGCAGACGAAGTTTTAACTGTTTCAGAATTGGAGACCATGCTAACAGATCAAAAGGAGAGGGCTGATTCATTACTCAAACAGAATGAAGTATTGAATAACCTCTGTGAAGAACTTTATGACCAAATGATGCAATGTGAGGTGAGCGAGAATGTGGCCAAAGAAGCCCTTGAGCAGGCAAATGACACCATTAACACTCTTGAAACTGAAAACCAGAAACTTAAATGCTATATTGAAAAGCTTGGCCAGGTCACTGACTTCAAAAATAATGGTAAAACCGTAACTCAGGTGGGGGAACGACAGCAAAGGAGGAAACTAAAAGAACTTAAAACAAACATGGAAAGGGCTTTATGGTTTGCCAAGACTTTTGGTTTAACATTAAATTCAGTATCACTCTCTGGACAGGATGGCTTAACTCACACACTGTCCTATGAACAAAATGAAAATAAATCTTTCAATGACTTGTCAGAAACAGAAAAGCATAAATTAAAAAGTGTGTTATATGTTCTCGACAAGTTCTGCATCGGAGATGCAGCATACCACGAGTTAACAATGTCACCAGGAGGAGAAGATCTACCACGGTCGTATTTGATCAAACAGTGTAAGGATGACTTAAATAAACTGTGTCAAATAAGTAGGACCCCTGGTGTGGCACCAGGAGCACAACTCGATTTTAATACATAATTGTAAAATTCATTAATAATTCAAAAGGAGTAGATCCAATGCAAAGGTACTATTTAGGTCACATGAATGCTCTGTAAACCCCAATACAAATCAAGAGTAGAATTAACTTTTGATACAAACTCCTGCTCAGCTGATTAGTATTTATTAACTTTTGATACAGATCTTTACTGATTAAAATGCAAAGCACAATGGAATCGAATAACAATACTTTGCATTCAATTTATTGTTTTCATTTCACAAGTACGATAAAACATTCGCGGGAGATCTGTATGGGCATTTACAATTGCTCGCCTATCGGCTCGCCATTGTAAACGCCCATACAGATCTCCCGCTCATATTTTATCTACTACTTAGAAGCAGTTCTCAAGACACAGGTAAGACAATATGAGTCACAAATACTTCTAAATATTTCATTAATTATAAAGGTCTACAGTATTTAAGTCTAGTGACTCCCTTTCCTAAACCAGACACAAAGTAATCCATTTAAGAACAAAAAAGGTAGTTTGTTTTTTCAATTTTTAAGCATACCAGATCAGTGGTTTACAGCATGACCCCAAATGTGACTGCTATTAACTAAATTTGGTTGTTTTGGCCTTGTCAAAATATTTAATTAGGTACACCCCCTCGCGTGGCATTGTCTTTTGTAGTCGCATCAAGTTTCTTCTTGGTCATATCTGGTTTAGCATCAGTCCGAAGGTCATTCACTTTCATCCTCGCTAGTTTTAGCATCAAAGGACATTGCTATTTGTCCGTCTCCACCGCATTCTTTTTCAGCCATGGGTACCTGATCCACCCGCTCGTTAAGCAAAAAATCCTCATCCTTCCTTCTACCGGAGGAAATCGACAACCTTTCAGCCCTGCTGGAAAATCCTGACCCGCTCTATAATCCCGATCCGCAAAATACGGGAGCCATTCCTAAGAAGAAATCGGCGAAGAAAACTAGATCTTCTCACACCGAGGATTCTTCCGCCTCCGTGGAAAATCTTATTCGCTTGGAAGCTTTGCGAAAGGAGAATTTGGCAACACAGCTACTAATTACAGAAACGCAACTAAAGTTGGCCCAGCTAAACGCCAACATTTCGTCTCCAGCTTCTGATGCTGTGGCAGCCACACCCCCATCTTCCTTGACGAAGCTACGGTCGGCTATCGCGCCTAACGCATCTTCATCGCCAAGTCTACCAACTGATTTCGCAGAGATTCCCTCCCTGGACCAGCTCCGCTCAAAGAAAAAAGCCGGCGCTTCGCTGCCAAATAATTTCCTGTTCTCGCCGAAAGGTACGGTGGAGTATGATAAATTAGAGTTAGCAGAGTTTGTGTGTGGCTACTTAGAATTCTGCAAGGAGCAGCCAAAGTTCTCTAAAGCTCCCCTGCTAAAGCATCTACATTTGCTAATGGAGCGTGCTATAACCTACTCTTGGTCCAGCGTTCGAAATTTTCACCTGTCCGTTAACAATGCCATCGAGCAAGGTCGCTTGTCCTGGCAGAGCTTCGAATGTATTCGCGAGCTCGCTCAGACTTTCTTTACACATCAGAATCTTCGCTCCAACTTCCCCACTTCTTCGCGCAACGGTTCTATTCCTGCCCATGGCAAAGCCAAAGATCTCCTCTGCAGAGAATGGAACTACACAGGTAAATGCAGTTGTGCCATTTCTGATGCAAGATACAAAGAAGTCCATCGCTGTCGGGTTTGTGACTCGCCAGACCACGCCATGCTTACTTGCGCCAAGCGCAAATACCCAATTCCTGCATCGCCATCAGCCTCCTCGTCAGCTTCGTCCTCCAATGGCGCTGATCAGTCCTCTTGACTACGTTCTCTCGTTGTCCTGTCCAACGAGGTTAGATCCTTTGGTTTGCCTAATTTCTTGGGCACTAAGCTTCCGGTTTACTCACGTTTTAATGTTGATGTTTGGTCTCACTATTCAGAGCATTATCAAGATCGAGTGATTATTGATTTTCTTCGCTATGGTTGGCCTATTAATTATCAATCGGACGTTCTGGCTTCTTCTTCTTTTCACAATCATCCTTCTGCTGTGAAGAACTCGACATACTTGTCCACTTACATTGCAAAGGAAATCTCCGATCAATCAGTGTTTGGTCCATTTCGTTGCAATCCTTTCAACACGGACTGCGTTATTTCTCCGTTACTCTGTGTACCAAAGCGTGACTCTGTCGAGCTACGTGTCGTTCACGATCTTAGTTTTCCTGAAGGTTCATCAGTTAACGACGGTATCAGTACGGATCACTATCTGGAACAATTCTTCAAATTGCGTCTTCCCGGAAATGACCGTTTAGTCGAGTTTGTCAACGCTAAGGGTCGTGGTTGTCACGTCTTCAAAAAAGATCTCCGGCGAGCTTATCGTCAAATCCCCATCGACCCGCAGGATTACCATTTGTTAGGTTGGTACATTAATGGGTCTCTATACTTTCACACTGCTCTGCCCTTTGGTCTGCGTACCACAAAGAGCGTCGCTTACATTTTGAACACTGAAGGCATTTCCGTCGACGTTTACATTGATGACTTTTACGGCGCTGAATCCACTGATTTGTCCGATCTTTCTTTTCAGCGGATGAACTCTTTGTTTTCAGAATTGGGATTGATGGACGCCCCTGAGAAAGATTCTCCACCATCTTTCGAAATGCTTTGCTTGGGCATTTGGATCAACACGTTAGACATGACTTTATCCGTCCCCGCCTTCCGTGTTGCAGAATTACAACTCGAGCTTAACGCGTGGCTAACCAAATGTTCTTTTTCAAAGCGCGAGCTTCAACAGCTCCTTGGAAAACTGTCCTTCGTTTCCGCGTGTGTTCAGCCAGGCAGGGCCTTCATGAGTCGTCTCTTAAATGCTCTTCGTTCGTGCTCTTCGGCACCTAGGCGAACAGTTCATCCAATCTCCGAGGATCTTCGCGCGGACATTATCTGGTGGCAGTACTTTCTCAAGCAGTATAATGGTGTTTCCATGATTCCTTCTGATGTTATTGTCTCTAATCCCGAATTTTTTGCTACTGACGCGTGTCTCACCGGTTGCGGTGCGGTTTGTTTTGGTGAGTGTTTTCACAGAGAGTTTCCGGATTTCATTCTCACCCAAGAAAGGCACATCAACTAGTTGGAACTGCTCACCGTCGTCATTTCAATCAAACTGTGGGCTCCCAAGCTACAGGGCCTTGGAGTTGAGCTTCTCTCCGATAATGCCACTTGCGTGTCAGTCATTAACTCTCAACATTCGCCTAACATTTTCACGCAGCGCTGCTTGCGAGAACTCTGGTTGCTCCTCGCTTTGCATAACATCACGCTCGTTGTCCGTTCAGTTCGCGGGTGTGACAATTGGTTAGCTGATTCTCTCAGCAGATTTCACACTGGCAAGTATTGTCAACGTTTCAAGTCTCTCGCAGGAGCTCGATCTCTTACAGAGTGTACCATGCCTGACAGTTTCTTTACTTTCGCGCTAGAGTAGCAGGAACTGTTCTCCGAGTTTATTGGTGCCTTTTGTTTTGCAGAGAACGCTGCACAGTTGTTGCATTACGCCAACACCATTCAGTCCTTCGCCTTCCAAGAATCCACCAAGAGGAACATGAGAACACAACTAAACTCTTATCTTTTATTTTGCGATTACTGTGCGTTTGAGCCGTTTCCTGTTTCTAAGCAGGCTTTTTTAGCTTATTTAGCCTTCCTTTCGAAATCATTATCTTGTTACCGTTCATTAGTTAATTATGTCAATATTCTCAAGCATATTAACAAGTCACTTGGAGCTGATTTCTCCTTCATGCATGATTACGATGCTTTTCTCATGCAGCGGGTGCTTCGTCGTATTATGGGTGACTCTGTTCGCGTCACTCATCCGGTGACTGTTGATATTCTTCTGAGTATTTTTCAACATTTCGATTTGTCCAATCAGTTACATATTTGCATGCATGCTCTTTTTCTAGTTGCTTTTTTTTCTTTTTTACGTATTTCCAATTTAGTGCCTTATTCCTTAGCCGACTGTCATTCCGTCGACGCTTATTTTCTTAAGCGCCAAGATGTCTATTTTACTGCGTCGGGAGCTGTTCTTAGAGTTTACAGGACCAAAACTATTCAGTTTAAACAGCGGGTTTTAGAAATTCCATTACCTTTCATTCCGAATTCAATTTTATGTCCTGTCACAGCTCTCAAAAAATATTTTTGTACAGTGCCCGAGCTTGCTAGCTCGCCTTTGTTTATTGCCAATCACGGCAGGTCGCTTAAACCTATCCTCGCCACACATTTTAATCGATTTTTCAAATCATGCATCACCACAGTAGGTCTCAAGCCAGATTCTTTTTCGTCTCGCAGTTTTCGTCAGGGTGGTGCTACTTTTGCTTTTAATTTCGGCGCTCCTACTGAATTTGTTAAGGCGCAGGGAGATTGGCGCAGTAATGCGTATTTAGTTTACCTCAAATTATCGACCAAGAAGAAACTTGACATTCTGCAGTCCATTTCTGCTCGTCTTTCCAATTTCGCCATCTAATTTTTTTTTCCCATTCTTTTCCCCCTTTCATTTTTCTTTCTTTCTTTTCCTACTCTTGGGTTTGGGGTTTCTATTTTATTGCCTATGGTTTTCAATAAATTCATTTTTGCCCCAACTCGAGCGTCTCTTGGTGTTTATACTAATTTGGTTGTTTTGGCCTTGTCAAAATATTTAATTAGGTACACCCCCTTGCGTGGCATTGTCTTTTGTAGTCGCATCAAGTTTCTTCTTGGTCATATCTGGTTTAGCGTCAGTCCGAAGGTCATTCGCTTTCATCCTCGCTAGTTTTACCCTCCCTACCCTCCCTGGTTTCTATTTTATTGCCTATGGTTTTCAATAAATTCATTTTTGCCCCAACTCGAGCGTCCCTTGGTGTTTATACTAATTATGCAGATATTATCACATCAGAAGTCAAGCACAGTTTTCAGTGAGTTTCTGACTGTATTAAATAAATTAACAGTGGTCACACTTTTGGGCTTTTTGCTGTAAACAATGCTTTTTTTTCTTTTAGATTGACCAGAAAAAAAATTGACCTTGCTTATCCAGACCTAAAAATCAAAGTTAAAATATCTGGAGATGGTGCAAAAATGTCAAGACTGACAAGTTTCATTGTGATTTCATTTTCTATACTGAACAATGATGAAGATCCTATGTCATCAAAAGGTAAATAACACTGTGTTAATATAAGCAATTATTTATACCATCAGATTCAAAACAAGTAAAAAAATAAAATAACACTGTCAAACTACAGGCAGTATTGGCAAACAATGTTTTCTCTTATAATAGGTAACCATGCCATAGCAGTTATAAAAGGAAAAGAAAACTATGAGCTGTTGCAATCTTCCTGTTCTATGATATTCAATCAAGTAAACAATTTGATAGAGGAAAAGAAGGTGTCAATTCAAGGGAAGGATATCCCAGTAGAGGTTTTTCTTGGAGGGGATTACAAGGTACATATGTCTTGCATATCATTCTTAAAAATCAATAAATACATGATAATATACCAAATTAATATCACATTTTTTCTTGATTATTTCACTGTTTTTTGTATATTCTGCAGGTCAAATATATGAACTTTCATGTACTCCATTCATGTCAGTAATACATTGCTTGGTGTTTATCTTATGCACGATGCACGCGTGTTACGGAACAGTCGCCTTTACAGATGATACGAGAACCAAGAATTATTGACTGGTCCTACTATGAATGTTCTCGGCCGAGAGATTGGTCCATATTTGGTGGCCGATAGCGCTTATTTTTTGGCTCCCTGGTTACAAAAAGTTTACCCTGAAGGAACGCAAGATCCCAACGAAATTGCATTTAATTAGGAGCTTTCCTCGGCCAGAGTTTCCGTGGAGTGCGCTTTTGGAATTCTGAAAAGTCGTTGGCGTATTTTGACAAAGCAAATCGAAAGCGGAGTTGGTTCTGTGAGTGATACAGTTGTAGCATGTGCTGTTTTACACAATTTCTGCATTAATGCGGGCGATGAATGGGAATGGGATGATGGCGACGACGACGGAGGAAATGATAACGATGCAAACGTTTTGAGGGATGGCGACGATATCAGAGAACTACTAAAAGAGTACATTGCCATGTGATTTTATTTATCATTTATCTCTTAACAATAACATATTGCTTTGACCTATTTTCGTTTTGTTCTTGCTTTCTTGATCATATAAACTTTGTAAAAAAACTGGAACGAAAGCTTATAAACACTCATCTAGAATATAGCATTGCTTTGAACTGCTACTTGATATTTAGTTAGACTATCAATATAGCAAACGATCCTCTCGCAGCTCTTTACAAGAAATGTTCTATAAAAACAACAAAGTGTTCAATATAAACAGAAAAAAATGGCCTTGGCCAGCTTCACCTGGAGGCTTGGAACTACAACTTGATACATAAAAAGAGGTGGTCCAGACCGCAAACTACTATCTCTTTGCAGTTTCAGAGTAATTGTTTAAAAAGCAGGATAAATGAATAAGGATAAACCAAAATTGTTGCCTTTAATTTTTTTCTATGGCCTTGGTCAGAGCAGCAAGGAAACCAGTGATGGCCTGAGTTTGCTCTCGTTGCATTTCTTGCATTTGCTCTACAGCATTTGCCAATCTAATCACCCTGGCACTCCACCCTCTCGGTAAATCTAGCAAAATCCTCAGAATCATCGTTCTCCAGGCTTCTCTTGCGACCTTTTCCCTTCTTCCTCTCGCTCCTGCTTTTGACTTTGATTCCCATTGCTTGAAGGGCGTCCTCTGCCTGATCTGAGGTATATCCCTCCTCCTCGTCACCAGCAGGCGAGTCAGGCAATTTCTCCTTATTTTTCGCGGCTGCATTTGCAGTTTCCCGCACGTGCTTCAGAGTAACAACATCCCTGTATTCCTTTAAATGTGTGATGATACACAGTTTTTCGTCCACAGGATAGGATAAGAAAACGAGGGGTGTGATATGTGTTCCTACACGAGTCTGCTTCACTTTGTCAGTAACCTTGAAAATACACTTGTTGGTAGACAGCTCCATGTTGTCAGTTGATAAATACTTTATCGTTTGACATCTCTGTCCGCTAAGGAGGCACAGAAGAAATGTCAACTTCAAAGTGAGTTCCTTTAGACCAAGCTCGGATGCTGAGGAGGGGGGTGAATAGGGGTATGCAAATCCGCCGATCCGCTATAATTTGATAACCAAATCCGTCAATCCGTTAAAAAAAATCGTTAAATCCGAATCCGTTTGCTACTTGTCAAGTGGAAAGGTGAAAAACGCACCTTGAGCTGTTGTGTGTTAGCTAAACAATTTTTCAAAAACGTTCTGACACTTTTTATGGATTTTTATCTGCTAACTAAAATATCAACCCTTACATTAGAAATCTGCTGTTGATCCTGACTTGTCGTCCAAAGCGTGTCGTGGCTCCTAATAGGAAAGTGGACCGTCTGTCAAGTTCAGGAATGCTTGAATCTCCATCATCTGGTTCCTCGTCTTCGGCTGTACTTGAGTCGTACTCTGGGACCTCCTCCACATTCTCGGGGTCACTTTCGCCTGTTTCAACCTCCTCCTCGTTTACTTCAGAAGACTCTGAACCTTCAGACAAGGCCAAGTCGACTCTGTCTTCAGATATCTGAAGCTGTCTCTGATAGATCATTTCCGGCATCGTTCCATGTCTAGCCATGGTTGTTTCCTGACGGTTTGTTCTTTGCCGAACGGCAGCTCCATACGTTAAGGCATAATTACGCATTTCTTCCACTGACTTTTCTGAGAGTTTTGCTACTGGGAGCTGTGGAATAGAGGGAAGTGAAGCTAAGGAAATTTCATGTTCTGGGTCAGGGTACCAGGAGCTCTTTTCACTGGTGTAATAATACACTGTCGAAGACGAGAGCCGTTTAGTACTCTCTTTTATAGTATTTCCAAGGTCTCTGCAGTATTCCTTTTTTTATAGCAGCGGATGTTTGATGTGGCTGGTAGAGTATAGGTGTTCAACGTCAAGGGTCATGCAGCTTAGAAGGTTAGTGGCATCAAAAGAAAGAGCGGAAAACAGTGACCTCATTCTGTCCAATCCCCAGTGTAGCATATCGACCGACCTCACAGTTACTGCAGAAACTGTGCCTTGGGGTCCATTCAGTGTCATCTTGGAGCATTCCGGTACAGAGCGAACTGACTTTTCATACTCAGCGAGTATTTCTTTGCATTCCTTGACCTTTTCTGTAGCCTCTGGTAAGGTTCTTGGTGGAGGAGATTGTCCCTTCTTATGCACAGAGAAAGCATCATACAGCTTGCCAACGGACTTTAAACGTGATTATTTTCAACGAGTTTGATTGAGCGTCGCAAATATATATGACGGAGTCAAACTCAACACAAATACCAATCGGTTGCTTGAACTGGCATTCCAAGACGGGACCATCTTGACTTCCTTCAACTTTGGTTCCAGCAAATAGCTGAACTGTTCCTTCCTCGTCAATTTTGAAGAGACTTGCTTCTTCCTGATCTGTCAAAAGGATCCCTCTCTGAAATGGCGCAACGGTGCATAGCGCGTTTTGCGATTTGTAAACGACTTGGCTTTTACAGGAGGCGAGTTCTATTAGAGTTATGCCTTGATTGTGTGAAACAAACAACTTGTTGTTGTTCACGCAAAGGCTGACAACAGAATTCCAGTCGTCCCCATAGCCAATGATGCGTTGGACATTTATGGCACATACCCCATATCCGTCATACTTAAGCTGTGCACTATGTATTCTCTTGGAATGTGAGTCTGCTAGGAAGACAAGCTCTCGGTCAACTAACACGATCGCCTGAATGTGCGCTTCGATAGCCTTGTCCACGAAGTTTACTTGGTGTTTGTCATGTCCAAGTGATGCATATTCTTCCTCTTTCCTCTTGAGAAATTTGCTTGCTTCTTTGCGTACCTCTGCCAGTGTTCCAGTAAATGGCAAGCCAAAGCGTTCTTTCAGAGTATTTAAGCATTTAACTGATGTTATCTTGCTTGAAATCAGGTACACATGGTTGTCCTCAAGTTCGACGATTAAGACAGGACCATCCGACGAGTTCAAAAACGCGACGTTGTTCTCACAGTGTACTTGAGTTGAAGCAAGATTTTTCTTGATTAAAGATATTTTGTCGACAGGACTATGTAGACGGGCGCGGTAAAGAGTGGAAGAAGCCAATTTGCTGTCCCATGAAAGAAACAGAAGCCATCCAAAGTTTGCAATGGAGACACTAATTGGAGACGGGTACATGCCCAGGCGGTTGTTGTCGGTGAATTTATCAAGCTCTGGAATTAGAGTGTGGCAGACATAACCAACGCTTGACAGGAAAGAAGTTAACCGATCACTGCATAATGTTAAGACTGCCGAAGGGTCTTGGCGGTCCTTATTCTTCACATGGTCATTCCGTGGTATAAGCTTTCTTACTTTAGACATAGTATCGAAAGTAGAGCGGTTTCGTAGAGTGCGAAGCAAACCAATGTTGCTATGCTCATTGTTCAGCTTGAGCCACCAGTTGCTGAATGACGCTTTCACACTTTTTCCCACATGCACAGAGTCAGGTAGTACAGTGAAAAGAGAGATTTCAGGATCCATATTCCCTTCTTCTATACTTTTCCTAATCATTTCAAAAGCGCCCTTGTTGCCTGTCTCGCAATCTGCCGTGGCAGCAAAAATCGCTCGCTTGACACACTTTTCATTCTGCTGAAGGCAAGTCGCGCAAGCACGTAGAGATGAATGGTGGCTTACTTGACCTTTCTCTTTGCACTCACCACACACGTCCTTCATGTCAAAGCAGGTCTGGCAAAAGCTTTGGCAATGTTCAAAGCATTTTCCAAGTATGCTCTTTGATGACGAAGCCCGACTTTGGCAAGATTTACAAGTTTGTAAGATCTTCACCTGTTCTATCAACACATTGTGGAATGACTCTGCCGTTTTCCCAGACTTCGTGGAGTACTCAACTGCACAAGGTAGGCTACACTTATTGTCAATGCTTGTGACAGAGGAGACTATTGCTTCGGTGACAAGGTTTTTCTTTAAAAAATCTGCACTTGGCTTAGGGTTCTTTCTTACGTAATCAATGTCAATGTTGAATGTTAAACCGACATTTTCTTTAAGTCGTTCATCAAATTCAATTGCCGGTTTAATAGCTGTGCCATCGTTTGCTAGGCAGCAAGGATACACAGTCAAATAACTTGTCTCCACGATAGAAACAGCATGAAATGTCTCCATGAGCACGATTTGTCCTATCGAAAGTGGCTTCCACACTCCAGGCTCATTGGTATAACCAGCTTGGTGTTTAAGGCACGTCTTATAAGAAGGGCCTCCAAGATTCATTCGCTTTTCGTTGGCAGGATCAAAGTGACTCCCTCTTCCCTCACTGCGGTTCATGGGACCTCTAATAAAGCATGCAACCTTCCTTCCTCCCAAGTAAGTAATTGTGTTAAAAAATTCGATGACTTCTTTGTCGTACTCGTGCAAAGGATTGTAATGAATTTCTACTACATCTTTCAAAAATTTGTAGAGAATTCGGGTTCTGTCAATTTTTCCTATGCGAATCAGCTCATTCAGTTTAACGCACACAGGATCGGCCATTTCTACGCCATATAACAAGGAGGTATTATCATCTTGGTCAAAGTCACTATCAATGTCCCTAGGGCCCTCTGTAATTGGACTTTCAACTTCCTTTTGCCCCACTTCGCTGTTACTCTCTTCGCTGTTACTATCTTGGCTATCATTCTCTGTTGACTTCTCACTCTCTTCACCCTCGTCACTCCAATCAACGTCACTTTCCGACACGTTTCTATAATCGGATTGAAGCAGGACAAAACAAGTAGTTAAAGTCAGAATTTTAATAACATATTAAGCTGTTACAACAATGGTTCAATTGACTTCAATTTACCTTAAAAATAGTTATGGTAAATCAAAACAGGGTGACCAGAATGAATTCCATGTCATAATAAAATACACAAACGTTCAATACTGAAAAACCAAGGCCGGAACAAAAGACGAACTCTATTCCTGTTTATTTACAAGGTGTACAAGTCTATGTAGTGTATGCATGTGTCCCTCACACATGTATTTTAGTATCGTTTGACTAGAAGACAATGGTTTATTAGTTACTCTGTTTCTGAGACATCTGAGTTGTCAACGTCAGAGTCTTCTGTAGGTTTCGACTTCTTGCTTGAACTTCCCGTCTCAGTCTCTTCAGGCAGTGACCTCTTCTTTGTTTTAGTGAATTTCAATAGTGATTGAGTCTCCTTCTTGTGCCTTGCATACCTCCCTTCACATCGATCATAATGGGCTAAAATAAAACAAGGACACATTCGCAACATTAAATTTTTCAGAACCGGAATTTTCTCATAGCGCGGGTGTCGAGGGGAATACGGTACACATGCTTCCTAACGAGGGCAGTTCATGGTCTGTCCTCGAAGAATTGAATATTTTTTCTGCTTTGCTCTGTGCTCAGTTCGGTGACAAGCCACATACAAACTTTGTATGACTCTAATTTTGCTTTGCCTCTGAAGATAACTTTAACATATATTCTATTCCAATATATTAAACATTAGAACAACTTCAAATATAAGAGTATCATTAAAGACAGCTTTATGGAAGTTCCCTTGCCCATCATAGAAAAATAAGACATAAAAGAAATGCCCATACCTGTTCTAAATTTTTTGATGATTCCAGCATGCGCTCGGTCAAACTCAATTTGTCGCTCCACCCCACATACGCCACATTTTATGTGATATGGCCATTCAACTATTTTTCCTTTACATCTAATGGTCGTTTTGATTGAGGAAACAACAACTTTGCTTCCTTTAAGCTTCTGTAGTTCTGCAAAGTAGATATATAAAATCGTGAGGGTTCACATAACCTGAGAATTCTGAATAACTTGCGACGGTCTGCGAATACCGTCATAGTCGTCAAACCACAAGGACAACAAGAGACATTTGAAGAACACAGTTAGCTTTTTGTTTGTTAGTTTTTTTTGTTTTTGTTTTTTTGTTTGTTTGTTTGCACGAGCAGATAGGACAGAAAGACAACTCACCTTCATTAAGCTTTTGAATTTGGTCATCAGAAAGAACTTTGGATGGTACCTTCTGGTCCTTCTGGGGAGCTTTAGCTGTAACGACCGTAACGTCACTTGACCCTTCATTGGTTTTCGTGCAGATAACAATTGTTGGAGCTCTCTTGCCAAACAGTAACTTAATTGGATAAACATTAACTAAAAGGGAAATAAAAATAAATATCATCAGAAGAAATCCCAGAAACTTGATAAAGTCGATTTGGGATTACATAGTTTTTATTATGTAATGTTATTATGAGATATTTTTATGTAATCATTGCACACTCCGCTTAAATCTGTCCATTATTGCAGGTATATTGATACTACTTTCCTACTTACTTAACAGCTTATCAGTTCAATTTAAAATTGATGGCAATTCAAGTTCCAACTGCTTGTCAGTGTCAATGGTATATCTTTCTTGACGTCCAGATACACGAGAACCCCTGTTGAGCTTGATGGCAATATTTTCACCCAAACCAAGCTCTTTTGCTGTGGAGTACAATGCAGCAAACTCACTAAATAAAATAAGAAAGCGACAATTTATAAGGCAATTTAAACACCAATATGCTTTAGAGACCTTTGAATCAATTTCCATTAGCCACAAAATTACAGCTTTGCCTGTTAAACGTTTTCAAAAATAAAAAACTTACCACACGTGTTTACGAAGCTTGATCACACTTTTCCACGTTTCGGAATCCACTTGGCAGCGAAATTTATTTTTTTGAATGTAATCATCGCCTTTGGCCCCTTCATTGTAAAAGAATGCAATGCATTCTATTGTCGTCAACTCCATTATTACCTATTGAACAAGAACATATAACTGAGTGGAATTGCCGTACCGGCGACAATATACCAGCATGGTCGGCATGTACCACGCGGTTCGCTCAAAGGTAGACAACCAATGCTTTAGAAATGTACTTAAAATGCGTCCAAGTCAAAGATCTAAGTCAAGGGTCATCCTTCAGATCACTTACCAAATATAATCTTTCAAAAACTCCCGGGAAAACTGGACAATAACAGCGCCAAAGACCATAGCTTTCCAATCGAGCCAATCGCAACCAGCACGATACAGGGTCATACAGGTCATACAGTGTCACGGTCGTCACGGATAAGAGCGCGAACACAGCAGACTTCCCGCTGGCAACATGTCACAGCATCCTGCTGGCCATAGTGCGTTACTATTTCCCTGATGCGTGACATGCAGTGAGTCTCGTCCGTGACAAAAAAAAAGTCCAGAAACAACACATTTCTGACGTTCGTTCAGATCCACGATCCACGATCCGAACTTCCTGACAAGAAAAATCCAAAATCCGGACCCAAATAATTGATCGAACCGCGAACTGCTGCAATTTCAGGATCCGAAAATCCGTTAAAATTTCGCTCTGAATCCGAAATCCGGGCAAAATAATTTGCAGAATCCGCCGATCCGTTGGCCTATTCACCCCCCTCGCTGCACTTATGTCCAGAAATGCACGCAATGGCGAAAATGACGAATTTGGCAAGATTTTGCCATGGGCTCAAAGTTGGCAGATTTGGCGATTTTGGCAAAATTGGCAAATTTTCGCCAAACTGCCAAACTTATTCAAATGAGCGAAACTCAGCGAAGCCAAACATGTTGGCAGATTTGGCGATTTTGGCAAAATTGGCAAATTTTCGCCAAACTGCCAAACTTATGCAAATGAGCGAAACTCAGCGAAGCCAAACATGTTGGCAGATTTGGCGATTCTGGCAAAATTGGCAAATTTGACGAATTTGACAAAATTTTGCCAAATTCGCCAAACTGCCAAACTTATGCAAATGAGCGAAACTCAGCGAAGCCAAACATGTTGGCAGATTTGGCGATTCTGGCAAAATTGGCAAATTTGACGAATTTTCGCCATTTTCGCCAAACTGCCAAACTTATGCAAATGAGCGAAACTCAGCGAAGCCAAACATGTTGGCAGATTTGGCGATTCTGGCAAAATTGGCAAATTTGACGAATTTTCGCCATTTTCGCCAAATTCGCCAAACTGCCAAACTTATGCAAATGAGCGAAACTCAGCGAGGCCAAACATGTTGGCAGATTTGGCGATTCTGGCAAAATTGGCAAATTTGACGAATTTGACAAAATTTTGCCAAATTCGCCAAACTGCCAAACTTATGCAAATGAGCAAAACTCAGCAAAGCCAAACTTGATGGCAGATTTGGCGATCTTGGCAAAATTGGCAAATTTGACGAATTTGGCGACATTTTCCCAAATTCGCCTAAATTCTGCATTTGCTTCTTGCGTTCCCGTGAATGTTTTCAAAGCGTTATCCGGATTTACCAATGCTCTTTAGTACATTTCCCCTCGATATCTCCTTATAAGCAGGTGAGAAAACACAGAGAACAGGGAATAGCTGCAGAAAATCTCACGTAATTTTAGTATTTTTATGCAACCGGGCCCAGGAGTTTTAAAGCTAAGATTCCCAGCACGCGCAGTCTCCCTTGCAGCTGTTTTCGTCACCACAGCGCGCGGGAACTCCTTCAACGCTTTTTCCACGAATAACCAAGAACTGATGAACGAAGAAGCAGGATACAAGGCAAGCATTGATTGACCAAGCATGTGTTCGCCAAACTTATGCGAACAATATTGCATTTACGAAGAAATAGGAGTTTTAAAGCAAGCATTACCAGCGCGCGTAGTCTCCCTTGCAGTCGTTTTTAGCTTCGTTCCTACAGCGCGCGGGGACTCCTTCGACGCTTTTTGCACAAGCCACCACGAACTGATGACCCAAGAAGCAGGACACAAGGCAAGCATTGATTGACCTGACATGTGTTCACGCTCACGTACGGTATTAAAAAGAATAAATATCACGTCAGTACGATATGAAACTCGCACTAGTCCCTCATTTCTTCGATTCTCACACCACATGAAGCCTAAATCGTATGCCTGCTCGAAGACCCGGCGCCGAAACATTTCAACACCCTGAATTTGATCTATTTTGTCTTGTAAACTTGAAACAAACACATATAACCTTAATTCTATCTTATCGCTGCTAGGAATTAAACAAATAAATTTCACGTCAGTACTCTTAAAGAAAAGATAAGAAACTCGCACTAGTTGCTCATTTCTTCGATTGTTAAGAACACCTGCCAGATTTTGTACTTTCGTGCACACTACACGAAGGATAAAACGTATGCCTACTCGAAGTTTGAACACTCTGAATTTGAGCTACTTTCTCTTGTAAAATTGCATCAAACACAAGGAACAAAGAGGAAAGAAAATACAGTGTGTCTCCCACTTTTTATGCTAAATTGAGAGTTTAAATCAAATACAAGGAACAGAGAGGAAAGAAAATACAGTGTGTCTCCCACATTTTATGCTAAATTGAGAGTTTAAATGGACTTCATCCAGTTTTGGAAGTCGGTAAGTTTTCTCCTCTGTAAAAAAGTGTATGCTAGTCGCATTCCATCGCGAGGGCATCGCCTTGCGTGGGTTTAGGGGATTATGGAGTCCAAATTTAATTCTCAAACAACAGAAATTCCCTATGGTTGGGGGGAGGTTTGATGGCCAAACAGGGTAAAAACACACACATATGCTTCGTTCTTTAAACACAGAATTGCCACTGCGAGGGCATCGCCTTGCGTGGCTTGAGGGGATTATGGAGTCCAAATATAAGACTTAATTTTCAAAACAACAGAAATTCCCTATGGTTGTTTCATCAAACAAACAATAAGAAGTTTTCTCACATCATACATTCAATTGAAAGCGCTTCTGTAAATAGCTGCTCTATTGAATATTGCATCAAAACAAACAATAACGAATTTTCTCACATCATGCATTTAATATAAAGCGCTTCTGTAAATAGCCGCTCTATTAAATCTTTATAGAGGCTTATTATATAACAACCAATCAGAACAACGCAAAATCAAAAGGAGGAGAATTGAGACTATTTCATTAATCACCTTTTATGTGGCATCCAATGAAAACAAAGTGGTATAATACATGGACAAAAAGAGGCGGAGAAAAACGCAAATAACAGAAGTCATCTAACTCACGCAAACTTCACGCTGTTGCCATTCCGCTTATGCTTCCATCAGGACATGGCTGTCTCTACGTACGCCGGACAAGCAGAATTAAAAGTCCAATTAAAGAAATGCTGGCAGAGAGATTTCGATTGGAGCCTGCTACCCGACCATATTAGCGAGGTAAGTTATACTAATTGGAGTTAATTCCCCATTTTCTTCTTGTTCTTTTTTCCTTCTGAGTATTTATGTAAGGCTGCCATTAAACATTACAGGGTTGCAAGGCAGTCGCCAGCCTACTTAGCGTTCCCGCTTTAGCGGTACTTGTTGGAGTTCAAGGTTTGCTGTCATTTGCCATGGCACACGCCGAAGTTGAAGTACCCGACACCCTCTGGAGAGAACCCGGAGTTCTATGGCTTGCCATTGGGATGCCAACAGGTACGATTTATTTTCTTTCACGAGTCGAACAGTCTCGTTCTTTCAACGACTTCAAACTACTCATTCGCTGACTTAAATTATCTCAAACACCAATTGTAACATTTATGGTTGAACATTTAGCTCGAAAACAAGTACCAGTCTTTGATAAGTTTCGAAATGGCCACACTTTCGTTGATTTGTATTCTTTTGGGGAGTAAACGCTCTGAGCTGAGGACTAAGGTTTATGCTTGTAAAAATCATTTGTCAACGTTTAGCTTGAAGACAAACACAGTGTTTAGATTTTTACTTTTTGTTTAGTTACGATTCGAGCACAAGGCTGTGAAACTGTGAACATAACCGTTTCTTAAAATAAACGCTAATTTTTGTTGGCGCGGGAATGAAATTACCCAGTCTCCCAGGAAGTGAGAGCTTAGGACTCTTGAAAGAGTTAACATGAAGTGCTTTCCGAAAGTTTCGACCTACATACCAAAATGGCGTCCAAAGCGAATTGTTCAAGTTATTCCACTGAAATTCTTGGATTTATCAGAACTGGAGTTAAATTAATTAGAAGGCAACTTAACTGTTGAGGGAATTGAGTTTGATTGAGAATACAAGCATCAAAACAAGGTAAGAAACGAAAAAACAGTGCTGTGCGACTGATGTTGATAGTTGTCTGTAACGTTGAAAATCTTTTTAAACTTCAAATGCAGACCTGAAAATCAATTTTAGTGTTGTTGGATAGATATCCTTACAATAAATATCGTTTTGTAGCGCCTGGGAAACAAAATGGATTGAATCTTCGAAACATGAAAACATGAAATCAAATGAATTTAATGTACGCAGCATATCTTTAAAAAACTTGGTTAAATTCTGTATTCATAATTTGTCAATCAAATTTGCTCGAGACATTGCCAGTACAACAAGGAACATTTTGCTTTCAACTTCTCTTTATAACTACACAACACTTTCAAATGAAATGCTTCTTGTCAGAACTTTGTGTTGTATTTTCTTAGTTTTCGATAAGTAATACAATGCCCAATAATTTATTATAATTGTGGGTTGCTGTAGGGAAAATATATATTTTTGGATATCTTATTTACCGGCCTTTCAAATGAGGTATACACTGTAGCTCTCTATACAGTTACAGTGGAACCCTGATATAACAATCATCTTCAAGGGAATAAGTGTTTCCACCAAGTGTTTCTTTCTTATGAAAACTTTTGTTGATTGATTACTGCCTGTGATATTGGAATTCGATGAATAAAACAAGACTGATGGTTAATTCCATCCTTAGAATAAAAATTAATGTGCCCCTTACAATTTCCATGTGGACAAGGAATAGTTTTGGACAAAAATGCGTATTGATATGGTCTTTTTAACACCTAGATATATTTTGGCTGTAAGTTATGACATCATCTTCAATTCGTTATTTGCCAAACCTTATTTTTCCCCCTCTCTTCATCACACTGTGATCCTCTTTCTAAATTCATCTACGACACAAAAGTACAACTGGGTATGAGGTTGTCTCAAAAGTAAGTTTCAACTCCACAAATTAACATGCAAATAGTGCAAATAACTTAAAGAAAACTACGGGATTAAAATGCAACACGTAAGACTTCAGCTTAAGCTTACCCTAATTAAGAATTCTTTTTTCTTTCTCTTTTCTTATTATAGGAACAGGCAAATCAACCGTATATAAATACCTATTGAAAGTCTTAAACAATGTCAGAGAAAAACTAGAAAAAGATGAGGACTATGACACTAAAGAGTGGCTTCTAAGTGATCAGACATTCGAGAAGCTTGGGGAGATCATGTCCCAAAACGACTGTAAGATGCTGGGACTCTACGATGAACTAACAAACTGGCTATCTCAAGTCAACCTATACAGTGGTACAAAGGGCTTGCTGGACACTCATGAATTTACCAAGGTGCTAGAACTCTTCAGTGCGACTGCGTGGTCACGACAAACAGGCAAGCCCATTATTTTCATGATAATGTTCTAATTATTGCCTTAAATGTATGCACCACCCCCCCCCCCCCTGATGAGAACCAGTAGAGCTTGCCAGGAAACACGTGAAAAAATTGTACATTACATACACGGTTATAAATGCAGGTATTCCTACCTAAAGAAGACTGGCCAAAGGTTTGAATTATTTTGATGTATAATCTGAAAATTGCATACAATTTATGACTGTATAACTACCCCATCTCTAATGAAATTTTTGAGGGAATTGTTAATTTCTTTCACACCACTGTAGAGGGTAAGTAATCATTTCTAATGATATTGCTTAGGAGTATAAATGTTTTCAACAGACTTTTTTGGAATTAAAATGAAAGACTGGAAATCAACAGTCTTCAACAGAGGGTAGGGGGCTGGGGTGCAGTAAAGACATTATATGCAATAGCCTAATATTTAAGAACCCACAAACATACTGTAAGCTTGTTTTTTAACCCATTGGTATGGATACTCAATTCCCCCAGTTGACCTTTCATGTTAGCCTCTGTATTTTTTCAATCATAAAGTGTTTAATTTCAGTAAATAACAACCAATTGTGACTACATTTTAATAACACAATATTATTTTTAAAAATGTAAGCTTATCTTTTGCTTACTTTTGTAGTTGCAGGCAATGCCAACTTTAAAATGCCACGCACGTGCTTGACCCTGTGTGGAATGACCCAACCCACCACAGCAGTTCCACTCATTGTGGATAAGAACAACGTTGACAAGGGTCTGGCGTCACGATTCCTGTGGATATTCCCAAAGCCAGTTTTCAAGAAATTTGTTGCTTTGGAAGTGCGGGCAAACCGAGAATTGAAGGAGGCATGCAAAAGATTCACTACCCTTCTTGGTAATTACCTTATTTACTTATTAAAGACACACACCAATAAATAACATTAATACAACTTGCCAGACAAACAAATGCTAGAAACATCATTTGCACACTGATTCTGAAGAAATATTCATGAAATGCCCCACTGAATTTTAGATTTGTGTCCTTTTTTAAACCAGAGGATATTATCATTCAAATAATGAAGGGCTCTCAAGGAACACCAAAAGAGCCCAACATCTACGAGCTTGAGATAACTGACGAGAAACGAACATACCCAACTGCACATGACTTATGCCAAGATGTCTTAGAGAAGGAGTGTTTAGATGATCCTTTTATTTGTGGTAAGGGAACAATTGCAAATTTACTAACCTTCCTTTACAACATATTACTAATCTGCTTAAGTCCAATGTACAAAAATGTTCGTTCGCAGACACACTTAAACTTTGCCTTGAACAAGGAAATATGTGCTTTACATTTTCAGACTAAAAGCCACAATTAAATCAATTTGGGCATGAAACATCAAATTAAAATATTAAACTCGCTTTTTACAAGCAGTAGCCGATTCTTTCCACAAACAAATGCACCTATAATTCTTTCCACTATTACTTACTAGTTTTAACAACTTCAAGTACATTAGATTTAAAAAAGACAATATATTAACCGTGTAGCACTTTCTTATAAAATTACCACTCTTGTTTTACCTAGTCAACTCTATAAACTGGGCACTGCTCTAGGACAGGAAATAAGGGTCAGTAAAGGGACTCTACCCTGGGGGCCCCCCTTTCTTTCTTCAGAGTTTCGGAATGTTTCTTGTCAGCCCTTTCTTAATCCATTATTTTAGCTCCATGCTGCTTAACAGAAATTCATTTCAAACTACTGTTGTTTATCGCGATTGCATTTAGATAGTGTCACCCGTTTAGGCCCATTTGGCTTATAACAATTCACGCTGACGTGGCCTTAGTAATAGGGAAAGATGACTGAAGAAATATATCAGAACCACCTAAAATGAAAAACATTTTGTTATGTATCAATAATTATAACCAAATTTGTTTATTACAGCACTATTCTCTAAGGCAAAAGGACAGTATCTTCGCCTCTCATTGCCAATGCATGCCTTATTCCAAGTACGCCCTCTGCCAGAACGCCTATCCAACATAATTCCGGAAACAGTGCAAGAGGCAGCCATTAGCATGATTGGACTGTGTATCGAACACACAGCTCTACTGGCTGGAAGAGACGTGAAAAATGGCAGCATCTGCCCACAACCTCTCCCCAGTGCACCTGTTGTACAAAATGATGACGAAAGGCTCCAACAGATGACAATAACATACCCTGGCAGATACTTGAGTGCCTCCAAGCTAGCTAACCTGAGCAAATTCCGCCGAGATGGAGGGAAACAGAAAGTCCTCCTGATTTTAAATGCCTTGGAGAACAAGAACCTTGGTAAAATACAGAAGGGCAAAAACAACGTAAGTGCAATTTTACACTGATGTTTATTTATAACCAAACTTGATTGCCTAAGGAAAATTAAACGACGCAGCCCTACAAAACAGTAACTGTAACCTTTTATGAGAAGAACAGTAATGAAGAATATAAGATGTTTACATTATTCCTAAGTTGGCAGCAACATTAAATCCACCATCTCATAAAAGCCATGAGTAATGACCCACTTAACCATATTTATTGAAAATACATAATATGATTGTTAAAAATTGGCAATTGGCGAAAAAAGCTCCTTCGCACTGATAGCAGATCACTAATACATTATTTCCAATTATTATTAATGGAATTATTTTAAATCTTATTGTATTTCAGTTGACATTTTTCATTAAGCAAGATAGTGAAACCCTCACAGAAGAAGAACTTCCAGAATTTCTTGCAGCCCTTCAGCAGCTTGGCTTAACCTTGGAAGTCTACAATGGTGCCTACAATAATGAAGCACATCCCAATGCTGTTGAAAGCGCCACACAATACCGTCAAAGTCAAGAGCAACCACCACCTAAGCGTCAAAAACTTAATAAGGATTCATCGCCGGCCCAAGTAGACAGTAATTGACAGTGAAATTTTTTCAAATGATGTAACTTTCTCATAATGATGCAGTCATTTAAAGTGTGAAATACATGGACAAGACACTAATCATTAATATTCAACTGTGAAATAGTTCATTTTCACACAATTTGAGTGCCATATTAAGGAGAGTACTTTTCATCATCATGTCCCTTGGTCCTAGTAGGCGCATAAAGCCGTTTCAGAGTACAGAGTGTTACAGGATACTTTTGGCCATTGTTTTCCTCTAATATTCATTTACAGTTTCAAGGACTAAAAATTGTTCAGAGTCCTGTGTAAGATAACACACTTTTTTGCCTCACACGAGTTACCGGTCTATTTACATTGTTCTTATATTTCAAATTCCATTTAATAATGTACAGTTATTGCTTTCATACCATTAAAATACATTTTAAGGATTCTACTTCATGCAGATTTTTATTACAATGGTACACCACAAATGCACTTCTAAGTAACAAGAAGAATAAATAAAACAATTGCTTATTTTTAATTATTTAATAGTCTCTTAAATATTGTGCAAATTAGCATCTGGTCATTGTTGACAATGGGGGGATGGCGTGACTTAGAAGAGGTAGAAGGGGTACACTAAAAAACTTTGCTAAAACAACCCTTCAGGATGTGTTTGGAATACTGCCCATTCAGATGGAATTCTTTCGTTCATTGAATTCCCTGATTTTCTAGAACTCCTGTTAATTACACGCCACCTTAAACAGCACTTAGGCTGGCCTTTTGTTAAGAACGATACTTTCCCAAGGGCTATCGTATCACTTTCAAATGTCCACAGAACGGTCACAACACTTCACTTTAGAGCAGTATGAAAATACTACCAGCCAGAGGGACACATAGCATTTTTAGGCAATTGTAAGAGAATTCAATCGTTGTTTTATTCAAAGAATGTTTCTTTACATAACCCTTAAGTGTTAGACTAACTGACATTCACTTGCTGTAGAAATGTTTTCATATTTCCTTTTCTTGTCCCTCTGGCTGGTAGGATCTTAGAGGAGTCTTAAGGTACTACCAGCCAGAAGGACACATTGCATGTTAAGGCATTATAATAACCACTTCAGTGTTTACATACAGGTATTTCACATCCATCCTTCAACATGCAGAACAAATTCTGGCTCGAAATACACTGATCAGAATTCCATGTCACTTTATGCAAATGTCCACAAGTTCATTGGTTAAATTTTCAAGTAATTATTTCATTGATGTACTCTGTGGAAGGGGGAGAGGGGGGAGGGGGTCTGCTTCACTTGGTTTGACTTAAAGTGTTAGACTAATTTACAATCACTTGCTGTAGAAACATTTTCATGTTTTCTTTTCTTGTCCCTCTGGCTGGTAGGATCTTAGAGGAGTCTTAAAATACTACCAGCCAAAAGGCAGAGTACATGTTTAGACAACTACAAGGAAATTCACCAAATGTTTTATTCCAAAAATGCCTCTGTACATTCTTAAGTATTACACTAATCAACAGTCATTTTCATGGTTCCTTTTCTTATCCCTCTGGATCTTTGCAGAATCAATTGTAAGCAAATTAAATCAAAGTTCAATTTGAATTATGCGCTGTATGTGAGGAATCCTTCAAAGTATGATCTGTTTATTTTCGCAAGTGAATTAAATTTAAGTTGTATAATAATCAAATGTCACCACTGAGGGATTTCTTATCATTCTTTCAAACAGAAAATTACAGGAAAAAAAAGACAAAGACAGCAAAAGTTCCAAAGCAGACCAAACGTCTTAGATTATTGGTTTCACTGTAGGAATGTCAGAAAAAAGGTTGGCTATGCAACTGCTATGCAAGGCAGTGCTTGACGCCATTCATTAAACATTCCTGAAAAAACAAATTCTGTTGAAAAAAAATGATGTAGATAACACAAAACATATGACACAAATTTTATTGCCTTAAGTTAACCGTATTTTACAAACAGAAATAAATAAGTTATGAATTGCCAAGGAAAACCATTCCATCAGCTTATACATTTTATTTTACACAAATAATCCATCAAAGAATTTAACATATATTTTAATATTTCAACAAATTATGTAGACACCAAAGGGACTGAGACACAGTAAAATCACGTAGGTTAAAAAAATTGAGTTGTAGTGCTGACTTACTGAGTTATCACTTTATGTATTAGTAATATATGAAATTTCTCACCTATGTAAGTTGAGTGCATGGTCCATACCGAATGAATTTCATTGTATAATTTCTCCCATTTTGGTCACTTTGTTGACTTCCCCATTTTCTTACCACCCTTCTCCTTTGCCACTTCTCTCAAATCATCATCTCTGGCGAAATATTGCCAAAGTCGCCATTTTTCGCCAAATTCGCCGTTTTCGCCGAATTCGCCGCTTTCGTCGGACCCTTCTCTTTCGCACATTCTCTCAAATCTTCAACTCTGGCGAAATTTCGCCAAATTCGCCATTTTCGCCAAATTCGCCGAATTCGCCGCTTTCGTCGGACCCTTCTCTTTCGCTCATTCTCTCAAATCTTCAACTCTGGCGAAATTTCGCCAAATTCGCCATTTTCGCCAAATTCGCCGCTTTCGCCGAATTCGCCGCCTTCGTCGGACCCTTCTCTTTCGCACATTCTCTCAAATCTTCAACTCTGGCGAAATTTCGCCAAATTCGCCATTTTCGCCAAATTCGCCGCTTTCGTCGGACCCTTCTCTTTCGCTCATTCTCTCAAATCTTCAACTCTGGCGAAATTTCGCCAAATTCGCCATTTTCGCCAAATTCGCCGCTATCGTCGGACCCTTCTCTTTCGCTCATTCTCTCAAATCTTCAACTCTGGCGAAATTTCGCCAAATTCGCCATTTTCGCCAAATTCGCCGTTTTCGCCGAATTCGCCGCTTTCGTCGGACCCTTCTCTTTCGCTCATTCTCTCAAATCTTCAACTCTGGCGAAATTTCGCCAAATTCGCCATTTTCGCCAAATTCGCCGTTTTCGCCGAATTCGCCGCTTTCGTCGGACCCTTCTCTTTCGCTCATTCTCTCAAATCTTCAACTCTGGCGAAATTTCGCCAAAGTCGCCATTTTCGCCAAATTCGCCGTTTTCGCCGAATTCGCCGCTTTCGTCGGACCCTTCTCTTTCGCTCATTCTCTCAAATCTTCAACTCTGGCGAAATTTCGCCAAATTCGCCATTTTCGCCAAATTCGCCGTTTTCGCCGAATTCGCCGCTTTCGTCGGACCCTTCTCTTTCGCTCATTCTCTCAAATCTTCAACTCTGGCGAAATTTCGCCAAATTCGCCATTTTCGCCAAATTCGCCGTTTTCGCCGAATTCGCCGCTTTCGTCGGACCCTTCTCTTTCGCTCATTCTCTCAAATCTTCAACTCTGGCGAAATTTCGCCAAAGTCGCCATTTTCGCCAAATTCGCCGTTTTCGCCGAATTCGCCGCTTTCGTCGGACCCTTCTCTTTCGCTCATTCTCTCAAATCTTCAACTCTGGCGAAATTTCGCCAAATTCGCCATTTTCGCCAAATTCGCCGCTTTCGTCGGACCCTTCTCTTTCGCTCATTCTCTCAAATCTTCAACTCTGGCGAAATTTCGCCAAATTCGCCATTTTCGCCAAATTCGCCGTTTTCGCCGAATTCGCCGCTTTCGTCGGACCCTTCTCTTTCGCTCATTCTCTCAAATCTTCAACTCTGGCGAAATTTCGCCAAATTTGCCATTTTCGCCAAATTCGCCGTTTTCGCCGAATTCGCCGCTTTGGTCGGACCCTTCTCTTTCGCTCATTCTCTCAAATCTTCAACTCTGGCGAAATTTCGCCAAATTCGCCATTTTTGCCAGTGCGTGCATTTCTGGACATATCTCCCTCGCTGAGGGTCTTCCACGAAAGTAAGTTAATACAACACTCAAGTACCAAATTGATTTATATCTGGGCAAAGCGGGACGCAGCTCGAAGATTCCCTTCATAAAACGCTTGACGACTGGTAGCTGACCAAATGGCACAGATGTGTTAACGTTTAACTGTAGAATAGATGACAACATGCTCCTGGCAGTATTAACAGTACTGTATGAAGACCCCTTTTCATATAGCATGGACAAGAAGTCTAAGGCCATAGGTAGAGGTGGTGATAAGATGTCACAATGCTTTTGCTTGCAAAACTCTAGCCACTTCTGGAGATAGGTCTGGTACTGGGAAGTTGTACCTACTCGCCACGATGCAATGATGATCTCTATTGACCTGGTGGTGAAGCCAAGACCTTCGAGCTGTTTCCTGACAGTAGACAGATAAGGAGACTCATTTTCTTGTGCAATGGATGGATGTATTCCGGAGATTCTGGAAGACTCAGAAGCTTCCTGGACGGTGGAAGGGTGACTGGTGGAAGGATGAGAAGAGATGTCAGGATTGGGTACCATGACTGAGTTGGCCACTTTGGCACGACCATTACCCCTGTTGCTCTGTCATGGATTATCTTCTGAAGCACACGTAGTACACAACTAAATGGTGGAAAACAATAAAATCTTGTCTCAGACCATGAGATTGTGAATGCATTAATACATAATGCATCAGGGTCAGGTCTGAATGAACAATATACAGGAAATTGTCTATTCAGTCTGGATGCAAATAAATCTATTTCTGGTTTGAAGTCAAGGATGTCAATCACATGGCTCAACAGTTTAGGGTAGATCATCCATTCAGTATCTTGGGAGTGAAAATGCCTGGATTCTCTATCAGCTCTAACATTGCAAGAGCCAGGGATATGGGCAGCAGTGAGCCATGTTATGTTGTGCAGAATGCTAAATTCCCAAATTTGTACTGCAATAGAGTTACAATCGATACTATGACATGTGCCCATATTGTTTATTACAGCAACAGCTGTAGTGTTGTCAATCATAAGTTTAACATGCTTTCCGGAGAGGGGAGCTTGAAAACATTTAAGAGCAAATAAGGCTGCCAAAAGCTCAAGATAGTTTATTTGATGTTGAGCCTCAGTGGTCGACCATCTCCCCCCTGTTGAAGTTTCATTCATAACAGCACCCCAACCCATGAGGGAGGCATCAGAGTAGAGTGTGATATCAACTGGAGGGTGACAAATGGGGTTATAGCTGTCATCTAGATTACTTAGCCACCATTTCATTTCAGACACTCCCTTCTCTGATACAGCCATGTCAGCTTCAAAATCTCCCTTGGAGTGTTTGAGGGCATTAATTTTATCCATCTCCAGATATCTGTAATAAAGGGCTCCATATTTAACAGCTGGCAAGCTCGATACCAAATAGCCAATAAGCCTAGCAATATCTCAAATCCTGGTAGAACTTGCATTGTGTATGGTGAACACCAGTAGATCTTTTATCTTATCTATCTTATCCTCGGTAAGTGTGACTATCATTTTGACAGAATTAATTACAAATCCCAGAAAGACAATTTTCTGCTGTGGGATAAACACAGATTCTATTTCGTCACCACTGCCACAGGGATCCCATGAGATTGCAATGCGCACGCACACGTCAGTGCTTATCGCGTCACACCGCCAGTAAGAAGCAAACTTTTGTGCTCAGTGAAATTGTAATATTTCGTTTTGTTTTCCCTTCAAAATTCGTTTCACTTCATCAATTTCGGAGAAAGGATCGTTGACGAAAGGATAATGAGCGATACCGAGAAAGGGGAAACAAATACCAGCGCAGATTGCAGTAGCCACGAGGAGACAGAGAGCTCGGCTGCCATGGCGGGCTTTCTGAAAGGCTTACAAAGCTCGCTCACAGAACTCGTCAAGGCTTCAAAAGCCCAAACGGACGCTTTCAACAACCTGAGAGAAGACATCTATCTCCAGTCTGATACAAATAACGACGATGAAAGCGTTGCTGAAAGTGGGACAAACAACTCACTTGACTTGCTTGAGGCCACAAATCAACTGCTCGACTCGAGCAATGGCCAAAGTCCAAAGTCCCCTACTGAGACCTCGCCGCCTGACGCAGGGGCGAAGGATGATTTTCTAGAAAGCCTGACCCAGGCATTGCTACCAAACAGCAAAAAATCTCCCGACATTGAGGGGAAGATTGCCACTCTGGTAGACAATATTCTGACTGGAGAATTGTCTCAGGATTCAGTCAAAGAGAGAGGCGAGAAGTATCCGCCGCCAACAAATTGTAAATACCTCACCACAACAGTGGTGAACGAAGAAATTTGGGACCTGTTGTCAAGGAAGAACAGGTCAGTTGACTTGGCTTTCCAACGTGTACAGGAGCCACTTATTCAAGGGTTATCCTCACTCACAATTTTAGCCGACCGGCTCGTGAAGGATGTTCAAAGCGCGAAAACTGTGAACGCGCGGGAAACCCTAACACACGTGATGGATAGCATTGCCCTCCTTGGACATACCAACTGGAAACTTAACATGAAGAGGCGAGAAATCATAAAACCAGACCTTAATCCGCCTTATACCCGACTATGTAAGGAGGAAATGAAGCCAACGACTAAATTGTTTGGCGATGACTTAACTAAACATCTTAAAGAGATGTCTGAAGTCAAGCGAGCCGGACAACAGATGCAAAAAGCGGCCAGTGGATCAGCCTACACGGCTAAAACCTCGAGTCACAGGGGACCGCGGTCCAAACCCTATGACCGACCCCAAAACAATCGTTTTAATTCATACAAACAACGTCCTTTTTTAGGACACGGCCGAGCATCATCCCAGATAAAAGCGACCAACCAAAAACAACCACACAAGACACAATAAAAGACCAGGTAAGGGATATAGTTCATGCTACAAGCATTAATTTAGATGAACTGCACAACAGGGTCGAACTTTTTAAAGCAGGGCAGGTTAAACTTCATTTGCCCTTTTGGGAATCATTGACTAATGACCCAGTGATCTTGGATGCCATAAAGCATCACCATATTGAGTTCGAGGCTGCATACCCTATGCAGACTGTTCGACCAAAGAAAATCCATTTTTCACCTGCTGAAATTACAATTATTGATGCAGAAATTGCTAAGCTTGCTCGCAAAGAAGTCCTTGAATCAGTCAATCCTGTGTCTGGTGGTTTTGTATCAAATATTTTCATTCGCCCTAAGAAAGATGGTACTTTCAGGATGATACTCAACCTAAAACCACTTAATGAATTTGTTGCTTATCATCATTTTAAAATGGACACATTCCGTACTGCCCTCAAGCTTATCCGACCCGGATACTTCATGGCATCTGTAGACTTAAAAGATGCTTATTACTCCATTCCCATAGCAGAGGAAGATAGGAAGTTCCTCATGTTTGAGTGGAAAGGGAAATACTATCGGTTTACATGTTTACCCAATGGGTTATCATCTGCCCCAAGGATTTTTACCAAAATTCTCAAACCTGTGTATGCCCATTTGCGTTCCATTGGACATACATGCATGGGGCATATAGACGACTCTCTCCTGGTTGGTCAGTCTTTTAGTTCTTGTCAGGACAATATATTAGACACTGTAAGTTTATTTACCAACCTTGGCTTCACTGTCCACCCGGTGAAGTCTGTGCTCCAACCCCTGCAAAAAATAGATTTTCTGGGGTTTGTCCTGGATAGTGTCACTATGACAGTAACCCTTACCGAAACAAAAGCCATGAAAGTTAAATCTGCTTGTGAAAATTTGCTATCCCAAGAAACAGCCAGCATTCGTGCGGTCGCACAGGTTATAGGCTTCCTTGTCTCCAGCTTCCCTGCTGTGGAATTTGCTGAGATGCACTACAGGCATTTGGAGTCTGACAAAATTTCTGCCCTTCGGGCAAATAAGGGGAATTTTGATTCCCCAATGATCCTGTCTGCTCAAGCTAGGACAGAACTGTCATGGTGGATAACAAATATCCTAACTGCCTCAAAACCCATTAGCCGCAGTAACCCTGACCTCACTCTAACTACTGATGCCTCAATGGTAGGCTGTTTGTATAGACACCTCCACCGGGGGATTTTGGGACCTTGAGGAACAACAGCACCACATAAATTACCTTGAATTGAAAGCTGTTCTTCTGGGTCTGAAATCACTTTGTGCCACGTTACACGGGAAACATATCCTCATTCAGTCAGATAATACCACTACGGTAGCATACATAAATGCAATGGGGGGCATTAAATCTGTACCATGCAATAATATAGCTGTTGCCATATGGGAGTGGTGCATCGCCCACAACATCTGGCTCAGTGCCACCCATATACCAGGGATTGAAAACACCCAAGCTGACAAGGAATCTCGAGTACTCAAAGAGTCCACAGAATGGTCCTTGTCACACGAAAAATTTAATGCTATACAGGAACGTTGGGGCATGTTTGACATAGACTTATTCGCCTCCAGACTAAACTTCAAAGTTGCTCAATACGTGTCATGGCGACCTGACCCTGGAGCAAAGTTTATCAATGCTTTTCTGATGAATTGGGAAACTTATTATTTTTATGCTTTCCCCCCCTTTAGCCTAGTTGCCACCTGCCTTCAGAAAATCGAGCAAGACAACTCATCATCATTGTACCCCTCTGGACAACACAACCCTGGTTCACACTTCTCTTGCACCTTCTGATAGACCACCCCCTTGTCTTTCACCAGTCCGACAGGCTACTATTCCTGCCTCACAGCAATGCAGCTCATCCTCTCAGCAAACGGCTGCAACTAATGGTTTGCAAAGTATCAGGGAATCCTTCCAACAGAGAGCTATTTCAAGCAAAGCTACCGACATCATTTTACAGTCCTGGTCAACTGGTACCCACAAACAATACACCCCATACATCAAGAAATGGCATGACTTTTGCTCTAAATGGAAAGTTAATTCATACAACCCACCTTTGAGTACAGTGCTAGATTTCTTAGTCAGCCTACATGAACAAGGATTATCATATGCCACCATAAACACAGCAAGAAGTGCCTTATCTGCTATCATTCTTCCCATTGACAATGTGAATATTGGAAGCCATCCCATTGTAACCCGTTTCATGAAAGGCATTTTTAAGAACAAACCGCCTGCTCCACGATACCAAACTACGTGGGATTTAAATCCAGTCCTCACCTATTTGTCGTCATAGCCAGGACCAACTCAAGCCAGTCTTAAATCCTTGACTCTCAAACTGACCATGTTAATTGCACTTGTTTCTGCACAGAGAGGTCAGAGCCTCCACATGCTTGATATACAGTTCATGAAGGAAGGTGACACTTTCTTTGAGTTTACATTGCCAGAACACATTAAACAAAGCCGTCAAGGATACAAAGTGCCCTCAGTGTTTTTACGTGCCTACCCTGAAGACCTGACTCTTTGTGTCTTTACTCACCTGAAAGAATATCTGCAGAGAACAAAGCTACTGAGAGGTACTGAAACAAAGCTTCTCCTTAGACATGTTAAACCACACCACCGGGCCTCTTGTGATACCATTTCAAGGTGGATCCGCTGTGTAATGGCCGATGCTGGTGTTGATGTCACCACCTTTAAACCTCACAGTACCAGGGCAGCAGCAGTATCAAAAGCTAAGAATGCATCTGTTCCAATCAAGGAAATTTTAGACACCGCAGGTTGGTGCTCACAAAGAACCTTTGACCGTTTTTACAACAAGCCTCTTCAAAAGAATGGAAGCTTTGCACAAACTGTGCTAAACATTGATTAACTTGACTTGTTTTCTATGATCCCCACTTGTATGGGTGACTTTCAAATTCTTGTTGTTATAACAGTTTATCATATGCCTACATGTAGTCACCTTTTCTATTTGGTAACACCTAATGTAGGACATTTTTTGTGATTAAACTCACGTTTGTTTTACATTTTATCTTCCTCATGTGAATGTCTGGCTTTAAAGTCTCATGGGATCCCTGTGGCAGTGGTGACGAAATAGAATTTTAAAATTAAACGAGACTTACCTGTAAGTTGAAGTTTGATTGGAATTCTATGAGTCACCTACTGCAACAAGGGATCACATGCCCACCCTTGGGCTATACTAGACCTCCCTAGCACAGTGTTACACCATTAACACCTTGCTACACAACCTGTCACAGCAGCAGACCTACTTGGTACAATTTTATGTTTACTGACATTCACATTCCGGCTTCGAAGACTGACGTGTGCGTGCGCATTGCAATCTCATGTGATCCCTTGTTGCAGTAGGTGACTCATAGAATTCCAATCAAACTTCAACTTACAGGTAAGTCTCGTTTAATTTTAAAATTTTTCTGGATGAATTACCAGCCCGAGGTTGTCAAACATCTCAATAGAATCAACAACATTGATTGTACATTTGTGGTATGTACTACCCTGCAAGTATAAATCATCAATATATCCACTAACAATGTGGTTCATGAGCATCAGATGGGACAGTGGTGGTTTCATCATCTTAGTGAATTTTCGGGGACAAGTAGAAAGACCATTAGGGAACACTGTGTATTTGTAGAGTGTTCCATTGTAAATGAACTTTAGGTATTTTTGAAACTCAGGATGAATTCTTACACTGTAGTAAGCATCCTTCAAATCCAAAGATGCCATCCAGCAACCTGGCGTCACCAGTCCTAAAATGGTACATATTGTGTCCATCTTGAAATGTGAATTCTTTATAAAGGAATTTAATTTCTTTAAATTTAGGATAAGTCTAACAGTGCCATCCTTTTTGGGTACAGCAAAAATAGGTGAAATGAATTCACCAGGCTCATGGGCACAGGAGACAATAACCCCTTTATCCTGGAGACTACAGATTTCCTTATCAACTAGGTTCTTGTGTTCTCTTTGAATAGAGTTAGGAGGATATGCCAACTGGCTTGGTGGTTCAGAGATGAATTCCATACAATCACCTGCAATAATTTGGAGAATATTACCATCTGTGGTTAATTTCCCCCATTCGTGTAAATAAAGAGATAATTGGCCTCCTCTAAAAAGCTTGACCTTAGCTTGCAGATAGGGGATAAGAACAGAATCTGTGTATTCTGGGAGCTCATTTACCTTAGTCTTGATGACATTTAATTCTTTGTGAAATTCTTCTTGTGTTGGAACCGGTTCTGCTGTTGGTTTGTCCTGGGGGGATAAGCATTCCCCCCCTTGCTCCCCAAAAAAGGCTTGCTCTGATGACCTCTGAAATAGTTTGATTTGAAATGGCCACTGTAGTGGCTTTTCTGAGGAGGAGTATTTCCTTTGTTATTTTGTGTGACTTTAGTCATTATTTTGCTAGTGGTCTTAAGCTCCTGTAGGGTTTTGGGGAGATCTTCACCAAATAGGAGCTTCCCTGGTTTAAGAGTTCTAGAGCAGGCCTGCTTGAACTCTTGATTCAGATAAGGTTTTATTGCATCTCTTCGTTTGAAAGAGAGTTCTTTGTGTACGTGACCAATCAAGGCTACAGAGTCAGTCAGCCTGGGTATAACACTCTTATAATTCGGAAGAGTTTTCTTCTCCCTGTGACTGAGCAAGTCATCCACAGTGACAATGATGGCACTTGACACTTTCAGTAACGTGTCTTGCAGTACCGATACTCTAATGTCAGACCTTTTAGAATTACCAGTGAGCTTTGCCCAAATCTCTGGGTTAACTTTGGGTACAGATAATTCTGTGCAATTACTAGGTAACTTGTACTTCTGAAGTATTTCTTTACGTTTCTCAACAGTATATTCAGTCTGAAACTTGTTATTAACTAGTTTCGACAATTTCTCGGACATGGGGGGTCCAGCGTCATCTGAAGCCCTCAATGAGGAGGTGATCTGAGTCAGCAACTCATCATTATTGATCTCATCATCCTCTGCCTCGTTTAAACTGTCATTGCCAAAAAGGCTAATAGAGTCATCGTCGAGATATTGACACATGGGATCTTCCTCTGAAGAGTGGTCGGCTTCATCTGAAGCAATTTTTTCAACTTCCTCTGAAGTTTTGTTATTAGCTTTCTGTGAAGCTTTGGCAGTTGAATCAGATCTGATTCTCTCAGCGGCCGAGTCCGGTTCACTCGACTTACGTTTCATGAGCTCACATAACATTTCGTTAGAGGAGGTCATGTTCTTGTGCATATCTTTTAGCACAGCCAGAAGGGCTCCGGAGGTCGTTTCCGACTCCACAGTATCGGGAAGAACAGAACAAATCGACTGTTTGTTGTCGATGGCGCTTTTGGCAGCCATACTTCATTCACTGAAAAAGAGCGGGAAACACGTAAGATGAAAAACCAACAATTCAGGGCAATAAATCTCACTTAACTTGTCGCAGATATCGACACTCAGCCATTCCCAAGAAAATTAGCGTAAAACAGTTCGATTACCTGGGGGTGAAACGTGGAAAAACAGGAAAGAAGTACCAAAAACGCCAAAACGCTACCCGATTGCAACGCAAGGACCACACAACTGATTTGACGCATGCGCTGCACTCTCTCTCGTACCACTCCGTAACGACCTTGGCTGATGACGAAATAGAACCAAAGATCACATTGTACTCATCATTTTTGACGTTTTAATTAAAAAACAAACACCAGCTATTGTATTCTCGGTTGTTTGATCCATTTGTCCTGCCTTGGAGCAGGACATCGCAGCCTTTGAAGTTTGGCTGTCCTTCGGAATGTTTGGTTTGTTTGGTAAACTCGAAAATACGCGATCGCATTAGGACAAGTCAAGCGTTGACAGGTTTTTGACATAAAATAAACAATTTTTGATTTGTCTGGCTCTAGTGCGATTCGGCCCTAATTTGTGGATAACAATAATTGCATTACAATCCAATAATTTGTGGATTACAAACATCCATCACAATCTGATAATTTGCTAATTATACAAACCATCTCATTACAGTCCAATAATTTGTGGGTTACAATCATCTCATTACAATCCAATAATTTGTGGGTTACAATCATCTCATTACAATCCAATAATTCATGGGTTTCAGTTATCTCATTACAACCCAATAATTTGTGGCTTACAATCATCTCATTATAATCCAATAATTTGTGGGCTGCAATCACCTTGTTGCAATCCAATAATTTGTGGGCTGCAATCATCGCATTACAATCCAATAATTTGTGGGCTACTGTCATCTCATTACAATCCAATAATTTGTGGGTTGCAATAATCTCATTACAATCCAATAATTTGTGGGTTACAATCATCTCATTACAATCCAATAATTTGTGGGTTACAATTATCTCATTACAATCTGTTATTGTCATATGCCTGCAATAATATGCATGCTCTTATTGGTTAGTTATAGCTGTCCAGAATCCCCCAGTGATTTCCCTTGGGCATTAAAGATTTTCCCGCCTTAGTTTTTGTTTACAAAACCTAGTGACTTTTGCTGAATGAAACTTTGTTAAAAAAGGAAGAAATTAAAAAAGCCTGTCTGTTCTTAAACTGTGAGTTCTGAAGAAGATTTGTTTTCTGGAGTTTATTATCCTGATGAAATTTTGATGGAAAGTGAAGGCAATGTAGATGTTCTCTATATTTTCGTGTGCTTTGGCTATCATAAGCCATTTATAAAAAAAAAACTTAATAACAAGGCTTGCTCGGGTTTTACTGTAAAATTCCAGACTTCGGCCTAAAATTTTTACTTTATGGACCTTGCCCAGAAGCTCAGTCCACAATGCAAACATTTTATCCCTCAGTCTGGAATTTTATACTAAAGCTCTCATGCATGGTTATTAAGCAGTTGATAATTTACTTATCTCAACCACCTCATTACAATCCAAAAATTTGTGGGTTGCAAGCATCTCATTACAATCCAATAATTTGTGGGTTACAAGCATCTCATTACAATCCAATAATTTTTGGGTAACAATTATCTCATTACAATCCAATAATTTGTGGGTTACAATCATCTCATTACAATCCAATAATTGTGGGTTACAATCTTCTCATTACAATCCAATAATTTGTGGGTTACAATCATCTCATTACAATCCAATAATTTGTGGGTTACAATCACGCCATTACAATCCAATAATTCATGGGTTTCAGTAATCTCATTACAACCCAATAAATTATGGGTTACATTACAGCGCGAAGCCCGCTACCGTTTCCACCGGACAAAGATTTTTGATGAATTTTTGACACCTTAGAGAACACCGACATCAAAGTGGGCGGAGACACTCTAAGTAGCGCGCGACACGAGTCTTCATGTATCTGTGTATTTGTAGTTTGTCTGTCGGCGTGCGAGAATGAAGTATCAAATCAAGGTCGAGTATGGGAAAGAAAAATTCGTCAAGTTCTACGTCCAAACAGACATTGTCGATGGGAAAGTACAAGGATATTCATTTTCATCGCTTGTAGACGACATCCGACGGAACTGCCAAAGCTTACGACATCTAACGTCGACCACATTGCGTGTTAGATACAGAGACGAAGATGGCGATTTTGTAAACCTTTACGACGACGACACAGATAATTTTCTGGAGATGTTTGCTCGTGCCAGTTCAGTTACTGAAGGCTTATATCGTAAGATACTGCTGAGAGTCAGTGAGCTAGATTCACCTTTTCAACCCGAAGATGCAAAAAGAAGAAAGCTTCAAGAAAAGTCCACTACAGGGGAGGCTGAGCATAAGCTTGATCCACGCTCGTTGGAAAGTAGCTTTGTACATGCCGCAACATCTACCGCGAATCCCAAGCGATCACCACTAGACTACGTAAAAGATGAATTAGTCGAAAATGTTCAGCTGAAGAAAGTGCTGTTATCGAGTGCGGAAGAGGAACTGGTCAAGGCCACCCGCGAAAACGATGCGCTCACGCCTCTCTCAGATATACGAACAAGGATCTGCGGAAATTGTCACAAATCTGGACATACTAAACCAAAATGCGTTTCACCTCCCTGTCCTTCTCATGATGCTTGTGGTCTGAGAGACAAGCACCCGGAGCTGAAACAAAAAATATCAGCGCTGCAGAAGGAAATCAAACGATTACAGCAAGAACACGGTGATGCAGAATCAAAGCTGAAAGCGTTTTGCGAGTCCCGCACGAAGGCGTCAACTTCGTTTTTTGCAGTAATGCGTCCGAGACTGAAAGTGCGAAATTTAATCAAGTACAGTGACCGTGCTTCCTTAGACCGAGATCTTATTCTTGAAAAAGCGCTAAATGGGAAGATTCCTGAATTTGATACGAGCGAGGACTGGCAGTTACCAATTCTCATTGAACAGTATCGAAATAGAAATGTTGATGTATATTTGAGTAGCGTCGTGGATCACCGCTGTTTAGTTTCTAAATGACTGTATAAAGAACTGAACTTCCTGAACTGGAAGATGTCGCTTTGTCAGCCGCTGTGTTCATGTTTTGTTTCAAATTTGATGATTTCAAATGTTACGTTGTGTTGACTTATCCATTCTCATTTTGTTGAGGAGTGTTTACATTTTACGTGCTGTTTTACGCTGTCCCTGAAGTGATTTTGTGAGAGAAAGTTTTCAAAAAAGTGTGCTTGAATATTATATTTTATTCAGTTCGTACTATCCTAGTACTTGAAGGAATGTTTTTATTAAGTACATTGTTGCGTGAAATATATCTCCAGCTGTCTCGTCTCCTGATCAGCTGATTGCCCAGTGACTTGTTTGTTCTCACGCTTAGCTAAAAATAGAAACTACACTCGGGCGGGAAATGCTTTGAAAAGAACAAGACTGTGACATGCATACTTTACATGAACATCAATAAACAAGAAATTATACAAGATACTAATTTTTTACTCTATGAACGCCAATGTTTACAGCTGTTTTCAGTGTTTCGTGTGCATAAATAGCTGTCGCTTCCTTCAACCCTCACGGCATGCAAAGCAAACAAGACGGATCAAACTCCACCAATCACAGCCCACTAGCGTGACCTTTTGAACTTTTCAGGCCCATCTGGCGGGTTGTGATTGGTGGATTTCGATCCGTTTTGTATGTTCAGCTCTGAAAGTGTACTTTTTATTTTCGTCTTGCTGTTCTATTTTTGCTTCGAATGTTCTTACTTTTAAACAAGATAGCCACACTTTCTGAAATACCCTGCTGAGTTTTCTGCTGTGATATTGCAAATCGCTTCTCCTATTGCCACTTCCGTTTCGTTCATTGCTAACAGCTGGTGCAGTTGAAGAAATTGTTTAATCTGGTTGAAACAGTACTCACATGTATTGAAGTGCGGTGAATAAGGTGGTTGGTAAATCAACTCAATTCCGAATCTATTGAACATATTTCGCAACAGTGGCTCAATGTGGCGAGCATGGTGAAACCCACAGTTATTCATTACTACAACGTCGCCACGCTCTAAAGCAGCGCTTCCATCGGCCCGTTCTACCTGTAACGCGTCGTCAAAAAAATTAAGAAGTTCTAGACCATTTGATGCACCTTGAAGAATATTGAAGTAATCAACACCAACAACTGAGTGGAGCAAATTTATTGTAAATGTAGCGTTAGATGCGTAACGTTGGAATTCAATAGCTCGCTCGCCTACCCTAGCGTTTCCATAGCGGCGATTACCAGTGGTCTTTATCACACTTGATTCATCAAAGAAATGAATTTTACTGGCTGGATATCGTGATATGACTTGTAGATATTCATCTTGCTGATCCACTGCACCTGGCTTTTCTGCTTCAAGCGGACACACCGTCAGTTTCTTCTTACTAAACATGAGGTCCTGTCTGAGTCGCCGATTGATCTGTGATGTTCCTGGCAAATCATTGGGATGGATGACTCCATCTAACAGTAGCCTATGTTGTATCTCAGATGCGTAGGTGCTCGGTTTTATTCGTTTTTGCACTTCAATGTATTCAAGAACATTTGCGTCAATTTTAGGCTCAGGAAAATTAGCTCGTGGTTTTTGAATCGACGAATTTGTTACGTCGTAATTGCTAATAACTTTTTTCACAAATGTATGACTAGTCTTGACTTCTCTTGCAATAGCGCGTTGACCTAAACCTTGGTGGTGTAAATCTAATATGCGCTCACGAACAAGAGAAGGCAGTGCTCTTCCATTATCGTATAGGCCGCCATTCCCGTTTACACGTAGTTGTATGTTGGCTGTGGACAAAAAATAAATCTGTCATTTCAAATGTAAATAAATATATTTCAGTAGCTTGAGGCATATTGACAAGACTTCTTTCTACTTACGAAGCTCTTGAATATTCATTTTCTGGCGGCTTTCGATTAATCGAGTTAGTTTCAATTTCCCGCGAGCGCCATAATTTGAAACGGTCTGATAAACTCCGCCCCCAATCAAAAAAGTGTCAAAAATTCATCAAAAATCTTGGTCCGGTGGAAACGGTAGCGCGCTTCGCGCTGTAATTGCATTACAATCCAATAATTTATTGGTTACAATAATTAAATTTCAATCCAATAATTTCATCCCTCTACAATATCATAATTAGTGAATGATGATCATCTCATTACAATCCAATATAATTTCTAGGTTTATTGCAGTCATCTCATTACAATCCAATAGGATGTGTGTGCTACAATTATTTCATTCAGTGCAATCCAATAATTTGTGTGTTAATTACAATCATCCCATTATTATATTTTAGATGCCACCAACAAAATTAAGTGAAGAGCAACTTGTGCATTTACGTGAATTGTGGGATGCTGGGCTAAATAGTGTAGGTGACAAGAAGAAGCTATCTGAAGCGGTGGAAGCCACTGGTTTAGCAGAAAAAACAATCAAGGTACGTTAGGATAGTTGATATTAGCTAATAAGAGGAAATAAGCACATCAATAAAGTATACATTGTCTTCATCATTTAACAAAACCTTTTAAACCATTCACGAATCACTTTTCCTTTGAGTTTTCAATTCCATTGATTGATGTGTTTTTTTTTTCAAAGTACTGGATAGGAAATGAACGAAAGAGGCGTGGATTAGTGACAAAAAGGGGACCAAGAAACCCAGATAATGGTTCTCTAAAGTACGTGCCAGGTCAAAAAAGAAAAAGGTCTGGATACTCTGTTGTCCAGCGAAAAAGGTACTTGTTGTGTTTATGTTTGCAGTTTGTAACCATACGCTACAAATTGATTTGTTACGGCAAATTTCATACTTGAATACTAACTATGAATGTTACTGCATTTGGGAAAAGGCGAACAGAGGTTTTAAATTAGGTAGAAAAGATGGAATTAATCAGTTTGAAGTTATTTTTAATCATTTTGAAATCAAAGCACTCGTATATAAGACACAGACATAAAAGCATTCTTTGGGATGATGCTGTTGCGCACTTTGTGTGATTCAGTACAAAACCATTGAATGCATGACCGTCGTAATTTCATTGCTCATTTTAATTGAATTATATTAAACATAAAATTCACAGACAAGTTATCTAACCAGTAATTATATCATTTCTTTATTAAGCTCATAAGATGTTAGCCGATGGACATGGCCCTGGTGCTGTTCAAAAGCAGGCTAACACTGAATACAGACTGTTAGACCAGGCCGAAAAGGAAAGCCTTAAAAAACAAGCAGACGAGAAAAACTCTGGCGATCCATCAGACTCTCGCATCCCAAGGCAACCACTCATTAAAAAGCTTGTCGCCAATATACATGCTAACGTAAGTTTGTCCTTATCGTTGAATGTGTTTTAAAAAAGTGGACGCCATTTCTAGCCGAAAATCGCCAAAACTGGCTTGTGTGTTGGGAACTGTTCAACCTAAATGAATTACAGTACTCTGTGTCGCACTCTGAAGGTCAAACTGAGGAATTATATTTTATCGGATTAGCTTTTGTCTCGCTTACTAGTTTCTCTTTAAACGCAATTTAGACATCGTACTGATGAACGTTTACTAAAATTAGATATTTATTAGAATATTGAATAATGAGTTTGTTGTGTGTCCTAGAACTTTTCTTCACTAAGGCAAACAAGAATGACTGATTACTCTGTGTGTCAGTTATCCTTTGAACTATTAGTGTCGATATAAAAGCCGGAGGGGTTTAACTCAACAAAAAGCGGTTAATCGTTTAATGGAAAAAATGCTTGCAAAAACTAAAGTTAAGTTGTTGTATATTACTCTAAAAGTTGGTTTTATTTGGTCAACAGATGCAAAGACTTGATCAACTGGGGTGCCCTTCCATTTGGCTTGGGTATTGCGGGACCACTCCAGAGAGGTTGTATTCTCCCCAGATGTCGGATATGGCAGAGGACGCCACATTCACCAATTACGTTGTCTCAACCATGGTGAATAAATTAAGTAAGTGAAAACAACATTGAATGGGCAATTTTTGATAGCAATCGCTCCGACAAAGGGCTAACGCTCGAAACGTCAGCAATTGAATCTCTTTACGGTGGCCAATTGACATTATCAACCCAGTTGATAAAACCAAATTATATTGTTATACTTCCCACCGACGCATCACCACAGTTTCGTTAGAAACTTACCCCCTCTAGTTCTAACAATAAACATTGTAAACCAAACCAATATGACTTCTATGAAAGTCATATTATTATCATTACAGTGGACGAACGCTTAATTTGAAAATCTTTTTTTTTTCTTCTTCTTTGCGATTTAGGTTCAGAAGGTAATCCAAAAAATGGACCTGGTACGTCACAAATGACTGAGCCTCATATGCTACCTGACACTTCCACTGGCGCCAGTGAAGGTGTGTTTTATTCGTGTGCATGGCTAAAACTCACACAAACGCACACGAAATATATTTCATCAGTGATAGACAGAGCTACAACAACTTTTAAAGGATGACTCCTTTCAATAGAGTGTTTTTGTTGTTTAAAGTATGTCAGCAAACAGTCAGCAACTTTGGTTGCCAATAGTGTTGCTGCGTTCCTAGAAAGTCCACTGAAGAATTGAGTTGATGTTGCAGCAACTGTTGCATAATATTTGCCATAAAACTTCTCTGTGTCTCCATTTCTTGTATATCCATCACATATTGTTTTGATAGCAGAGAATTCATTGCTATCTTCTTCTAGCTGTTGGTATGAGTAATTGCTGAGCTCAGTCCTCAACTTTTCTGCAAAAACTTTATTTTTCTTTACACTGCGAACAGCACGGCTAACTATTTCTGCACGAACACTCGGGCTTAACTGTTGCACCTGCTCCAATCCTTCCTGTTGATTGCTGTGTTTTGCAGCCCTGTGTCTCTCATATCCACCTCTTGTTTAAAACTTCTTCCCGCAGTCATTACAAATAATTTCTTGACGCTGAGCCTACAATGACATCAAAAAATGATAACTGTAAAATAAATAGACTACTAAAGAGTTAAAACACTCAAAAAATCCATTGGAAAATTACACCTACGCTTCCTAACTATGCTCAAGTACTGTGAAGCTAAAAAATTACAAGGTTTAACTATCTCCAAATATAAACAAATCACTAGATCCCGGAGCTTTGAGCTTTCTCGAAGATTTTACAGAAGTAATCCTTGTTTCAAAGGCGTCCTAAAGGTTATTTCTATCGAATGAAAGCAATATATAGGCTTAAAATTTACGTGAGCGTTTGTTAAATTTCGTTTGTTTACACGAGTCGAGTAGACTATGCGTAACAAATTTAAGCACAGTAATGCGCAATTTTGACTCAAAATTACCATTTTGTAAACTTACATTTCTAACTGTGGCCGAAAATTGTTCCTCTACCTCTTCAGCGTCTTCAAAAACGTCCAAAATTGCCTCAAAATCGTCTCCCCACAGAAAAAGATCGTCTGTACTGTCCGCCATCTTGGATCAACTTGTGCACGGTCAGAGTGACGTGACGGGTCTGTTCAACATCGGAGACCGCGCTATTATGTAACCCTTTGAAGTTTGCCGAGTTTCATAACCAGTCTCCTCTATTAACTATGATCTGACTGGTCAATCAATAGGAAACTGATGTCTTATTGTCAATATACTTAGCATTTTCTTTGAGCAATTCAATCAATTTAATTTATACTTTTTTTGTCTGGTGTAGGTAATGAAGTAGATCTTTTAGACAACTCCAACAAACTCGTTTGTCGGGGTGTTTTAACTGCTCAAGCCATAGTACACGGCCGGGCACTTAAAACTGGATGGGCCGCAGTGATGATAAAAGACATCTTGTCGAAGAGAAAAGTGGAGCCATGGCAAGAATATCCCACCCACTCTGGGGAAGTAGAAGAAGGGAGTTTAGTCACCTGGCCGACTGCTAATATCCGACCGCAACGAGAAGCTCCGCAAACTGCCCCGGAACAAAACCTTTTGGAGGCGCAGGGTTTAAAAGATGCCCTTCATCCCGACAAGTTTGTCTCTCCTGGGACAATAATATCCAGAAATAGGCAGGTGCGAAGTAGAAAGTAATAGAAGTAACGATTTACTGCAAAGTTAAACAGCCAAACAGAAAACGACAACGAAAATGCAAAGGGCGAGACTAACGTTTCATTCTGAAAGTTTCATTGAGACTTTTGAAAACTATTTGAATTTATAGAATGGTGCTGAGAAAGACATAAAGCTTTATTTGAGGTTATTCGTGTTGTTTCTTTGTACAATTTACAGATGTGCAAGTCATTGTCGTGCTCTTCCTCCCCTTCTCGTTGCCGACGCTGTTGTGATTGCGTAAATTCCCTATTGTGAAGAAGAAGGCAGTTCGCACCAGTGAATGAGATAACTAAAGCTGTAGTTCATTAGTCTGTTTATAGTTTCCTTTTTTCCTGATTCAATATGTTCTCTTGGTCGATTCGGATCGGTGCGAATAATCCTCCATAGTCACTTGCTATTACATACAATAATGAATGACTGTACATATTCAACAAATAGAGATATATTAAAATTAACTTGTTGATGCGTTTTAGCACATGATGTGCATAAGACCATGCATGTTCCAATGCTACGTCTTCTGGGTATACTTGACAGCACGACCAGTGTGTCTACCTGTTATGTAAGAAGCGTTCCAGTTGTAGTTTGCGACAACGGACCCCATTTCTCTACTCCGCCCACACTGACGGTAAACAAACTGATAATATGAATGTATTCGGTTTTTAGACCCTCTGGTTACAATTATTCTTGGTTTCCTGTACTAAACTTCTTAGGATATTCTTTTCGACGTTATTTGTTAAAAAACTTCATGGTGGGCACGCGCGGCCCCAAAAGATGCATCGCTCAGCGTTGTAAAAAACATGGCGTCGATTTTCATTTCCCGTGGGGGTCCATGTGGGGTCACTTTTTGGTCTTAAAATGTATACTAACTTATTGCAATAAGCAGAATGCCTTGCGTCTACGGGGAAAAATTTTTGCACATGGACGAAGCCAAGAAGGTGACCTTTCAGATGATACCAAACTTGCCGTGGTTTATTGGCAAGTTCGCGAAATTTTTGAATGGCAAGTTTGTTAAATGTTGAATGATTCCACCTCAGTAATATTTTGCGCTGTTTTTCGCTTCAAAAGGCTCTTTAATGACGCTCTTAGAGACTTCTTCTTTTGGTACTTGTTAGAAGGTAGGTATCATTCTACAATCCTATGATTTTTTTTTCTGAGAAATTTGCTCGCGGAAAGCGTAAAACTAATTTTCGTTTGATGTACTCCACAGCCAATATGCCCCTACGCAAGAAGAAAGCTTACTCGCGATTCTGCGTAGGGGCAATGATGAAGGCCCGGAGGGCAGCTCGAGAGGTGCAAGCAGCGGCTCACAAATCGGTGGAGAAATTGAAAAAAATGTGGAATCGCTATTAGCAAGAAAACGGAGACTTGAAGCTAAGGTCATTTTCCTATCTGATTTGATTTTTATGTTTTAAATATATTGTTTTAAATGTATTATTATATGCTTGTCAGAGCTTAACACACTTTCATGCAACAAAGCTTTTAAGCTTATATTTGAGTAACAGTTTGAAAAGTTAAATATTCATTTTTCTAGGGACAGCCAAAACCTAAATACCTACCTATCAACTGGAATAAGCGCCGCCCTCGGTCAAACGCCGCCCTCGAATAAGCACTGAATCTGGGACAAAAAAGTTATTAAATGCCGCCCTCTAATAAGCACTGCACCTCCCGATGTGACGCTTACACAAGGAATTCCTTATAACCAGGAAAAACACTATAAATGTGTCTGGTACAATTTTTTAATAAGTGCCACCCTCAAATAAGTGCCACACTTGTGTCGCGAAAAATCAAATAAACGCTGCGGCGCTTATTCGAGTATTATACAGCATTTTTATACTAGCAATTGGTCATCAAAGTGTCTTAAAAAAACCCATGAATATGGCGGCTAAAAATGCATGCAAAAATGCGGTTGGATGATGTTTAATTTTATGCCATATTTTATTAATAATTTTAACAGAAAAATTATCAATTTGGTAAAAAATATGTATATGTTTCTGCAAGTTTTATTTTGGTGAACTGACCACTTAACACAGAGCCAGTGCCAGATCTACAGCCAAGGCCAGGAGATGCTTTTATGCCAGTGCCAAGCGCAAGAAACCTGAGTGTGTGCCTGTGTTCATTTGGTCAGTAAAGACTGTCATGAAATTATGACGGTGTCTCTAAATTATCAACATCAAGTTAAATGAAAGATGTGGCTACATTATATAATTTGATATCATCCAACCAGACATCTAATTTCATCAGAGAAATGTTTTATGAGCGCAATTGCTGAATTTAATTTCTCTCGTCAGCTTTTTGTTTGATCAAACAGTAAATGACTAAACACATTTACTGCTTTATGTTAAAGCAAACAAATGTCATTATTGATGAACATTGATGACTTTGAAAGTCTGTAGTTACTAAATTACTCTTTGATAAATTTAAATATGCTAGGTAGCTAAAGTAACTGAGGAGGTCGAGAAGAGTCAGTTAGATTGTCAGACAACAGCCAGCAGCATCAGAACAGCAACTTGTGACCAAGAGGGGAACATCAAGATAAAGACGAGAACCCTTGCAAAGAGGCGTGCAGAAACATTTGATGTTTCACTCAAAATTCATGGGGGGAAAGTCAAGAATAGCAAACCAGCTGCTGCCGGTTTAGTCGATGTTCTAGAAACTAAGTTTCCAAGACAGACAATAAAGAGTTTAATATCAAAGAAACGAAAATTATGCACCCAGGTTTTTCCAGATATTTACAATGGGGAGCTAAAAGCTTTTGAAGGCTCACAAGACAACATTTTACGCAGTATTGCTGCTTATTTTTCAAAAGGTGTAATGGGAAAGAGAAAGTACAGAGCTATATACAAAGCTCTCTCTACGAAAAAAAGTCACCTGAAAGGTGCTAAGCAAGAGCGAATTAATGTTATGGGTTGTAAGGTCCCTCGCCTTCTGCCATACAATAAGTTGATTGATCAAGTAAAATCTATTGACATTGGCAGAACTGTAGATATCAGATTAGAATTCTGTAATGATCTTGAAGATTGTGAAAAAGTTAGTGGGTGTTTTCGCCCCCTCTCCCAGTTTCTACCATTGCTATCTACCATTGGAAGTGCATTCCAAACTAGTGATCAACCCGGAACTTTTAAATGCGCTCGCGCACGATGCAAAACATGCCCTTTCATTCACAACGTTGACAAAATATCGGGACCCAAGCGATCTATCAAAATCACTGATCATTTCACCTGTACCTCAGCCAATGCCATCTACTGTATAACTTGCACTCTTTGCAAAAAGTTATACATCGGCGAAACAGGGAGACGACTTGGCGACCGATTCCGAGAACACCTTCGTGACGTAGAGAAAGACGACAAAAATGCATCGAAACCGGTCGCGAGACACTTCAATCTCCCAAATCATTCTAAGCAACATATGGCAGTCTGCGGCCTTTCCCTTCACCAAGGAAACACGGAAAGCCGTAAAACTCTAGAACAAAAATTTATTTTTCAAATCGGCACTCTTAATCCTCACAGTATCAACGAAAGCTTTTCATTCAACTAATTTATTCCGAAGTTTTCACGTTACCAGGCACCAGCCAATAGCGAAGCTCCATCTTTCTGTATATAAAGACACACGACGCACAATTCCTTGATTCGCTCCGACGAAGGGCTAACACTCGAAACGTCAGCACTTGAATCTCTTTACGGTGGCCAATTGACATTATCAACCCAGTTGATAAAACCAAATTATATTGTTATACTTCCCACCGACGCAGCACCACAGTTTCTTTAGAAACTTACCCCCTCTATTTATTTGTTGTTTATCGCTGCGACCACTAATCTCTTGCACTAGTATTCTTTATTCCACAGATTTCAGACCAGAAGACCGACAACAAGACGATGCCAAGCCTGAAGAAACTCACCAAGGAGCTACGCCAGGAAATCGTAAGTTATCTTTTTCCTTTTCCCCCTATTAGTAATAATCTAGCTTTCCGTTTAGCCATTCTCATCTTCGCTAAAACCAGGTTTTGTAGTCACATCAACTTCATCGGCCGTTGCCTTCATTCTAAAGTTATTCCGAAGGGTTTTCGCTCCAATTTTCATGCATCTTCTCTCTCCCATTCTAATCAATATCGTCACCAAATTCAGTGTGCTCAAAATTCTTTTTCACGTAACATTATGAGGATTACTATCAGAGCTATGTGCCAAAAACGCGATGACCTCGACAAACAAATTCTACATTATCGCTCTGAACTGTCCAAAACCTGCCCAGCTATTTTAGTACAATCTATTCGCGAAAAAATTCAGGAGTTAAACTCTAAACTTTTAACCATTTACACCAAATTAAGGCCCAAAAACTTCAACAATTAATAGGTCCTCAAATTACTTGTGACTCATCACTTGAAAACCTTAACACCGTGGTTACTATTCCAGAAAATCTTCCGCTCTCCGACTCAGAGAAATCCGTCCTCAGTAAGGGCTTGAATTTTGTTCCTATATCCAAAAAACCGGACGAATTCTCAGTTAAGCAAGATGTTGAAAAATTCCTTCGCCGCGTTCAACTGAAAGCCTTTTTCCATGACAAAGAGGATGATTCTAACACCTCTGACAAAGATACTTTCGAGACGCTTCAGACTCGAAAATCAAAGTGGACTCCCCCAGAGGGCCAGTTTGCTTCTTTAGATTTTTCATTAAAAAATGCCGTCAAGACATCAACAAACTTAATTTCAATCGTAACACCAAATTTTCCAACCTTTCTTCGGAAGAGAAGACGGCGCTAAAAAACCTTAGTAAGCGCAAAGACATAATTATCAAAGCGGCCGACAAAGGCGGCGCTTTAGTTGTTTGGCGGGCCGACCTCTACCAAAAAGAAGCTTTGCGGCAACTTTCTGACACCTCTTTTTATGCTAAAGTCGACAAAGATCTCACCTCCACTAACCAACAAATTGTCAAGAGCACTATTAACGACCTTATAGTCAAACAAGAATTGCCGGCTACTGCTACCAATCTCATCATTACCACTCCCAGAACATCGTGTATTTACTTTTTACCTAAAATTCACAAACCTAACAACCCAGGTCGACCTATCGTCTCTGCCTGTAGTTGCCCTACCGAACTCATTTCCAGCTATTTAGACAAAATTATGGCACCTATTGTCAGATCTTTACCGTCATACGTTAAAGACAGTCAACACGCACTTCAAATTTTTCGCGATTTCAATTTCCTGGGCGAAGACAAACTTATTTTCACTATGGATATTACATCTCTTTACACCGTCATCCCAAATGGCGAAGGTCTTCTAGCCCTCAAACATTTTTTGATTTACGCACTGTTAAGGAACCAAGCTCGGAAACACTACTCCGCCTGGCTGAGTTAGTGTTAACACTCAACTGTTTTTCATTCGCGAACAATTGTTACAAACAAATCAATGGCGTGGCCATGGGTACCAAAATGGGACCCAGCTACGCCAATCTTTTCGTAGGCTACATTGAACACCAATTTTTCAATCAATACAACGGCCCAAAACCTGAACTCTATCGTCGCTACATTGACGACTGTATCGGCGCTACCTCTTCTACCAGAGAAGATCTTAATCAATTTATAACCGCTGTTAATTCGTTTCATCCTGCCCTTAAATATACCTGGGAAATTTCCGATACTTCCTTAGCATTCCTGGATATCAAAGTTTCTATCGAAGGCAACAGTTTATGCACCAGTGTGCACTACAAACCCACAGATTCTCATAGCTATTTGTTGTATTCATCTTCACATCCATCACATGTCAAGAATTCCATTCCTTATTCTCAGTTTCTTAGACTTCGCCGTCTTTGTAGTGACGACTCTGATTTTTCCTTAAAATCAGAGGAAATGTGCAATTTCTTCGACAAACGCGGCTATCCTGCTTCTGTTGTTCAAGCTGCCATCATCGCGCCCAGCAAATTGATCGACAGTCAGCACTACAAACGTCACAGAGAGAAAACAACGATAGAATTCCATTCACCCTCACATTCCACCCTCACAACCACGCAGTTAAATCCATCATTCTCAAAAACTTTAAATTACTTCAAAATGATCCCGACACTGGTAGAATCTTTTCGCAACCTCCATTAGTTTCATTTAAACGCGACAAAAACATAGGTAACTTTTTAGTCAGAAGTGCATTCCAAACTAGTGATCAACCCGGAACTTTTAAATGCGCTCGCGCACGATGCAAAACATGCCCTTTCATTCACAACGTTGACAAAATATCGGGACCCAAGCGATCTATCAAAATCACTGATCATTTCACCTGTACCTCAGCCAATGCCATCTACTGTATAACTTGCACTCTGCAAAAAGTTATACATCGGCGAAACAGGGAGACGACTTGGCGACCGATTCCGAGAACACCTTCGTGACGTAGAGAAAGACGACAAAAATGCATCGAAACCGGTCGCGAGACACTTCAATCTCCCAAATCATTCTAAGCAACATATGGCAGTCTGCGGCCTTTCCCTTCACCAAGGAAACACGGAAAGCCGTAAAACTCTAGAACAAAAATTTATTTTTCAAATCGGCACTCTTAATCCTCACGGTATCAACGAACGCTTTTCATTCAACTAATTTATTCCGAAGTTTTCACGTTACCAGGTACCAGCCAATAGCGAAGCTCCATCTTTCTGTATATAAAGACACACGACGCACAATTCCTTGATTCGCTCCGACGAAGGGCTAACGCTCGAAACGTCAGCACTTGAATCTCTTTACGGTGGCCAATTGACATTATCAACCCAGTTGATAAAACCAAATTATATTATGGTGAAAACTTACTTTGGTTTGGTGAGGAAAACACTTTCCAGGTAGTATTAGGAGGGGATGGGGCCCCTTTTGGTAAAGAAGACACAGCGTGTTCATGGCTTGTGAGCTTCCTGAATAGGGGGAAACATGTTTTGAGCAGCAACGGAAATTTCATGATTTTTGGAGAAAATTGCTCTGAGGACTCAGTTGTGGTCCAACGCTATGTGTCTAATCTTTTCAAGGAAATTTCAGTTATGGAGAAACAGAGCTACAGTATTAGCGACAGGGAAATAAGGTTCAAATTTTCTGAATTCCCTAATGACTTAAAAATGCTTGCCTTTTTGGCTGGGGAGCTTCCTGTGTCTGCTAGGTATTTTTTCAACTTTTGCTAATGTATGTACTGAGGACTGTGATGATCCAAAGGGGACATTTGGAAAGGGGAATGGACATAAGTGGCAACCATGGTCCTACAGCAGTAGGTTAAAAGTTTCCAAAGAGGTTAAGAAAGTCAAGTTGAAAGTTGAAAAGCAGAACATTTCTGCCAAAACTAAAAGGAAGAAAGTAACAGATTTCATAGCATCACAGAAAAGTAGACAGGAATTTGAGCCTCTTATTGGTGGTTTTATAGACAGGGCACATGTGGAACCCCTTCATCCCAAAAATAATGCCTGCCAACAACTTTTCAGGGAAATTCTTTATGAGGGTATTGGGAAATCAGCCCTTCCAGCAACAGTGATACAGTTTGATTCTGTACCTGTAGCTTCCCCATTCAGAAAACTGGTGCACAGCCTTGAAAAAAGGGGTTTAACAAGGCTTTCAAACAGGGTCAAGCGTTGGTTCAATGAGACTGGCGCGGATAGTAGAGACTTTCAGTACAGATTTACAGGTATGGATTCCAGGTTGTTTTTAAAGAATTTCATGTATCTCATTGATGCTTTAAAAATGGCTTCAGACTCAGCTCGTCAGACATTTTCACCACATGTCTTTGCTTACACTGGTATTCAGTTGAGACAAAGTGTTTCACTTTTTTGTAGGGTTGTCAATATTAACTCACAGGAGTTGGTGTTACTCAAGAATTCTTGTTTGAACTTCTTCCAGGCTAAGGCCTTATTTTCAAATTCTGTAACACCAACCACTTGGACCATTGGTCATATAATCCCAGCCCATGCACAGGATGTTTTTGAGAAGTATAGTCTTGGCCTAAATGCTGTTTCAATGGAGGGACGGGAGGCGAAACATATTGCCATAAGTCGATACAGCCAAAATACCAATTTTCTTGGTAGGTGGGCACAAATATTTCGCTATGAGTTTGTTCAGCTCATTTGGCTTAGAGAAAAGGGTTTTTTTTTTTTGAAGAAAACAATGCGTACAAGGAAACTTATATTCCATCGGGTGTTTCAAGCGGAGAAACTTGTTTCTGCGGGTTTGTTTTGTCCCCAAACGATCAGAAGTGCACTTATTGTTTACATCAATACCGAAAGGAAATAGAAAAAAGTGTGTTATTGGGAAAACTCTGCAAAAACATCAAGTCCCTAGCTAAGCAGTAAAAAATGTAATGAAACATACCTTTTGGGAGTGTTCTGGTCAAACTGGTAGTAAATACTTACCTTATTATTACATGGAATTTTAGCGACATGTTAATTTAGCGATTTTGAAAATTCCATATTTAGCGATTTTTCGTAAATTTTGGAAAATAAGTCATTCAATTTTAGCAAATATTTCACAAACTGACTCTGGCGAATTCAAAAAATTTATTTGATAAAATCATATGTCATAACTTGATCAAAATTTTATTTTATAGTGTATTCACTTTAATTAAGTGACCATTTTAATTTAGCAACACTTAATTTTAGCGCATTTTAATTTAGTGATTTTCGGAAAAAATGCTAAATTTAATGTTGCTAAAATTTCATGTAATAAGGTATGTGTGAAGGCAGGTTTATATAAAAGGAGCTATGTTGACAATTAACTTGTAAAAAAAAAAGAAAAAAACAAAAAGAAAATGTGTGATTCATGAAATAATCATTGTCAAAGCTATTTAACTTAAGAATTTTATCAGACACTTGATTAAATTTGCTGTGAATTTGCTGTAACAAGTCTGTTGACAAACCTTGATTGTAATGTACGATAATTTGCATTATTTTTGTTAGATAGTCACTTGTGGTTAAGTAGACTCCTTAATAAAAAAAGATAAATTATATTACAAAGACCAGTTTTGTGTGGGATTTCTCCCACACAAAGTCAGCGCCAGCGATATTTATTTATTTATTTATTTATCTGTATACGAGAGTGAAGTGCTAGTCACGTGTTTTCTAGTTTGGATGTGTCGAAGTGAGAAGACTGGGTTCCAGTTTATTGTGTTTATGAATCCTGGGCGGCCATTTCTTCTTTCAGCTGTTGGTTTTTTCACCGATTTCGAATATTTTCGCGTTTTACTTTTAGTACAGAAGGTAAGTAGAAGTCGCTTTCCTTTTTAACATTTTCTTTGAGTATCTCTAGGTCTTAATTTCCTATGTAAGGTGATATTTTGGCTTCAAAATATCCTAATTGAAAGCAGATTACGTTCGCGTTCGTTTTTTGACCTGCGTTTTTCCTAATCTGAGACTTTTCTTCCGTTATTTCTTCAGGTGTTTATAACAGAGGATTCTTTTGTCAAAGGAGCTGTTTGGCGTTATTCACAAGCCAACAGTTATCGCCTTGGACCTTTCGTTTTGGTGCAAGTTGTCCCAGCTTTATATAATCAAGGAGTCATTGTACTTTCGCAAGCCAATATTTGTCGGCTTGAGTGTGCAGGTTGCACAGAATTTTCTCAAACTATCTCACAAGTGTCTCACAAGTGTCTCAAAGTGTTATAGAAACTGAAAGAAACTGTTACTTGCACTAAACTTAAACTGAAACTTATGGGTATCTCCATTGAACAATTCCGGTCAAGGATCGGCAGTCATGACAATTTCTTGAAAACAAAGGATGCCTCATTACGTTTTAAGGATCGATTTTGGAATATAATGCTAATGATGTTTTATTTAAGTGTGCTTTATTTGCCGACTTTGAAACAAGTTTTTGGACGGTACAAGATGTGGAATGAAGTGATGCTTTGGTTTACATAAATGATGTACTACAATGTGTATATTCCGTTGCTTATAAGACAAGCAAATGATGTAGAGGAAAACCCAGGCCCTGCAATATTTGATATCATTAACCCAATGAGAACAGTATCTGCTGACTACAGTCAAGGAAATGAAGCACTCTTCGGTGAAAATGCTGGTAAGCAATGTGTAGCAATGTCTCTTACTGCTATTATTTACCATCAAATAGAACATATAAGTGTATGGACTTCTTCCACTTTGAATAATATTTTGACCATTGGAAATAATCTATACACTTCAATAAGATATTCTGTACAGGCAAATGACCTTTTGCTATTAACTGATGTTCCGTGTATTGTTTCACTTTACAACAAAGTTTATACATTACAATACAGTGAGTCATTAGCTGGGAGTTTGTTTATGAAATCAAATAATGGCCCATACATGTCTCTTCAAAATTCACTGATAGAAGTATTTTCAACTTCGAGACTAAACTACAATTGTTGTTTGTTAACTGCTGGAATAAATACAGTTGCAGTGTTTAAAATTTCTGAACAAAGCTTTAAAATTTTTGACTCTCATGCGAAGGATTTTTATGGTATGCCCCATTCATTTGGGAAATGTACTTTGCTCAGCATTGAAGGCCTTGAAAACCTTGTATCATATTTACAAATGTCTTCCTTAGAAACAGAAGTTGTTCCTTTTGAAATAAAAGGTGTTTCTATCAGTGATTGTCAACTTGAACAGGAGAATGAACAGTTGTCTTTGACTGATGAAAATAACTCAAAACAAAACAAAAAACGAAAGTGTTCAGATGAAACAGCAGACATACATGTAAAGAAAAGACAGCTAATTTCTCGACGTGAATACGAGAAAAAGAGAAGGGCAAATGAAAGTGAAGAATCAAGGCAAAAGAGGCTATCACAACTTCGTGAAAACAGCAGAAAGAAACGTGCCAGTGAATCTTTTGAATCAAGACAAAAAAGGCTAGCACGTGACTCTAAGTACAAAAAAGAAAAAAGTGTTAATGAATCTGTTGAATGTAAAGAAAATAGACTGGGAAACCAACGTCAGTATCAGAAAGAAAAAATTGCAAATGAATCCGTTGAATGTAAAGAAAATAGACTGGCAAACCAACGTCAGTATCAGAAAGAAAAAATTGCAAGTGAATCTACCGAGTGTAGAGAAAATAGACTGGGAAACCAACGTCAATATCAGAAAGAAAAAATTGCATATGAATCCACTGAATGTAGAGAAAATAGACTGGGAAACCAACGTCAGTATCAGAAAGAAAAAATTGCAAATGAATCTACCGAGTGTAGAGAAAATAGACTGGGAAACCAACGTCAATATCAGAAAGAAAAAATTGCAAATGAATCTACCGAGTGTAGAGAAAACAGACTGGGAAACCAACGTCAATATCAGAAAGAAAAAATTGCATATGAATCCACTGAATGTAGAGAAAATAGACTGGGAAACCAACGTCAGTATCAGAAAGAAAAAATTGCAAATGAATCCGTTGAATGTAGACAAAAGAGACTTGTAACACAAAAAGAGTATCGCAAAAATATTGCTACTACTTCAAGTGTTACTGATGAAATCCGAAAATTTCATGCTGTTGTTTCTAGAGGTCCACTGTACATTTGTTCTTGTTGTGACCAGTTGTGGTATAAACATAGTGTTGTCAGTGCTGAAAAGCTAAGACTTTCCAACCCTAATGCAGGAAAATATCTACTTAGTAAAACTAGTGTTGATGATATCGAGTGGATCTGTCAGTCTTGTAACAAACATCTAAAGAAAAACAAAGTGCCGCCTTGTGCAGCTAAGAATGGAATGTCCTTTACAGTAAAACCAGATTTTTTTTATTTAAATGAGTTAGAGTGCAGACTTTTAGCACCGACGCAGCACCACAGTTTCTTTAGAAACTTACCCCCTCTATTCCGAGAACACCTTCGGGACGTAGAGAAAGACGACACAAATGCATCGAAACGGGTCGCGAGACACTTCAATCTCCCAAATCATTCTAGGCAACATATGGCAGTCTGTGGCCTTTCCCTTCATCAAGGAAGTCGCAAAACTCTAGAACAAAAATTTATTTTTTCAAATCGGCACTCTTAATCCTCACGGTAACAACGAACGCTTTTCATTCAACTAATTTATTCCGTTGTTTTCACGTTACCAGGCTCCAACCAATAGTGAAGCTCCATCTTTCTGTATAGACGCTCTGACGAAGGGCTAACGCTCGAAACGTCAGCTCTGGAATCTCTTTACGGTGGCCAATTCACATTATCAACCCAGTTGATAAAACCAAATTATATTGTTATAGTAGTAACCCCCTAGGATTCATCACACCTGCAAACACGCCTAAAATACTTCTACAGTTAACACGAATCATACATAATGAACATACTCCAGTGTCATTAGCGAAACGTTACAAAACATATTTACGTCCTCATACGCGTTCGCAGACACGCAACAACAAAGCGTAAAAAAATTGGAAGCCTGGTGTCTAGAGTCTGAAGTCTGAACTCTGAACTCTGAACTCTGAAGTCTGAAGTATGAAGTCTGAACTCTGAACTCTGAAGTGTGAAGTCTAAAGTCTGAAGTCCCTCCTTCGAGTGGCTCTTGCGCAACTTGCAAACACGCCTAAAATACTTAAAATGCGAATCATTCATAATGAACATACTCCAGTGTCATTAGCGCAACGTTACAAAACATATTTACGTTCTCATCCGTGTTCGCCAGCACGCAAAAACAAAGCGTAAAAAAGTCTGAAGTCTGAAGTCTGAAGTCTGAAGTCTGAAGTCTGAACTCTGAAGTCTGAAGTCCCTCCTCGGCTTTCGTACATAAGAACCTGGAACAGCTTACCTTTAGCTTTAATTCCTAATTCATTAGATGAGTTTAAGGTCACAATCTCAAGTATGTAGGATTATTACTATTATAATAATAATAATTTATTTATTTATTTTAATTGTAATTATTTTATTACTTTAATTCGTGAATTTTGCATGTTCATATGACTTTTGTACATATATTTTATAATTATCTATATATTTATTTTTTTGTTTTTAAAACTCCTAGTATAGTCATGCTGTTTTTAGGAGTATATTTATTAAAGATTAAAGATTAAAGAGGTGTGATAACTTTTTAAACATATTACAAGCACCAAAAAGTCGCACACGTTCGTCGTACAGTTGTTTCGTATTGATGGAAAAAAGACCTTTGAGATTGTTAGAAACTTCAAATTCATGGTGACTTGTCAACGAAGAGAGACGACCTTCAATTTCAAGACATTGGTTGAAATATGCAGTGATAGTGTTAGACATTTCAGCGTCTTGATATCTCATCTCCTCGCAACATCGCGAAATCAAGTTCTGGGCATCAACTGCTGGACTTTTAATGCATACAGGAACATCATCTTCGTTTGGGATGTTGATGGAGTAGATGGCACTGCTGACTTCACTAACATCTTCCCATGAAAGAGGGGAAAATGAAGAGTAATCGTGTTGCCGGAGGATGTCTACAGAAGAGTTAAATACTTTCAACTGCTTGCGAAGATTGGTGCTCTCTTTGGTGATGCTCTTACACAAACGTTTCGCCTGGGCTTGGCCATCTATAACAGAAACAGTTATAAATAAAAAAGTTAACAGTGTACAGATTTTGCAATAGATTTCAGACCTCTCAGGCTTAGTCATTTTTGCCAGTTTTTCCTGACACTCCTCATGCACGTAAACTTTAAAATGAGCTCTTTCTTGCTACATGGATAAACCAAGTCAATTAACATTTTTGTACGTTTTACAAGGAAAGCACACGTCAATAACGCGGATAGCTCGCTCTTTTTATACCTGTGTATTTCTTTTTTAGGGAAAGAAGAAACCATCTTCTTCTACCGGAAACCAGTATTAGATCCAGGGTCTGTTTTGCTCTTACAGCCTCACAAGTTACCAAACTGGACCTGAATTGTGGATCTGACGGAGACCAACGACTTTGAATTTTGAACTGCGTTTCCAGCTTCAGAAGACGTTCATGCAGACTGAAGAGAGAACAACAAAATACACAACTTATTACTCATACATGCATGGTATATGACTAGCATATGAATCCAGTTATCTTTTACAATCAACAGCATAAACGGATAAATTATAAAAAAAAGTGTATACCAAACGACCTTGTGAAGTCGAGGGAGTAGCTTTTATAATCACAAGGTTCAGAAAGAAGCTAAAGTTGCGAAAGGGTGGAAGGGCTTTGGAAGGTTAGCAAACGAATGACATGAATGTTTGAATGCAATTGGGGTAATGGTATCTTACAGAACGAACCTGTTCATCACTTCAATAAGGTGAAGAGACTGCACTCCTGAAGAACCACTGGCCAACTGGTCCCTAAAGCAAATGAACATGATGTTGTCAATGAAATGTGTTTTACGTTTAAGAAAAAAAAACTTGAGCACTTTACAAAGCTTCGGCTTACCATGACAGGTAATACTTCTGCAGAAGAGTGAAATACTGTATCACCCAACCATGAGGACCCAAATCAACTGAAACCATAAAAATGGATGCAATAATAATAATAATAATATTTTTTTTTAAATAATGTAAAAACTTTATTAAAATCTTATAAAATCCTAAGTACAAAGCTGTGATAATGTTTTTACATGCGTTTCTACACTAAATAATAATAATAATAACAACAACAACAACAACAACGGTTTACTGGCAGATATCCACAGAGTGACTATTCACTTGCAACTACCATATCATACAATACAACAATTAACCCCTAAGGGACGAACGACGGGCACAGACGTCGAAAATTACGTCACCTCTTTTTTATTGTTTTTTTAGTCTGACCGTGGGTAATTGGGACAAATCTGTTGTTAAACCGCTGGCTGATGAAAGAAGGCTCATTTCTGTGAAAACGGCTCTGCGAAACTCAAAATAGGCGATTTTTAGCGAATATTTCACTTTGTTACTTGAATATTTCGCGTCGGCCCTTTAAATATGGCGTCGCCATATGTTCAGCTTGTACTTTGCTAGCGAAATAATTCGAAATGGCGGCTGCAGAGCCGACTGGATTGACTTTTGTGGATGAAGACGATCTTCCTGTAGCATTCCTTCGTATTGCCCACGTGGATTCTGACAACGAAGCGCCCTCTGATGTCGATAGCAGCGAAGAAGGAGAATATGCAGATGAAAGTGGGGAAGAAAGCGATGAGTGCGAGGATACTGAGGAGCGTGACTACTCAAATTTAATGTGGTCATCCGTGATAAGACCTCCACAAGACAGAAACTTCAATGAAGAGGTTGGTATGAGAGTAGAAATGGAAAACAACAGCAGTTGTCTTAACTATTTTGAACTGCTCTTCACTGATAATGTTTACCAGCTGATTTTGAATGAGACCGCGAGATTTGAACGCCAAAAACGTCATCTTGATCCCAATTCTAGAGGTCATCTTCACAATTTGACTGTTCCAGAACTGAAGGCATGGCTTGGTCTCACCTTAGCAATGGGCTTAGTGAAAAAACCCAACTTAAAGTCTTACTGGTGTAATAAATCAGTTATCAAGACTCCATTGTTTCCAAATACAATGTCGAGAGATCGCTACCTTCATATTCTGCGGTTTATGCACTTTGTTGACAACAACAATGCTCCAGACCCTGCTGACCCTAATAGAGATAAACTGTGGAAAATCAGGCCATTTTTGAATGCTTTGCTTCCAAGATTTACCACAGTTTATTCACCATCACAGAATTTGTCTTTGGATGAGACTCTTATCAAGTTCAAGGGACGTGTACAATTTACGCAGTTTTTGCCTTTGAAAAGAAGCCGATTTGGGCTAAAAGGTTTTGTCGTAGCAGATTCTGCAACTGGCTATGTCCTTGACACTATGATTTACACTGGCAAGGAAGGTCCTGCGGTCAGCAGAGACTTGGCCATGCGTGTTGTCCTCAAGCTAGTGGAGCCTTACGTTGATAAAGGATACCGGTTGTTTGTTGACAACTGGTACACCAGTGTACCGCTCTTTTTGGAGTTGGAAAGAAGAGGGATATTAGCTTGTGGGACTGTGAGGGGGAACAGGAAATTCCTGCCCAAGGACATTGTTGACCAGAGAAAAGAACAGGTCAAAAGACTAAAGAGAGGAGAATCCCTCTTTCGACAAAACAACAACTTAGTTTGTGTCACCTGGAAAGACAAGAAGCTTGTCCACCTGCTGTCAACTATTCCTGAGGGTTTAGAAATTGGTCAGGTGGAAAGGAAAGTCAGATCAGAAGGTCGGTGGCAAAAACAGAACTTTGCACAACCAAAGGTAATCAAAATGTACAATTCCCATATGGGGGGAGTTGATTTGAGTGATCAACGGATAGCAACCTGCTCCAGGCTTATGAAGGGAAATATTTGGTATTACAAAATTTTCTTTCATATGCTTGAAGTATCTGCACTAAATGCACATATTATGTACAAGAGAGCTGGGCATGGAAATGTCACCCTAGCTGCATTCAAAGAGAAACTTGTGGAGCAACTTATTGCAGGAAATTCTTTTCGAAGAGACACTGCCAATAACCTGTCAGCAATTGCTGCCCACCTACCAGATATCCGCTTCAACCGTGTGCAGTTCCACCATCCTGTGAAAACTGACACTCACAGAAAGTGTAAGGTACACATTCAACGGGTGGAAACAGTCTATGAGTGTGCAGTTTGCCAAGTGCGTATGTGTCCAGCACCTTGCTTCGAAAGATACCACACTTTGCAAGAATATCTATTTGACGATCCCGAAAGAAATAATTCTGCTAAAAGGCTCAAAGATGTGACTGGTAGACCAAGGGCTGGACCAGGCAGACCTCCACAGAGGAGGTCAAGATAAATTATGGCTCCTTGCAGACCTTGATGCAAGTACAGCAAAGTTATGTTTCTAAAGTCAGAGTAATGGTAAACTGAACTGAACTGTGAACTGGCTTTAAAACTTTTTTTATGAAATTTAAGTTTACCATCCACATCTACTCAAGAGATTTGCATTATTTGTTTTTGTTCAGTGCTTAAGACATGCTTTTGCAGACATAGCAGTTGATATTAAGAAAAAATCATGTTCCAAAAAAAAATGTTATTGTCCAAAACTCAACCAGTTTAAAAAAAACTGTTTCATTTGCCTTTCTGGATTTTTCAGATTTTTTCTTTAAGAAATATTAAGTACATTTTTGCACTAGAAGAAAGTGCAGGATCTCTTCTTTTTAAAAATGCATGGGTTCATGGGGTTTAATCATATTAAAAAAAATTACAGTGGAAAAACTGGTGTCGTGTTTAAAATTGCGGGAAAAATACCCCTCCCCCCAGTCCCCAGGGGGTTAAAACATCAGGAAATCAGCTAACTGAAAATCAAATTCAGCAAGCTAAATGCAGGTAGCAAAATGATTAGCAAAGAGGTTCCGTCAGAAGTTTGTTTACTACTACATGGACATACCATTATCAGGTTTAGACTTTTTAAGGATGGCAGCCTCATCATTTTTCCATCCCTCAATCATGTCATCTCTGATAGGTACTAGAACAATAATATTTAAAGTTGCAATATAAGTAATTCTTTTAAAGACAGCTCTTCAAGCAATGGGCAACTTAATAATAAAATTTACGCTCTATATATGTAAAAGCTGCTTAACAATCATTATGTTTCCTCTTCTGTATGCAATACTGTTACAGCAAAGAATCATTTCACAATTTATATACACACCAGGAGAGTCCTTTCTGATTTCTTCTAACTCCAGCTCAGCAGATTTTTTTAGTTCAATCAGTCTCCTCCTCTGTTTCACCAACAACAGGACTTAAATTGCAGAAAAGATCCAAAATTTAAAAAAAAGAAGATAAAAACAACAGTACTTTTTTGTAGCCAAGAAAGTAAAGATGTAGTTAAACAGCATATAGAAATGCTATTTTATTGTAAAATAACTACAACATTGTGGTAGCTAACATTACGAGAATTCTTTGACTGAAATCACTGGACTTTGGCAAAGAAATAAATTATTTCATTTTAACCTGTTGAAATTTAGAGTAAATAAAACCATTTTTTTTGTTTACAAGGTTTACTAACCGATTCTTGACCTCTGTTTTTCAGCAAGATAGAACAGAGCATCTGGAATAATATCTTCTCTGTGGCTTGCAGACATTTCCTTTGTCATTTTCTTGAACTGTCTAAGGTATGACCAAAGACGCTCCAGTTCTTCCCCATCAACCATCCCCCAGCCTTCTAAACGCCGTGGACTTTACAGCAACTACAGAGTATATAGATAAGAGAACAATTAGTAATTGCTTGTATATCAATTGCAGAGGTGGCATGGCCTAGTGGATGGTCCCATCTGGATTAAGTCCCCTCCGTGCCACTAGCTGGATTTGTGTTTAGTAGTCCTCAGTTGAACACCACCTCCCTTTGATTATATCTAACTGGTTTGCCTACTGCCAGATGGGGATTCTGTTGTTGTGTTTCATATTTGTGTGAAACCTGCATTTGATCATATCCACATGGAATTTGGAATGTTTGAATATTATCAAGGTACATTATTATTATTATTATTATTATTATTATTATTATTATTATTATTATTATTATTATTATTATTATTATTAATATTATTATTATTATGTAGCAGTGTAAACGTATGTGTGCTAAACGGTTATTATTATTATTATTATTATTATTATTATTATTTAATATTATTTCTTTAAAGAGTACTTCATACGAAAATTTATGTAAGTACATTAAAATTTTAAAAGCACTCACAAAAACTTCATCATCATAAGCATCATACATACTTTTGTTAGAGAATGGACAGTAAAGGTAAAAGTCTGCATTCGGGCCTCGTGGCCCACCAGGCCAGAGCTTGATGTTATTGTTAGGGGATTAATGCTACGAATTATAAAGTTAACAAAACAGGTCAATGAAATCACACTGCATATACAAGCTATTTTTAAATGCATTCTGATAACCTGGCATTTAGCACCATGTCCATAAACATGAAACTGTGGACAGCCAAGTTCAACTTCATCTAAAAGGTCCCCAAATTTTTGCTTCTGGAAATTGAGAAGCTATTCACTATAGTTAGTCCTATTACTTTTAACAAGCTATGGTAGTAGAGGAAGGAATCACGACCTGCATTAATTGGCTGCATGGCATTTATTTTCATGGGTATATTTTTGCAGTCCACAAAAGCCAGTTCAAAACACACCCTAAATACATACAGTACTTTAGTTGGTATAGAAGGTTAAATTAAGGGCAGACAGAGGCTGATGTGGACCTACTATCAAACTAAATAACAAATTGTGAAAAAATTAGGCAAAAACTATCTTAATTTTCAACTATCAAATTGGACCAGTATAAAGTAAAGTATAAAACTACAAAAGGACGTTTCTGTAATTACCTTGATGTGACTTTCAAAAAGGCAGCATATGTCATACATAAAATGTATTGTCACTCCATTTCCCTTAGTTGCTACAAGGTCTTTCAATAAATAGACAGCATATCCTAACCTAAAAAAACAATAGATGTTTTGCAACAATAAATAATTTGAAGCACCTGTCAGAAATGGGAAGAGCTGGCAGCTATTAAAATATTTTTAGCGAGCTTGCTTGTTGTGAAATACATGTAAGTAGTTGGTGGAACTCTGGTAGTCAAAAAAGTATAAATTTGAAACCCACCTTTAATTGTCAATCTGCATTATGGTGAAACTGTAATAGAACTCTTAAGCTTGTACGTTTTGTTGTCCCATTTCAAACCACATATTGGAACGCTAGGGAATAATTGCTTTCAAGTTCTCAAACATTTGTGTGTGTATAAATAATAAATTTGAAGACAGATAAAAGAATAATTAACCTCAAGGGAGCATCGCATGGTCTGAAATGGGGCAACAAAACATGCAAGCTAAAGAGGTCTATCTACATATGGCAATACTGTTTTGTATAGTGCATTCCATTTTATTTTACTTTAAATGACAGACGGAGAGACAGATAAAGAGATAGAAACTTTATTAATGTGTCAAAAAATGTCCAAGTTGGGAAAATGTTTTGTAATAATGTGGGGACACTCAATACAAGTCAAAAACATTTTGAATAAAATCAATCTGATATAAGGGAATGGAAGTTAAATACCTTTCACCTCCTTTCAAATTCAAGAACTTCATAGGAAATCCATGTTTGCAGCTTATACCAGAAATAGCTGTTTCATCCAAAGCATCAAATCTTCCTTTTGATAGGATTTCAGAACCAGCCTGGAAATCACTGCAGTCCTTAAACAGGAACACAAAATGAAAATTATAGCACACTGAGAAGTAAGTATAATGAAACCATGAAGTTTAAGCCTGTCTTGGATAGAGATTTAACTAAATGTACAGTTCTTCATGATTACCCGCATTACCAACTGACAAAGTTGAACTAACCAGCTTATACATTGTCAATAAACTGCAATGTTGACAGCTACAACATATTAGTGGAAGATGAAAAAAAAAAACAGTACCAGCAATAATGCAACAGGGGTGCTGTAAACAAATGCTCAAATAATATATCTTTAAATTTTATTGATCACATTAATAACTAGATGAAAATTTTATGACAATTCACAGAGATAAGAAAAAGAAGAGGTGATATAATGTAGAGATTAAAAAAGACATGCCTTGTAAGGTTCATTTTTACTTGAAGGATAGGCAGCCATGAAGCTATCCACATTCTCTTGATTGTGAAAAAACATCTTTTCACTAAGTGGGGGTCGATAACTTCCACCAGAAGACTTTTTTCTAGGCAGCCCAAAACAGGCATCCAGAGACAAGAATATTCTACCATTTTCCTGTTCACAATAATATTGGACAATAAAAGATTAGAGGTGTTGCAATTCAACAAACTGCATAACAACACAAATTATTTAAACAGGTCTTCGATATAAATAAATTGTTATTTATCTATTTTTTTGAACACTAATAAAATTGATAGTGGGTAAAAATTATATTTATGAAACAAACAACAACTACGGTATATATGTGTGAAAGCACGTCACCTAAACATCTGAGAAATGAATATAGCCTTAATTTGTGCATTTGCAAAATACTGGAATTGTTGGATTGAAAAAACGTTAAAAACCAAATAAATGGAGAACTAAAAAATGCACCACAACATAAAATTTAATCTCCATATTGAAAACTACCTTATCTGAATTTAGTTCTTTGAAAATGGCAACAAATTAAGGTTTTCAGATTTTTACCTTGGGACAAGCAGGACAAACTGGACCTTTGAGTGGGCAAACCTCATTTTCAGGAAAACACTGGAGAGCTTTAACATGATACCTGTTGTAAAGAGACACATTAATACAGTGTTTACACTAATGAGCATAAAAAACTAATAAAAGCATCTATCGATTTCAAATTAACAAACCATGTGGCATTTTTTGAAGCGTAAAACAACAAAAGTATATCTGTTGCAGTATTGCTGCCTAAGAATTAATCAGATGAGCAATTTCTTCTTTAACTAGATTAGTCTCATATTTTGAAAACTTCAATCAAAAGGGAAATTGGTTGTCTTGTGACAAGGTTTTTATTCTTTTATACAAAACAAAATAACAAGAATTAGCTATATATTAAACGATAAAATTGTAATGATACACTTATAATAAATAAAAATTTTGCAGATCACTCTGAGTCTGCAGGTTTAGAACTTGTAGAAGGAACCAGATTCTAAAACAATTATTGAAGAAAACCGGGTATCACCACCTGCACTGAATACAGGATCTAACCTCAACTGACTTTGCATGATTTTACAACCTAAACTATCTTGATCACAAGGTATTTCTTACTTTCACCTTGACCAAATTTCCATGGTCTCCATTAGTATCTACTTATGTTTTGTTAATAGTTCAAAACTACATTCAGTTCTCTTTGTTTCAAACTGGTTATCATATATCACCAGAAATTACTATACACATGAACAAAGGATAATAAAATTACCCATCAAAATGCCTATGAAGCGAAATTTTTCTCTACATGATTTAAAAAATTATTATTTGAAACAAGCAATTCCTAAGTTTGAAAGCGCTACGATAAAAATTGTCGTTTTTACAAGCACTTAAAATTACGCTCTTTTGCCTTTAAAAATGGCAAAGAGATTGGGTCCAAATTTATTGCAAAATAAAAGCATGTGACATCAGTTTGTTTGCAAGAATTTGTTTATGCTCACTTGACTCTGGTCACGACAGATCCGATGTATTTTGTTAACTTTGGTTGTTTAAAGCCCCAGGAATGCAATATTCTCACCGTCTGTCATATTTGATTTGAGGTCACGTGGTATTTTGGCCACGTGATCCAATTTGCCATTTTTCAGGCGAAAAAGCACAACTTTGAACACTTGTAAAACTGCCAATTTTTATTGTAGAACTTTCAAACTTTGGAATTCAAATAACAAATTTTTCAATTATGCAGAAAAAAGTTTGCTTCATAGGCACTTTAAAACACTTTAGTCTTATACACATAAATCTGAGATGTTGCAAGACGGATGTTTGCTAGAAGTTCTAAATTCACAAACATTAATTGTAACGCCACCTGAATTCCTCAAAGCTGTCAAGAAATTGGTCGTATATCTTCCTTTTCTATAATTAAAACAATAAAAAACATAACGATTGGCTGCATTTGTTCATATATATTCTGTTTTAGAATAAATCTACTAGAGTTCTGTCACGAATGCTATTCTCTGATTGGCTACCCTACTCACTATCTATTCTGTTATAGAAAGTGAGTAGCGGTTGTTAACAAAATGGCGGTGGTTTCATTGCATTTGTGAAGTATTTCCAATGTCTCTGAAGAAGACTGGAGTAATTGTTGTAGCTCACTTTTGAACAACTAGTAGATTTATACTAAAACAATTAAATTATTTGCTCTCAAATTTTCATGGTTTGATAGTATCAACTGTCAAGTGATAGAAATCTTGAGACAGTCTGAATAGTCTAGTTGTAATTAAAAAGAAAGCACTGACTGACAATCATCCTACGAGAACCAGGGTAAACTAAGGGCAGCCAGATAAGGAAGGGGGGGGGGGGGTAGTCGGTGGCAGGAGAAGTTTAAATGGGCCCCTTTTTTACCCATTTAAACTTCCTCACCCCCACTATCAATGCCCCTGGACCCGGGTCTCTGATGATGGCTGTCAACAAATGAACAATTTCAACGATTTCTATATTATTTGCGTGATGGTTTATTTGGTGTTGCCCACAATAACATGATTAACTTGTTTACAGCTAAACCTACAACAAACCTTGATGAGAGGATGGGAATAGAAGTCAAAGGCCTTGACAAGATCAAAAATGAAAACTTGGCATTCCATCACAAGTGCCAGGGCAAATTCCATCAGTCTTGTGGTGAATGCCAAGGTTGGTTCCACAGGTGTAGCAGGCCACAAACCTTGCAAAAGAAAACTCTCTGCCACACTAAAACAAGTGCAACAGAGAATCTTCAATACATGTTGACCACCTTCAGAAAAAAAAATTCAAACAATTAAGGAAGAACATTATTAATTTTATACCGGCATTTTAATAAGCTCATCAAAACAATATAAATGTTAACAATAAATATTGAATATCTGCAAAAGGTGAAGACCAGAATTGCACTAAGAAGAAACAACAATCATGGTTCGCTCTTTAGAGATCACCTTACCATTTTCATCTATCACCGTTATTTCTTTTTTATATGAAAATGTGCACGAATGATTTGGATTTGCCATGATTCTGTCAGGAACATTGTGCCATTTCCAAACACCATCCTGAAAAATAATAAAAACAACATAAGAGTTAAATCGGGTTAATCTTTAGCTGGGCACAAAACCTACAGTTAAGAAATTGATAAAGGTCATGCATACCTGCATTCTTTTTGGATGGTGGAAATGATGTCTGGTCTGATGCAGGTGATTACAGCAATCAAGGCAGAAGTATGCTGTAAAGCTGCAATCCCTGCATCGACTTTCCACCATTTTACCACAGTCGCATTTTTCTGGTACAGGGTTCGTACTCTTTTGAGCTTTTGAAATTCCATGACTTTCCATGACCTTTTACATGACTTGTCAAAGTTTTCCATGACCTAAATTTGAGCATTTTCTAGGAAATAATCTTTCATTTTGGGTACGTTTTTACTATTTTCTTCACGAGAAAACCGAATTGATTTTGTACTTTTTAATAAACATAATTTTCCATGACTTTCCATGGCCCATACTCAAACTCCATGACTTTCCAGGCCTTGAAAATGAAATTCTAAAATTCCACGACTTTCCAGGTTTTCCATGACCTGTACGAACCCTGTGGTATGAAACCTTCAATGTCAATGGAGAACTTGACCAATGTGGATCGCAAGGATTCCCAGTTTTTGACGCACAAAATATTTAGAGAGAGTTTGGCTAAAGAACTTTTGCAAAGAAGTGAGTTGCAACTCACACCAACTCCTAGCCCAGGTCGCCCACTAAGAAGTTCTGTGCGTGCAAATCACTGCCTGGTGCCATTGACTGATCACTTTGAGGACAAATCTTCAATTGCAACACATGGAAGGAAGAATTGTAGACTGTGTACTATTCTGCTGAAGAAGGAGCAAAAGACTCCATGGAGGTGCTGCACTTGCGATATTCCATTGTGTCTCCAGCTTGACCGCAACTGTTTTCAAATGTGGCACACTGCTGACTGTGATAAATTCCGAGATTAAATATTTTGTGTCAAAAAATGTTCACTGTGTTCAGGACAGAGTTTTTTATTAACAAATGCCACATATCTTCATTTGGGCCTAGATAAATTTTAAGCAACAATTGTTCATTATTGTTGATTTATTTTAAAAGATGCATGTATTTTACTGTTTACATGCCTCACCTAACCCCTCAACCTCATCCAAGTGCAGCACCCCACCTCGCCCCACCCCACCCCTGCTAAAAAAACAATTCAGCAGCTTAAAATTGATCAATGCATAATTACTTTGTTTATTACTTCTTTATTAATATATCATCTTGGTAATCGAAGTAAACCCTAAAATTGAAGTGATACCAGTCACATAGCACATTTTATTTGCTTTGGGAATATTGTGATAATGTACTCCAAAAAGTGACACAACAGAAACTGCCACATCTCAGCCATATTTTAAGAAAATGGCATCATTTTCAGGGATGTAAGATTAGTTGCAGAGGTACAAAATTAGAGCATCAGAAGTCTTCCAGTGGTTGTTTCAGAGACTTTAAGTGAATATTTTCAATATTTTTGTGTCATGCAATTATGTTGATCACATGACCAATGACGTCATACCTGTCAGAAAAAAAATGCGAAATAAACAATTTTCATGTATTCTGGAAAGTGCATTTTGTTAGCTTAAAAATTATATATAGCAAAGGTATAGGGTGTAACTGGGTAATTTACAGTAATTTTTGGGGGCAAGAGCACCCAAAACAGTCCAAAACTAATTAGGATTAAAATGGTTAAGGCACAAAAGTACTCTAAAAATCTTGATAAAAATGGTCAAAACTGATCCCAGGATTTGCCCGCTCCACTTGGCACGAGTCCATCTCCTGAGTCTATGTCTCCTGTTGCGTCTTCAAAAACATCCGCTCCTTCGCCTTCTGGAATCTGGGTGACTCTGTCCTCTCTCAGGGCTACTGTTGCGTCTTCTGGGGGGTATGCAGACTTCTTCACGGGTGCTTCAGTCTTGTCTATGATTTCTTCTCAACGCTCCTCTGCCTCCTCACGGGTCTCCTTAGACGCGATCTCTTTAGACCATACAAATTCTGCCAAATCTTCTAGCCACTAGCCCTTGGCAAGGGCGACCATCATAGTGCCGAAATCCACAAATTCCTTGATTGTTCGGAAACTTTCAGTTGTCCTTCAAGGGATCGTAGGCCATGGCTCCTTTGTCTTGGAACAACTCAAATAAGCTCATGGCTGGAATTCCTGGTGTGTTCAGCAAACGGCCAACTTCCTTCTGATAATAGACTGCAGTCCTTTCATCGCTGTCTTGGCTATGATCATGCCATGCTTCCTTCATCGTGTCATAAACTTGATACTGTTCACCACAACCCAATGATTTTTCTGTTCTAGTAAGTTGAAACATCATCCCGAACGATTTACACATCTTTTCTGCATCCTTTTTCTGGTTGTCAGTCAGTGACGTGAACCTGTGAGGGGTTGAGAATCGCCAAGCTTCTGCTCTTTCCATGAATTCTCCGATTGTGAAATTCGGGCTTCGCGAGTAGGTTTGTGGGTCCTTGAACCACAGCACCTGTAACGACCATGAGCACGTCTTTGCGGCAGTCTGGATTCATTTTGTGAAGCTCGACCACGTCAACTTTCCCTTTGAATGATATATAGTTCATCTGCACTGATTCCACTTGAAATTAGCAGTAACGTCTCTCGAAAATAGTGAATATCCCGTTGACCAAAAAAAAAATGATTGTAACAGCTTGGTTCTATTTATCACACACGAGCGACAGGATCGGATCGACCTTAAGACATCGACTGTAAGAATCGGTACCGGATTTGCCGGATATGGATATTGTGCAAAGACAAACAGAGAACCTCTAGAGAAAAAATGACAAGATTCAATATTGTCGACGCTAGACAGCCGAGATGCAAATTAGAGGCCTAGTCAGTCAATGTATTTTTATATGGACCAGCAGTGTTCGAGTTCAAGTGTTTTATTTACCGTACAACACGGTTGCAAGAACCATCTCCCTCGGTGTGTGTACGTGGCTGATATGTGTCACATAAGTGGTAAACAGCTGGAAAAGATGCACGATCTGATACACCTCTGCTCCACCCTCAAAATGAAAACCCGGCAGGTGTCTGCATGTGGGGAATTTTCCTAGTTGCCCTGTCCCTAATTCCCAGTGACACTGAAGACTCACAAGTATGATTTGAACACGATCTTTATCACTCTTTCGATCAACTAAACCTAGATTGCACAACAACTCATCTGTCAACAAAACTCAGGCGTACCAGAAAAGGTTTGATTACAAAGTTATTTTGAGTCCTTCTGGAATGTTCTAGAATGTTCTATGTAAACAGTGAACCCTATGCATCGCCCTATTAATAACTTAATCAACAACATTTAATCAACACGAAAATCAGATAATAGCTTAAAGATGACAAAACAAAACAAAGTCCTAATGTCGAGTTAACATTCTCCACACACTCCCCCCATCAAAGTTCTCTGCAACTTTAATATATAGCTCTTCTCAGCGCTTCAGTCCTCTTCATCCTTGTTCGCCATTACGCCAACCAGTCGGTTCCTTGCTGTTTGACTTGCTTGACGTTCCGTTCTGCTTTTATGTGGAAGTGTGTTCTCTGTTGGATGACCACCGTGCTCAGTGCTACCGCTGACCGGTCTACATTCGTCATTCGCACCGCCGATCTCCAAATCACATATCAGCTGAAGGGGTCTCTCGACGACGTATCCATTTCCTGTCAGGATCTTGTATCCCCTAGTGACTCCGTCCTTCCCAACGATCGCCTCTACAATACGCCCGATCCTCCAATTCGCTCTGTGCTTGGTTGAATCCTTTATAAGTACAAGTGAACCATTGCCCATTGTTGCTCTCTGTTTCTCTGTATGATGGGTATGGTGACGCTCTTGCAGAGCTCGAAGGTACTCATTCAACCAACGTTTCCGGACGTTGTCTCGACATGTCTTCAAATATCGTAATCTTCTGGTCATCTCTGTTGCTTCATCCAGGTCTTCGCTGTTTTCTTCTAGAAAGCGAGCTGGTTGCCCACGCAACAAGAGATTTGGTGTAACCACTGGTGTTTCGAAGTCTTCTCCCATGTAACAAAGTGGCCGGTTGTTCAGGAAGGTCTCCACATCTAATAAGACTTCCTCAAGCTCCTCAAACTTCAGTAGTGCTCTTCCCATTGCTTTAGAAAGGCTGTTCTTCATAAGGCCAATCAATCTCTCAAAGAATCTGCCCCACCATGGAGCACGTGACATGTTGAATTTCCATTGTATGTCTTTGGTGGCTAGGTAGTTGAAGAGGTCTTCATCTTTTCGCAGCGTCGACAACCACTTCTTCACTGCTTGGAAGGTCTTTGCGTTGTCACTCACTATCAGCTCTGGTGTGCCTCGTTGGGCAACAAACTCCTTTACGCTTCGCTTGAATTCTTCGACTGTCATATCCTTGCATAGTTTCAAGTGCACTGCTCTTGTACTTGCACACGTGAAAAGTGTGACGAAGCTTTACCAGTTTAGCGGTTACCGGATTTGTACAAGAGAGGCCCGGCAAAGTCCACTCCAGTGACGTTAAATGCTTCTGTGAATTCCGTTCTGAACTTTGGTGAGGCTGCAATGGGTGGAGCACCAAGAACCTTCATTTGGTGTTTCTTGCAGTGGTTACATTTGCGACGTACGCTCTTGACCAGTGATCTTAACTTGGGAATCCAGTATTTTTGTCACACCTTGTACATTGTTGTCGCGACTCCCCCATGCAACGTTTGTAGATGACAGTGTTCTATGATGCATCTCGCCAAGGCTGAGTTTCTCGGAATGAAGATAGGAGTGTAGCCCTGAATCCTTTCATAGCACCTTTGAATTCCGACTTCATCTTTGGCGAGTCTCAAATTGGAGGTCATGTCACTTGTTGCTTGAGTGATTCGTACCCATGTTTCCTCTGCTGCACCAATCTCTGATTTTCTGAGCGGCCCCTCTCGTCGAGTCTTTCTGCATCCGTTTATGAACCGATTCATGTAGGCCGTTATGCGCAGTAGCTTCCAGTAGGGGAACTTCTTCAACATCTCCTCTGCCCAGTTCTTGATGGTTTCTTGTGACGAATCCTTTGCCAGCAGCATCGTTTCTTTCTTCCCCTTCTCAGATTTGGCTTCCTCGGTTTCCAGAATAGCTGGTTGCGCCGGTCTGTTTGATTTGTCAGAGAGCCAGCTCGGTCCCTTGAACCATAGTACGTTGAGTTTACCAGGTGCTGACCCTCGAGTTCCAAAATTGCTTGGGTTTTCCTTTGTTGGGACATAGTTCCATGTTGCATCTGTCAGTTCACCGATCTTCACTCGATTGCGTACAAAAGTTGTCCATTCTCCACGATTTGCCAGCCAGCATAGCACTGTAATACTGTCCACCCAGTTGTGGTAGGATGAAATGGGGAAATCAACGCTTTGCTCACATTGCTCTGAAGTTTAGCCAATGTGTGTGCTGCGACCAACTCCAGTCATGGGATGCTCATCTCTTTGGGCGCTACTCTGGACTTGGCCACAAGTAGGTTTTGGTCTACCGGTGTTGAATCTTGAAATGTCACGACATACAATGCAGCACAAACGGCAACCTTGCTGGCATCTGAGAACCCATGAACCTCAAAGTGTGTTCGTTGATGCCTGAAAACACAGCGTGGTACTGTAACAGTTGGAGCTTTTTGTAAGCTGGTGACCCATGCGTCCCATTTCCTTTGAACATCGTTTGGCACCTCTTCGTCCCAGTGTAGTTTGAGCAGACACACTTCGCTGAAGATCAGCTTCGCAGTAATTGTAACCAGAGCACTCCAACCAAGTACGTCATAGACGCTGTTTATCGCCGAGATTATTTTTCTCTTTGTCAACAGCTTTGACACCTTGAGGCATGTCTTGAAGTCAACAGCAAGCATGTCCTTTGTCTTGTTCCAGAGGGTACCGAGAATCTTCGTCTCACTGTTCTCCTTGTGACCGACCAAAGCTTTGGCGTATGTTTCCTCCTCGCCAGGTTTTTCGTTCGATTTCAGGCCTGCCACGTTGCTATGCCACTTGTGTAGCGAGAAACCGCCTTCCGATAGAATCTTGGTCGACTCTTCTTTGAACGCGACGGCGTCTTCAACTTCATTGCCTCCTCCCTGGATGTCGTCAACGTAAGTATCTTCCAGTAATGCTTGTGCCGTGGGGGTAATTTCTTCCTGGTAATCTCTGATGTGCTTCTGTAGTGTCGCTCCAAGGATGTATGGACTGGACGTGGCCCCAAATATCACTCTCGTAAATCGGTACTCTGTTACATTCCGGCTAGCAAGATTGTCGTACCATAAGATTCTTTGTGCGTCCCTGTCCTTTTCGTCTGCTCTGACCTGAAGGAACACCTTCTTGATATCTCCTGTGATGCAGAATTTCCTCATTCTGTTTCGAAGAAGGATGTCGAACAGAGCACTGGCTCGATGATTCCCTCAGTGATCTGGTCCTGCATGATCTTATCGTACTCTTGTAGCTTCCCGGACCTTTCAAGCTTCCTCACCGTGCTGTTAAGTCGAGCAGCCGATAGATTCCTGTTTGAGGGAAGGGGGACATGCTCCCCTTTCCATGGCAATTTTGTCTCGTAGTATCCACTTGGTGTCTTGTCCAGCTGTTGGAGAAAATCTTCGTGAACCATAGCATTCGTTTTCGTTTCGGGGTCCGAAAGTCCTAGTACGTCTAATGAGCACAACTTCTCAAATTCTTCCGGTCCAGTCTTCAGTAGAAATTGTTTCTCCCGTCCACATTCTGTCACCAGCTGTCGTCCGAAGATGGTCCAACCAAGCATCGTGAATTCAGCCCCAGGGTCCTTGTCTGGATTCGCTCCCAAGATCAGTGGTTCTGTTGTCCGTATCCTTTGGTAATCTGCTGCTCCGAGAATGATATGGACTGGAATCGAATCGTCCTTTGTTTCTTCCTCGCTGAAGGTTAGTCTTCTTAAACGGCCATGTTTTCTTTTCAAGGACTGGACATTTGGATTGGGCAGGTAAGTGAGTGTTTCCTTCTCAGCATTGATGCATTCCACGTTTAGGGCAAACCCTTCCACAGCAAGCGATTGAATTGTCACACTGTACACTTCCACGTTCCTTCTCGTTGTTCCAAACATCTGCTCGATGCAGCGTTGTTCTTCTCTGGCGGGCTTCAGGTTAAGCTTCGTTATCACGTCAGTACACACATAGGAGCTCCCTGCTCCGGAGTCGAATATCACACGCACGGTTTCCGATCCCACTTTGGCCAGCACGGTAGGGTGCAGGGTGCTTGAGTGACTCATCAGCGAGCTCATGCTCTTTTCCATCCTCGAATTATGGAGCCAGTCAACGGTCGATTTCACGTTGTCACAAATAAAAGTGTGATGTTTTCCCTGGCAGTTTCTGCATCCTCTTGACATACACTGAGATGCTGCGTGTCCTGTGCCTGTACAGTTCCAGCACAACCCATTTCTATGTATGATTGCTCGCCTGGCAGCTATGTTGAGAACCTTTGTGCAGTTGTGGCTGTAATGATCGTACGAGTTGCAGTACACACAGGTCGGCTTCTGGTTTGACTTTGGCCTCCTATTGTTTCCAAAACGCATCTTTTCTCTCTCTCTATGGGCGGAGCTTCATGGGCGGAGCTTCTGGCTGTCATCTTGACGGTTCTTAAAGGTGTCGTCTTTCGTACCCGTGTCCTCATTTGCTCTCAAGGGATTCCTTTCCACGTACTTCCGAAGGTTTTCGACAAGCTCTTCTAGGCCCCATTCCTCCCAGTTGTCATCTTTCTGAACCAGTACTTCTCAAACAGGTCCCAGCTTATCCATCAAAGTGTACACCAGGCTTTGCGCAGAATGCAACCTTTTCATAGTGATGAGTGTTCGCACCACCCTGGAGAGCTTGTTGTAGAAGTCGTGGATATTGCTGAGCCTGTGGATACTTGTGATTCCGGCAAGATCCCCTCCTTCTATTCCTCTAGCCTCGTGATCCCCTCCTTCGATTCCTCAAGCCTTGTGATCAATGCTCCAATTTGGTCATGAGCTAGTGAAATATCCTCCGTATGCTCACTCAACGACAGTTCCCTTATTTCCTCGAGTTTGAGTTTAGCTACCTCTAGTTGCTTGTTAAATTTGTCCTCTGTGAAAGCCATATTTCTGATGATTTCGCTACTTAGCTGATTACGCAACAAAGGAATTTACAGTGTACCTATTGTCAGCTATTGTCCATGTTAAAGTCCGTGTGAAGAAGTCTGTAAAGGCCGATCCAATACTGTCCTGGTGGGGTCGCCACCATTCAGTGTGGAGAATTTTCCTAGTTGCCCTGTCCCTAATTCCCAGTGACCCTGAAGACTCAAAAGTATGATTTGAACACGATCTGTATTACTCTTTCGATCAACTAAACCTAGATTGCACAACAACTCATCTGTCAATAAAACTCAGGCGTACTGGAAAAGGTTTGATTACAAAGTTATTTTGAGTCCTTCTGGAATGTTCTAGAATCACACCGGGGCCAAACCACCCCTCCGATGGGTCTTCGGGAGCCCGAGGTGAGTTATGGGTAAATTTCAAGATGGCGGTAAATTACAATTTTTTTTCTTAAAATCCAAGATGGCCGCCAAAGTAAACTTTGCTGAAACACTTCGACCTGTCTTGCAACGCGCTAAATCTGACTGCTTAAGTCAAATCTCAAGTGGGGATGGAATCAAAAAAGTGTATGACTTCTTTAAAGAGCTTGATAGTGCCATAGGAGTCTTAGAAGATAAATTTGGTAGACGAATGAGAGATAGCAACATCCAACGGTTGTTGCCCGCACGCCGAATGGTGGCCAGAGCCTTAAGAAAAATCCATGCCAAGATTATACGCCGACTCAATTCAAGACCGAAATTGGCTAATCCATGGCTGGGAGAGTTCACAGTGGACATACCAATGGAGGTGCTTTTTGGTATCTCAAAAGATATCCTGGACCGAACAAATTTTGGCCATGAATTTAGTGAAACAAGCACCAAACTGCTTTACAAAATAAACGATTTTCGAAAGGCCAGATATTTGTTCATGAGGATGGACATTGACGGCGCTGAATCAGACCGGGAAAATATCTTGAAAAAACCACTCAATAGTGAAATGGAGAGGTGTGAGGTGATTGTTTCGGATGAGAAGCCAATGGAATTGAGATTTCACAAGAAAACTGAAGTTCTGACCGTGAAATTTCACTACAGATATTGGAACAAGAGCGGTGTACCACAGCACTAGATAAATCCTAATTTTAATTTTAATAATATATTTGATATACATTTAAGTACAGGAAATATTTTATTTTGATAATAATTGTTGGATATACATTTAATTACACACGTTTACAAAATTGAGTTAATAATCTTAGCATATCAGCTAGCTAGCCCTATGGCTTATCAATATTTGTGAATTCTATTTTTTTGAACTGAGCTAAAGAACTTATTACAATATAAACAAAATGTTCAAAAATATTAATTAACAAAATTGTTTACAGTGTTATTGAAAAACTGTTATGTAACAGTAATTAATGTGTTGGCAGGCAATGTGTTAGCTAGGTTTCCTCACTGCCCGTGGTAGTTCTTCGTGACAACATATGCTAGTTTAAATAAAGGTTATAAACTGAAATGAAAAAAAAAACATATTATTTAAGGAACTGCTTGAGTTCATTGTTAAAGGAGAACTGAAGGCAAAAATTGTTATTTTTTGTAACACTTTTTTTAACAAGAATCTAACAAATTACAGGCGCGGTCTTTTCGCCAACGTAAGAAAATTCAAGAAAGATCATAAATGGCAGAGCGCCTGGACTGTTGATGGCAAAATCTTTATCAGAAAGTCCCAAGACGATTATGCAATTAGAATCTACGAAGCCGAAGACTTAAGAAACATCTACTAACTTGTTATGAAAAAGTTTTCTTCTTTCTCCCCTGCTTAATTATGCTAACACATAAGTGTTCCTTTTGGGGCGCCTCGCCTACCTTTTGCTTCACAAATTAGCCTAATTTTTTTTTTTAGCGGAGAGTTTGTAGGAGGGTGTTTTTGTGTAGTGACATAGCAATCAATGCTACGCAATAGTGTTAGTTGTTCCCTCCTATACAATAAGCTGCTTTGCAGCTTAATTAGTTTTCCTATTATGTTTAGTGTTAGTGGTAGCGTATTTTTCTTTTCTTTAATATTCCATTGTCGCCTAACTTTTTCCTTTGCGAATTTTAATGAATGCACCATTATGAAAGCCCTAAGTGCAAAGCTAAACGCTATTGAAGGTATACAGATTGCGGTACACGAACATCTGTCGGAAAAAAATCTCTCAAATCTAAAGTACACGTGGATTTAAATGCAGTTTCCTTTAACGCAAGAGGCCTTAACAAATCCATCAAAAGAAGAAAGCTATTTCGGTGGCTCCATCTTAACAAATTTGACGTAGTTTTCCTACAAGACACATACAGCGACGCTAGTCGGGAGGCATCCTGGCGAGCTGAATGGGGTGGCAAAATTCTCTTCGCACACGAGTCCAAACATAGCAGAGGCGTAATGATCCTTTTCAGACCCTCGTTATGTAAAGAGGTGACAAATGTTATGAGTGATAAAAACGGCAGATTTTTGATTGTAAACACAACCATCGGCGAGGATGAATTGTGCTTTGTCAATATTTACGCCCCAAATGACCAAACTCAACAAATCAGTTTCTTTAGAAAGATGACCGTCTCTATTCGTGAATGTCAAACCGACAAAATCGTGATTGGCGGGGATTTCAATTGCCCGTTGTCCGCATTGGATAAATTCGGAGGTAAAGATGTTCAGGTTAAAAGAAATGTTATCAAAGCGGTTGAAGAACTTTGTAACAACTATGACCTTGCCGATTCTTGGCGAAAACAACACCCGCACGAAACGCGATATACCTGGAAAAACTGCTCGGGAAAGATTAAATGTAGGCTAGATTTATGGTTCATCTCGAAACAGCTATTAGATAGGGTTTCAAAGACCGACATTGGCGCGTACCACGACTCAGATCATTCTCCTGTCTTTATTTCATTTAAACCTGAGGGAACACAGGAAAAAAGAGGCCCAAGTTACTGGAAGTTTAACAATTCTCTTCTGGAGAACGAAGAATTTGTCACAAAAATGAGCTTTATGAGTTCTACCTATGTTTCTGGAATGAGCTGTCTGGACCCCTGATTGAGTGTCTCAATCACGGCACCTTACTGGGGGAGCTTTCTATCTCGCAGAGACAAGTAATCATTTCCTTGATTCCAAAAAAGAACAAAGACCCTTTAATGTTAAAAAACTGGCCTGGCGACCTGTTTCCCTTTTAAATACTGACTACAAACTAGCAACCAAATGTATCGCAAGGCGTTTAGAGAAGGTACTCCCTCTGTTAATAGAACGGGACCAAACAGGGTACATTAAAGGCAGATTCATCGGTGAAAACATCCGTCTAATTACAGACAATAATTGAACAATATGAAAATAAAGAGGGTATGATTCTTTTCCTAGATTTTGAGAAAGCCTTTGATTCTTTGGAGTGGGATTACCTTTTTAATGTTCTCAACATTATGAACTTTGGACCAAGTTTCCTTAACTGGATTCGAGCATTCTATAGTAATATTTCTGGTTGTGTCACCAATAATGGTCACTCGTCCGAGTTTTTTTCTTTAGAAAGAGGAGTCAGACAAGGATGTCCTCTCTCAGGATTGCTCTTTGTTCTCGCGGCCGAACCACTTGCACATCAAATTAGAACCACTGATGCCATTAAAGGCCTCGAAAACGGGAACAAGATCACTAAACTTAGTATGTATGCTGACGACACCACTGCGTTTGTCCGTGACGACTCTTCTGCAGCGTCTCTATTTTCGCTCCTTGATGGATTTAGTAGTTGTTCAGGTCTCAAAATTAATAGATAAAAAACTGAGGGTCTATGGCTAGGTCATTGGAAAAACAGATTAGGGAAAGACGAGCCTTTTGGTGTTTTGTGGCCAAAAAAATATGTCACTGCACTTGGAATTTCTTTTCCATATAATGCTAATGTAGGAATCAAATTGAACTTTGACGAGAAGCTCGCCAAACTTAAAAAAGTTCTTAACATCTGGCGTATGAGACACCTAACCATCCTTGGCAGAATAGCTATTGTCAAGAATTTAGCAATCGCCAAACTGGTGTATTGCTCTTCGGTCTTAAACGTCCCTACCGAATTCGTAAAAGAGGTCAACAGTAGCATCTCTCTTTTGTCTGGAACTTTAAACCTGATAAAATAAAAAGAAAAACGTTGATTGGCCCAATCTGCAAAGGCAGCCTAAATATGGTAAACTTTGAGGATGTTGTAAAATCGCTCAAGATCACCTGGGTTAATCGTTATTGCGAATCGGCCGGCAGTCATTGGTGTGCTCGACTTGATTCCCTGTTGACCAAAGTCGGAGGAGCCTTCTTATTCCAATGCAACTACGACCTAAAAATGTTGAACCTCAATAAATTGCCTCCATTCTATAAAAATATTCTCGAACGGTGGCAAGAACTGAACTGCAAAAAACCGCTTGGCGTAAACGAATTCAAACAAGAAATTTTCTGGAATAATCGGTTTATAAAGACAAACGGCAAGTCGATTTTCTACAAAAGTCGGGTTAATAAGGGCATCTTAATCAAAGTGGCTGTGAGCCACTGAACTCGTGAATGAAAGAGTGTAAATGGTGAGGACCAAGGACGTTGAAAAGTTGATTTACAAGTGGGGTCTACCTGAAAACCGTGCAATGTTACCGATGCAATTTTTATAGTTGCTTAAATAAATGGCTGGATTCATAGTCAAGAAAAGATACCTTTTTTTGTCTTGGTGGTCAATTATTAAAAAGGGCGGGTAAAAAGTGCGCTTTGCTGTGAACATGTTATTAAGTTGCGCATGTTAAATGGCCCTGTAACAGCAATCGTTTTATAAAGCGTTATTCGCGAAATGAAACTGAAGTCAAACGCTAAATTGGTTATAAGGTGGAAGATAGTAAATCGGCCAAATTGTCAAATGCGAAAATGTTAGTTTGAAAGCCAAAAACTCAAGAATCGTATAATTAAGATTAATTCATATATATAAGAAAAGCAAGAACTAACTATGTCGTTTGGAGGTGGGTTTGGCAAGATTTTCAAATAATTCGCGAACATGACTACAGCCTCAAATACCGTTCTTCTAATGGTGTCAAATTTAACAATTCAGGCTTCGCAGGAAAACTCATTTTATTGGGTTTAGAACAGCTCGGCAATTTGCCAGTCTTTAAATTTGAGTCACAAGTTGTGCAAATCCATTCAGTATCATTGACACTTCTTAAACCCATGACACAAGACTTGACAACATCTTGTGAACATGCCTTGTACTTGTTAGCATTACATTTGACTACCGAGGACCTACAGTACTGTGCAAAAGTAATGAGAGCGAATTTCGACGAAAGCCGGCCTTTGTTCTCGCGAATTTTCCTCGAAATATCACGGACTTTTCGAAGGAACATTCGTACTGCCTGCCAGAAAATTCGAACGAAAACTATCATGGTCAATCGAAAATTCGCAATACACTGAGAAAGTTCGAAGAAACGAACTTTCAAGGCAGCGAAAAGTCGAAGAATTAATTCGCCAAGGAGAGGGAAGATCATCGAACTTTCGAGGCTCTAAAGCAAACAACTTCACATCACTTCCCGCGGGCGTGAGAAACATTTTCCGCTTCAGTGCTCATTAGTGCTTTTTCTTGTCCCGGAAGGAAGCCCTCTCATAAAACGGAAGAAAAAGTTTTTACGACCAAAGACATGTAGTTTAGTGCGATTTAAAATGTGACAAGGATTGTGATTCAATTTGATTAGACGCATGTTAATTTCGAAGCACACCTGTACGTGGCCACACAAACATGTAAATTTCTTGTCAAAATTTATGGCGGATTTCAGTGTCTACACTTCAATGATAAAACTGTTTTATCCCCGGCCGTGTTCAAAATAAAAAGGAGAATACCGCCATTCGCTTCGAACATGTGAAATTTATCGAAAGAAAAAACTTCCAAGGACTGCTTTGAACATTCTTGCACACGAAACCGCCTCAGCTTTATACGTACTTGCGGTCTGTTTGGCCGTGATAACAATCTTTTCGCTTCACTGCTTCGCTTCACACATGAAGCTTCAAAGGGTGTTTTGGTTTGGGTTTCCTCTTAGCGGGTTCATCAATCTTTCGGTAACAAGTCCGGCGAAACTGTTCAAGGGAGATAGAACTTTCGTCGCTGAAAACAACATTGTCAAACGTGTCTCCGGTATCGATCACTCGCTGGGCGAACTCCAACCTCTTGGCTTTGTTTGCTTCGCGAATCATCTGGCAGTATCGGGTGTTTTGGAGAGTCCAGCCCTGCTCTTTGCGGTATCTTCGGACTGTAGAGGAATGGACCATGACACCACGCTTGGCAAGCCTTTTCTGGATCTGGCGGCTGGTTGTTTCATCATTTGTTCGCATCTGAACTTCGATGAAGGATTTACCGGCTTCATTCAGCTTTCTTGGGCGACCTGACCTGGCGCTGTTCTCGATAGATCCGGTAAGTTTCACTCTGCGGACTATTCTTGCAACACTTGGATAACTGACTCGGAGACCTTCAAACCGTAATTGCTTGAAAATTGCAACAGGTTGAAGACCGCATTCAGTAAGAGCTTGAATTCGTTTACGCGTATAGTTGGATACCTTCACCATGATTGTTTACTGAATAATGATTGCTATAGGAAATCTTGCCAAATAAAAGTAACGCGGAAGGTTGCCATGCTTACGCGACAATCACTTGATGTAAGAGCCAGTCACAAGAATTTTATTGTTAGTTAAAAGCGTCACGTGAAAAGCTCGAAAATTCGAATAACCTAAACACTGTATCGTGCATCATCAATATGCGAACGACCTTTTGAAAATTCGAGTTGCTCATCGAAAGTTCTCGTGAAACTTCGATACGCTCAACGAAAAGTCGAGCGACTTTTCTAGCGGCCTTTCGCTAACATCGCTGATATTTCGAAGATGTTAAAACAATAGCGGCATCGAAAATTCGAGGGCAATTCGTTTCGGTTTCGTTTTCTTTGAAAATTCGCTTTTATTCGCCACTTTTCGTCGAAATTCATCGAACTTCGTTGAAATTCGCTCTCATTACTTTTGCACAGTACTGTATACCACAACTGGTCACAACAGGTACATATATATTCTGGGCCACATTCAATGTTATTGTGAAACAAACTTATCATAGAACTTTTATTGTCTTCCTGTGCTTGTAACTGATCATTGACATTTGTTGGGAGCGATGCACTTTCGTTGCTTACTATTTTCCTAATTTTAGTTTGTCTGTTTACTTGCCTAATGTGTTCTGGGTTATCTGCTTTTCGTTTCCTAAAGGTTTGTTTATCAATTTGTTTTCTGTGTTCTGGGTTCTTTGCTTTGCGTTTTCTAAACGACTGTTTGTTAATTTCCCTTATGAGTTCTGGATTCTGTGCTTTCCGTTTTCTAAAGGACTGTTTGTTAATTTCTTTTGCATGTTCTGGGTCAGTCATGTTTCTTTTTTGGACAGCTCTGTTCTTGTTCTCCCTAGTTGCTTCATTATTATTGTACCGTTGCACAAAAGATTCATTTTCTCTTTTTCTAAATTCTGCGTCAGCTCTTCTCTTTTTCATGTATTTTTTCATGTAAGCCCTGCGCTTTTCATTTTTATCAATTACCTGTAGTTTGTCTTTAACTAAAGTTTGATCACATTGTTTCTTGCTTGGTAACTCAGAACTTCTTTTTTCTTCTGTAGACACATAATGAGTCTCACCTATGTGCCCAATGTAAATAGTTCTGCATTCTCTTGTGACAATCGCTGGTTGAACAACAGTAACAGGAGCAAAAGTGTCACTTGATTCAGCAATATGAATTGATAAATTGAGGCAATTGGCCACTGCTTGAATTATAATTGCATCAGCCCATGTTCCCGGACGTGACATGTTATTCAAATATTCTTGCCAAGAATGGTCAGTATTACTCTCTATAAATTGTTCAGGATTATGCAGTAAATACTGAATGCCAAGGCTACGTATATAAAAATGGTTATTTGGATTGCTGTAGAGTTGGTGGGATACTGCTCGGAAAAGGCAATCTCCACCTGCGCCCACGTCAAGAGCAGTTCTATTTAATTCAGACAACCTTGTTTCTAGTAGTGAAACTGAATTGGCAACTGAGCCACCATCTGCTGGTAAATCAGTATTAACAGTGTACAGATCTGATGGACCTGGGTTCTCTTCAACATCACCACTTAGAGATATAACTCTAAAAGATACATGATAGGTTTGTTTTAATTCTTTTAGCATTCTGTCATCAACATAAATGCAAAACAATGGTGACTTCTTATGCTTCAATGTCCTCAGTTGCACAACAGCTAAGTACAAGTTTGGCTTCACAAAGCACTCTTTTGAGGATAATGCACAATTTGATCTGGCCAACCATTCAGTGAAATAATATCGATTATACTCACACAACATAAGTTTAAGCTTTGATGAATTAGGAATACATTTCTTAAGGTATGATTTGGCAGCATTTCGTATTACTCTTGTCTTTCTAAATAGTTTGATTACTTTCCTATAAGGAATTCTGGAAGGTTCTCTTTCGCGTTTCTTTCTAGAAATATGCAACTTAGAAACAAGCCTTGCCCTTGACATCCTGTTACACTTTTCCATTTCATTTGTATGCAAAGCACAAGTGCTTATTTGTTCGTATTTGGCTTTGATTTGTACATATGTGGCTTTGATTTGCTCATATTTGGCTTTGATTTGTACATATGTGGCTTTGATTTGCTCATATTTGGCTTTCATTTGCTGACATTTGGCTTTGATCACTTGGCATTTGTATTTGGCTTTCTCGCTTTCCATAGTGATGGCACAGCCCCAGCGAGCGGGGGATTCGACATACGCTCGGTACGTCTCCTTGCCTTTCAAATTACCCTGGCAAGTGAACGGTTCTTCTGATGTTTCTGTCCCTGAATATACACGGGACTTATTATGAACATCTCCATTTGTACATATACAGGCATTCATAGTGCTAAAAATCTTGTTGATCACAATACACAATTCTCTCAGATCAGTGCGCAACACAAAATGGCGATTTGCAACGCTTGCACAAACCATGTGCTTAGTCAGGTGACTTTAACGAGTAATTCCCGAACACCACCGATTGCGAAGCACAATCGATCTAGCTCCAAACACAATTAAATAAATTGACTTTCAAAATAAATGAACAACGTTTCGAGTTTATACATAAAAAAATTGGATTGTACATTCTAAAAGCCTACCTGTGTTTATGAAGGTTGCGAGGCAAGAACCATGAAGACTTTCCCCGACTCAAAACAAGCGATGCGAGGGGTCTTCATCGCAGGCTAGCTGGATTCCACGAGTAAATTCACGAAACGATTAGCTGACATGAAGTGTTCCCCGGCCGCAAAACAAACGATGTTATGTAGGTTGGGAAGCAAGAACCATGAAGACTTTCCACGGCCTCAAAACGTATGATGCTAGCTGAAGTCGACAATTAAATTCGCAGAACGATTCGCTGAAGTAAACAAGAACCATGAAGACTTCTCCGGCCGCAAAACAAACGATGTTATGTAGATTGCGAAGCAAGAACCATGAAGACTTTCCACGGCCTCAAAGCACGGCCTCAAAACGTATGATGCTAGCTGAAGTCGACAATTAAATTCGCAGAACGATTCGCTGAAGTAAACAAGAACCATGAAGACTTCTCCGGCCGCAAAACAAACGATGTTATGTAGATTGCGAAGCAAGAACCATGAAGACTTTCCACGGCCTCAAAGCATATGCAAGTTCACGAGTAAATTTGCAGAACGATTCGCTAAAGGAATAGAGTAAGCTCAAAATTTAAAAAGTCACCGTAGATCGTCCAAATAGCCAGCCGAGTTCAAAACACAACCTCGTTCCCAGGGTCTCTCCCTTGGAATTAGAGCCCGCGATACATGGCGATAGTACTTGAACGATACAAATTGTGCACTAGTCAGCGGCATTAAAAAAAAAGTTTACGGGAAATGAGTGAGCGAGTGAAATTAGCATATTTGGAACCACTATACTCGTTTCATTCCATTCACGAGTAAAAATAAGGGATCTCTTGGACAATCACGAGAAATTTCTTTCTTTCGAAAATTTTAAACGCAGATTCAGCGTTCGATGTACTTTCCTCGATTACGCTGGCGTCCTAGCAGCAATCCCTAGTGGGGGGGGACAGGGGGGCGGGAGCCCGGGAGAATAGGGGGCGGGAGGGGTACGGGAGGCGGGAGAGGAAAGGGCGGGAAGCGGGAGTTCTAAGTGGGCGGGAAGCGGGAGAGAAACGCGAGACGCTAATTTTTTTTGTTCAACAGTGCGTTAGAATACTTCCAAAAACAAGAACCCAAAATATATTTGACTTGCATTTAACTTCTTCTCAATCACTTCTGAGACTTCTGAGCAAACGAAATTTGCGCCTGGGCTGAATAACAGGCTTACTTCCGGTGAAATAGTAAACCCGTTTAAAGTGGTTACGTCATAGGTCATGAAATGTCAAGCGGCATGTGTCGCGTAAGCTATCAAAGTGCAAAAGAAGTAAGACGAGCAGGTGATCTTAATTCAATGTCGTCCAAGACAATTTTGTTAGGTCTCAGTATTTTTCGGTGCGGCAGTGAAAGGTCCGTGCATGGAAGACCTTCTTGGGAGTTTGCTCCTTACGACCGTGAATCAGAACGGACGAAAGATTTCACCGCGTGGTGTAGAGATGCCTCAACTGAATGCTGCTTTAACCAACACAGACAACACTTAACCAGTTATCTGCAGCAGATAACAGTGATATTAGTGACTTAGATGCCGTACCTGAACCCGAAGATGGAAATGAAAGCAGTCATGACGTGCGTCTACCACACACTTGGAATATATGCGATTAGAGGAAGATCCAATGTTTTCTCCGTATTCATTTCAAGTGAAATGGAACAAAATGACATCTTTGGCACTGAATATATTGTCATGGACGAAAGTTCATTTATCTTCGCAACAGCTGGCGAAGGAGCACTTACATCTTGTAAGAAAAGTGACATCTTTGGGGAAATTGACAAGGTAGCCGTAAGACTATTTGATAGCCGCTTGCAACTTGCTGAAGAAACGTTCTGCAAGATCCTTTCAGACTGCCGAGGAGAACGTGATATGGAATCTGATGAAATTGGAGAAAATCACGAAATCCTTCCCGACTCGGAAGAGGAAGAGGACTTCACAGGTCTAACGACCATTTGGAGCAGAAGGAGACCAGTGCGCCCACCTAGGCAAGACTTCTTTTAGATTTCCCGAACAATAAAAACGCATATCTGAAATCCGCCTGGGACGTTTAACTGCAATTCCGTCAAATCCTACTTCCATGATTTAATTGTCTGATCGCAATAAACGCCGGACTGGTTACTGGAAATGCGTAAATGTATACTTTACCAGAACAGGAGACAATTTAGAATTAACTTTTGAGACCGTCACCACTGAAAACGGATTTCAGAAACAAATCTGAAGAGCCAATGGAAATGAGCTGAAATGCTGAAACTCAAAGAAGATAAACGGTAGGTCAAAACTTCATTGAATTGAAACATATGGCAGTGGTAATCTTGTTCAATTGTATTTAAAAACAAAGGAAATGCTTAAGAACTGCGAAGCTAAATGACTAGGATGTGTTTTCACTCGCCAAGTTACAAGGGACGGGAGCAGCACGGGAAAGGGCGGGAGGTGGGAAATAAAGGTACGGGAACCGGGAGATTTTGACCCCCCTGTCCCCCCCCACTCCCTAAAGCGTGGAAAAGTGAAATCACGAGTAACACTGCCAGGGATGTTAGTGAACTCTCCAAAGCTGTTTCCAATGTCCATGACATCGTCTCCACAAAACAAGCCCGCTTGATGTTTGCGGAGAAGTCCTTTTCTCCGCCAATAGTCGAAACCACCCTAAGAAATCTAGTGTCAAACGTAAAGGATATCTACGAACTTCCATTTAAAGTTACCCTTGAAAGTAAAATGAGGAGCTTTCAATATAAACTCATACACAACATCATACCTACCAATCTATCACTCCATAGAATGAAAATAAAAGAGTCACCGTGCTGCGAGCACTGCAGTTGCGAAAACGAAACGCTCCTACATAGGTTTTGCGAGTGCCCCAAAGTTAAGCTTTTTTGGGATGACGTTATAAAATGGTGGAATATAAAGCGCTCGGACAACTTTAAGCCTAATTGTCTGGAAATCCTTTATGGATACAAACCCGAAAACACCAACCTACACGCATTTAATCACTATCTTCTTATAGCTAAATACCATCTATATCTCGCAAGAAATCAATCAGAAACCCCAGCATAAAGGTCTTTCTTGCCTTATTGGAAAGTAAAATCAAATGCGAAAGACGAATCGCTTTTAAGAACTCTTGCTATAAAAAGTATGAAGCAAAGTGGACCACTCTCTGCATAGGCGATGCGATAGCTTTCTTACCACTTTAAGAGTAAGGTAATTAGGCTAAGTGTAACCTTCTTTTCAATGTTTCTTTTTCTTTTTGATGTCTGTTTGTTTGTTGGTTTTTTTTTTCTTTTTCAAAAAAGAATAAGTATTATAGTACTGTGTTGTAAGTAGTGTAAGTAATGTAAGTAGTGTAAGAAGTAGTGTAAAGTATGTAAGTAGTGTTTGTGTTGTAAATAAAAAAAAATTAAAAAAAAAACACTTTTTTTAGAAAGTCTAACATCAATAATATGGCGCGCCATGTGTAGCAAAATCCCTTTTCGACACATTACGACACATTGCAACTCATCATGTGTCGAAAGGCATCGACATAGCTCAACATAAGTAACGTGATCCGTTCATCATGAAACACTATCTCGAAATTATATTGGTTTCCATGGCTATAACAGGTAATACTATCTCGAAATAGATCGTTTCCATGGCTATACCATGTAACTTGAATCTCGAAATTGATCGGTTGCTATGGCTATACCATGTAACACGAAGCTCGAAATTGTTCGGTTTCCGTGGCTACATCATGTAACATGAATCTTGAAAGGACAATTGATTCGGTGTTTAGAATGTGCGTTCGTACATGAAGTGATTATTCCCCAGGTTTCTCTCTTCTCCCTCTCTCGAAGAAAATCGTCGGCCATTTTGTCCTTCTTCTTCGTGTTCTGCAGACATCCTCTAAATTCGCGTTCTTTCGTGTTTTTTTCTGCCGAACATATTTATCTGCTTCCTTAAATTGAGTCGAGGAGTCCTTTCGATAAAATTCTTCTTTGGTTCCGTCAATAACTGTGAGTTTTCGAATTAAAATATATACCCGTCATCATGTTTCCTTGCATAATATTACTTAAGCTTACAAATCAACTTGTATACAATTCTGCACTGTTTGCATTTTTCTCCTGTATTCCATTATCTTTAATTAACAGTTTTATAATGTATAGTTAAGTGATAGCGTAGTTATAGGTCATGGAAAACCAAGATTAGTCATGGAAAAGGCCATGGAAAGTCATGGAATTTCAACAGCTCAAAAGAGTACGAACCCTGTAATAGCCTTACTAATTTAACTCCACTTGTAACGTAATAATCCTCCACATGGGGTAAAATAAATGATGATGGCTGACGAAATGGTGGACAAAAAATTATCATAGGGTGTATTTTTGAAAATGTATAGTTTTGTCAGTTAGACTTGCTTTCTTAAATATTTTTATTGTTAAAAAGACAACGTCAAGTATTAGTTACTGATATCTTTGCCAGTGTCTTTTCTCCACAGCAATTTTTCATCATCATGTATGGGTTTTCTCCTGACCTGTTTATTGACACTATTGATCAAGAGTTTTTATGTAGTATCTGGTGAGCAAACAATAAACCAATTCTGTTGATTTATTAATATTGTAACATTTTGCCGAGGCTTAGGGAGTAACAATTAATTTCTTTTGTTTTAGTCCCCTAAGCCTGGTGTCATTTTCCTGGGGCCATTTTATAAAATTAACATATCGGAACTGGTCTATTTCCATTGCCCCAATGCTCCTTTTCTGCTAACTTAAACACTTTTTTATTGCTCTCCACTTCATTGTTTATGTCATTGTATCTAGAGAGCATCTTTTGTCAGATATAATTTATTTCATAAAAAGAAGGTTCAGCAATTCAAGTTTTGGTATTTAAAAACATAATTCCTTTCATAGCTTTTGTAGGGTTCTTCCTTTCTTGTTGTGTCTAATTTAACCGATTTGGTACTTAATTGCCTTCCAGTGCATTTGCTTTCTTTATAAAAAAAATTGGGTTTCCACATTAAAAGTGTGTCTAAGACCCTTAGGGTGAAACATCATGCTAAATGTAGGGATGTTACAGTAACTCTGTTAACGCCTACCAGCTGATGTATGATTGAATCATAATTAATGTTATTGGTTGTTTTGCTTTCCAAAAAGTGCAAATCCTTTTTTTTTATTTTCATCTGTAATTTAAACATTTGTATTTTGCCACAAACCATAGGAATTTGTGTGTGCTTTGTCAATGTCTTGCAAATTCACACCTGTTCATGACTGATAACTGGACAGAGCCTACAGATTTGTGCTAACATGATGACTATCCTTTTTTGTGATTTTCCAGTCATGGTGTTTTTAACAAGCCTGTCTCTTGTCAAGATGGCCATTCATTTTGTAAGGAGTGCATTTCTCAGTGGCAGGTTAACAACAACCGTTGCCCAGTGGACAGGTCTCCTATGAGTGGCTCTTTGGTTCCTTATGGAGCTGTGGAAGGTGCTATTAGCAGGAAAAGAATGAAGTGTCCTTCAACTGTCTCTCTTCCTGGTGGCTGCAGCTGGACTGGCTTTACTTCTAGTCTGGAAAATCACCTTCCACACTGTGGCATGAAGGTTGTGGAATGTCCTTTTAAATGTCGTGGCTGCATTCTCCGTGCTTATCAGCGTGAACTATCCCAGCATCTCCTTGTTTGCCCCCATAGGACTGTAAAGTGCCCTTCTTGTGGCTTGGACATTCCACATGGCGATTTGTCTGACCACGATGACTTGTGTGTTGGAAAAGTGGTTCCATGTCCAAATGATTGTGGGATTCAAGTTGAAAGGTATAAAGCCAAATGAACTTCCTTTGTCATTGCATTTGCAATGTTAACCGTGTGATTCTGTCTGCCTGCTATATTGCAATAATACTTTTATATTTTTTATTTAGGTGCAAGATGTTGTCCCATTTTGCCTTTGTCTACTCTAAGGAAGGCCGTCCATGTCCCCTCTATTCTATTGGTTGTACCAATGTACACTCTCTTGAAGAGGGAGATACCTCGAACCATGTCAAGCTGCTTATGGACGCTCGTGTTTCAGGAGCATGCAGTGTAAGCATTCAGTGCCGCAAAATGCACTTAAATTAATTATTTATGACCAAAGTATTTAAAGATGGGCTAATAAATGATCAACAAAGCTTTTCCTTTGCTATTGCAACAACGCAAGCTTACCTTTTATTCCATTTCTGTTAAAATAATGCATGAAACGATCGTGAATTGAATCACGTGCCAACATCTTCATCGATCACTGTACAGTACAATATTTAGTACATCGACAAGAAAGGACACAAACTCTGACATATCCGATCTAATATTAAAATCATCACATGAGTATATTTACCTTTTCGACACACTTTTCCTTTGAGGCATTTTGTTAATCTTAAGCTGTAGCTTTATATATTTGTTAGCATAATTGAGCAAAAGTATTCAAGTATCGTTATGAAATATTTGAATCATTGGCAAGGACAAGCGTGAGATGAATGAAACTCGTAAACCCCCACATTCCCCATGCTTGTTTTATTGCGAGCTGTTTCAGCGAACGGGGGCGCCCATGTGCACCAGCAATACATGTTTACAAAGAAACCGCTGTATTGGCGTCTGATCGAGCGAATCGCGAACCAAAATATTGTGCTTTTTGTAGCAAGGATTAACAAACTGACTAAACTCTAATGATAATTGCATAAAACTACTGAACTCCCTGATGGATTAGCTTACCAAACACTGAAATAAAATAATTTCTTACATACTGATTTCCTGATACCGTCGCAGCCAATCTTAATCTATTTGCTTAAAATCATGTCTTATTCATATGTACAATTAAGATTTTGTTAGTATCGTCAATTAATTAAATTATCTTTTGAGGTTAGGGTTAGGGTTAGGTTAGGTGTTAAACATTGTTAGATTTTGTTTGCTTTGTCAGTGTTGTATGCAGGGTGTAAGTCAGTGGTTAATTGTAGGTGTAATGTATAGTATTTACTGTAATTTTCATAAGTATCACCTTTTTTTGTTTTTTTTTTCTATTAGTTTCCAGCCAACGGGGACAATCAATACACTTTTTAATTCTTCAGCATGTTACCATGGAAGAGGATAATTATTCCTTTGACCTCGCTGAGCATATCAAGACTAGTAACCCCAGGAGCCCACATTCGAGGATTCATTGATTGTGGAAAGGCATAAAATTTATGGCCCTTCCAATTCATAGTGAACACATCTATATGTGAGCTGCTAGGGTCTGCATGCCACGAGCAGTAATGGCTTATCTGATGGTTTAAACGGCTTGCAAACAAATCGAAATCGAGTCCGGGGTGGCGCAACATGATCTTGTCAAAGGAGTGTTTGTTTAGCATCCACTCGTGATTATCTGAAAACACGCGTGATTTTTCATCAGCTCCAGTGTTCAGTCGACCAGCTATGTGCACAGCCGAGAGCCAAATGTTGCGTGCAATACACCACTCCCAAATTTCAACAGCTAGCTGATTAAGTTGTTTTGATTTTGAGCCCCCCATGTATGTAGGCCAGGGCTGTGGTATTGTCGATCTGAATTTGGATGTGGCAGTGGCCCATATGGCTGCAGAAACACTTTAAAGCAAAAAATGCTGCAAGTAATTCCAATATGTTGATATGATATTCCTGTTCTGAAGGGGTCCATCTCCCCCCCGTTTTCTGCGTGCCATAAACAGCTCCCCAACCCTGTGTTGACGCGTCGGACTGAATTGTAACGCTTGGATGGTCGTGGTGAATATCTCGTTTAAGAGTGTCAGCATTATTGCGCCACCACTGAATCTCTGTAATAGCGGGAGGGATATTTGCATTTTGCCCACGAAATCACCCTTGTTAGCTATGAGCGCGAGATATTTATCCCGTTCGAGGTGACGGTAGTGTAGGGGTCCGTACTGAGCCCCGGGAAAATTAGACACCAGAATGCCGATGACCTCTGCGACCTGTCTAATTGTGGGCATTTGTGTTTGTAAAAGCGTTGTACAGACAGACCGAATCCGTTGAGCTTTATCCTCCGTAGGCGTAACTGTCATGGCAAGAGAATCCAGTATAAAACCTAGGAAGGTCAGTGTCTGGGAAGGGATGAAAACTGATTTCTCAGGATGGACATGAAAACCTAATTTAGTAAAAAGCGTGACGGTGTCAATGACATTTTTATAGCATTCCTTGGAGTTGTCTCCTTGTAGATAAGAATCATCAATGTACCCTGAATTGAGATGTCCCATACTCCGAAGTGTGGAATACACAGGCTTCAATAGTTTAGTAAATATGCGCGGGGCACTAGCTAGGCCATTAGGCAAACAGGTATATGTGTAGAAAGTACCATCAAAAGAGAACTTTAAGTATTTCTGGTGAGATGGGTGGACAGGGACGGTATAATAAGCGTCCTTTAAATCGACCGAAGCCATAAAGCAACCTGGTCTCATCATGTTTACTGCAGCCTCTAGTGTATCCATTTTAAAATGATGGTAGGCTATATATTCGTTAAAAGCTTTTAGATTTAAAATAGTACGGTGCGTGCCATCTTTTTTCGGTCGCAAAAATATTGTGGACACAAATTCCCCCGTTTCCTGTGTCGCGGGTGAATGACCCTCTTAGCGAGCAATTTATCAATTTCCTCTTTGACAATTGAATGCTGATAAGCGTTAAAAACACTAGGTCTGCCATAATGTTGCGTGGGTGCAACACTGTTTTTAAATTCAATTTTAACTCCAGTAACAATCTGAAGAATAGCAGGGTCAGTCGTAATAGTTTGCCACTGTGACAAAAAATGTTTAAGTTCTCCGGCTTGGAAGCTGGTTTGTGAATTTACCAAACTATGTACAATGTCAAGAGACAAAGGTGTGGCATATGTGTTACATACCTCAGGCACCTTTATTGGCGCTGGCTCGTTTCGCCGTCCTTTTTCTTTCTCGGCGGCTTTGAGAAGCGGCTCTTCCCTAAAAAATCAAGGGCTTTCCCTCTAGGGTAAGGCTGAAACCTGCGCTGGTTCGAGCCATATGATGAGCGCCCACCGTACTTATCGTGGCCACGGGAATGCCCGGAATGTTGTGGGCGCACCTTTTTTGTCAACTTGTTGGCCTCGGTGATGTCTTTCGCGAGCTTGGACAAATCTCCAAAGAGGAACTCTGAGGTGCCATCCACAGTGGACACATTGCAGAGGGCTGCATAGTCTTTATGCATCTCTTTCTTCATGGCCAGGCGTCGGGAGTGATTAACCTCATGGTTGTACTGAAGTGCCATTGCGATGGCATCAGTCAACAAGGTGATCAGTTCCTTATCTTGGCTGTATTTGCCCAGAGCCAAATCGGCGGCCTTTGTCATGGCTGTGATTGCGCCGATAAGGGTATTTTGTCCTTTCTGCGAGCGGACATCTTGTGCTTTCATTCCAGTTGAAAGCTGGCTCCAAATTGAAGGATTTACTTTTGGTGTTCCCAACGATATTAATCGTATTTTATTTAGCGTACACTTCCGGTCGTTATTGACGTCATCTTGTACCATGGTAACGGACCATGCTTTCCGGTTTTGCGCTCGCTCGCTGTACGCAGAGTGATTAAAAAAGTTCTTCTTCAGCTACTTGGTTCTGTTTCACTGTTCTTCTTACGAACACGATACATGGTGTCAGAAGTGGGATTTCTCCTTCCAGAACCGTCGCCTGGAATACCTAGTGAAGTTTAGTAGTGACTTAATTCCGTATGAGCGACACAGAAGGAGAATCGCCGCCGGGCGCTCAACATGCTCCACCAGCCCCGCAAGGACCTCAACCACAAGCTCCACATTTGCTCCCAGCTCCTCAGTTTATTCAGTCAACGATCCCCTTACCGTCCAAACTAGAGTTGAAAGGGAATCTTGCAGTCAATTGGAAACGCTTCAAACGTCTGTGGACGAACTATGAGATCGCCTCGCGCCTTCGAACCCAAACAAGTGAGCTTCGCACGGCGACACTGTTGACCTGTATCGGACCTGACATTTTGGATATATACGATGGTCTGTCGTTCGCAAACGAAGAGGAGAAGACAAACGTGGACAAAGTAATAGAGCTTCTAGAGGCTTACTTCATCGGTGAGACAAACGAAATCTATGAAGCTTATGTGTTCAATCAGAAAGTGCAGGAAGTCGGTGAGTCATTTGATTCATTTCTTACAACCCTACGTTCGCTTGCTAAAACATGCAATTTTGGTAGCATGCTAGATCAAATGATCAGCGACAGAGTTGTCGTAGGTATCAGAGATAACGCGACTCGGAAAAAACTACTTGCCGAGAACAAACTAACGCTAAACAAGTGCATTGATATTTGCCGTGCGAGCGAAACCACATCAAAACAACTCAAAGAGATGACTCAGACAGAAGAAGTTAGCGCCGCTACCACAGGGAACCCAAAGTTTGCGAATCAAAACAAGGGTGAAAAACTCGGAAGAGACCAGCGCCCCATGGATAACAAATCACTACCGCTAATTAGGTGCAAGTTCTGTCACAAAACTCACCCTAGAAAAAAAGAACTCTGCCCAGCATGGCAGCGTAAGTGCAGCCAGTGTGGCGGGATGAATCACCTTCCAGTAGCGTGCAACAGCCCGAAAGCCAACAAACAGCACAACACTAAGCGAGTGCACAGCGTAGAGCACGAATTTCGGGAGTGCCATGATGGGGAGGATAGTGATGATGATTATCTGTTCAGTGTAGAATCTGTTGGCACACTGCATGTCAAGAACAGTCCCAAAAAACTTTATGCTAACATGTGCTTGAGGGATGAAAAAGTGAAGTTCCAGTTGGACTGTGGTGCTACAGTCAACATCCTCCCAGCTGATATCTATCAGAAGGTTTACAATGACCCTAACATGACACGCCTTCAGAAAACTCAAACTACACTAGTCATGTTTAACAAATCCGAGCTGAAACCTTTGGGGTGTATCCAGGTAGAAACCCTTAACCCCAAGAATGAACAGTGTCTCCTCACGGAGTACACCGTCGTCCCTAATGGGCACACAGTGCTCCTCGTTGCCCAGTCAATTCAGAAGTTTGGTCTCATCACTGTGAACACTGACAACATAATGTCTGTTTCTGATGCAACTCCCGCACAGCCTGATGTAGTGAGCGAGTTTGAAGATGTGTTCTCGGGAGAAGGAAAGTTACCTGACAAGCTCCACCTTGAGATTGACAAGTCTGTACCACCTGTGGCTCTCCCAGTGAGGAAGGTCCCCTTTGCAGTGCAGGAACCACTAAGACAGGAACTACAGCGCCTAGTTACAAAAGGGATCCTGGAACCAGTGGATGTACCTACTGACTGGGTTTCATCATTGGTGGTGGTCAAGAAAGCCAACGGGAAGATAAGGCTGTGTATCGACCCAAAACCCCTAAATCACGCGCTCAGAAGGAACTACTGCCCCCTGCCAGTAATTGATGATCTTCTTCCTCAGCTAGCAAATGCCAAAGTCTTCATCGTAGTGGACGCTAAGAACGGGTTCTGGCATGTTCAGCTCGATGAGGAGAGCAGCCTGTTGACTACGTTTGGTACCCCGTGGGGAAGATACCAATGGACCCGCATGCCATTCGGAATTTCACCCGCCCCGGAAGAATTCCAGAGAAGACTGGAGCATGCACTAGACGGTCTAGATGGAGTGAAGCCCATATTTGACGATATTCTCATCTTTGGCGCAGGAGAAACGCAAGCCGAAGCACTGTCCGACCACGATGCAAAGCTGAGAGCATTGTTCGAGCGTTGCCACAGTAAAGGCATTAAGCTGAACAAAGAAAAACTAAAGTGAAGTTCATGGGACATGTGATATGTCAAGATGGACTAAAACCAGACCCAGACAAGGTGCAAGGTATCAGGGAGATGCCGACTCCTACCAGCAAGCAAGATGTCAAGAGACTTCTGGGCATGGTCAACTACCTGCAGAAATTCATGCCTAACTTATCTGAGGTAACTGCCCCAATGAGAGACCTGCTGAAAGAAACGAACCAGTTCCATTGGGATGAGCTAGTGCAGGGACGCAGTTTTGAACAGCCCAAGGAAATACTCACTGCTGCGCCTGTACTGCTGCGCCTGTACTACGCATGTTCTTTGATCCAACGGATGATGTCGAGCTACAGTGTGATGCATCTGAAAGAGGACTAGGTGCCTGTCTTATGCAGGGAGGCCAACCTGTGGCCTATGCTTCGCGGTCCTTGACTAACACAGAGGCTAACTATGCGCAGATAGAAAAGGAAATGCTGGCAATCCTTTTCGGAGTAGAGCGGTTTCAGCAATGTGTGTATGGCCGACCTGTTCAGATACAAACGGACCATAAACCCTTAGAGAGCATTTTCAGAAAGAGCTTACTCAGCGCTCCCAAGCGTTTGCAACGAATGTTGTTGAGATTACAGAAGTTTGAACTGCATGTTGAGTACAAGAAAGGATCAGAAATGTACCTAGCAGACACCCTAAGTAGAGCATTCAAAGTATGCAAGAGCACGCGGAAGAATGCAGTTGAGGATGTCGTGTACATAGAGGAGATGAGAGGAAACACAGAAAGAGAGCTAGAGAGCATCAACATGATACAGTACCTTCCAGTATCAGAGGAAACTCAAGCCCTGATCCAACAAGCAACAGAGTCGGATGCTACCCTACGAGAGCTGAAGTCAATCATCACGAAAGGTTGGCCACCTACCAAGGAAGAAGCTTCAGCAAGTATCAGAGATTACTTCCCTTTTCGCGAAGAGTTATCACTGCAGAACGGATTAGTCTTTAAGGGTGAAAGACTAGTTATTCCCACAAGCGTGAGAGAAGACATGTTGACGAAGATTCATGCAAGCCACATCGGTATCCAAGGCTGTTTGCGCAGAGCGAGAGAAGTACTGTACTGGCCAGGCATGAGCAAGGATGTTGAAGAGTACGTTGCAAAGTGTGAAGTATGCAACAGCAAACCAGCAGCGCAAGCCAAAAAACCCATGATATGTCACGACATCCCGAGTAGACCATGGGAGAAGATTGCCGTTGACCTGTTTGAGCTGAATGGTACTGAGTACATGGTCACCGTCGACTATTACTCCAGTTTCTTCAAAGTTGACAGACTGACAACCAAGAAAGCAGAAGAAGTTATCAAGAAGCTCAAGGCCCACCTATCCAGGCATGGCATTCCGGATCAGCTGGTATCAGACAACGGGCAACCATTCGCATCTGCTAGCTTCCAAGAGTTCGCAAATACTTACAGCTTCGAACATGTGACCAGCTCCCTGACGTATGCCCAGTCCAATGGGAAGGCTGAGAATGCGGTGAAGACAGTCAAATCCCTCTTAGAGAAAGCCGCCAAGTCAAAGCAGGACCCGTACCTGGCACTGCTAGCCTGGAGGAACACTCCCTCGGAAATGCTCAGCACTTCACCTGTTCAGCGGTTATTCGGCAGAAGGACGAAGACACTGCTTCCAACTTCAAACGAGCTATTGAAACCGAAGATACCAGAGGACGTGGATCAGAAGATGAAGCTGCAGAAGGCGAAGCAAAGTATGCACTACAACAAAGGTGCCAAAGAACTAGAGGAGTTACGCCCAGGAGACGCAGTGCGAATCCAGCCTCAAAAGACACAGTTCGGGAAGAAGAAGGAGTGGACCCAAGCTAGAGTCGAAGGCAAAGTGGACATTAGGTCCTATCAAGTCAGGACAGAGGACGGACGAGCGTATAGAAGGAACAGGAGACACCTGAGGCGCACACAAGAAGCTATGTGCGACAGCGAAGTCGAGGTGTTATTGCCACCCAGAGCCCCAGCCAGCCCTGCAAACCCAGGTGCATGTGAGAAACTGTTGTCGGTACAACCTGCCACTTCAAACGTCACTGCGAGTAAGGGTACCCAGCAGAGCACAGCGCCAGTGCGGCAGGCAGACAAGCCAGAAGTTGAGCAACCGGCGTCATCTGAACAGAACAAAATGGCTTCACCACCTGTGATGACAACACGTAGCGGAAGAGTTGTCAGACTGTTTCTGTTTACTTTCGTGAAAGAAAGGGAGATGTAACGATATTAATCGTATTTTATTTAGCGTACACTTCCGGTCGTTATTGACGTCATCTTGTACCATGGTAACGGACCATGCTTTCCGGTTTTGCACTCGCTCGCTGTACGCAGAGTGATTAAAAAAGTTCTTCTTCAGCTACTTGGTTCTGTTTCACTGTTCTTCTTACAAACACGATACAGTTGTTATGCAATAATGTTCAAAACAAATAAGCTGTTTATAGTAAGTTTGATTTTTTTATGCACCAGGGTTCTGTTCCAATCTTGGATGGCACGTCATTAGCTGGATCATGGCAAATAGATGGTGATGTCTCCCTGCCTATTTGTAGTCCAATGTTTGAAGGCTGTGCTGCAGTTGTGAGGTTGGAAATTGGCAGTGGAAATCATATTTCTGTTAAACTGCATTTGGAATCGAAACTAAAGTTGCCATGTTTTGGTGTTTCTGTAAGGTTAGTGTGGCTGTGCCTCTTTCTTCTTTGACATATTGTCTACAAAAATCAATGTTTATGGATATTGAGTGTGTTCTGCTTATGCCACTCATCTATTTACTAGACGTTGAATGGTTTTAAGTTAAATTCTTGTACTGAAATGTTTCGACCTTGTTAGCAACCAACTTTTTTTTCACTGATTCTTTCATAATCTGAAGTCAAAATTTTACTAATTCTGGATATCAATTGATTCATTAATTCTATTATCATATTTTATATATCTTCGTCCACAGATTTTGTTTCCGAAGTGGAGTGGATAAAGTCAAGTTCAGTTCCCCAGAAACGTTATTGTGTCAATCCGCTGTTGCATGCGTTGAAATCAGTAATGCATTATCGGAAACTAACTTTTACCAAATGATTTGTAGCAGCAATCCCTGTGTTTTGGACTTTTTGCTGACTTTGTCTGTCTGATTCTTTGAGTGGTGTTGTCTTCAACTACAGAATAAGTGCTTTATGCTGACTCCTGAGTAATTTGATCTTTGATTTCCTTCAGTCGAGTTATGCAGCATACACTATTCTCAGCCAGGAGAAGGTTTTGTCAATGATGCTGGCTCCTGATGTAATTTTTATCAGTTGAGTAATGCAGCATGGATTGACCTGGAATTTTGTAATCCTTTCAGTTTTGGCTATTTCCACTTTTATTGTAGCTAATATGGATTGCAAATATCCTTGCGACAATGAGTCGAGTTGGTTACTCGATGACACCCCCTGTCTCTTAGTGTGCATATCATTTCCCACAGATTTAGTGACTGAACACATTTTGGAAAACACTGATCTTGCTTCAACCTTAATTCGTTGTACAGTGTGGACACTCAAACCATGAACAGTTGACATTTATTTTTACATTTTTTGTTGTGATTATCCAATGAGAGCTCTTTACATAGAAAAAAGGTTAAGCCTTGTGCCTAGTGGCCCATACCCATAGCATTAAGCAGCCAGGAGTATTTTTACTCCCCCCTGGATGGGATAGTGGTCCATTGCAGGATTACCACCCAGCATTATTTCACCATTACTCATTTATTCACCTTGGTGGAGAGGGGCTCCGTGAGAGTAAGTGTCTTGCCCAAGAACACAAAACAGTGGCCCGGCCAGGGCTCGAACCTGGACCCAGACCAATCCCGAACCTGGACCAATCCGGAGTCCAGTGCACTAACCATTAGGCCACCATGCCCCCTTTCAGCACCTAAGAAAGCTATTTTTCTGTTTATATGAATGGCTAGCATTGGATAATGGTAGAAACAAATGTCAACTGTTCACGGTTTGAGTGTCCTTGCTGTAAGAGAGATACTTTTTAGTTATATATTTGCTTCATTCATTTGTAGAAGTCATGCCATGTTGATTAATATGGGTAACCATGTGCTCACCCACACTTTTGACACAGATGAGGCAAAAGTTGCAATTGCCGATCTGTAGGTGGCAGCCGCTAGGGGGTCCTGAGAAAATGTTTGAAATCTAGAAGCTCTGAACACTATTCTTGTCGCATTCTTTGGGTAAGTATTCCTCCTCCGGAACTGATTTTGTTTTTCATTTTAGGGTAAAACCTAGAAGAGGCAACTGCCTCGTCTTGCCTCTTGCTAGCTACTTAATTACTGTAATCTAGTCTGGGGATCAACTTTTTAAACTAACCTTCAAAGAATCATAATTTTGCAAAAACGTGTGATTAAGATAGTGAACAAGTCCTATTATAATGCTCATACAGAATCTATTTTTAAGAAGCTTAACTTGCTTAAATTTCAAGATATTCATTTAATGCATCTAGGTCAGTTTATGTTCTCGTTTAAGAAGGCTATTCTCCCTCGAAAATTTGAGAACATATTTACAATCAACAACCAAATCCATTGCTACAATACAAGGCATGCAAATTCCTTTCGTCTTCCGTTATGTAGAACAAATATCCGGCAATTCTCCGTATTCTTTCAAGGTCCCAAATTCTTCAATTCTCTTTCACCTGAAATTTCGGGCACTTCATCACTGGCATCTTTCAAAAAAAAACTTAAAGCATATATTATTGATAACTATTAACTCTGTTTTCAAATAAGACTTGTCGTAAATTATCTAATATCAGTCATCTCGTGTTTATTGTGAGGGAACTTAAGCTTACAAGCCCCGTGGTTTTTTATTAGGTTCCCTTGCCATTTTGCTTTCCACCTTAACATATTATACTGTAGTTTTGTATTTTCATCGTTATCTGTATATTGAGCTGTTTTTTATTTATTAATCATTGTATTATAATTCTATTTTTGGCAAATCAAAAAAAATAAATAGCTAAGGCCTTACTAACCACCCAGAAAAATTGTGTTCAGTCACCTTAAATGATAAATGTAGATACATTGTTATTTCTCTTGAATTCCTCGATACAATCACCTAAGACATCAGGATAATATCCTCTAGGGTAAGAGGAGGGGACCAGGAAACCAGAAATATCTCTGTCAATCCCAAACTCCTTTTTATCCATCCTTTCCTTCATTGTGTGTACAATAAGTTTACTTTTTTTACACTACGTTTACTTGACAATAGTCCTGTTTGGAGTCAACCAAAACCGCTTACTCAGCTTGATTAGCTTTTTAGTTATTCTGAGTTGATTTTAACTTTTTTGTATTAATACATTATATTGGAAATTAAGTTTAACTTTTTAATTTGGTAATAAAGCTTGTGTTGTTGTTGTTGTTGCTGAATATCACGGCTAGAAGCTTCCATGCAGAATTAGTTTTGACCTAAGTGAAATATTCCCAAATACCATCTTGTTTGTGCTTTAAGCATTTTGCTGTTGGCATCTGTGAATGATTGAGACCAACCCGGCGCATTTGAGTTTCTTCTGTTTTTTGTCACCTGACTTAGTTCTCCCTAATCTGTCCTTTAAATAAAATTCAAGTTAATCCATATTCCAACGGTTTTTCTCTCTTTTTTTTGGGTGTTCTTTTTTTTCACTACTTCAAGAAGCTAGCTTAACTCGTTGTTACCGGTTAGTTGACTTTAAAGTTTTTACAATATAATTTGGTTTTATCAACTAGGTTGATAATGTCAATTGGCCACCGTAAAAAGATTCAAGAGTTGACGTTTCGAGCACTACCCCTTCGTCGGAGCGTTAGCCCTTCGCGGGGCTCCGACGAAGGGCTAACGCTCGAAACATCCGCTCTTGAATCTTTTTACGGTGGCCAATTGACATTATCAACCTAGTTGATAAAACCAAATTATATTGTTATACTTCCCACCGACGCAGCACCACAGTTTCTTTAGAAACTTACCCCCTCTATTTAAAGTTTTTAGCTTGCCTCTCCTCCGGAACTGGATCGATTTTTGTGCATTTTTCTTTTTTGTACTTGCCCCCTCAATTCCCTGCAAATTACAGCCGAACCTCGCTTGAAAGGACTATTATAGAGGGTCAGTGTTATAGAGTTTTCTTTAAAGGAAATGTATTAGAATTTTGTTGCTACATAGGAAGTGTCTATACCAGAGCGGTGTCCTTAAGAAGAGGTTTGACTGTATGTCGGCAAACAGACCTAATTAAAACAATAAATGAATAGAGGGGGTAAGTTTCTAAAGAAACTGTGGTGCTGCGTCGGTGGGAAGTATAATAAACTCTATTGTTTATTCCCCAGTGCCTCTTGCTGATGTTAATTTCTTTAGGCTGAACTTTAAAATATCGAAATTATTCATGTTATGGTCTTGTCCCGCGACTTGCTGCAGAGACTATTTGTAGAGCCCAGTTAACAATAGGACCTGTGGGAGGCACAGTGGCCGAATGGTTAGTGTGCTGGGCTCCAGATCGGGTGGTTTGGGTTCGAGCCCCTGACCGGGGCACTGCGTTGTGTTCTTGGGCAAGACACTTTACTCTCACAGTGCCTCTCTTCACCCAGGTGTATAAATGGGTACCGGGGTTAATGCTTGGGGTAACCCTCCCATGGTCTAGCAAAATTTCGAGTATTCTTTTAACCTATTTTACTCCAAACATTGTCTTTAATTAAATTTCTTTATGGAACCTTTCTTATCTTAAGTTTCTGGTGTTACATAAACCTATTTTATTTGACAAATAAAGAAGCCTAATCTGTGTATTATATTGTCATAAAACATGACGTGCATTTGAGAACACAAGGGAAATGTAGAAAACACGAGCCGCAGGCAAATGTTTTCTACATTTCTCTAGTACAAAAGGTAGTACTGAACATTCGCAGATCCTGTCTTTGGTGAAGTAAGCTAGAAAGTTGACTGATACCCGATTAAACACCAAAGCTTGAACACGTTTAAAAGCTGTTTAGTTAAACACGGTTTAAAATTGTCTTGTTCATAAAAGTTACCAACTGATGATTGTTTACTTCAAATTTGACACAATGAAAAAACACATTAGAACTTACTTGAATCCTATGTAAAATTCAGTCTTTCAGTCTTCGCTGCCAATTTTCATTTTGTCTAACCTGGTTTAACCCTTTCGTTCGCAATCGTACGAATTCGTACGATATGGTCATCTACCCGGTTAGGACTCCAGGGGACCCCTGGTAAAAATCACTGGAATTCGTAAACAACTATTATGGGATAGGTAAAGCACATGCTTTGATCGAAACCACTTTTTGCTCGTTGTAGTTGCTCGATTTCGACCGTTTCTTCGCGAAAAATTTTGTTTATCGAATCCTTTCCCTTTAAATATTGCGTCAGCGTGGATACCAATCGATGAAGTTGTACGACGTGTCTTAGAAGATGTTCCTGACGAAGAATTTTCCGATGAAAGCGAAGAAGAGCTTTCTGTTCACGAGGACAGTGAAAGCGAGGATCAAGGTTCAGGAGATAACCAGGATTTTTAGCGACTCTGGCGATTCAGACTTTGACAATCATGGCAACGGTATGTTTTTCGTTTGTTTACATGGGTTAGCAACCGTTTATATTCCGATGTTTTCGTATTGTAAGTTCTTACGTTCACAAAAGCGATGTTTACAGTTGTGCAGTGTATTTTTTGACTCGTCAATGAGCTACAAATATGTAAGACACTACTTATTTGTTTCTAGATGAAGAACCTGTGCGTGATCGTAGCCCACTTCGTCACAGTGATGATAGTGGATGTGAAAGAGGACGCGGAAGAGGACGCGGAAGAGCTCGTGGAAGAGGCCGTGGTAGAGGCCGTGGAATTGCAGGCCGTCCTCAAGATCCTCCGATTTTGTGGTCCAGAAATTACATCCCAAGTGCAGATAGGCCGTTTGGTGAGCCATCACCTGGTCCTACGCAGAGATATCCAAATGACTGTAGAGAAGGAACATTTTTCAGTGCCATGTTTACAGATGACATGTGGAACCTCATTGTAACTGAAACAAACAGGTACCATGACCAACAAGCCTCTGCTGAACCTCATAAACATAAAGGAAAATGGACACCAGTTAGCAAAGAGGAAATGGAGGCTTTTGTTGGAATTCTTATCTATATGGGAATAGTCAAGCTTCCAAGAATGAAGATGTACTGGAGCAATGACACTTTTCTTCATCAAGAAACTGTAAGTTCTGTAATGTCTCAGACTAGATTTCTGCAAATCTGGCGACATTTTCATCTTGCTGACAATAGCAGAGCAGTGCCAAGAGGTAGCCCTGGGTTTGATAAAATTTATCGAGTCAGAGAATTTCTTGATCTCATTTTGAGAAACTCTCAACGACTTTATAGACTGGGCAAGGAAATAACCATTGATGAGACCATGGTGCCACACAAAGGGAGACTATCCTACAAACAGTATATTAAAAAAAAACCGATTCGAACTGCTTATCAAGAATTTATGGGTGGGGTAGACCTGGCTGATCAGATTTTGCACAGTTTTACTGTCACAAGAAGGTCCAGCAAAGCTTGGAAAAAACTTTTTTATCATGGATTGGAAGCTTGTTTGCTAAATTCCTTTATCATTTACAAGAAAGTGAAGCCAAATCCAGTGGAATTCCTTTGTTACAGGTTAGCTGTTGTGCGACACTTGTTGGAAGGAAAATGCTTTCGTGGTCAACCTGGCCGTGTGCCAACCAGACCCCTTGCTGATGTGGATGCTAGAAGACTCAACAGGCAGTACCACTCTGTTGCTGTTAAAGAGAAAAGAAGAGAGTGCGTTGTCTGTGCAAAGATTGTATCAGTGCAGGACTTGAGCAAGAATCTCCAAAACAAGACAAACACTGTCTGCATCTCATGTGATCGCAAGCCCCTTTGCCTTCACTCAAAACGAAATTGCTGGGAGAAATGGCATTCCTCAGTGGAGTACTGGAGATAGTCTTGCCATTATATTTGTCAGGTTTTCCAGAAAGGAATCCCAGAGATGGGGAACCATTTACTTCTTTTGTATGCAAAAAAAACCTTACCTTACATGTACTTTCAGTATTCAGATTTTTGTTTTCGGGATCTGTTTTCTGAAGAAAGGGCTTTCTAAGACTTTGGATGGCCTCGTTTATTTTCTGATAGATTTCGTGTCTTTTAAGTGAGGTTTAAGTTCCCAGAAGGTCACAGTCATGAAATGTGGCATTTGACCTAACATTTGTGAATTGCCAGCTTGGACATTGACGGATAAAATCTAGCATAACTTGGGCTCTGGGAATGATAATTAGATAGAATAAAAAGCATTTGAATCTTCAAATCCCATTCTTGATGAAAAATAACCTCAATTATGTGTTTTGGTCACAGAACAATGAATTTTGAAAGCAACAAAAATATGAAACTTTTTTGTCTCTGTGGTACCTAAACTTATAAATATTTGGGAGGGGGTGATTTTATTGAAAGTATGCTCAAAATAAATACTATCTGAAAATATTTTTTTGCTGAGTAAAATGATATATAGTATATGGGGTGGTAAAGTTAATCGCAGACGAGCTATCGGTAATTAACTGAACTCCGTTCGAAGTAAATATTTGAGTCTTCAGGAAACTGCTAACGAAAGGGTTAACTAAACATGTTTTGTTGGTGTGTATGGGGCATAAGAGGTGAAAGGGAACGTTTTTCTAGCATTATGCGTTTAGTGCTTAGAATTCACTTTACGTTATCTTCGGTTGGCGCTTCATTGTTTCCACGCCCTATGGCATTGCCGCTTCAACGAGGTGCTACTTGACCCAACGCTTTGAATGCGTAGTTTACGTTAAAATCACTGTATTTGGGGGATTTTACCTGCAAAACAGAAAGAGCTGTGCATAATTAAGTAATTTAAACAAAGTTAAGTGATACGGTAAGTTACCTCGTAAAAACGATGCGCTTACAATTAGGCTACTTCCTTAAGTGTACGCTTAAGGATTCGTACTTGTTTTACGTGAGATCTTACGTAACTTAGTCCATTCTCTGAACACATTGTTAAGGCAAGGGAAAAATTCTTAATTGAGACAAAAGAATCGGTAAAGAAAAGTTGAAGCGAAAGTTAGAAGCTGCTGGGAACCACTAAAGTTTCAAACAGCCCTCTGAATTGCGTCTCCTGATTTACCAGAAATTAAAGAAATCATTTGTGTTGGTTTGTTTTTCCCTCTTGACTAACCGCAAATTTGGAATCATTTTCTTGCGTTTTTACGCACTGCAGCTGTTGTATCAGCTTTTCTGGTTAAAAACAAAGTTTTCTCTACGTGGCCCGCTTTGTGAAAGTGTGACTATTCTCCCGCTTTGTTGGCTAATGTTTTATCGTTTATACTTCCGACTTTTTACAGTGTGATTTTTTGCGCACCGACCTGTTTCTTATAAAGAGATATCGATGTTTTTATTACAGTGCGGCAGATTTTGTGTATCTTTTGAATGCAATAGCTCAGGAATCTCGCTATTCGTATTTTTCTACGTGCGATTACAACTTGTCTCGCCTTAAGTAACTGACTCTTTTTAGCGTCCCCAGCGAGTGTTCATTTTCTGTGTCGCAGATAACAAAGTGACGCCCCGCCCCTAGAGAATTGTCTTAGGGTTAAAAAGAGAAGTCACTTCTCACCGAATTTGTCAGTGGTTTTACTGCAGTTGGTGCCGCATCGTGCGTGAAGAGAGTTATAATCGGTAAGTTTCCTAGTGTGGACGGAGAAAACGGAACTTTTTGAAAACGCTGACATCATAACAATCGAATAATGTTGCTCGGACAATGTGGGCATGTTCTTGCATGTTCTTGCATTAAGCGTTTCTTGCGAAATCGAAGGCGAAACAATTTGAAAACGGTATAATGTGGACAGAAAACATTTTATCCGCTTTCGAAGCGAAAACGCCATTTTCAAATTTATCCGGCTTATTGTGGACATAGCCTTCGCTTGTTGTTGTTGAATTTCTAAGATATGTTTGCTCTATGCACTTCGGATGATGCTGGAAATCATTTTTTACGATTTAGACTACGTTTAGTTTGCGTTTGCTGTGATTAGTAAGATGGGAGATGTATAGCTGCGTTTATTCTCAGCTGTTGTATTATGCATGCCTCCTTGTAATAAGTCCTGAATTATATGTTTTGATTGTTTTGCAGTATTGTGAATTTAAGATGCCTCTTGACAGATCAAGACATAGGTGAGTGTTAGCCACATAGCTTTTTTCAGTCTTTTCAGTTTCTCTCCGAACTGAGTTGTGCGAAGTATTTTTGGATCTAATCAGCATTTTATGTTATTCGAATTCTGGATCATGTTCTGTGAGTTATCTAAATTTTGCTTGAGTTGTTTGTTTGTCAACGTTCCTCCGTATATCTGCCAAACCGCAAGTTTTTGAGTCTACAACTTTCATTCATCTAAACTCTAGAATGCTAACATCGCGCGGAGAAGCCCGATCACTATAATCTGTCAAGTTATGGTCTTGCTGAAAATATTTAGCGTTTACCTTCTTAACTAAAAGTTTTCCTAACAACAGCAATGATTGAAATATAAAGTATATTTTACCGACAATAATTTTTCTGAATTAACCCAAAAATCCATATTTTTGGGCGTCTTTGAAAATTCAGAAAATTTTTAGATGTTTGGCAAAATCAGTGAAAAGTCATGGAATTCCCACTTCCTTTCTCGAAAACATGGTGTGAAATGACTGATTTTGATATTGCTCACGTGGCGTATGCCGTGTCCTTATTAATTGTTGGAGAGCGAGTTCTGTTGCTTCTTCATTGCCATTTAACTAATCTAAGGCCAGGAAAATCGCACAAACGCCATTGAAAGGTTAGGTAATTGATTCGCTGTCATTGAAAGTTAGTTCCCTGAAGTTTTCTCAAAGCCATTATGTATTGATTGCGCGCATAAATTTAAGAGTTGCTATGTATGAAACAAACGTAACTTCGAACTCTTAGCATATATCAAGTATTGTTTGTTTGTAACGTGGTTGAATTTTGTTATCCCCGGTTTAGATAGTAGCGAAGAAAGAAGAGGGAAAGAAGAGAAACGCAAGAGGTGCGCCGCGAAACGCGGCGCACGCTCTACAATAAACGTCGTTTTGACAACAAAGGGAGGCGCAGTGGCCTAATGGTTAGTGCGCTGGACTCTGGATCGGACGGTCCGGGTTCGAGTCCTGGCCGGGGCACTGCGTTGTGTTCTTGGGCAAGACACTTTACTCTCACAGTGCCTCTCTTCACCCAGGTGTACAAATGGGTACCGGCGAATTTACTGCTGGGGGGTAACCCTGCGATGGACTAGCATCCCATCCAGGGGGGAGTAGAAATACTCTCTGTCGCTTCATGCTACAGAAACCGGGGATAAGCTCCGGCCTGATGGGCCACTAGGCCCGACAGCAGACTTACCTTTTTTTACCTGACAACGAAGACAGTACGTTATCATAAATAAGGCCTCGCGGACCGAATTGCATCCAACGCATAACTTAAGTTAACTCGGTTACGCCTCGACGTCAAATCTGCTCCGAACAAAACTCCATCATGGTAGAATTGTTCACTTAGCATTATTGTTTGATTGTCTGTCTTGGAAAATATTTCTCGGTGAAAGTTGACCCGTTTATTTTTTTTTTCTCGTTTTATTCTAAACTGCTTTTATGAACCCTTTTTTTACTAAACTGCTTTTATCAACCCTTTTCTTAGAAAACATTGCACGCATGGACCAAGGAGAGGATGGCCAAAATCCGCGTCGGCTGCGCGAAGGTAAATGGTATCCGGTCGTTAAATAATTGTTGAACAATTTTTCGGCTTTCTCTTGTGCGGAAAAATCTTCGAAGTGTCGAAAAATGACATCGTATGTTAAAATATTGGTAACTTCGTGAATTAATAACAAAGCATAATATCTGGAACGTTTGCAAACGAACTTGCAGGAATATTGCGAAGTAATGGAAGTGGATGAGAATTTCTCTGACTTTTTCACTCGTAGTCAAAGTAAATACAAACAACTTCTTCTCCAGTCGGCATCAATATTACGATTGTATAATTCCAAGGAAGCCAGTATACTAATGACACGGGCATCATTGGGATTGGGAATCCATTGTTGTCTTTATTTTGTGTATTTTTCTCAAACAGGTGAACAAATAGACCTCAGAAACAAACTCCGAATGAGAAAAGGTTAGCATTTTACCTTATAAGTGTTATTTATATGTAATAGATAACTGCTCGATCTTTATTTGCATCATTCGTATTCATGTTTTTGACTCGAGTTTCCGCAAAAAAAAAACACTAAAGAGGGTGCTTGCACTCTAAGGCTGAGTGCAAACGTTGTGCTCTAGCTATGCCCAAGAGAATTTCATCTTATATTACACATTGGAACTTATATTACATTTTTTGTTTACCTTTATAGTCAGATGCTTCAATTGTCGTGGCCAAGGCCACAAGGCCAGAGATTGCCCTTCGGCAAAGATTCGCCGGAGGCGAAGAGAAAACGTCGACAGTAAAACAGAAGAAGCTGAGAAGGGCGTGGTGATAGTGCACAATCACTATTACCACGACCAAAGTTATTCCAAGTTTTCTTAATGGTGGCGTCCTTAATTTGTTTTAATTTCCTTTCTCACTAAAGAATTGCGACAGAACATTTCTTATAAACATTATAAAATTTAAAAAAGGCTGAATTAAAACCGGTTTTAATTCAGCATGTCAGCTTTTTAAATTTTATAATGTTTATAAGAAATGCTTTGTCGCAATTCTTTATTGTGAAATGTTTTCCAAATTCACTTCTTTTTCTTAATTTCCTTTCTATGTTTGTTTGTTTGTTTTTATGTAAAAAATTGTAATTTTTCGTGCATGTTTTTATCATATTTTAAAAAGTATGGCTTGTAGCTTGCTGTAATCGTGCTTTATTGTCTTGCAATAGAAGGAGAAAAATGCTAAAAGTGGTGAAAGCAAAGAAATGTCAACTGAGAAGAAAAGAAGATTTAAAATTTCAGTTTGGATTGCTAGACATCCTGTCCAGAAATCAATTTTGATGAATTGCTATCCACTTCCATCCGTGTAATCCTGCACTGCTTACCCAAAATACCTTGTTCTCTTGTTCTTTGGAGTATTTTTATCAAATTTGTTCGTGTATTTGATGGCATTTGGCACAATGACATGGACATTAGAACAAAAACTTTATAACCAGGCTCCGGGGGAAGGGGAGGGGGGTACTCCTTGTAATTTTTGGTGGGGGCGTGCCGCCCGGATCGCCAAATCCAGACCCAATTTCAGACCAATGCATGCCATTTTCCGAACCCATTTTCAGACCCGGCCTCAAAAATCCATGCCCGTTTTCAGATCTGACCTTGAAAATATACACCCGCTAGGTAAAATCTGGCTGGAATGATATATTTTATAATTTCTCTTTCGCTTTCATGAGTTACTTGTCCCAGTTACTGAGAAGAAAAATATGTTTATAAGCTTTCGTAAAAGTTCCCCCAAAAACATACCCAATTTCAGACCATAAAAGCCAAAATCTATACCCGTTTTCAGACCAAACCGGCTCAAAAACCATACCCTTTGGGGTGGCACATACCTAATATAGGGGAGAACCACACCCTCGGGAACGAGGCGTGACAGTGTCTCTTTCTTCCCTTTGAAAAATTCCTTTCTGGTTTCTTTCGTCGATTTCGTTACTTCTGTCTTCGTTTGGTTAAATTTTGTCATAAAATTACGTTTGTTAGCGAAAAACCGAAAACCAGGCCATTGCGCAACTGCCGGAGCCTTCATCGTAGACATTTTTTTTGGCTTGCCGTTTTCGTTTTGTGCCTTTTCTCCTTCATCAAATTTGTCTTCACCGGAGCCCGCGATCGTTCTGGTCTGTGACAGGGATCTGCACAGGGCGCAGACCAGAACGGCTGAGCCCTAAGACGTCTGCGAAGGAGGCTAGGTGGACGAACAAAGATTTTCCAGTTAGGACAATCGCCTTTCTTTGTACATTTCTTTTACCGTTTGGTGCTCAAAACACTAAATCATTTGGTCTATACCGAGAGCTTTTAGTCAGCAAAGAAGCCCACCGCACACTGATATGATATACCGGGATTTTAATACCATGTGATTAAATAAAGCGGGATTATTATGTGGGCTTATCACAAAAATAAAAATCCTCTGGCACCCAGGAAAAATGATCCGTCAAATATTTGATCACGTTTACACGGTCTGAGTAACAGAGGTTTATCGCGGCACGGGGTAAACAGCTTTGCAAACTAGACATGCTGGGAATACAAGACACAGCAATCGGCGATCAAGCAGATGTGTACGAAGAATTCAAGGAGCAATTAACTCGAAGTGCGGAGGGCTGGTACGAGACAGGGTTGCCCTGGAAGGGAAACCACCCTCCTCTACCCAACCACAAGGCGGGAAGCTTGAAACGACTGGAAAATACCGTTCGAAAACTGGAGAATCAGGGTCTTTTAGAGCAGTATGATGCTATCATCAAAGAGCAACTTGTTGAAGGGATCGTAGAGCCAGCCAAAGAGCAAGTGGTGGGACGAGAGTTTTACATACCGCACAAACCCGTGATCAGAGAAAGTGCTGAGAGTACTAAACTTCGAATTGTCTATGACGCTTCAGCTCGGGCGTATGACAAAGCACCCTCACTCAATGATTGCCTTCACGCAGGTCCACCCCTTCAAAATCAGCTGTGGTCAGTGATGGTGCGAGCAAGATTTCACCCCATACTTACAACAGGTGACATGAAGCAGGCGTTCTTACAAGTCAGGATCCGCATGCAGGACCGTGATGCCATGCGCTTCCACTGGATCGCTGACCCTGAGACGAGACGCGTGGAAACTTTGCGATTTACGAGAGCTCTGTTCGGGCTTTCATCATCCCCATTCCTGCTAGGGGGAGTGATAAAGCAACACTTGGAGAACTGTCGCAAAGCCTACCCAGAGATTGTGAACGAAATTGAGAAGAGTTTGTACGTGGACGATTTGATCAACGGCGGTCCTACTGTGGAAGTCGCTAAACAAGTCAAGGAGACTTCAACCGAAGTATTTGGTCAAGGGGGATTCACACTTCACAAGTGGCACTCGAACGCCACGGAGCTAGACGCAGTGAGTGCAAATCAGAGCAGTGAGACGCAAGAGACCTACGCAAAACAGCAATTAGGCGTTCCCCAGAGGGGGAAGGGGGCACTCCTTGGAGTTCCATGGGACAAAGAAAAGGACACTATCGAAGTCAAGTTCCCTGTTGAACGTGTCCAGCCCACCAAGAGAAACTTACTGACGAAGCTAGCCAAAGTTTACGCCCACAACACTAAGTGGGAAACTGCTTTACCGCAAGACCTGTGAATTGAAGATAGCATGGGACGCAGAATTGCCAGAGGAACTAGTCAAGCAGCTGAGACAATGGGAGAAAGGTTTGCCTCCAAACATAACCGTGCCCAGGCCTCTCACGGCGCAACGAGAGAAAATAACCAACATTGACCTGCACTGTTTCGGTGACGCGAGTGGTAGAGGGGTTTCAGCCGCCTTGTACGCTGTAGTCACACAACCATCTGGGGTCAACGTTGGGCTTGTAACTGCGAAGGCAAGATTGGCAAAGCAAGGCCTGAGTATCCCCCGACTGGAGCTGGTTTCTGGTCATATGGCTATTAATCTCATAACCAATACAAGAGACGTGCTGGAGGGCTTTCCTGTCGGTGAAATGTTCTGTTGGCTGGACAGTACAGTCGCCTTGCACTGGATACGAGGAGCTGGGGATTACAAACAGTTCGTCAGCAACCAGGTAAGCAAGATCCAACAACATTCAAACGTAAAATGGCGTCACATGACGAGCCAAGAGAACCCTGCAGATCTGGGAAGTCGTGGTGGTAGTGTGCAAGGGGAGAAGCTATGGTGGAGAGGACCCAAATGGTTAGCAGAGAAAGAAAGCTGGCCATGCGATATCGTGACGAACAGCACTCCTGAAAGCCAAGTAGAAGCAAAGGTGACCCGAGAAGTATTTGCCAGAGCCCGAGAAGTGACAGACGAGTTTGACGTGCTGCTAGAGAAGTTTCCTCTGTGGAAAGTGTTGAGAGTTTGCGCCTGGATTTCGCGTTTTGTGAACAACACCCGCAAACACAAAGAGCAGAGAACACATGGCCCCCTAACGACTGACGAGACAGAGAAGCAAACACTTTTCTGGGTGGCACATGCTCAAAACAGCGCAAAGGGAAGCGAGAAATTCGAAGAAGAGCGACTGCAGCTGAACCTGCAAGAAAGACAAGACCGGCTACTGGAGTGTCACGGAAGAATCCAGGGAGATTATCCCATTTATCTCCTGGACCGCCACCCCTTCACAGAGAAGCTAACAATGGTTTTTCATGAGGCCACCCTCCATGGGGGAGTTGGACTCACACTAACAAAGGTGCGCGAACGGTACTGGATACCGAGACTGAGACGACTGGCAAAGAAGGCGATCAAGAAATGCTACAGATGCAAGAGATTCCAAGCGGTCGCACTAAAGAGCCCACCTCCTGGGAATTTACCAAGAGATCGAACTGAAGGAAGCGCAGCATTTCAAGTGGTCGGTGTCGACTTCGCTGGCCCTCTGAAGTACCGAAAGGGGAAGAAGAACGAAGGCAAGGCGTTGGAGACCACAGAATTCATAACAAGTTTAAAGAGGTTTATCGCGCGGCGTGGACGACCAGAGAAGATCTACTCCGACAATGGAAAAACGTTTGTTGGCACCGCAAACATCCTCAGGACCATTATGAGTGATGAGAAAGTTCACAACTACCTGGCGAAGCAGAGAATAATGTGGCAATTCAAGCTAAGCAGAGCTCCCTGGTGGGGAGGACAGTTCGAACGCCTAATCGGACTGGTCAAACGAGCGCTGTACAAGTCTATTGGTGGAGGCTTGCTGACATGGGGAGAGTTGCAAGACGTTTTATTAGACGTCGAAGTCGCACTCAACAGCTGCCCCCTTAGCTACGTGGAGGATGATCCACAACTACCAGTTCTCACCCCCTCACCACAACGAGGCATAGATACAAGTTCTTCTTTCACGACTTGCTGCAAATCTGCATCTCGAATGGGAGTATAGGTCATAAATGAAGGAGGTATATCCATATCATTTGCTCTTCTGTGTATCGTCCATCTTGAGACACCAATCATGTTAGCAATTCTGGTCCAAGAAAAGTAAAAGGAACGCAAAAGCATAATTTGTTCCCTGGAAATTTCATAAGCAGGACGACCAACAGAGCCAGTACGTGTAACAGGAGCCCTATAGCAGCTAGGGGTGAAGAGAGGAAGTTCCCTGAATAGATCCTCAATTAATCTGAGCTCTCTGGCAAGATTTCTAAGGTCAGTCAGATCACGCTGTGAGAACTGTGGCAACCTTTCAACAAAGGTTATCACTTGGTGCATGTGACGAATCGCACCGCCCAATCTAAGGAGTAAATGATCTGCATTCTCCCTGTCCAAAGGAGAATCGCGACACCTATTTAATTCCTGCAACAACGACAAAACAGATGCAACAAACTGTTGCAGTTGCCGGTTGGCATCGGTCCTATATAAAATATTGGCAGAAAATATCAAGATTACATAAAGTATGAATGTCAACATTTGTAATGAAAGCAGCATGCACATCTTTAATTTTAATAGGGCAGGTAAGTGGAATGGAAAGAGAGCTAGTAATTAAAAGTAGTTGCCTATTCCATTCGAGAGTCAAACCAAACTTAATAGTATGACACTATTCACTGGTTTACTTTTCGGAAAGTTATAGTTGTATCAGTACAGCACAGCAGCAGATTCAAAAGGGAAAGCAAAGAGGAACCAGGAAAAAATATACAATGGTTATTCCCTTGTGCACCAAAAACACTGGGACAGACTTTTTCTTCAACTACATGATAAAGTATCTGCGAAAATGTAACTTCAATTGGACATACAGTGTACATGTAACATTTGATAAACTCTGCTTACTCATCATCAACTGTATTTTGCTCATATCTTTGCCGGTGACCTTCCACAAATAAAATGATTGAGCCACCATAACTTAGCTTAAATAAACTGTAAAACACACAGATTGGTAACAGCGAATACAACATGCAGTATTCCGTGAACATATTAACCGTGAATACACGCAACATGAAATCAGATGAAATGCAGCCTGGCTCAACAGCTATAAATCTCACCTTTCGACATGAACCACGCACAAAAGAAGGATAAAGACAACCGAGATCGTTGAAGGCGCCATGATAAATCTATTGTAAGCCAGTAACAAAATGTAGACTAGTCTCGAAGTACAAAAGATGAAAATGGCCGCTTGATCTGAAGTTCGCACTTGAAGAGAAGAGCGAAAACTGGGAAGGAGTTGTGAGCGAAATTCGTGTTACATGGTATAGCCATAGCAACCGATCAATTTCGAGATTCGAGTTACATGGTTTAGCCATGGCAACGATCTATTTCGAGATAGTATTTCCTGTTATAGCCATGGAAACCAATACAATTTCAAGATAGTATTTCATGATGAACGGATCACGTTACTTATGTCGAGCTATGTCGATGCCTTTCGACACATGAGTCGTAATGTGTCGAAAAGGGATTTTGCTACACATGGCACGCCATACACCAGAAAGCTTGTTCCATGTTTGGTTTTTAGTTTGTTATTTTTAATTAACATTCTAGTTTCACTTACTTCTGATTACTTCTTCTCAAATGCAATATACATACAAGTGTTATATGGACAGATTGGCACAACCATTGCACTGAAACAAATGCTTTCTTGAAAAGTAATAATAACATATATTAATTTGTTTTAATGTAGATCATTCATGCAACATTCCTGGTTGCAAAAAGGTTTTGGTCCTCGATGGAAACATGAAGAATGCACGTCAGGTGTGCATGTTAAAGCATGTTGGAGAACTTCATTTCCCTGGAATGCCTGGATCAATTGTAGTTGGTGAGTACACTACTCTTGGCGTGTGTTAATGTAACTTTTTGAATGATAATAAACTATTAATATTAATATTCATATTAATCCTATTGTTGTGTTTCACAAAAAATAAAATTTAGTTTTCAAGCACATTTGCCTTGCGTTCATTATTGGCTTTGGTTTTACGATCTCACTGTAGTATCATGGGGTATCATTGGTGATGCAAAGGGCATGAGCAAAAAAATCAGGCAATGGTTATTACGTGTGTGAAAATGCTGGGTAAAAAATTATGTTAACCAACAACAGGCACTTGTTCACTTAAAATGATTACACCCCCACTGTGACCCAATCAATAACCAATCTAGAAATTTGGGTTAAATTGCATTTTACTGTAATTAATTATTCCAAGTTTAGTTTCTGTTTACCTGCTGTAACCTAGTTGATACAACATATTAAATTGAAATTGTATAATATTTGCCAACAGGTTGTCAAAATACACCTGCAAAAGGAAAACGATACTGCTCTGACCATTGTGGTACAGCAATGGTTTTTAGAGATGACGAAAATGATCAAGACACCAACCTAACCAAGCAGCCCCAAAGTGAGCAATGTGGTTCTTTAATTGTGAAGATTTTGAATGACTTGCAAACACGACAAGGGAGTAAATATCAGGTAGACAAATCATTTGTACTCCAATACTGTGGTGTTTATTTTGTAATTCAATAAAAATACAGGGTTTATAAAATAACAAGGATATGCTTTTGAGTCCTCCCTATCTTTTCCTAGTGGCAACAGTTTATTTAGAAAAGTATGTTGGCAATTTTTTAAGGATAATTTTTCATTCCAAATTATAATTATGTGTTTATTTTGTGGATCTAACATATGATCTATTACTAGGGAATGTGGGCTGATGGATGAACCAGCTGGGTGAAAAGGGAAAACCTTCCGGCAAAAGTTTTAGAACACTTGGAAAATGGGGAAAAGTACAAACAGCAACCTGTGTCAATAAATGAACTTGGCCAGATGCGTCTGCAATTTACACAAGTGTCCAAGAATGTACAAGTTGCTGAAAATCGTATTGTTGAAAGGTAACAATAATGGTTAATAACTACATTTGCAAACTTCATCTAATTACAAGTTCCTTCACAATTCCAAAAAGTATGGTCTTGTTTTAAACAAATAGCTGAAAATCATTGTTGGCTGTTAACATTGCTGTGCAGTTTGCCACATCAGTGTAAAGGCCAGTTAATGCTAATACTGATTTTTGTTACTGTAGTACTGGATTTGCAATCGAGCATGATGAAGATCGTGTTGGCAATTTGTCTTGTGGCACTGAAAAGGGACGTCACAAAGCGAAGAACCACCGAACAGCAGGTAGCAGAAGTATTAAACAGACAATGAACCTTGCACCATGTTATGAATCAATAAGAAATAGACACTTAAAGTTGGATTAGATTCCATGTAATATTGAACAAAAATACTGATTCAACAGGGGAAAGAAACTAAAAGGAAAATTAATTCCATACACTGATTGTGTGACGAGAAGGGGTTTAGCCAAACATTTTATTCAACGACAAGTTATCTATTCCTACAAAAAAACTAACATCCACGACATTTTGATGTGTCCATAACGTCATTAAAACTAGGTTTTTTATATACTAAGAGGAACAATAAGTGATGAAAAGAATTTTTAATGATTATTAATGTGTTTTATTGTCTCTAAAACAGGAATTTTTGCCATTGCAAAACCTTGCTCTATAGTTGTGAGCTTAAAAGAATTATTTGTGGCGGAAAGTAAACGGCAAGTTTACGCACAACTTCATGGGCTGCTTCAAAATCCAGAAATGAACAGCATAGGTATGTTCAAAACACACAAAATCCCAGAGGAGAAATAGGAAATAAGTCAAGTAAGTCAATGTAACAACGACTCTTTCTTTGCTAGCTCATGTGAAATTGCTATATTATTGAGTACAAAAGATACACTTAAATTTTATCTTACTTATTAACCAGTCATTTACAACTTAAGTTTGTTACAATTGGCCACCTTTGCTATACTACAATTTAGCATGGTAGTGAGGCCTAGAAGACACAAACAAATAAAAAAAGGGTGTTTAACAATGTCTTTTGATGTGTCCTCTAGACCTTGCTATCAAGCAAAATTTTAATATAATGAAATTGGCGTATTAGCTATACCAGACAGAATCCATACCCTTCCCCACCCCCCACCCCTCATGTAACACCCCACTGTAACATGGATGATGCTAATCCTCTAAATGTTAGCCATAATTGGAAAGAAATGTATCAAGGCATAAAGGAAGTCCATGGTGATAGGACAGTGTGGGTCATGGAAATGACATTGTTGAGGTTAAGGATGGAAGGATGGTTCTTTTTGTTGCTTAACTCAAACACAGCAAACGTAAATCACTGCAATGATTTTTTTTCTACTGTAGCATATAACATGAGTGCAAGATATTGACATAAATTTATCCTCTATTCCAGAAAGCATTTGTTATGACGACACCGAAGTGTGTGAACAACTATTCTCATGGCTATCGAAGTTTACACACATTAGCAAACACATGAATCGATGGTGATTTTTATTTGTCATGTTGTATGTGGTGGACAGCCACAATGAAGATGTAAATACAAAGGCGATTTTTTAAATGATTCATATTCGACATGTATTTTGCCGCATAAAGTTAAGAAAAATGTAAATGTTTAAGTACTACTGCAATGAAAAAAAGCTGTTCTTGTACAGTTCCAATTCAAATTTTATATTTGGCAAGTTTAGAACGAGGAATATACATGTATATTGTATTCATCGCTGGTATTTTCCACGTTTAGAACGAGGAATATACATGTATACAGTATTTGCCGACTTTCCTTTTCTAGCAAGAATTACAAAACGCACGCGAACACGCACTTAGAGTACATGTTAAAGAGTGACTGAATTTGTTGCGTTTCGGCTTCTTCAACGCGGCTTGAAAGCATGCCTGGTATTTTCCACGTTTAGAACGAGGAATATACATGTATACTATATTCATGGCTGGTATTTTCCCTTCCAAGCAGAGATTACGAATCGCACTCGTGCGGTTCGGGTTCATTAACACAACTAGAAAGCATGTCTGGTATTTTCCACATTTAGAACGAGGAATATACATGTATACTGTATTCATCGCTGGTATTTTCCACGTTTAGAACGAGGAATAGACATGTACAGTATTTGCCGACTTTCCTTTTCGAGCAAGAATTACGAAACGCACGCAAACACGCACTTAGAGTACAAGTTAAAGAGTGACTGAATTCGTTGCGTTTCGGCTTCTTCAACGTGGCTTGAAAGCATGCCTGGTATTTTCCACGTTTAGAACGAGGAATATACATGTATGCTATATTCATGGCTGGTATTTTCCACTTAGAATTACAAAGAATGTACATGTCATCAGTATTCTCTTCAAAGCAGGAATTACGAATCGCACTCCTTCAACACAGGTAGAAAGCATGTCTGGTATTTTCCACATTTAGAACGAGGAATATACATGTATGCAGTGTTCATGGTATTTTCCATATTTAGAACGAATAATATACGTTTATACCGTATTCCCTTCCAAGCAAGAATTAAGAGCCGCACGACTACACTCTGTTGGTTTAATGAGATGCAAGAATTGTGAATCGAACGAAATGAACGATCCGTTAACACACACACATGGCCTCCGATTTAATGAGATGCACGTCGGACAAAATGAAAGCTATTCGCTCCGTGCGAAATGTACGGACCGTTGATTGCCCTTTTCGTTCTGTAAGAAGGGATGACGATCCGTTTGAAATTTACGGAGCGTAGAACATTTAAACGATCCGTACGAATCGAACAAACTGAATATGACTTCAACGGATCGATACAGTGCGGGTGTATTGGACATGACTGGAGAAGGCATCAGACTGCAGAGTAAAATGAACGGAATGATGAGCTTGTAGGGTGTTGTCTGAGGCGATCTGGTTTCTAACAGATCTTCTTAATGCGTTGGTCACTTCACGAACGAGGTCATCACGAGTGGTCGCTTCGCGATTTTGATGGAGCGTGGCCTGGTACCTCTGCCTGTCCAGTACATTTCTCCATGTTCTTCACGGTCCAGCAAGACGAAGCGTGAAATCAAGCAGGGGAACACCACCACCCACTTGATGCTGCGCAGAGATGCCGTCTACGGATGGATCAAAGACCCATTGGTCATCATCACCCTCCATCATAAAGGCGAGCAATGGATCATGGACCCACTCGTCATCGTCATCAAAGTAGGAACGCTTTTTCCTATGAATAGAGCGGGCCGAACCCAAAGGTTCGCTCCGAATAGAATGGACCGAAGCTGGAACAGAATGAGAGCGAGTTGGATGTCTAGATTTAGGTGTTGAGGATGGACTCAATGATCGTGCTCTCTTGAAAGATGCCATGACTCACACACGTGTAGGGTAAATGTGAGTCAGAGCATTTCGTCATAACACACCCCTAACACACATGCCCTCCGAAGAGGTTGGCTTCCCCTCGCGGGAACCTCAACAACATCAACGACAAAAGTATTTAACAAGCAAATCATTTCATGATGTATTATAATCAAGATTGCATCATGAGAGTAAGTCTAAGAAATAATATGTTGCACTTACGTTTTTGATCTCTCCGTCTTGGTGCCGCTAATGGAATGAATACTTGATAAAACACACATGCTTTTTATACCGTCAGTCGGATCGAAATGCACACGGTTCGAAAATCCTGGTCTCGCATTGGTTCTCTGAAAAGCACCAATCAGCTATCCAGAAAAGAACCAATCACAGAGAAGGTTGTAGGTCGCGCAAAGAGTGTGAGCTTAGACTTTGGTCGGATCGAAATGCACCAATCAGCTCGGTGGAAAAAGAACCAATCACATTTTCAAATCATATCGACCGTTAAGAGTTAAAGGTTGAGTCACCGTACGATCATGGCTGGAAAAAGACTACGTGAAGAAGAAGAAGCCAAGAAGGAGAAAAGACCCATGATGAACGAAGAGCTATTGCTGAGATACCAGTTATTCTGTTTCCCCAATGAAGTTTTGGAGATGATAAAAAAGGAATTTTAAGTATACTAATCTGTCACTATGCGTGCTAATTCGAGTTAAGTGAAAACTAGTGCCTTAGGCGTCTTCTAGGTGACAGTATACGTGCGCAAAGGTAATTTTTCAATCATTTTGTCTGTGTACGTGCGCTTAAGTAATTTTTTAACCATTTTGTCAGTGTACGTACGCTGAAGTAAATTTTTCAACTAGTTGACAGTGTACGTGCGCTTAGTCAAACGAAAACATGTGCTTTATGCTGATGTGTAATCTGTTTCGTCCCTAGTGTAAAGATAAAGATTGCAGAAACGAATCGCATGGGCTGGGCTTATAAATCCAGAACCGAAGAGAGATTCCCTTATTCAGTAAGTATGAGTTTTAATGTGTTGAAAATTGGCGGTCCCAATTCTAATTTGTTCGATTTTCCCTATAGATTACCACCTCAAGAATGTCATGAGATCATCATCAAAACTCGATGGCCCTTAATTTATAATTGTCGCGCTTGTGAAAGATTCCGTCTTAACATTTTTCCAACCTCATTAGTTTGTATCAATTGTCCTTTTTACGTCGCTCTCTAATCTTTTTGAGGGGGTTTTTACAGAACTCAATGGCCTCTCTTTTATTTTTGTCACGCCTGTCATGGATATAGTCTCTGTTTGTTTTCCATCTCTTTGAGATGTTTAAAATGTCCCTTTGAGCTCGTTTTTTAATTTCCCTCTAGTTTACAAGGAGAAGAATGTCAAAAGTTAATCTTCGAACATCGCTGGCCTTCCATTTATTTTTGTTATGCGTGTAAAACATATAGTCTCTGCATGTTTAAATTCTCTTTATTTTGTTTTAACTGCCCTTTTGAGCACGTTCAACTGTAAAACATTTCAGAGCCGTACACGACTTTTTAATTTCAACATTTTTCCCTCTAGTGCCCAATACAAGGGATGTCACCTATTTCTTAACAAAGCTCGTCGGAATGTATCTTATTTTTGCCCTCATTTTCGTCTAGTTTAAGCCCTGACGAATGCCAAGGGAATATTTCACAAATACGTTGGCCTATAATGTTTTATTGTCATAAATGTGAGGAATATTATTTTTTCGTCTATCCGCAATTGTTAGTGTGAATCAACTGTTTTTGTAAATGCAATTTCGCTTTTAAAACTTTTCACATCGGTTGTCAATAACACAATTTTTTAGTAGTGAACCATTGTAATTTTCATTTCGTAATATTTTATTAGTGAACCATTGTAATATATTGAGCTGTCATGAATTAAAACGTGTATTGTCACTTTACATGTGTCTTTCACTGAAGTTGAGGGTTGGAGGGTTACACGTATGTTATCATCCACACCCAATAAGCGACATTCTACCATGCTACAATATCCGTATGGGAAATGGCAATGAAATCCACAATTCGGTAAAGGTTCAACGATTGTGTTTAACAAAATATCAAATCTAGGACAGCCGTTGGATTCTAAATTAACGCTGGGAATATTCAAGCTATTTAACAAGTCCCTTTCCACGTGTCCTCCCTTACAAGCAACCACATTTAACTTCTCTGTCTTATAAGACTCATACAAATTCAATAAAGTGGATGTCAACAGCGACTGCGGGAGAGCTTGTTCGTCTCTCATGGGTGAAAATGTCAGACCATGCACATGATGTTTCACAAACCACGCAGTTTTCTTGTCTTTGGGGATAATTCATCCCATCTCATAGGAGAGTAAAAGGCCACTCGTCCATGATCTCCAGTCCATACATAATAGCCCAGTTCCCTGACAACAAACTTGTTTTCAACCACGACTCCTTCCAAATCCAATACCATGCATACATTATGACAAGACCCTGTAGGGATGAAAATGAGGCTTAGTTCCACGTTCGATCCAGGCTCTCGCTCATCGCCCCATTGAAAAAAAATCACATTTGGTGGGTTGACGGCACATGAAGTACATTCTCCCAGGGTTCTTTTCGGACTTGGAGATGCGTAACACCGTAGGGCAATCGCAATAACACGTCATCGGTTTTTGCAGGTAGAAATCATGCAGCATTGGTGTGACAGCGATCTGGTTTAAATAAGTGGGGGAATCCTCCACACCCGTAAACTAGGCGAAAGAGAAGCTTTAACGGTTTTGAGATCGGGGCAATCAACCTTTTCACATGCACGACGATATTTTCCCTCCCATGGATGGTTGTCAATATCTTCATGATCGTACCCAGTGTCACAGTCATGGCACTAATAACATTTGGACATAAACTAAAAGAGTTGCATCCATGGTAATGTACCCTCGCCTTCATCAGTAAGATCTGTTTGTTGGCTGGAGGGCCTTTGAAGATAATACACTGTGGTCTGTTGACTGACATGACTTTGATTTGGCATCCTGGAAGTACTGCTTGAAACTTGAGGAGCTCCACTACACCACCAGTCGATGTAATTCTCTAGCCAACCTTTCTTGAACTGGACATCCCCGTTTTAAATTATTGTAGTCTGGACCACGCGCCCCCTGGTCCACGAAGGCATGCATCGTAACAATGGCACGGGCGCAGCAAAGTTCATCATCGTTCTTGATGTTTACCAGTGATTTCTTTAAAGATAAAAGCATTATCAGAGCGCAAAATCCAGGCTTGACCTTTCTTAGGCTACCACTTCCACGACCAGGGGTGCGAATGAAGGTGGTCTCCATTGTAAACGAGTCGTCTGCTTCAAATTGTTAGTTAGAATCGAGTTGCGAGGCGAGCTTCTGCAAGTAAGCATCTAGGTGCAGGCTTCCATTATCAAATTCTTCAACAGTAAAAGTTGTAGATTGATAAGCATGCGAGAAAGCATCGGACTGCAGAGTAAAATGAACGGAATGATGAGCTTGTAGGGTGTTGTCTGAGGCGATCTGGTTTCTAACAGATCTTCTCAACGCGTTGGTCACTTCACGACCGAGGTCATGACGAGCGGTCGCTCCGAAGAGGTTGGCTTCCCCTCACGGGAACCTCAACAACATCAACGACAATAGTCTTTAACAAACAAATCATTTCATGATGTATTATAATCAAGATTGCATCATGAGAGTAAGTCTAAGAAATAATATGCTGCACTTACATTTTCGATCTCTCCGTCTTGGTGCCGCTAATGGAATGAACACTTGATAAAACACACGTGCTTTTTATACCGTCAGTCGGATCGAAATGCACACGGTTCGAAAATCCTGGTCTCGCATTGGTTCTCTGAAAAGCACCAATCAGCTATCCAGAAAAGAACCAATCACAGAGAAGGTTGTAGGTCGCGCAAAGAGCCAAGCCAAGAAGGAGAAAAGACCCATGATGAACGAAGAGCTATTGCTGAGATACCAGTTATTCTGTTTCCCCAATGAAGTTTTGGAGATGACAAAAAAGGAATTTTAAGTATGCTAATCTGTCACTACGCGCGCTAATTCAAGTTAAGTGAAAACACGTGCCTTAGGCGTCTTCTAGTTGACAGACATGCGCAAAGGTAATTTTTCAATCATTTTGTCTGTGTACGTGCGCTTAAGTAATTTTTTAACCATTTTGTCACTATACGTACGCTAAAGTAAATTTTTCAACTAGTTGACAGTGTATGTGCGCTTAGTCAAACGAAAACATGTGCTTTATGCTAATGTGTGATCTGTTTCATCCCTAGTGTAAAGATAAAGATTGCAGAAAGGAATCACATGGGCTGGGCCAAGATAAATGACCTCACAGAACTTATAAATCCAGAACCGAAGAGAGATTCCCTTATTCAGTAAGTATGAGTTTTAATGTGTTGAAAATTGGCGGTCCCAATTCTAATTTGTTCGATTTTCCCTCTAGATTACCACCTCAAGAATGTCATGAGATCATCATCAAAACTCGATGGCCCTTAATTTATAATTGTCGCGCTTGTGAAAGATTCCGTCTTAACATTTTTCCAATCTTTTTACGTCGCTCTCTAATCTTTTTGACGGGGTTTTTACAGAACTCAATGGCCTCTCTTTTATTTTTGTCGCGCCTGTCATGGATATAGTCGTGAGCGATCAGGTGATACGGAAGCTACGACCCCATAAGAGTAAGTTACGCGAGTTGGCGAAACGCAAACACTCTGTGAAACGACGTAGAGAACATCTAATAACTCAACAAGGGAGCAGTTTTTGGAACGGATTATGCCACGTCTTCAAAGCATGTCACTACAAGAACAGAGGGTGAACCTGTATAAGCAAACCAATGCGTTTTTGGTGAAGCAGATGAAAGACTTGAATCAACGTGTCAAAGAGTTGAAGGAATCAAAGACAATGTGGGAAGAAGCTTACAACAACATGTACAAGGAATTCATGGCTTTAAAGCGAAGTCCAGAACTTTTGTGTGTCAATTGCAGGTGGCTACGTACCCAAACACCTGAAGGCAAAACGTTTGAACCTTGCTGAGAGTGTGGTGAAACGTGAGAGGGTTTAAGGAAACCAGTCAATCATTGGAAATCCTTGTACGAAAGGTTGACCGAAGATGACAGAGGAAGTGGTTATGATACCGTCTGGTGAATTTGATCGATTGACGGATTCTTACAAAGGCAAGTTAACGCAGAGCACCCTCTTGAACAAAGCGGCTCGATTGTCTGCTGAGAAACAGTTACTGGAGAAATACTTACCTCCTGGCGTGGCGGTGAAAAAAATTAAACCATTGGCGAAAGAAGTGAATAAACTCGGACGACGTATAAGACAAGGACCTGTCACTGTTAGGGATGGGCCAGACGACGAGGAGGATGTCCTTTTGTGTGCACCCTTGGAAAATCTATTTAAACAAATGGTCAAAGCAACAGCAGTTAAAAAGGAATCTGCAACACAATCCGCATCAGTTCAACCCGAGAAGAATGTGCTACACCATCCCCATCCCCCTCAAAGTCTGTGAAGCAAAAACTAGCTGTGGGCTCCTACATTCCACCAACAAAGAGGAAACGACTCCTTCCTACACCACTTTATAAAATACCCGCAGACGTGTAAGAAAAGAAAAAGAAGAAGAAAAAATCTGAAGTCGAGAAGTTAAAAGCAGCACCTGGGTGAGAAGATTGGGCTACAGGCAAGAAACCAAGACGCAATTTGCTAAAGGACTATGAGGAGGAGGAAAGCAACTAAAAGTGGTGGCAGCTTCGACATACAGAAATTGCTGGCCCATATCGGGATGGAATTTCACTGGCCTGGTTATCAGTTTATGGGACCTGGGACTAAGTTAAAAAAGAGATTGAAGCGTGGTGATAAAGGCATCAATCGTCTGGACCGAATTGCAAGACAACACGACATTGATTACAGCGAGGCCAAGGATTTAAATGATAAATGGAAAGCAGACACAAAGATGATCCAAGAGATTGACAAGTTACCTGGCAAGAAAACGATGACCGAACGTATTGTAAAACAAATCATGAAAACTAAGAAAAAAACTTAAGTTGTAATAAAAAAGGTTGAAACTCATTTTATTTGCCTCAAGTTGTTTTGAGAGTGTGGGACCAGGAAACGAGGAGCGATGTCTGGGCATATCTTGGGCCGCCATCTTGGTTGTATTGTTCGACGCCATCTTGGATGTATTGTTTGCCTATCTGCATTTTCCCTGTTACTAATGTACCTATGCAACTGATCTCTGAGTAAGTGCACTGATCAGTCATCCTTATTTTTCTGGTCAGTAGGTGGATGAGAACATCTTTGGGTAACGGCCATTATCAGGGACACCAGCATTTTACTCTCAATATCCTCTCCAAGAGCATCTGATGACATAAGGTGTTTTTCAATGGGATCATAGTTCTTAAGCAGGGCTGATGTTTGACTTGAGGAGGCAGGCAAATCCACAAGACTAGTATAATGAACATTGATGATGACCTCATTTTGTCCATAATGTTCCTTCAACAATTTTATGGACTGTCCGTAACTTGCATTAGTAAAGAACAGTTTTTCTGCTTATTTATGCTTGCTTGTCTTGGAGACGTAGCGAGGCTCCCACCATATGTCATTTTTAAATGAAAGACATTGCCAAAGAATGCAAATTTCCCAAAAGGAGTTATTGTCTGATGCCAGGAGAAAGGGTGGATGGACCAAGGACTTGTGCAGAACTGGCTGAGGACTATGTGGAGCAAGGTTGGTGGCCTTACTAGAAAGAAGTCCATTCTGGTATGGGATTCACTTGTCAGCAAGGACCACAGCACGCTTAAGTCCCTGAACACCAAGCCCGTTGTTATTCCTGGAGGGATGACAAGTATGGTACAGCCTCTGCATGTTGCAATCAACAAGCCATTTAAAGATCACATGAGAAAGAAGTGTTAGGACTGGATGCTAGCCGACCAACACACCTTCACTGCAAGTGGCCGTATCCGCAAAGTGGAACTGCCTCAGATTTGCCAGTGGATCTATGAGCCCTGGGAAGACATTCCAAACGAGCTCATTAAGAAGTCCTTAGACTTTAGACTTTATTTTTTTTTATTTAAACACGGTAAATCTATCAGATAAAATAATAATAATAAAAATTACAATTCTACTTTAATCTGTATAAACATGATCTAAAAATTTAAATAGTAAAAATAGAAAAATAATTAAATTCTGCTTTACATAGATGCCGTGTGCGTTTTATCGATTCAGACGAAGAAATCGCGACAACCATTTCGAAAAGATTGAAGTGTTTTTGCTTGCCGCAATTCAGGGGACAAGCTGTTCCAGATAACCGCACCATTATAGCTAAAGCTATTTTTCAGGAAATTGGTGCGGGGCAATGGAACAGCTAGTTTGTTTTCAGAGTTCCTTAAAAGGGGCTTGCAAGTGCTGCATTACGAATGCCATGGATCGCCCAGAGGACGACCAAATGTGGGAAGATGACTCAAACTCTGATCCATTTGCTAGCATAGATGACGATGATGATGTGGAGTTGCTTTACGTCGATAGTTTCGAACGGCAACAAGCAGACATTGATCCAGAAACCTATGACAATATTCTTGGCGATAGCGATAGTGAGGACTTTTATGGCTTTTAATGATAAACACTGACTTTATCAGACCCCTTTCACTTCCTATCGCAAATATACCTTTAGTATTGTATTATTAATTAATGAAATAGAAACCGAAATGATTGCATCAATGCGTGTGCAATCACTTTTTTTACAAAACGCAAGGAATTCTGGTCGGCAGTAAGATCAAAGGCGCAAGGAATTGTAGTTATGCACAAATGGAAGATTTAGGATGGGCAGTAGTATATGTGTGAGAAAATGACTTAGCGTGTGCAGTTGATTACACCAAAGTAGGTTATGCAAATATCGGCTTCGTTATCGGACTATTTTTGTCGGCTCTTTCTAACCAATGGTTATTTGTCGTTCAGCTTGAATTTTGGTTCCTTTTGCAGTTAAGAAATACGTTTATCAGATGAAATGTACCTTTCTTTGGTCAAGTCCAAATTTTACGTTTCGTTCTTGATCGATCGTCTGATTGCCGGAGGGAAAGAACATAACACGTGCATTCCGGGCTCGGCATCCCAGACATGTGTTATGCTTGAAAACAACTCGGTGATTTGAACTTATTTTGTTTTGGATTTTTGAAAACTGAAAGAAACAAAAACTATCCAGATATTCGCTGGGTAAATATAAATGTAGACAAGATTCTTGGATTCAGAGGAAAGCATGAGCAAAGGTCACAAAAGCACGAAAAAAACGCTGCTGTCGTTGTCCGTAAAACCTTGGGATATTTAAAATCTTGTTTAATCGCTTGTATTTTGGGGTGACTCCTTGTGATTGACCGTTTCAAATCCGGCCCTTCGGGCGATGCGAGTTTTGATTTACTGTAGAAGCTGTCTTGTGATAATTTCTTTCACACGCACAACATGCAATTTTTTTCGATTCAAAAGCAATTTTGAGTTTGCTCAGCCACTTGCACACAAGCCTGAAAAACATAACGTGCAAATGTCTGTTGTGAAGTCAAAATATCCCATGAACCGCTTTCCGCAAGCACTTTTTCCTGGTGTCTTTATTATCAATTTTGATATTGCTTTCATTCACATTTCGTATTTGTGACAAACGCAGAGTCTAATAAGTTTCGATTCTTGTTTGCTCGCACACAAAACGAGCAAATTCAATGCCCTGTCTGTCAGCTCAAATGCAAAATGAAAAATTTATGACTATAAGTAAACCTAACGTTGCAAACAAAACATCAATTGCTTGACTAATCTTTGAACTTTTGTTGAATAACCGGTGAAAACACTCAAGAAATTTTATCTTTTTCACAAGATAATTTATCACGTAATTTATGCCAAAATTTCCTTTTCATTGAGTCTCTCATTATCATACCTTATTGGTACTTAATTTCGCGATTTTGGCAAGGCAATATTTCGCGGGGTTTTATTTTCGCGATTTCAATAGGCAAATATGAAAAAAATTTCGCGATTGAAGCGTTCTCAACTTCATTTTATTTTTCCAAAGGTCTGAACTGTTTAAAGTTTCTAGATAACTGGAACACAACAAAACACATATTTGAAAATTAACGTTAAAAATAAATGTATTACAACGTGAAAACGCATTGTTTCAGTGGTTCGCGGCAACGTTCATAAGGTGACAGAAGTTTTTTGGCCAAAAAAATATTGTGCACTTAAGGCACTAAGCGAAATGCTGTTCGTACTTGAAGAAAAATTTATTATTAGAGTTTAATACGAGTTTAACTATAACAATGCATGCATTAAATATTATTCGTTACGATGGCTTTTGTTTACCTATATCTAATGCTTTTGGGTATTTTTGCCTTCGTGATACTAAATAAATGTTTCATCTGATGGTGTTCATTACAAATCTTCAAAGGGATCTTCCGGTGGAAGTTCCTTCCCATCAATGACTTCACTGATGCCCGCCTTCTTCCATCCTTTGGCAATTGATATCCTGCCTTCAGAGGAAGAGAGATGATTAAACATGCTCACAAGCCATGTTGCATGAATTGGTTTTAAAACCGAGAGGCGCATGTCAACATCAACATCATCGAGAGGCACCCCTGAATCCAGTTGAGTGTCAATTTGTGCCGAGTACCAAGCCGTAAATTGGTCTTTCATGAACTTCTTTGCTTCTCTGTTGACAGTCAAATCAAGGGGTTGGAAGAAATGGGTCATATTTGCTGGCACACTAACCACTTCAATGTTCATTGCTGCCAGTTTAGATAAAACCTTGCCTGTCTTCTGGCCTTTAAATATGTCCCAAATCAACAATGCCTTCTGTGTGGCTGGCAAATTCAGTTCTTTTCGCTTTAGGACAACGTATGGTTGAATGATGTTGTAGAGTAGATTGAGAGTTTCCAGTTCGTTCAAGTAGTGTTTGGGATTCTGCGTTACTACGAACCCACGTGGAAACTCAAAGCCTCTCGGTTGACTTGCTTTGGTCTTCCCTTGATAAATTATTTGCAAAGGCAGGAAGTCGCCGTTTAAAGAGATAACAAATGTGAGAGTAATGTTTCTTTTGTCTGTAAGACCTTTGATTGGCACAGAAGAGGAATTGCGGGCTGCCATTGTCGTTTTTCCAACGGAGACGTACGATGAAGGTGTCTGATCGGCATTAAGAACAAGCTGCAGAGGAATACTGTGCACTG
>OX393561.1:21124561-21132061 GCA_947652115.1 Blastomussa wellsi
ATCTCCCGCTTTCAGTCCTATGAAAGTATGCTTCGCACAATGTCCTATGTCTTGAGGTTCATTTCCAACCTGAAGCTTGCCTCGGTCATGACAATGCCCGTGAGTCATTGATTCGGTAATTCCAGTTCCCACAGCTGCTGAAATTTCCCATTCGGGAGTGGTACTTCTTCGTGCTCACCAGATTCAGCATTTCAGGCAAGAACGAGACTATCTTTGTACAAAGCAGTCACGACCCACCCGTCAGCACTTCAAACCCAGACCTCAGTTGGTTCGTCAACTTAATCTGAAGCTCAACACAGATGGCCTTCTAGTTGCCCCCGGCAGACTCGAGCATGCAATGCTCGAACAAGATGCAAGAGAACCAATTCTCATCGCCAAAAAGTCTCAGTTCACAACTCTGCTTGTTCGTTCAGTTCACCTGTAGCACCAGTCGTAATGTCAATTTTGAGATTGTTGATGACATGACGACCGATCAGTTCCTTCTTGCATTCAGGCGTCACTGTGCAATCTATGGAACTCCTTCACTGATCCTGTGTGATAATGCCAAAACATTCCAGAAAGGGGATGAAGAAATTCAGAAGTTGTTTCAAGTCATAGAAGATCAAACCGTGCAGCATCACTTCGCCCAGAAGAGAGTTCAGCATATTCCTGCCAAGTCACCGCACTGGGGAGGCATGTATGAGCGACTGATTGGAGTGGTTAAGATGTTAATCAAGAAAGTTCTTCGTCGCGTGCTCATTAGTCTACCCGAGTTACAAACACTCATCAAAGAGGTTCAAGCAGTCGTGAATGATCGTCCAATCACATTCGTCTACCATGATGTGAATGATCCAGAACCCCTGACACTGTCAAAGTTGCTGTATGGTTTCGATGTTACAGCTTTGCCACACCCTGTTGTTGATCCTGACGAGTTGGAGGATGAAAACTTCAATGAACATGATCAACTCAATAAGGCCTTCAAACAACGCTCATTGCTGTTTCAGCACTTTGTCCAACGGTTCAAGAGTGAGTACCTTGCTTCGCTGCGGGAGCGTCATGTGTATCAGTCTAAGCGAGGATCGCAGGGGGAGATCATTAAAGTCGGGGATGTTGTACTTATGCACGCTGAAAATGTTCCTCGTAGTTCCTGGAAGTTAGCCATTTTAAAGAAAGTTCTGTGGCAGTAATGGCCTAGTTAGAGCAGCAGAGATCAAAACAAACTCCGGAGTCACCAATCGTTCAATACATCTCTTGTACCCCTTGGAAGTCACACTGACGGATCCTAAGGAACACCTTACAGGAACTGAACTGCAGATTCCACAGGTCGAAACACTCAGAAGAAGCAAACGAATTGCTTCACGCCCCCGCCCCCAGTATGTGGAATCTGGTGACTAGTAGACCGCAATACTATTAACCTGCGGTGTGCGTTCGGCACATACGCAGAGACAGTTAAAGGAGCATGGTCACGACTCGCGCATGCGCATTTGTAGTGCGAAAAATTTGAAAGGTTGTGCTAAGCTTTTCAAATCTTGTCCAAGAGCAGAGTTGAATTTTTCTATCTTGTGATATCTTCACCATCCTGGTTTTGTCAGCATTCTCATTCAGTTCAAAGTATTGTTCAAAGGTTGGAAAACGTATTTCAGTTTTTATTTGCGAACTCAAGTATTTTTTCTGCCTTTATTCGCTTGTGTTTCGAGCCGTCGTAAAACCATGACCGGCTGTGGCGGCAGAAGAGCTGGCGGCGGCCGCAAAATAATCCACGCAAGCAAAGCAGAAGGTTCTCGCTTTTGGCAGAAGGGAAAGACAAGAGTGTGGATCGATAACAATTTGTATTTAGCTTGGATTTCCGCGAGAACAGCATGCGGATACTCGAACGATTCGAGTTTTATAGCCCACCTCCTTGCATTGGAAAGGCGAAGAAGGTTTGTATCTTTGAGAGTCTTGGAACAGTGCTTTAACTTAACTTAAATCACATTCCTTTTGTAAACGAATTAATAATTTCTCTGTAGGGCTGAGGACGAAGAGGGAAGGCAATTTCGCAAGAAACAAAAACGAATCGAAGATGTTCCTCCCTCAAAACACCGACGCCATTTTGAAGGTTTGTATCGGGGAAATGTTTATCAATGCGTTTGGGCTGCTAAAAATTGTGTATACTTGGGTGATTTTCGTAGTTTACAATTTAAGCTTACCAATTTAAGCTTACGTTTATTTTGATTTATTTTGTGATTTAGTAATTTCTACTGGTCGTGAATTATTTTTGTTTGGATTACCAGGGCCATTGTCAACTTCAACTCCTGCAAAAGAAGTTCCATCTGAAATTCCTCGATGGCCTTCTGAAAGCTTTGATCTTTCCAGGTAAGCCCATAACTTTATTCTGAACGACTCTGGAGTATGTTCTGCGTGATTATACTTTGCTTTAAAATCATGCTGCATGTTGTTTTCAGTATGGAAAGCTTTGATCTCAAAAATATTGAGCATGTTTCAAGCCAAGTATTTTGCTCAAGTTTGTAAAATGCAGATTTGTGATTTGAAGGTTTTTATATTGATGCCAAAGTCAGTGAATTGAAATAATTATTCCAGATTATACTAGAGGTTTTCCCATTGTCTTGTATTTTCTTTCCCCAATTCAGGAAGTTGAAGTTGACATCACAGGAGTTACTGAAATATCAGTAAACAACTCATCTTACAAGATTCACAATGGCTCTGTAGTTCTACAGGATGACCAAAGTAAATATGCCTGTTCAGAGGAGAATAGTGATGCTGCTGGTAGTCGCAGCAACAGTGGCAGTGACAGTGATGTCAGTGAAGTGCGAGTGTCGCGCAAATATAATCAGCGAACAAAGGAGTGGAATTCCAAAGTTGTAAAAGTAAAGAAGAATTATGAGTATATGCCGATGCTAACAGCCAGGATCTTCCGCTCGCGCAATGAAGATGGTGAAGCAGTTGCAAGGCATGTGTCCTTGAATGCAAGCGACCCTGCATGCATTGCTACAACCATTGCAGAAAAGCCGCCACCGCCATCGAAAGAGCTTTTCGAGAGGCGAAAGAGTGGCTTCCAAAAATGTAGCGAGACTGAACAAAGTAAAGGGTCTGATTTTGAACATTTTCCTGAATCTGGTGATCAGGGACAATAATGATACAACAATTCATGTTCTCTTTTTTTATAGCCTAAAATGCCATTTTTAATAACAAAAATAATGGAGGCTATCCTATTGTAAGAATAACTTTGCTACTTTTAATAAAAAATTATCTAGTATAATGTTTTAAAGTAAGAAATTTCAGGTGCTCCAAGTACTATGAGCAAGGTTGTCTTTTATGTGAATGTGAACGTGTTTTCAACCATTTTATATGAGAAAATGAGGCAAAATGTGTGAAACTATCTTGTAAACATTAACCTATTAATACACAAGTGATTGTTACATGTAACTAAATTACTATTGAAACAACATTTTCTTTGGGCATAGAAAAGTTTTCAACTGAGTGTCAAATTGTTCATGTTGACCTTTGAAACGATATGACAGGCACTTTGGATTTTATGCATTCCAACTATTATAGCTATGGTGTATTCATGGGATGTCTGTGGAGCAAATAAATTTTAATTTGGCTCCAGAGCATCCCTCAATGTATGTTTTAAAAAAGAAATCTAAATGGCTTTTAATTACTGCAATCTTCATTTTTTTCATTCCTGAGTTATGTTGTAACTTACCGGCTTTAAAACACTTGACTGAAAACCACTAAAATCTTGATGGATATCATTTTACAAAATGACCTGGGTATAAAACACTGTTCAGTTCTAAGAGGACAATTGTCCTCACTCTTGATTCTAAGCACAATCATGGCAACATGCATGAGTAACAAAATAATAAATAAATAAAGGTAGGATAAGAAGCATTTGAACTTCTAAAATGTTGTTTTTGCATTTTTCTAGTTTTGTAAACAGCATTGAAAAAGGAGGAAATGTAAAAAAATACATTGCATGAAGCCATGGTACCCAGTAACAAAAAAAAGTTCAAATTGGCCACCAACTTGTCCAGTAGACCAATTCGGATACATTAAAATTGTAACTTCACCAAGGCTTGGGGGAATAAAACAAACAAAATTATTTATTCATCTCTAAACCTCAATGCAGAGTCTTTTGTTTTATTCCCCAAAGCCTCGGCGACATGTTAGAATATTAAAAAATCGGACTTAGTCTATTATTTTCATCTGTGCAATGACTAAGCATACATGGAATCAACAAACGACCGCTTATTTTGCTAGAATTATGACAACAGAGGAATGGCCTAATTGACAGATATACATAAGACAATAACAAGCCTACTGTGGTAGTGCGCTGATAAACTATTCAGCTCTGTAACCCATGTACACACCAGTTTGTGAAGGGTAATTCCTGCGTATTGTTTTGACAACACAGGATGGGCAAACATTCCTGTCACCCTTACCCAAGTATCCATAGCAGTCAAGAATAAATTGCCAAGACATCTGGGTCTATACAGAGTTTAGAGAACTGTGCAAAGCTAGTTACACAGCAGCTTTGACCACAACATTTATTTTCAATTTGCCGAGCCAGCTGTATGCAAACACCACATTTGCACCATGGAGTTGAGGTAGATGGGCCAGGAAGAGGTTCAGTACCAGGAGTTACGCCAGCCACTCCTGGGGATTGATCGCTGTCCACTGCTTCAGACACAAGTGTTTCCCTGTATACATCATTGTACACGCTTTCATTGTCACTATCCTCGTCCTCCATAATACGTAGACCATGTATGTAGTCCATGCTTCCCACCCCACGTTGTAGGCTTCTAACACAAAGTTTCCGCACCATTGGGTCATCTAATGTGTTGATAAAATCCTGCCAAAGAGAGTGGAAAGTTCAATTAGGTCAGCAGTTAGGCATCACTAATTCCCTGTTTTGACAACAAAACAATGTGTGCCAAAGTATACTGTGAAACTGAATAAGACACTCTTCTACTTCATCTCCATTTTTGACTGGTAATGACTGATTTAGGCAAATGCAAACCTTCTCTTTCAACCCACCTTCACATCTCTATTTTCTTTGATCCTCTCAGCCTCCTCAGATGGCCTGTCCCTTTCCACACTATAGTTACTAGGCTGTCTTTGTGGTTGAGGCCTAATACCCTCATTTTGTTGCTAGAAAAAGGAGCAACCAGTGAGTAAAAATGACAATGTTTCAAAACAGTTTAAAACATTGTAAGAAGCCCACAAAAGAGGGATGCAAAACGATTGAGAACACAATTCTTTGGGTCTGTAAAACCTTACATTTTCAGAAAAAAAGATTCGAAAGTCTCAAGAGTTTACATGTTTCAGATAGATTACCTTGTTTCGACAGGGCTTCGCAACAGAGCCACATTTACAATGCGGCCCACACATCACACCTTCGGTTTTGCAGGGACAGCCACGATTTCCATTCCGTGTCCGTTTTGTCGAGCAAGTACTTTTACATGTGCAGCGGACACGATTTTGCTACAAGAAGGAAAAAGAACATAGTCTCCTTTATATTAACTTCCATAATGTTTCCAGAAATACTAAAAATCAAGAATTATTGCAGCTGTATCAATGACCGCGTAATGCCAAATTATGGCGATCGATGAAAGCGAATACTAACCTGGCTAGAATCATTCAAATCTTCAGCATCCATTACTGGCTGACACTTCAGAAGATCAGGAAGTAAGTGAATTAAATCTAAAAGTAATCAAACTTTGTAAAATAGTCCAAGAAGCGGCAGCTTGATCCAAATTCCGATGAATGATCGCAAATCCAATATGGTGGACAGTGAGAAACTTTGCCTCTGCGCGACGAACCTAATGCGCATGACCGCGTCGTGACCGTGCCCCTTTAAGAAACGTGCTCGACTGCACGAGAGAACCGCCATGTTGGAACTTGTACTCGTTGTGTTTTACTAAGCGTGGCCGCCCCGTTTATTTCTGTCACTGTTAGAAGTTTCTGATTAAGTATTCGTTGATTAAAGTCAATTAATTCAGTCTTGTGGTTTCCACATCATTTGTTGTTCGATATGCTTGCGAGGATCAGGGAAAATAGGGTCACACTAGTGGGGGACTTGACAGGATAGTACCACAAGGAGGGTACAATATATATACCTTGTGATATTCAAGAAGCGGTAGCGCAGATGTCCGCGTTTTACATGGTGCAGTGCACACATGTTCCTACCAACCCTCAAGCCCCTCACAAGACTAATTAATTAATTGGGTTCAAAGAATGCCTACTAATTGAGTCAGTCCCGCGGGATGTCTTGCTGATTTCAGCATTAAAAAAGCTTGAATTTCGGGAAACCAAGTCAAAAATTAACTGAAGCCAAGTGAATGGAAGGCGTTGAAAATCCTTATCTTTGATTACTGCTAGTTGATATCAATTAATTAAACAAACATTAAAGTTTACGCATTAGCGCCACATAGCTATAGTGCCTTAGTTCCTTAGTGGGTTAGAAGAGGACAGCCCACAACAACAACAACAACATTATGAGCTGCTGTGTTGTCCAAGGCTGCAGTAATTCATCGAATCCTGCTGCTGGAATTTCTCTGCATTGGACGCCAGCAAACAAGGGTCTCTACGTGAAATGGAAAGCTTTCGTTTGCTTACACCAAAAAAATTTCGATCCTAAAGGCCGGTTCATGGTTTGTTCGGAACATTTTACCGAGGATTGCTTTAAGAGGTTGTTCCACATGAAAGGAAATGTAAGAAAGTTGGAACCAGGATCCATTCCTACTGTTTGGCGAAAATCTGAAAAATCCGTCGATCAGCCGCTCTCGCATAGGAGCCGTCGTAAGGTACGCATAGAGTGCTGCTATTATTTTATACTTTAGTTATGTTCAGCTTATATTCCCTGTGCACTAATTGCAACTTGTTTTAGCTAGGAAATCTTACAATTCTTAGTATACCTTCGCTTGCTTTGGCACAGGGCTAGAAAATTGTGCATTTAAAGTTCAGAGAGTTGTTCGCACCTCGCGTTCCTTGGATTCTTCTCGCTTACATGCGATTTCAGTGTTTTTTCCGACCAATGCTATACATTTTATTTTGCAGATGCTGAAAGAAATAGGTGAAGAACACGATAGACTTAGCGACCACAGCACTGCTTTGCCCCCGGTAAAACTGGAAACATTTGCATCCAGTACCTGTGTAGAGACCGAGCCTGAATTAATGCAGGTAAAATGTTACGTCTCTATACTTTTTCCTTTTCCTTTTCATTCTATACCCATATTTTTTTCCTCAGGTCGACCAGCCTCTTACCGACGAGTCGATGGAACAACCTCATCTCCAGTTGACACTGCCGGCACATCAAGAGCAGGAAGCACCAACAGTAAGAGGAAACATATTCTCGGAAGAAAAGGCTTCGCAAGTTTCCTTGTTCTTTTATTTTAAATTTTCCCCTTTTGGAGGTCAACCAGTTCCTTGCTGACGAGGCTCCATATCAAAAAAAAGATCATCTGAGATCAAGAACTGGAATTTGAATCAACTTATTCATCGACACTAATAAACGTAAGA
>OX393561.1:21137061-21149561 GCA_947652115.1 Blastomussa wellsi
TGTTTTCCATTTTGATGGAAAAACACATGTTAGAAAGGATGCATTAACAATAGACGTGATTGCGTGAACAATTGGATTAAGACAGTCCTTGATGACGCGAATCGGAATTGTATCTATCCCAGGGGCCAAATTTGAAGGCATGGCAGTTATTATACGTTCTATCTGTTTATAATCAATGGTGCTCAGTGTGAACTGATCAGAAAGGGCGTATTGTCTCGGTACAAAATAATTCTGGTTAAGTGTTAGGTTGCATTCATTAGCCAAGGATGTAATTTTGTCCACAGTTCTCTGACCAACAGATACGAAGAACTGATTAAATTCATGTGCAACAGTTTTGTCGTTCTTACTGAATATTCGCTGAGTTGTAGATTTATTAGGGATGCAATGGCGAATTGCTTTCCAGATTTTGTTGGTGTTGTTTGGATTCCTCTGGATCTGTTCGGCAACAAATTCCTGTTCAGCAATTCTGATTTCCCGTTTTACCTCCTGTCTAAAATACCTGTAGGCAGTCCAAGATAGCGGGTCATTTGTTTTCTTTGCTTTCTTACGCCAATCATTCCTAGTCTTCATTAATCCGCGGATGTTATCTGTTACACATGAGTTTGGTTTACCGCGTGCTTTGAAGGTTTTAACTGGAGCGTGGCAGTCAAGTATCTCAGTAAATAGCAGATCAAATGCATAAAGTTTATCCTCGACATCATCGAAAACATCAACTATGGATGGTGCCCATCCCCAAACGTTTCAAAAAATAGCACTTGGCTCACTTGGCTCTGCTCTGGGCTTTGCCATGTTTGAAACTTACTTCCCTTGGAATGATGGGGTACATTAGATATGGGAAAAACCGCTGCACAATTGGATTGGAGTCTAGCAGCCACCAATAGGCTCTTGCCGATTGTGCTAGCATAATTTTTGGCATAATCTGAGGAATTGAGCATAATTTTTGCCCTTTTTCCAAAAGTAACACTGCTAGCATAATCCGTATATTTTCTTGTCTTAATAGCACAATTTTAGAATAATTCAAGAAAACGAAGATCTCAGCTACTAAAAACGATAGATTACTATTAAAAGTTGCTTCTACTCCTATTTTTCGATTTTTTTTTACTTGTGTTGAGATACCGCGGGAGTTCTATGAAACGGAACCGGAAGTCTGTGTCTCGGTCCCAGACTCCTTAGTCTTTCTCCCAGTGCTCGTTTCAAAAATGGCGGCCGCCACGCCAAACCAGTCAAGTGCAGTGAACTTACATCCAGATAGTTTACAAGGTAGCGAGAACAGAGAGGATAGACCAAAGCCTGCACAACTTTCCCGGGATAGACGCCTCGAATCCACCACTGGAAAATACAAGAGGAGGGGGATGAGTAATGTCACTAATGTGAAAAATGTCCCTTTGCAAGATCGTATTAATCAGTTCCCTGATCAGCACCTGAGTGTCAGAGGCACAACGATCTTTTGCAATGCCTGCAGAGAAATGGTATCATCCAAAAAGAGCATTTTAGCATCACATTGTAGTTCAAGAAAACACGCCAAAGGGAAAGATGCGCTGAAGAGATCAAGGTTAAGAGAACAAACGATAGCCGAGGCACTCAGCAGAGAGAAGACTCGTAAAGACAACACGCTGCCGTTGGCTGAGCAAGCATACCGACAGGAAGTAGTGGAGGAATTTTTGAAAGCAGGGATTCCAATCGGGAAGGTAGACAGGCTACGTCCTTTGCTAGAGAAAAATGGGTATCGCCTCACTCATAGTGCGCATCTCGGACAGTATGTTTCTCTTATTTTCAAGCAAGAAGTTGAGAGAATAAAGAAGGCATAAAGCGAGCATAATTTGGGCAAAAAACGAGCACTGCCACTAGCATAATATGCCACTTTTACTAGCACAATCGGCAAATGCCTAGCCACCAACTCACCAAGTATAGTAAACAATGGGACAAAATTTTCATTTCATAGGAATTTTAAATAAAACGGCAAAGAATATAGAACAATTTTTGTTCCAAATCATCTAAAAATCCCAAAAATTTCTAAAAATCTCCTGATGCTCTAAAAATCCTAAAAAAATCTGGCTTTTTGTGTCTAGGCCTATCCATACCACAAATCTTTAGAACATATCAATGCTTTCAAACACTCTTCTTTAACACTACTCATTACTAGACGGCATTACAATGTTGTGAAGACATACCCACCTACCGCTTGTCGTGACTAAATGTTATACCCCTGTTATACTGGGTACCGTATACAGTTAACCCTTTAAGACCCAATCGTACAAATTTGTACGATTCAACACGCGCTCTTTAAAATGCGCGCTTTTTTCGATTGGCATTCTGGGATTGAAGTAAAAAGCTTATTATTGGATACCTAGGAATGTTTGCCTCGTGTAGAGTAAGTTTCTGGTGAATTCTCAAGCGAAAAACACAGTTTCTCCTTCGATATTTTCTTGCACGAATCTTCACAGGATTTAAAAATGGCGGCACGGTATTTATCTTTGGAAGAAGTTCTGGAGAGAGTTATAAACGATGAAGTCAGTGATTTTGACGATGAGAGCGAGGACAACTTGCCAGATGTGTCGGAAAGAGAAAACAATGGCGATTCAAGCGAAAGTGAGACTGATACAGCTGAAATCATCGCAAATGGCAACAATTCTGGTAGGTTTGGGTTCATTGTTCACATTTGAACTGAATCATTTGTCATTTATTTCGCTTCGGTTCTTGTTTTCTTATGTGAATATATTTTTATAAACCCTACAGATGTTGGTGATGAAGAAGACAATGACAATAGCGTACGTGATCGAAGTATAAGTCCTCCAAATGAACGAGGTCGAACAAGAGGCGCGTGTGGAAGGCGAGGGCAAAGACTTCGCTTTAGGGGAGCACCACGAGGAGCTCGCCGTGGTCGCCAAAACAGAAGGCAGCCACGCAATGCTGATCCAGAATTACAGTGGTCTAGAAATGCAGGAGTTCACACAGCACCCCAACCGTTCACTGAGCCAACTCCAGGACCTTCAAGACGATTTGTAAATCCAGAGAGCAATTCAGCTAAGTTTTACTTTGATCTTCTTTTTACTGATAACATCTGGGAAATGATTGTTCGGGAAACCAACAAGTACTATAATTTTATGGTAAGAAATGACCGAAACAAACATAAACAGGCATGGCACCCAGTTACAAGGGAAGAAATGGAGGCCTTCATTGGCATAATCATTTTGATGGGCATAATCAAGCTTCCACGTTTTCGAATGTACTGGAAAGAAGATTATCTCATTCACCAGGAAGGTATCAGCGCTGTCATGTCACGCACAAGATTCTTACAAATCTGGCGTTACTTTCACCTGGCTGATAATTCTGTTGCCCCACCAGTCGGTGATCCTGGTTATGATAAAATTTACAGAGTCAGAGAATTTCTGAACATCATTTCGAGCAACATCAGCAGAGAGTATAAGCTGTCAAGGGATATTGCAATTGACGAAACCATGGTCCCGCACAAGGGCAGACTGTCTTTCAAACAATATATAAAGAACAAGCCAACCCAATGGGGGATAAAACTGTGGGTGTTATCAGAGTCTACAACAGGATATGTTTTCAAGTTTCAAGTATATCTTGGCAAAGAGGGGGGCAATCCAGAACAGAATTTGGCTCGACGTGTTGTGAGAGATCTCACTGCACCAATTGAAGGGAACAATCACCATTTGTACATGGACAATTTCTATTGTAATCCGCATTTGTTCAAAGAACGGCTGAACTCTGGGGTGTATTAGGCGAGTTCATACTAGGAACGTAAGTAGGCCTTAAGTATGCCGAAGATCTACTTGTAATGTGAACGGATTTTTTTTAGTTCAAGTACCTTACTTTGTAACCCTGGAAACGACCTATCCTCAAAGGAGCCGAAGTACTCTCTCAAGTCTAGTTTTAGCGTGCCCGAGTGCGTGCTTACGCACTATCAAAACATTTGAAAGCGATAACACATCAATCAACTAAACAGCGGGAAAAGCTAGTGCACGCAAACCTTCTTGGTCTACAACGTGCAACATGGATTACAACTGTTTCTTCTCGCACCCACAATATTCTGCAGAAGACGACGACTCTGTGGACATTGGTCTCATGTAAGTGCACTATGATCTATTTGCTAAACCAGTTTAATAGCAACTTTTTCGTTTTATTAGCACTAAAATCAGTAATAGGTCTTGTTCACAAGCGTGCTTTCTTTTCGATAGAAACAACTTAAACCAAAGATTTGCGGGAGCAGTACCGCTTAACCAGACCCAAACGCATTTTAGTGGACGGCCGCTCTTTCCTTTTCAAGCCCAAAGCCAGACCTTTTACCGTCCCAGTGCTGTATTTCAACCGCCGAGCGACAGTCCAGCGCCACACTGCAACTCCAGTCCGGCAATATCGCGAACCCCATCACCAGGTCCGGTGAATTCAACTAAAGGTAGAAAGAAATCAAAAGCTTCTGACTGGACAGAAGAAGAAACTCGTGATGCGCTTGCAGCATGGGGGCCGAAGTACGAGACGCTCCGCGGTGCGTCCAATAAGGACAGGATTAGGATATGGAACCAAATTTTCGCTGCATACAAGGAAAGCTACCCTGACAGCGAAAGAACATTACCGCAGGTAAAGAAGCGCATCCAGAATCTCGAATACGAGTTCAAGCAATTGAAGCAACGGTCTCAGGCCACCGGTGAAGCGGGATATAAGAAAATCAAAGAAGGGTTTCCTTACTTTGATTTTTTCGATGACGTCATGGGTCATCGCGATAGCGTTGACCCATCCCGAATGGCGATCGAAGGTTCCTCGACGTTTGCCTACGAAGAAAGCAGCAGCAATTCACCCTCGTCTCAAGTGCAAGAAGGCGCTAATGACACAGAGGGAAACCTTGATGATTCCGAAGAAGCCGTGACGCCGCCGGGAGCGAAAAGAAAAGCAACTGACAAGTCAGCGAAATATGCCCGCAAAGCGGGAAAGAAGAGGCGTGACGAGCAAGCAGCTGCAACATCAGAGTGGCAAACAAATTTTCTACAACTGATGGAACGAAGCTTGGATCAAGAAGAGCGTTCCAGAGAAATGCTCCGGGAATCACACAGGAATCAAATGGAGCAAACAAATGCGATTCTCGCAGGCTTTAAAGTGGTACTATGACGAAAATTTCGCATTTTTTTCCCCGGTTTTTTTAATTGAACTGCACTGTTTATGACCAAAAAAAGATAAATTTGTAAAATTTGGATCAGAATACACTATTCTGGTGAAGAAATAGCCCGAGTAAACTTGTCAAAAACACGTCCGCCATTACTCAAATCGCCAACTAGCAAGCCCGCTATTATTTGTATCAGCGGTCTTCTCGTGACGTCATCCAATCAAGACAACACAGCAATGCCATAACAACGCCATATCAAACCTTCAGTATGGCGATGAGTTTGTCTCCTTCGAATTCTCCTTGTTCTTCGTCGGAAAGCGAGTCGGACAACGAGTTTGAAACAGAAGAATTGTTAGTGCATCAAGCTGTCGGTTTTCTTCCTTACGACGAAGAACTGGAGCCTTTGGCTACGGAGGAAGAGGCCGCTGAGTACGATGCGACAATAGAGCAACAACAAGACCTAGAACGACACTATCAGCAGCGATATACTCGCGAAGTTGCCGTGAATACATGGTACAGTATATATATTAAAACTTTAAAACGGTTATGCATACACACTTTATAATGCTGGCGGGATATTTTAGTAAAATGGACTCAGTTAGTTGGTCGCAGCGATGGGTCTTCGATGTAAGCTTACTGCTTTATACTTTTAATTCGGGCACAGCGCCCGCTGGGAACTGCTATTAATAAAATATTCCACAACAATTCGAACTTACAATGCTGTTATTTACGCTAAAGCAAGCCTGTATAACATGTAAGCCATTTAACTGATGCGTGTTTCAATTTGTCACATTTTGCATTTTGTTGGCTGAGGTGCACGTGTTCCCACTGTTCCGTCGCGACTGCAACAAAAGCCGAGGAATGTCAGTGCTGTCAAGAGATCGATAGATGTGCGGAAGTGATGGGCGAAATTGGTCGAGAAGAGGACTGTATTACCCTTCATCCCGGATTCCGTGACGTTTGCCTAAACAAGTACGTTCTTGAGGTGGCATCTCTGGGCCTCAAGACAAAAGCTGGTAAAAGCTACAGGACAATCTACGTTCAAGGACAGAAAAGTGAAAATGAGTAAGTGGAGTTTTTGTTTTTAAATTTTGAATTATAATTTTTTTGTCGGGTGTAATATTATTTAAGCTTATAGTAAAAAAAGGTGAATTTTATTTGTCTGGGTAGAGGGCAACAAAACATAAGACCATGTGATATCTGGTCCCTTCCATGATGTACCCAGAGCCAGGTATTTCACATACTGGGTCTATATTGCATCTTGGCATAATGGTGACATACATATGTTGTTTGGGGGCAGAGGGTTTGAAGTTGTTAAATAAAATTTGCTCTTTTGTCGAGGATCACTGAATGCAGACTTACAATTTATCTTTTTACATTCAGGTTTCTTAGGTCAGTTGCGTATAGACAATTTACACGTCTACTGTGGGACCATCTTGGAAGTTCCAAGCGTTACCCCTTGCCGTGTTGCGCATACAGCGAGATACGGAAACAGTTTCCAAGTGAGGATGGAAATTATCGTGGATTCGAAGACGAGAACACTCGTGGTTAAAACAATGGTTTGTGCACACGTAAATGCACATGTAGTATTTTATTCAAAAGCATCACAAAACTAAATGCAAGAAATAATACTGTCTTTTCTTATTGTGTAGTTCCTTAAATATCCCTACCTCTCCCACAAAGGGATTGTTAACAAGCCCCCCCCCCCCCTGGAATTCCAATTAAATTTTATACATTTCATTACTTTTTTTGGTCTTTCTAGACCCCCACCCCCACAAATTTCCATACTTCGGGGGAGTATGGATGTATTCTGTGACTACTCCTTTCCAATTTTAATAATTGTCTATGTGGGATGTTTACCATCCATCAGCATTGATTGAAAAAAAAAGCAAAACAAAAAAGCGTTGATTTTTGTTAGGTTAATGTTGCACCAAGTTGGACTTACATGTAATCATACATCCAAAAATTTTTCAGAAAGAATAGATTTCACAGATTACTTTTACAGTGTACTTTTACTAATAGTAACAAATCTTAGATGACAGCATTTTTAAACTTTGGTTCGAACCCCATTGTGTAATTAATGTGTTGATTAGTTGGTATCACTACTTGCAAATGTGTGGTTCCAGAAAACATCCATGCCTCCCCCAAGGATGGTGTTTGGTTCTGCACCTCCCACCCCTCCTGGAATTTCCAGTGTTGCTCCATACTTTCCCTTAAAATTTTTGGTCCTCGAGACCCCCTATGGTACCCCTCTGAATTTCCAATGACTATCCTTTGTGAGGGTCTGGATATTTTCTGGCACCACACAATGAGTAACATTAAATCACATCTTCGTTGTCATTTAACAGTTTGTAAATAATATCAATGAACAAAAACCCAAAATGCATATACCTTTATATAGATGGAACTGAATAAACATTTCCATGTTTTATCGCATGAATATAAATATATTTCGGCCACAACATATCCTCCAAATAATCAGTTTAAAATTTTTACTCTGCCTATAATTTCCTAGATTAATAACATCTCATACTAACTTTTTGCAATGTGCCAAAGATCAAAAAAGTGACTAATAACAGCCTTGCCAAGATCCTTGCACTTTTTTGGTCATTCTTCTCGTATCCACTTGGCAATCGAGGTATGCCTGTCAGAAATGAAGGCCTTTATTATCACTCCTGTACCTAAAAGATAAGTAAATGCCTTCTGGAAGGCCACGAATTCCATGGCACTGCTACTTCCAGCTTGATTAGCCTGAAACATAATGAAGAAATATAAATTAAATTATAAAATAAGAGAGGTTATAGACTGTAATTATGTGTATTTGAAGCAGACTTATCTCTTTGTATAACAGCTTTTTATTTTTAATTACTTTATTTGTTAATCATGTTCATGGTAAATTCATATTCCTCTTAATTGTTGCTATTGACAGGTAGGCAGACAGACAGACAGACAGACACATACAAAGATTTTAATAAATCTTTTTGCTGCTATTGACAGGCAGACAGACAGACAGACACATACGAAGATTTTAATAAATGTCAAGACTTGCCTGTACTAAAACAATATGCACAATAAGTCCAACCGTGCAGCAGAAGATGGAGTATGTCGCAAACTTTGCTGAATGTCCCATGCTGTCATGGCGACCATCCCCTGCCAACACAACCTCCTTTCCTTTTAGTGCATCCAAGACTTTTTTCTGGTATTTACGCCAGAACATGACAATTGTGGGTATCAGTAGATGCCTCTGGTGATAATAGAAGGTTGGTTCATGATAAACCAAAGTCCCCATATGTTTGAAAACCAATAGCACTTTCTTTAAAGACGCTCCTGCACACAGCACAGCCAAACTTAATAACAGGTTTCCTGCAGGAAATTTGCCTAGAAGAAATGGCTGGCTCTTCCAGGTGAATACCTGCTTACAACTGCTACATTTTGTTTCAATTGTAAGCATTGTACCAGTCTGTGTGACAGAACCTTCTGGTTTAGGAAAGAAGCACAAGTGGCAGAAATGGAATAGGATTAAGAGCTTTGAGAGAAATACAATTCCCTTTGGCTCTTCACGGATGTCCTTTCCATCTATGTCCAGCCTAAAAGGTCAAAAAAAAAAAAGGAAAAGCTTTCTCAGCAAATTATTTTCAGAAGGAAAAGACCAATTTGCATTTCAGGCATAATTTTTGGTATGGGAGACCTCTCACCTTATATACCAATCAAATAATAACAGGCTACATGGAACATGTTGCAGGACATCAAATGCTATCAGATTTGTTGCATTTCTTAACCAAAAGAGTACACGACTTTTTGACATACCTTGGATTTGCATTTGCCTGTACGCTGTCATCATCTTCCTTAAGTGTTTCATATGCCCGGTCAATTTCATCAGGAGTCCAGGTGGGGTCTTCATCGTAACTTTCTTTATCATCCTGCTGTTCTGGAAATAGCAAGTCATCAGGCAGTTCTTGTGTCTCATGGATTTCATTTTCATTAACATTTTTGGAGGCTTTCTCACTATTCTGTGAGGTAGGAATATCATCTGTTGTTTGGGTCTCTGCGAATTGAATGATATGATATAGTACCAATGAACTCCAAGTTATTGATATGAACTGACTGAACCCATAAATTAACCCATAAATTCACAGTCATGTGTTAAACATCTTTTAAGAGCTTACCAGCATTCACCATAAGGAGCTGCTTCTGCTGATGGATCTCCCGGAAGGTCTCCACCCATTGCTCTTGGTTTGTAGATATTCGCTTCTGAAGTCTAGTCACCTTCCCTTTCAAACTGGCTACTTCATCTTTTAGAACTTTACAAGATGGACATTTTTTTGGAAGTTTGGGATCAACAGTCTAAAGAACACAAATAAAAAAATATGGCAAGTTACAGATGAAAATCAGTCCTGTCTGCTTTATAAACAACCATTTCATGTGACTGCTTATTTTCTGAAAACAGAAAAGAAAAATAAATTATACCAGTTCACTTGCATCACCAACAACTTGATGGGATGAACATTCCAAATTTGCTTCTTTCATTGAGGGTGTTGACAACTGCTGTGGACCAGCCTAAAAACAGTTAGAACATAATTAGTTTCTTAGGATATTAAATTGAAAAAGTCAAGTAGATTTATTTAACAAACTATGTTAAACACAGCAGACAGTAATATTACGTTTACTTTAATCAATGGTTTGACATCATTACAAAAAAATTTCTACCTCTTCAACAGTAACATCCTCCTCATCAGGCAACTGAAATTCCATATTTGGTACTGTTATATCAGATGGATCAGCCTGTACAACAAAAAAGGGCTTTTTAAGTTGAAAATATACCCATAAACTGTTAGTCTTGTTCCTGGTTATGGTAAAGCAAATTAAAATAATCTACCTGTTCAATTGTGTCATGTACATCACAATGTGGCTGAAATTCTAAAATTTGTTCTGGTAACTCAAGAGGGGGAACAGCCTAGACAATAAAAAAAAGAATTAGATTTGAAGAGTGGCTAGGACAACATCATGCAAGAATTGTTACAAGGATAGTGACCCAAGATACTAGGCCATTTTTCCACAATAATTTTCGGTTTTAGGGATAATTACTCACCTCCACTTGAACAGGTTCTGCTTCTGCAAGTGTCTCAGGCTGTGCTGAAGGACCAGGTTGGGAGAGTTGGGAAGAACTCGACTGCAAAAGAATAATCAATCTTTTTAGCTCCCATTATGGGCAAGAAATATTTTAGAAATTCAACCTTGATAAACTCACCTCATCCGTCTCCATAGACTGGTGGATTTCGCTGTTCGAAGAGAGAAGTTCATTTACAATCTAAAAGATAAAAGAATAGTAGGTTTCACGGTAGCCGACGCCATCTCGGTAGTAGGGCGAACGCGGCAAAATTTACAGTGAATGTATGGGAAAAATCGTGATTTTGAGGCTCGATAATTCGAGGAACTTTGATGTTCTGAAATTTCTATGAATTGCAAACTAAAGATAATAGCTAAAAGAGTTAACCGATTAAATTTGAAAGCCATCGGTTTGCTAAGAAGCGAGAAATCTTACTTTTAGTTTTTCATACAAATGCTTCTAAATTTTTACAGACAAATGTATGAAAATGAAAATTTTAATCTGTGGCTCTCTTATTTAGTATACAATTCTCAAATTTGATCGGTTACCTCTTTTAGCTGGTATTTTAAGTTTGTAATTCAAAGAAATAGTAGAATGTCAACATTCGTCGAGTTATCGAGCATCAAAATCACGATTTTTCCCATACATTCACTGTAAATTTTGCCGCGTTCGCCCTACTACCGAGATGGCGTCGGCTACCGTGAAACCTTCTATGATAGAAAAGAAGTGTGAAATTTTCACACCTTGCAAATCATGGCTTCAGAGAAAACAGCAAAAATACACTAAATACGGCTTTCAAAACAAAAGAGAAACCAAAAAATAATTGATAGTCATGAAGAGTTTGCTTTGAGTAAATGATCGAACTAAACTGAACTAAAATAACCCGAGCCGGAAGATAGTCGCTGCGCTGCAAGTGGAGGACCGCATAAAACATCGACTGCTTTACGCCGTACAGGATATCAAAACGACACGCTTTCGAGTTTAGTCTTGAAGTAGAGATAAAACGTAAACCAAGCAAATTATAACTATTAGTTTACTCAACCGATAATAAGACTTATAAAGTACTGAAAGATCAAGCTGAAAAATAAGATTCTTGAAAAGTATGCACAGGTCAATTTACCCGCGAAATACCAAATGGAAAACACTCACCATTCGACGGTCACGGCTTGAAGAAGTCGGCTCTTTGTCCTTCTTCTTCCATATCGTCAGTACAGAAAATGGCTGGAGGCGTTTCATCGAACCTCCCACATGAATCGTCCTGGCGAAACAATCCTCCGTAAAGTGCTCAGAGCAAACGACAAAACGGCCTGGAGGATCGAAGTTTGCCCGGTGAGCGGAAACGAATCTCTTCCATTGAGCTCTGAAAATTGGGATTACAGGGGAATTGTGGAGCGAAATTCCCGCTTTAGGGTTGGATGTATTGCTGCAACCCTGCACAACACAACGACTAGACGGCATAATCTTTTCCAAGGCAAACTTACACAGAAAGACACGACGAACGCGCAGCTCACACTCCTCTTCTGCATACAGTACTAAAGTAGCCACGTTTATTTTGATGTCTTGATTGGATGACGTCACTTCCTCCCTCGACCCAACTCTCTCTTTTGAAATCGGTCATTTTCGAATTGAGTAATGGCGGGCTATCGAATCGAGAATTCGTGGTCAAAAAAGTCACACTTCTCGACGCATTCAAGGCTTAAGATTTGGCATGGTAGATACCTACAATACATGCTTTCGAAATATAAAAAGAAAAGGTAAGGTGACTTTTTGATCATAGTACCACTTTAAGGACATTTTTAAAGATTTGGTGTCAAAGTAGATTATTGAACTCATGTATTTGAAATGTCAAAAAGAAGACATGCAGTTCCATATTCTTATTACATATATATAATTTTCTTGCAAACATATATCTACTATTGTTACTCAGTTGCCTTGTTGTTACATTGCCTTCATCGGTAAGGTTATAATTGCGAAACAGTTGAACTAGTATTTTTGTATCACATTTTAGTGCTACATATAGCGATCAATAAAAATAAAACATCAATTCGGAAAATGTTGTGTTACAAGTTATCCCACACAAAGTCTTTTAAAGCATCTCTTACATCGTTGTCGGTTTCAAATACAATTCTATCGTCATCTCCATCGTCTGAGTCATCGTCAGAGTCGCAGTCATCATCGTATAGATCACCTCTTTCGATACAAATGTTATGCAAAACACATGATGCGACAACAGTTTTCGTTAAGGTTGAAGTTTTCTGCTCAATTTTTTTCATA
>OX393561.1:21157761-21185261 GCA_947652115.1 Blastomussa wellsi
AAAATAAAAATAAACATTGCACATTTTCAGCGTCACGCAGGATTTTAGTCATATCCTGCACGTAATGTTTTTAGGGTGTTCTTCGCTGTTCACACCCTTGTTGGAACGTGATTTGTACTACAATAATTAGGTATAAAATAAGTTCCTTCACTATCTTGTTCAAACTCCCTGACGAAGTCTGTGTATCAGACGAAACCGGTAGGAGAAAATAAAGAAGTTGACAAGATCTGTTGCGGTGTGCTGCTCACTAGAGTATATTTAAAAAATTGTCAATGTCAGATCTAGTAGAAGCCACAATGTTCAGCAACCCTTCAGATCGCTCTGGACCCAAGCACACTAGAAGTTGCCTGAAGCTCAGAAGACGGCAAGAATCTGCAGAAAGGCAGAATCAGGCGCGTGATGACATCGTAGAAGATCTTCGAACAACTACTGAAGATTCTTCAGAATCCCCTATTTGGATCGATGACCACTTTAAACGCGTCATAAAAAAACTTGTCCACAGCTTCATCGAGGCCGAAAACCAGCTTTATGGAATACAAAACCGTAAAGCTAGGCTTGAATCCTTCAAGAGCGACGGTACAGTGCCGAGTGGTTTGAAGATTAGTGTAGTCGCCAAAGGTCAGGAGACGCAGAATCTTCAAGAAAAATTCAACGCCATCACTAAAGAAGCCGAAAAGCAGCTTCTCGACGCCACCATCGAGGCACTTCAGACCGATGAACAGCATGCAAAAGAACGGTGCAAAGAAGAAAAGAAGAGTATTGTCTCCACCATAGAGACTTGGCGAGAATCTTTCCAAACTAGTGATTCCTCGCTGAGCGCCGAAGCAGACGAACTCGTTAAGTCAGCAAAATGCTTTGCTGACCACTTCTACTTCGAGTGTGCCGCAACACGAGCCTCAAAACGGATGTCGGAGAAAATTAAAAAAGCCACCAAAGAGGCCAAAAGAACTGAGAAAATGGAAACGGAATTTAAGCCTGACGAACAGTCAATCCGCGATATGGTCAAACGTGCCGTACAGAAAGAAGTTTCCAAACTCAGCTCGGTTTCTCCGCCTGGAAAGACAAAGCCGCCGCGTAAGAAATCCAAGAACCGTGGTAACGAGCAACCCAGCTCTAAAAATCGGAGCCAGCGCCGTAGAGATCCAAGCCAGGATGCTCGCAGCCAACGCAAGTCTTCACCTACACCAGTGGCGAGACGAAGTCGATCGAAGCAACGAAGACGTTCGAGCGTCCGTTTTTCGGATAGCCATTCGCCATCAGTTCCTCGTCACCGCCCTCGCCAGCAGTCAAAAAACGGAAAGCGCCGAGGAAACGGCCCCGTAAAATAGATAGAAGAAACAGTTACTGCAAATGGCTGGATAAAATGGCGAAAAAACCGATTTTTGACCTGTTACCACGGAATTTGGAATTTCACAACCTTTCACATATCACTCTTACTCCGGCGCAGTCACGAACTCTTGGCCTAGGTCTCAAATTTAGACCTTCGCTCAGACCACCTACTGCTCCTGATTTTGACAATCAAGTACAGGATTTCTGTCGTAGCGTCCGTCTTCATTACAAATATGCAGATCAGCCCGATGACCCAGCTTTCAACCCCAAGCTGTACGTCAAGTCAGGATGGAATCCACCTCGGGAAGATCCAGACCTCGAAGAAAACCTATACAAAATCCGTCAAGAGCTACTGGAAAACTTTAATCAAAATTCACCTCGGTGGAAAAACAATTTGACGTCTGAGGAACGGAGAGGATTGCGTGACCTAAAGGAAGACCCTACGGTTCGCGTCTTGGCTACAGACAAAAACCTTGGACCTGCCCTCGTTTCTACACAATGGGTAGAAGATGAGACTTTTAAACACCTTAATGACACTAAATCCTATTCCAAAGTCAAAATAGATGACTGGACACTTAGACGTCAAAAGGTAATTGAAACAAGAGAAAAACTTGCTTTTAGTTACTCTAGGTTTTTACCTCCTAATTCGCTAAAGTTTCTCCGTAGTCTTGATGATTGTCCTAGGAGTGTTTATCCTGCTAAATTTTACATTATTCCTAAGATTCACAAGTCACCCATAGCTGGGAGGCCCATTGCAGCTTCTCATTCGTACATCACCAGGCCCATTAGTATTTTCGTTGACGAATTAGTTAAACCTAAAATTACTATGCCTACGGTGTTACGTGACTCGGGTGAACTGATTCAATGTTTAGAGAAGGTTGTGCTGCCCGCAAATTGTCTTCTTGTTACGGCGGATGTGTCATCACTCTATCCTAACATTGACACAAAGAAGGCAATTACTGCTCTTGACCTCTTACTTAGAGAGGGCAAGGTGGCGCAAACACCTCTCTTGGTTCAGTTAGCTCGGTTAATCTTTGAGAATAATTTTCTTAAATCAGAATTTAGTGGCAATATATACCATCAAACTTTCGGAATTGCTATGGGTACCCCTTTTGCGGTCACAGCTGCAAACGCATTTATGTATTATCACGAGAGGGACATAATTGAAGTTTATTCTCGAAACTTGATCCTCTACAAGCGTTTCATTGATGACATCTTTGTCATCTGGGATGGACCCCGGGAAACTCTCTTAGAATTTCTCAGTGCCATTAATACTAAGGATGAGCGCATTAAGATAACTTACGAAATCAGCGATTCTAAGATCTCCTTTCTAGATTTGCTGCTTTTTAAAGATTCCACGCATAGTACGCTGCAATACTCTACCTTTCAGAAACCGCTTAATAAGTACTTGTATATACCATTTGAGTCATTTCACCCCACTAGTAACAAAAGAGCTTTCATCAAGGGCGAGCTTATGCGTTACGCCAGAAATAGCTCTACGTTCACCTCATTTGATGAGACGCGTACGCTTTTTTGGAAGCGCTTACGCCTTCGGGGTTATCCTGCTAAGTTTTTACTACCTATTTTTAGGGACATTAACTATAGCAATAGGCTTAAGTGGTTATGTAAGCCAAATTGGTTATCCAGACATAGGAGAGTGGTGTTTAAATCTACTTTTAATTGCAGTCATGTCAGAATCAAAGCAGTTATTCTTAAGTATTTACCTCACCTTAGTTCTATTGTTAGTTATCAATCTACCAATACGTTAGCACATCTATGTAAGTAAATTTTTTGGGGCTCACGGATTTAACGTTAAATCCGTGAGCCCCAAAAATAAAAATAAACATTGCACATTTTCAGCGTCACGCAGGATTTTAGTCATATCCTGCACGTAATGTTTTTAGGGTGTTTTTCGCTGTTCACACCCTTGTTGGAACGTGATTTGTACTACAATAATTAGGTATAAAATAAGTTCCTTCACTATCTTGTTCAAACTCCCTGACGAAGTCTGTGTATCAGACGAAACCGGTAGGAGAAAATAAAGAAGTTGACAAGATCTGTTGCTGTGTGCTGCTCACTAGAGTATATTTAAAAAATTTAAAAAAATTAAAAAATTAAAAAATTAAAAAATTCTGCACTGGATCCCAGTTCGATTCCGCCTCCATCTGCGAGGTGGAAAGTCATTGGCAAGGACAGTGATATAGCCGTACCAATCGTAACTGAGAGTACTATTAAAGAATACCAAAAGGCTAAGTATGCTGGCGGAAAAGGGCAGTACAGGAAAGCTTACCGATTGTTCTCTTCAAGAAGAATAATGTCCGTGAAAGCTGCTGAAACTAGTGAACATCCTGGCATTATGTATGTGAGAGCTAGTATTCTTAAATCATACACAGGGAGTGTTTCTAGACCTGCAACTATTCTTTTTGTTAACAGTATACCAGTAAAAGCATATTGTGGATGTGCAGTTGGAAAAAGTGGACTGTGTTGCCATGTAATAGCCCTCTTAATTGAACTTAATTACTACCACGATAACAAGAAACTTTATCTTAACATGTCATGCACTGAGAAGCTTCAGAAATGGCATAAGAAGGGAACCTCAGTGAATAAAAGAGCAGCAACACAAATTAGGTTAAAATACTTGAGAAATCTATGTGGAGCAAGAAGAGATATTAAGAAAGTTAGGGCAAAGAAAAACGTTCAGAAGCCAAATAATGATACCAGTGACTACAGTGACTGGTATCAGAGAGACAGTTCAGAAATGGAAGAGAAAGTAAAGGAGAAACTTAATGCCATAAAACCTAGTGTTGAAAGTCATATGTTCTCAGTATTGTCCCAGCACAAAAAAACACTCAGGCTTATTTCTACATCTTAGATACAAGGCTGAATTTGACAAAAAACAAGCTGGCAAGGATTACAATGAAGATGTGTTGAAACCAAGGTTTGAAGAGAGTACAGAGGCTGCTTGGAGACCAAAATGTGATGTAACTGAATCAACCATTGTCTTACCAGAAGTTGATCAAGTTAATAATGATCTAAGTGCAACCAAACAGCAACCTAGCCTCTTAAAAAGAAGTAATTATGTCCCTGTTGATCAGTGCACTAGTGATTGGAGGTCCCTAAGAGTTGGAATAATCACTGCCAGCAAAGTCCCGGCATTACTTGGTTTCTGTGGGATAAAAGAATTTGACAGTGCATGGTTTGCAATAAGGAATAATATTGATGAAAGCATGTTGAACCCCAGAAGATCTAAATTGCCAAACTTTATCAGAGGCAAGCAAGAAGAAAGTAATGCTCTTGCCAAGTTTTTTGAAGACTCTGGCTTTAACATCAGTGAGTGTGGATACTTCAAACATCCCAGGGATAAGAGGTTTGGTGCAAGCCCGGATGGAGTAAGCTCTGGAGAACAGGAATTTTTAGTTGAGATTAACACTCGATCCCTGCCAAATAAAAGTCAGCTAGCAAAGTTGAAGGAAGAAGAGATTAAGGCAAAACTAGAAGCTGCCCAAAGTCCACTAACACAAGTTAGCACAGTAAAATTCTATATTTTCCACTTTATTATTATGTTCATCCACCTTCACAAAAGTGCCAATGTAAGGTACAGAAACTAGACAAGCAAGTGGTTACTTGCAATGGAATTAACATTTTAAAATGCACTTTCTCTCTATTTCAGATCACAGGGAGTCACCTAGTCCAGTGTCACTTGCAAATGGAATGTACAGAAACATCGCTAACTTACTTAATGTCCTATGTCCCAGAAAACAAAGTTGCAGCTTATTTTCCTGTTTCTAAGAATCATGTTTTGAATGAAATCATGCTTGAGTTGTTAGTACACATGTATGAAAAAAGGCCCTTGTCAGACCCCTGGGCACATTTTGAACATCCAAGTCTTGAGCAACTGGGAAAGAAGCTTGAGGGCTCAGTGCCTAATTTTGAAAATACACGATATTTCAGATGTTGGGCCAACTCTCAAGCAAAATTAATTAGAACTGTCAGTTTTCAAAACAAATCTAGTGTGCTTCCCCTATAAAAGCTGACTTGTCAAACCTTGGCCTTAGGGCTCAGATAGACTAGTGCATACACTGTAGCTGAACACATTTTTAAAATACTATCTGTACGGATATTTAAATGTTTACAGTAGTAATCAGCAATTGTTATAGAACCCTTGTATGGTTTAGATTGACTACAAAATTCTGAAGTGCAGTTTTTTTTTTCGAATTACATGTAAAGGGTTTTCTTATTTTGAGGAGGTTCAAATACAAACATATTTCTTAAATAAAGATTAAAGATACTTTTGCCCAATTGTCCAGTGTCAAAAAATAGTATACTATGTACATTTTACCTCACTATAATAAGTAAGAAACTAGACAAATTGCATTACTTCATCAATGTTCACAGGAAATGAACATTTCTCTAAAGGGCCTATATGAAAAATGAAAGTGGTTTTGTTGCATCATGAGACACTTCTCTTGGCTTTGACTTACTTGCATCTTTAGCACAGATGGGGTCAAACAACATGTTTACAGTATTAGCTAGCACTTTGTATACACATCCTAAAAGGTCAACCCTGTTCTTGGGCCAGCAAGCATTCAAAATGGACCAGTCCCGCATGCGTCCAATATAATTCTCATTGTATATCCTTGGAGTGGCCACAAAGTTTTTTGCTATATCAGTCTCTTCATACTGCGGGTCAAATTTCATTGGAGGGCGATTGTGACATAAGCCTTTGGCATGACACAAGTCTTCAATACCAAACCCTTTATCTGTAAGCACTGTGGCACCTTTGTCTTGTATCATATCTAGCACTCCACAATCTGCAGTTGAGTCATCATCTGTGATTGCCCCTGCATAAGTGTCAGTGCACATTACAAGACTGCCAAAAGGTGTTATCCATATTCCTGTTTTGCCAGTGTCATGGTTTTTGTATGAACTAAATGTTGCACTGCTGATGTCAAAGTTTTCTGGTGAAGCAATCCAGTTCTCTGTGCAGTCTCCCAGCAACACTGTGTCCTGGAAACCAGATGCATAAAAGTCCAGAGGTAAAAGAGAAAGCACCTCTCCAGGACAGGGACTTAAATTTAATTGATCAAATAGAGTTGATAGAAAAACAGCCCATGCTGTAAATATTCTGGACTGAGTTGAAGCACTTGTGTCTGTCATATATCCAATAATACCTAGATGAAGAGTATGTCTGCATACTGTCATAAAGCACATCAACTCGGTTCTTTTTGTCAATTTTCTTTGTTGGTGAGTTTTACAATCAGGATAAATTATAGCAGGTATATAGGGCTCAACACAAGCAAACAAGCAATCAAAATCTTCAACAGAAAGTCCAGTCATGTGGAAGAATTGTTTTGGATTCTTCTTCAAACACTTGTAGGAAAAAGTTGTTTTCTCACTCCTGTGAACAAATTGTTTCAGCTGAGACTGATATGTTTCATTTTGTAATTGTAAGTTTTTGACTAGATCACTTAATTGATTGACTTCATTTGTTTTTGCTCTCAATTTTTCTTTAAGGTCATCGATTTCCTTTTGTAAGATTTCAGTGTTTGTGAGCTCATTGTGGCTGCTATAGGAGAGAACCCTCCTCTTCTTTACCTTGCCGCCTTCTGACTGTTGTTGAATGCACCGTTTTGCACATCGTATTTTGCTATCTGGAGTTGTTTTGCTTGATACGTTTCGCTCCGCAAACTCAGGAGCACATGGTAAATCTGGAAGATCATTTAAGTTCTGGCGTTCCCCTCTGCTCCAATGAGCTGAACAGATAAAATCCCGGTTAAAGTCAATTCCTTTGTTTTTCAAAATTTTGTTATACTCACGCCTTTTGTCTGGGAGGTTTGCAATTTCTTTTAGTCTGTAATACTTTAAGTGCTTGTTTTTAGTGCGCCAAGAATTCGTGCAGAGCGCAGCAGCACAATACCAGTGTTCTTGCTTGACTTTTGGAGACTTTAAGGTCCCTAAATCGGTCAATTTGATGTTTGGCAAGTCCTCTAAGTTAAGTCTTTTTCCAGATGACCAGTGTTTTGAGCAGATAACCTGCTTCTTGAAATTTACTTCTTCTTTGCGTTTTCCTAGCACTTCTAAATAAGCATCCTGTACTGTCTTTGGTGCAGAACCCACTTTTGTTTAAGTGTAGTACTCCACATTTGGTGTTTTCCACGAGATTTTACAATATTTACTCGCACAAGACCAGTGCCAACCTGTCTTATCATCTTTCGCCGCCATTATTATCACAGCTGGAAATTTCAAAAAGTCCGCAAAAATCCGGTAGTGCCAGACCCCCGCGCGGTATGAAATCAGGCAATAAGCCGAGACCCTTAACTTGAGAGAAATATGATGACCGAAGTCTTTCTTAAAAAAAATCGGAAAGATCTCGGCTATAAGCCGAGACCTAATTTTTTTCGCATTCTCAGAAACTTTTTTTCTAAATCATCATTAAACTAAAGCGCTCCTCTTAGGAAACAGTAAAACTACACCTTTTAAAAACAATGAAAAACGATTAATTTATTTTAAACAATTAGCCAACCAGCATGTTCGTGAATACTAATGTGATCCTAACCACAGTATAAAGTGAAAAAAACTTAAAGTGAATGCCAGTAGACTTGTAGTCACAAACAATACGCATCGCTTACCGAAGTTAATAGTCAATCACTCACATCAATCGCTCACGATCGTTCATCATGCCAAAAGCACGCCGTGCATCATACAACATGTCCTTCAAACTTAAAGTTGTTGCTGAAGCCGAGGCTGTCGAAAACAACTCAGAGATCGCTCGAGAATATGGACTCAGTGAGTCCATGGTCCGTCGCTGGCGAAAAGATCAGGCAAATCTTTTTTTCAACGGCGAACTAAAGATGTCGGCGAAGCGTACGACGTTAGGTCACTTCACTCCAAAATTCCCGGAGATGGACCAGCAGATCCTGGAGTGGTTTACTGAACAAAGGGATCAAGGTGAGTAATTGTTTGAAAAAAGAAACAGTGTTTGATCAACTTTTGTGTTAAAATCAAACCAAATAATTTGAGACACGAGCCGACACAAACACGCACGTGAGTTTGTTTTCAATGCGTGGGAACCAACGCTTCCTATTGGTCAGATTGAAATGTTGTCATAACAAATTAACAATGCCTGTCAAAGAACTGTCAAAGCACGTAAAAGCTTGGGTCGGTACATTTCGCTGACCCCCAGTCCATGGACTACCCCATATGGACTACCAAATGGACTACCCTAGTGGACTCTCAAATGGACTACCCAGATGGACTACCTAATATACTATCCTAGAAAAAGGAAAAAAAGAGACGTTACCCCTTCGGTATTCGTTTTGGTCGAATTCACCGATCCGCCATCTTGTTGTTTTCATTTTGTGTTTATTACCGCTGGTCAGATGATTGCAGGCGCAGTCCTTCGTCATGATGGCTGGCACGCGGGATGGTGAGTGAATATATTTGAATTTATAATCGTTTGCATCTCTGACTTTTGAGTAAACTGTGGAAGCCGTGAACATGCAAATTCGAAACCTCATCTTTCCTTGATAACTGCCTCCTCTCTATTTCTAGACGATTATTCCTTGCCTGGCGTCCTTGATGCCTTTGAAGACGGTAAGTGCCAAGCTTGTTACTAAAATCTCAACTTACGGTAAGCTTTTTCCATCTTTAATGGAAGTAGTGGCTAAAGGTTTTTTGAAATCAAACCATTTATGTCAGCTCTGATGCCTCTCAAAATGGTAAGTTTCTTTTTATAATTCCATGTGTAATAAGACAAGCTGTGATTAAAGCTAAGGCTTTTAGTAATTCGTAAAAAAAAGTAATGTCTTTCATTGAGTAGTTTGAGTAGTTTGATGGGATATTTTCTTCCAAAATGACGTGACACCATTTTGTGCCTTAACAGTTTTAATTGCGGGCGACAAGAGGAGCCCGCAATCCTAATCCCAACGTTGCTTTTACGAACGCATGCGCCGCTGTTTTGTAGTTTGGTCCTGACTCGATCTTTGCTCTTAAGTGAGTCTTCCACCACGAATGTATGGAATGCAAAGAACGCTTTTTCTCATCCGCATCACGCGTATTTTTGACCTTGGATCACGTGAAGCTCACGCATAGCATCAGCGCCGACCAATCCAAATTGAGCGTATCAATTCACGTCGCGTTGGCCACGTTCCGCCTCCAGCGAGTAGCGAGAGTGGTTCGTCCTTTACCTGAAGCGTGGAGCTAGAGCGTTGTCCGTCCTTGACCTCGTAAGTGTATAATTAGAGATTGTGGTTCGTTCGATCTGAACTGGCAAAGCGTATAATCTGAACTGGCAAGCGTGGCTCGTCCGATCTGTTCGTTGGTTCGCCTTTGAATTGTGGAGAGAGAGCGTCGTTCGTCCTTCAATCCTTGAAAGAGGGCGTTGTTTCATCTTTGCAGGTTAGTAAGGTTTTTACACCTATAAATATTATTTTGAGGTATTGTAATCGTGAAACAGTGACTATTTAACCGCTGTTTTTACATACGTAGCTCAGCTTTCTGTCACCCACTTCGGTTTGTTTATGTAATATCGGCACAGTTTTGCCACAGTTTACATGTACCATTGAACCGCTTTGTTCACCACGAAAGAAGTATTCTTTATTGTAGCAATCCTCTCTCAAAATATAGATCTATCACGGCAAAATCACGGCAAATACATTGTAAGCTCTATCACGTGCGAAAGCGTTGTGTTTCCAAACAGCGAAGCCTTCGCATTGAAAGCTGTATCTCAACCTATCACGTGCGACAGCGTTGTGTTTCCAAACAGCGAAGCCCTCGCTGCGATTTCAAATATAAACAAAACATAACTTATAAAAAACCCTTCGCCAGCAAAGGTGCAGAAGTCTTTCATTCAACTGCACAGGCACGTTGGGTAAAATGCATGGTCGTTCTGCCAAATCAGTTCGATGTTACAAAAGAGAAAGGGAACCATCGAGAGTACCTAAACGGAAATTGTCTCACCTTTTAAATCACAGACAGAGGAAAAAACAAGTTAAACTTATTTTGCAAAACAATATTCCTAGGTCATCAGGTTTTAATAACTTCTTCAAAACGTTTAAAACTTGGTCTTCAAGATATCGCTTTGAAAGTTGTTTTCTTTACTATTACTTTTGCTCAAAGCTGAATATTTCAAAAAACTTCCCGGCTTCTGACGAAACTATTCCGAAATCTATCGGTGGTGATTATTCAAACCCATCATCGAAAAAGTTTTCTGGGCTTAATCCTTTCCCATCACTTTCCGGTGGCATGTATACCAACAATGCACACTTATCTCAAATAGACACAAATGCTTCTAGGGCAAGTGCTGAAGGAAGTTCTTATCACCGATTGATTAATAGATTATGTGAGAAAGGTTTGCAGGCTTTAGATGTTGGTGGCTCTGGTGACTGCTTTTTCAGAGCAATTTCACATCAGTATTATGGTACTCCCGAGTTGCACATTGCCATAAGGCAGGCTGGCGTTAGCTATTTAGAACAGCATCCTGATTTGTTTATTGAGAGTGTGTCTGAGAATTCATGGCAAAGTTATTTGCAAAGGATGGCCACACCAGGCACATGGTGTGACAACATTATCATACAAGCAGTAGCAAATCAACTTAATTGTGTCATTCATATTACTGAGTCAAGGCTTTCTTGTACAGAAGGCTCTACAATAACCCCACCCAGACCTGATGAAAAACCACGATTATTGTTTGTAGGTTACCTAGAAGACTTGCATTATGTTTCCACAGTACCTCATACTTCTAATAAGAATGCCTTGAAATATCTTAAATTCAAATTATCAAAATCTGATAAGGAACATAAAAAAAAAATAATAAATCAGCAAAATAACAGGCAGAGAAAAAGGAAACAAGAGCAAACTATGGAGAATAATGTGAAAAAGGCACGCAATAAGGAACAGTATTTACTAAGTTTTGATGCAGAAAGACATGGAGATATCCACAAACAGGACTGGGCAAAACAAAACATAACTAAATTCCATAATTCCAATAGTTATGAAATTTACCAATGCAAAGTTTGTTTTGAAGCATGGCCATTGAGAGTGGCACCAAAATGTCCACAAAATTATACATGTTCTAGATGCTCAAGAGAAAAGGAGTCACCAAAAAAATTCTCCAAGGAAAACTTTATGATACCCTCAGCAGTACCCAGTGAACTTTCTGGTTTAACACAAGTAGAAGAAATGTTGGTAGCTAAAGCTCTTCCTATAATGCATATTTACATCAAACCAGGGGGACAAAGAGGATATTCAGGGCATACAATAAATCTACCTCAAAATGTCAGTGAGTTGGCACGTTCGCTTCCAAGATACCCTAAAGATTTATCAATAATTGTTGTTAAAGCAAAAGGAAAAGAGAATTTTGTTAAAAACCTTTCAGTTAGGAGACAAGTGGTATCAGATGCAATTCACTGGCTTATTGAAAATAATCCACACTATTCAGATATTGAATTAAATTATCACGCATTAAATTCTTTACCACTGAATGATGTTCCTAATGAAATCCTTTCTATAGAAACCGAAGACACAACAATAGATAATAATGCAACACCCTCTCCAGATTTTGGTCCAGTTGCTGATGAAGAAGATATTGTATATAACAGTAATACAGATTCTTCAAGTTTTCTACCTGTAAATGACACCCAGCAACAAGAGCTTGATTTCATTCATAAGAATCTTTCCCAAGGACAAATGAATTGGCCAACTTTGGGTAACAGCCCATTAAATGAATATGTCACTCCCTTTTTAGCCACAATGGCGTTTCCAACATTGTTTCCTGATGGTAAAGGGGATCCAACAAATCCTGCAATTTTAAAAAATGTAACTTTGAAAGAAAAGGTGAAACATCTAATTAAATTTGCTGAGAAAAGAGACAATAAATGGATTTATCGTTTTGCAAATCATCCAAGGTTTTCATACTGGGCTTTAAACATGATTCAGCGTAAACAAATTTTACAACAAACAGGAATTTTTTTAAAGCAAAATCCTGGAGAACAGCATTTAACTATGGAAGAACTAAGAGAAATGGTTAACAGTAATAATGCAAACCTTTTGTTGAACAAGCTGTCCCGTTACATTACTAACATAACTGGATCAGATGCTTATTGGTTCAAAGCAAAAGAAGATTTAAAAGCAATCATTCAACATGCTGGACCTCCAACATTCTTTTTCACATTTTCAGCAGCAGATATGCATTGGCCAGAATTGCACTTTCTTTTTGGAAATGAAGGAGATGAAGGGAATAGCTCATCTATAAGACGTAACAATGTTATTAACAATCCTCACATTGTTGATTGGTTTTTTACTGAACGTTTAAAAAAATTTATAAAACACTGGCTATATGATTCACTTGATGCAAAATGGCACTGGTATAGATTTGAATATCAGTCTAGAGGGAGCATCCATTGTCATGGTGTTGCTAAACTTAAAAATGATCCAGACCTGTGCAAGTTGAGTGAAACTGCACTAAATGGTTATTTGGCAGAAATTAATAAAGATAATGCTAATAGTACATTAGTAAGTGAAGGTAAAATAGCTACTGAAAAGATCTGTCAATATGTTGATTGGCTGTTGTCCACCTGTAACCCAAATCCTCCAGATAATGGACTATGGATAAAGCCTTCTATTCATCCTTGTCAAGAATACCACAAAGATATCAAAGATTCTGACAGTGACTATGTTGATTTGTTGAATATGGTTCAAAGACACACTCGATGCAGTACTAATTACTATTTAAGGACAAAGTACAATGAAACAGAACCAAAATGTAGATTTAAGTTTCCATTTGAAACATGCGATAAAACCTCATTGCATTTCGAGCCTATTCATTCAAAATACAACACATCAATTAAATACAAAATTCAGGTCACTACAAAAAGAAATGATGCCAGAGTTAACAACCACCAGCGCTTTCAACTACAAGGCTGGAGAGCTAATTGTGATATTCAAGTAGTTATAGATTACCATGCATGTGTGGAGTACTTAGCAAAGTATGCAGCAAAAAGTGAAACCAGATCACATCTCCTTAAGCAAGCGTTCAGTAGCATTGTGCATAATTCACAAGTAAATACCAATGCTGCATCCATAATTAAGAAAACTGTAATGAAAACACTCGGCCAGAGAGATTTTTCTGCACAAGAGACAATGCACCATTTACTTTCCTTAAACCTTGTAAGTTCATCCTTTAATGTTGTTCCTATAAACTTAAATGGTTCACGAAGACTCAATAAAACAACACAGCCTGATGTTAAAGCAACAACAGACAGTTTGCTTGATGTCTATGCTGAACGTGTAAAATATCAAGGCACTGTAAAATGTGACTTACACAATTTAAATTTTCTTCAATTTGCAATGAGATACAAACTTGTCAATGGAAAATTAATAGATCAGCCCGATAATCTAATACCAAGGGTTTTCCCCACATACTCCTCAAATCCCAAAAGTACAAATTTTGGCTTGTACTGTAAATACCAGTTGCTAAGATATAAGCCTTGGAAAAACAAACAGGATGATGCATGGGAAAACAAAGGAAACAGTAATGATGTGTTCATTTCACAGTGGAAAACATTTTTGCAAACAGATTATGCCAAAAAACACGTGCCTGACTGGCATGGTAAACTAGAAGACATACAGTCCATCTGTGATAATGAACACACTCAAAACAATGCGGAACCAGAACAACAACGTGAAGAATGGATGGTTTTAGCAGACTTCATACACTCAACTAATTCAAATGATTTTGACGCCTTTTCAGAAAATAACTGGCACAGTTACAGTTATCCATACACCTCACAGCAACTGCTACAAATGAGTTCTTGGATAAATTCAACAAAGAAGTACTATGAAAGCCAAGATCAAAACTGCAATGTGGACATAAATACTTTTAGTAGCATGCAGTCACTTGCTTACAATATAGTCAAAGACCATTTCGAAAACACAAACCCTCAGTCACCCTTGCATTTGATAATAAATGGTTTTGCTGGAACAGGTAAAAGTTACCTCATTAATGCATTGAGAAATCTTCTGCAAAACAATTGTACTGTAACAGCAACTACTGGAAAAGCTTCATTCAATGTAAATGGCATAACCATCCATTCACTTCTTAACTTACCTGTTGGTTCCAGAGGCAACACAGATTTGAAAGGGCAAACTCTTGTAAGATTACAAGATAAACTACATGATATAAAATATATACTCATTGACGAGTACTCTATGCTTGGGCAAACATTGCTTGGCTGGATTGATAAACGTTGTAGGCAGGCAACTGGTCAACAGGATGAAGTTTTTGGAAATGTGTCAATTATTTTAATAGGGGACCCTGCACAGTTACCACCTGTTGCAGACAAACCTTTGTATCATGCCAAGCCATCAGGGGTTATAGGTGAACAAGGCCATCTTGCATATTTGATGTTTGACAAAGTTGTAAAATTATCTGAAAACCAAAGAGTGCAAGGTTCAAACTCAAAACAGGTTTCTTTTAAAGAATTATTAGAGCGTCTGAGAAACGGAGATTCAACTAAAGAAGACTGGCAACTTCTTCTTACTCGCCAACCATCAGCCGTACCTAATCTCAATGAATTTGAAAATGCAATAAGATTATTTTGTGGCAATGATCAAGTGGCTACTTATAATTATGACAAACTATTAAAGCTCCGTCAACCAATAGCTCAAATTGAAGCTCGTCATTCCTCTTCGATTGCAAAGGCTATTTCTCCTGAAGAAATGTGCGGATTAGTTCCAACCTTATTTCTAGCTAGAGAAGCATCTGTGATGCTTACTATAAATTTGTGGGCAGAGGTTGGACTTTGTAATGGGGCAACAGGAAAAGTAATAGATATTGTTTACGCAGACAACCACTTACCACCAAACTTGCCGATAGCAGTAATAGTTCAGTTTGAACGTTACACAGGACCATCATTTATTGACACTTTACCAAAATGTGTTCCAATACCCCCAATTACTATTACTTCTAAATCACTTGAAACCTTTCATGAAAGACAGCAATTGCCATTAAAACTTTCATGGGCAATGACAATACATAAAAGCCAAGGACTAACTCTTCCGAAGGCATGGATAGATATTGGTAAAAGTGAAAAAGCAGCAGGAATTACATATGTTGCAATAAGCAGAGTTCGTTCACTTGATTCTTGCATAATTGAACCTATGACATTTGAGCGCCTTGCAAATATTAAGAAATCTTCTCAATTTCAATTTAGACTGAAGGAAGAGAAACGCTTGAGTAAATTAGCAGAGGATTTAAAATCTGTTTTAATACCAAAATAATGCAATCGAACAAAATAAAAATATTGTACAAAATTTCTTTAATGTACTTTTTTTAGTTTTTTTTTTTTAATACAGTAAAAAACATAAGGGATAATTTAATACCCTTTCTTTTATAAATTTCCTTCCAACTGTAGAATTTAATACCTGTGGGAACTCCCATTACAAAAACCAAGTTGAAACTTAAACTAACATATTGTGCTTTTCTTCAAAAGGAAAAACTCGAAGTCACTACACAACAATGTCTTCAAGCCCTTTAAAACGAAAAGGTACGTATCCATTTTACTTATTATATACTAATCATTTATTTTGCTATAAAACCAATCTAAAGCAATAAGTAACTAGGTTACGATTGCCTCTTATGTTATAAATTGTTACAAAAATTTAAACAACTGAGCTTACAATTCCTTATCGAAATGTTTTCACTATATATTAACAAATTCCTTTTTCCCCCTTTCAGAAAGTGACCCAGGCTTTATTTATGACGTTTCACCTATGAAAAAAGGGAAAAAAGGAACACAGTACTACCACTGTACCCTACAAACCTCTCCTACTAAACAGTGGAGAGTGGTTGGATTCGACCAAGCCACACACTCCCAATGCCAGCTCTATGAAAAAACAGGAAATCCAGTGAAGCTACTAAATGTCAGGGAAGAAGATGGTCAGTTTCTCGTAAATCAAACAACTACATTACGTCAGATGACAACTAGTGATGTAACCTTCACCAGTACCCCTCCATCGTCGTCGTCATCATCCTCATCAGATGGAGGCGCACACAATAGCCCCACTGTAGCTTCCACCAACATTACATTAAACCAACTACCAACTCTGACACGAAACCAAAAGGTCAATGTAACAGGAGCTCTGTCTCTTGGTCAAAAGCCACCAAAAGAAGTTACAAAAAGGAATAATCAGCAAGGAAAAGTAAAAGAAGATTGCATTATTGAAGATGCCACTGGACATGCAGTAATCCACATATGGGATGAACTCATAGAGAAACTCGAAAACTCAAAGACCTATACCTTGCAAAACCTGAGTGTTAAAAATTACTCAGGGAACACCATGCTGGGTACGACGGCGTCAACAACGTTTAATGAGATACAGTCTGAACTTAAAGAACTCAAAGGTCCAGGTCTACTGCAGAATACTGACAAGAAAATCATTGTGGAAGAATTTAAATTTGTGGATAAACTTAACGTTTACTTCCAATGCCAAATTAAATCATGCAACAAAAAGATCCCGTATGACATCAGTGCAAATATTGTAAGATGCCCGTCATGCAATGCCACACAAAAAACAAAAGCTTGCAAAAAGGCCATGTCTGCAAGACTTTGTGCAGATATTGACGGCAATGAAACTTGGTTCACAGCATTTACTGATGTGTTGCAGTGCCTCATCAACCAGAATGAAACTACCCTGACATCCGACAAGATATCAGAGGCTCTACTATCACTAGAAAATATCACCATGATTGTAGATGCAACGTCCAATTACATCAAAAACATTGTGAAGCCTGAATAACTTCACTTACACTGAGGGCAGTTACAGTTTCAATTTTTACACATTTAAGCATCTGGATATGCTTTCATTTGTATATACATTACAATGTACACGTTCTGTTTCAGTTTTAAGACAGCATAACAAAGATTATGACATTTCACATGCAGATGTGACTGCCAAATACTCAGCAACTACACAATAACATTTAATAATTCAGTTATAGTTTCAATTGTTACACAGAGTTTAGTACATGTAGCAATCGATTGTTTTGTTTCAATTTTCATTGAAATGTTAGACTATTCCCACAAATAAGAAATATCGTTTTCTTCATTATATTGTGGAATAACCTAAAATTTCTTATTTATTGCTCGTTTCGTTTCAGTTTATATACAGTGACATTTTAGACAATGCACATCTACAAGTACCATGTATGATTTCATTCTTATTCATTAAAATACTCTAATTTTCCATGTAATAATTTTAAATAAATCATTTCTGCGTAACATCAATTATCTTTGACTCATTCAATATGCTACAGCTGAATCACTCTATTGGTGGTGTAAAATAGAGGAGACAACAGGGTGAGACCAGAGGTGTCTTTATGGAAAAAATGCAACCCTGCAACACCATACATTTCTCCCTATGGGCACCAATATGTTTCATTAACAAAATAACCAAAATGCAAAGTACTAGCCCGCACTTCCTAACCTTTGGTTATTATTCCGCGTCATTTTCCGTCATTTGATTCTCTGTGAAAACATCTTCGTCTAGAGATGCAAATTGGTTAAATGACACGTCTGCCAGCGAGGGATATTGCTCGACTACCCTTCTCCATAAACTAGATTCTCCACCTTGTTCTACGCCTTCCTCGTCTGACTCAAATGGGTCTTGCGTTGGCTCTACCACTACGCCTGGAAATCCGGCCTTTCTCCAACAGTTTTGAATAGTGTCAAGGCTCACGTTGTCCCACGCTTTGGCTAGCATAAAAGTAGCATCCTTCAGATCTATAGCTTTGATGGGCTGATCCTCATCCAAATACTGCAGCATTCGTCGAATCATTGCTTGGCGGTAATGGACCTTCAGGTTCTGAATAATACCCTGGTCTGCAGGCTGAAGTCTACTTGTACAGTTTGGCGGGAAAAATATCAATCGCGTGTTTGTTAGGCCAGTGACTGACACGTGTGCAGTGCAATTATCAATGAACAGCAGGATACGCCGGTTTGCCGCTTTCATCTTCCGATCAATTTTTCGAACCCATTCTTCGAATAAAACACTGTCTATCCATGCCTTCTTTTGTGATTTGTAGGTCACTGGAATCAAATCCATATTGCTTCCCCTGAAGCACCGGGGTTTGGCATACTTCCCAATAACTAACAGCGGTAGCTTGTCTGTTCCGTCTTGGTTGCATGCTACAAGAACAGTAACACGCTCTTTACTGTTCTTTCCCCCACTGCACTTTTGTCCTTTCAAATGGAGGGTTTGTGTTGGAGCTGCTTTCCACAGAAGCCCTGTCTCGTCCGCATTAAAGCGATCTCTGGGCTCGTAGTCACGGCAAATATCAGGGAGACGCTCCGTCCATGTGTCCACTACAGTGGGGTCTACGCTTTTCTCTTCACCACAAACATTCTGGCCTGTGATACCTTGCCTTTCTTTAAATCTGTCTAAGAATCCATTGCTTGCCTTGAAATTTTCGTAACCGAGTTGCTCCGCAAAGTACCGAGCTTTCTCCGCCAAAAGTGGTCCATTAACTGGGACATTAATGCTTCGCACTTTTTTAAACCATTCTGCTAGTGCTTTTTCCACATCAGGGTAAGACGGCTGCTTCATCCTCTTGCGCTTGTCCTTGTACAGGCCTCCCTCATAGGCGCTTATGATCTCCTTTTTACTTCGCACAATAGTCGCAACAGTTGATTGAGATAAAGGGGGGTCAAAACGCTGTGCAACTTCAGCTTGTTTCTTTCCACTGTTGATTGCTTTAACAACTTTATACTTTTCTTCCAAACTCAAGACTCTTCGACTGCTCGTCTTCTTCGCAGTGGCTTTCTTTGCGCCGGGTTTCCGAACACGAATTCCATCTACGTTCTCTTCGCTTGACATCTTTGTGCAGGCAACTTACACGTGTTTGCTGTTGTTATCTGAGATCGAAAGGATGGTGTGCGATATGATCTTTCTTAATATTTAATTTATATAACAAAGCCATACCTCAAAACGTATTTAAATTTTAACCAGAAACCGGAAGCATTGGGGCTCAATGAAAGGCCCCGTTTTCTTGATGCGGTAGGCGCTGCAATCTGTCAGCTGTACATACTTCACTACCATAGCTTTGATTATTTGACTGCAGAGTGTCGAGAAGAGCAAAAGCAAACCATCATGGACGAATCTACATATTCATTCAAGTCTTGTATTCGAGGGTACCACGAATACAAGGAGATTTGGGACGCAGCTATTGGTGAAGTTCTTGACTGTGAGGTAAGTTTAATTCCACTTTGCGTAAAGATTAGCACTGAGATGGCAAAGATAAAAGCAACGACCATGTTTCGCCATGTTTTCAAGCCAAATGACCTTGTATTTTGTCACTAAAAAAAACTTTGTTTTGTTTTATTTGCCTTAGCACGAACCAAATAATCCTCACGATACTCATGCTGTTGCCATAAAACGAACTGAGGGAAAAAGAAAGCGAAAGCAAGTCATCGTAGGCCACGTGCCGCTGACATTGTCACGACTCTTTCATTTATTTTTGAAACATGGAGGGCAGATTACCGTTCAAGTTACGGGAAAACGCAGGAACAAAGGCATCGGCCTTGAAATCCCGGCGACGTATACTTTTTGTCACAAGAAGAAGTCAAAAATTTTAAAACTGAAAGAACTATTAAATGACAAGGAGGATAAGGAGGCATTGTAAACTGAAAGCTGTTGACAGACACGTTACAGATTACTGTACTCGATTTGCAATCTTAGTGTATTAAATTCAATGTTTTGTTTAAGTTGTTACTGTGTCCTGATACTATAATATCGTTATATCGGGGAAGATTTTACGCTCGGTGCGCTAAAAACTCATCGTTATATCGGGAATATCGTTATATCGAAGATCGTTATATCGGGGTTCTGTCCCATACATTTTACTGTAACTTTTGCCGGGACATAGCATATTCATCGTTATATCGGGAATATCGTTATATCGAAGATCGTTATATCGGGGTTCCACTGTATATTCTCTACCTTGCTGTACACGCCTAAGATGATTTCCACTGGACATTCAAGCAGTGAGTGAGCAACTTTAAAAGTTACCGAAGAAAGCATTTCAGAACAAAAAAGCAAAAATTTAGCTGCCAAGCTTACCCGGTACCCATTCAAGGAAAATCAAATCACAACTCACCCCAAAAAGATGGTGCATGTCAGTTAAAAACAAAATGATGCTTGTCTTATATTAAGCAATTGTTATGAGATTAGACATCTCTTTTCTCTAGAATACTTAGGATTTTATACAATTTAATCAATTTCATCAAGGGGTCATTTGGAGAACTTAACTACAGTGAGATGTTTCAGTTTTCAATGTGTTAACTGTGATCAATGCGAGTGTTTTGGTAATTAATTGCCGCACTCATTGCTTGAATGTTGAGCGGAATCCGTCTTAATCTTGTTTCTACAAAACTCTCTCTGAAACACTCGCTATTTTTCGTAGCATCTGGTTTTTGATTCTGCGCTTGTTCATTTGCTTATTTGGAAGTGCTTGCAAACTAAACGGGGGTGAGGTCAGTCAAAACGCTCATAAACAGGCCTGAAGTATATTCTTCATATTTATAGGCACGTGCAAGTGATGCCAACTTGGACATTTCCACATCACCACAAAAGTATGAAGGACGAAATGTAAGGCTCTTTGAAGGCCAGGAAGGGTGCAGGATGGTTACATTAGAGAGTCTGGAAAATCCGTTTATCATACCGCTCCTCATGAACTGTAGGATGGATAACCCCGAGCTGATTTCCTCACGGATGCCTTATGCTATTCAAGATACTGGAACTTTTATCATCGACCTAGATTCCTTAGGCAATAGGAAAGATGTCTTTTGCGATGACAATGGGGCATGGACAATGAAAGGAAATAGAGAGAAGTTGTATTGTGTTACAAAGAACTTTGAAGGTCAAGTTTCCTTATTGTACAAGGTTTCATCAGAAGCAGACATATCAGTGAGAAGACGCCCGTATGTTTGCAAATCCTGCCCTGAATTTCACAAGACCATTGTAACTATCAAATATGGCAAATCAATCGATAAATGGTTTTCTTTGGCATTAGTTCATTATTATTGGGAAGGAAAGCCAAGAAAGTTTAAAGTTGCTCCTCATGGCAATCGCAAGCCAGAATCATCAGCACCACCATATGTCAAGACAAAGGAAAGCACAAAACAGCGCCTTGTTGAAAACCTGACAGAGCAGAAAACAAATCCCAAGCGTGCACTCTTCAAGACAATTAAGGATAGTGGTGGGGTTTGTGGTGCAGAGAGTGTGAGCTCTCTGCCAAGAAATGTCCGGCAAGTAAAAAACGTAAAGCATCAGCTGGGCCTGACATCCTCTGCAGCATCAAAAGGTAACAATGATCCACTAATGGCAGTGCTTGAGCTCCAGAAGGGGTCTTATTCAGGATTCATCCGCGAAGTTACTTGCAATGATCTGCCAACAGTGATGCTCTTCACAGACCGGCAGGTAGATGACATCGTACGTTTCTGCTGTCATAAGAAACCCAATTTGGTTTCAGAGCTTGGGTTGGACATCACATTCCAGTTAGGGCCATTTTATCTGCTTGTAACCCTTACAAAAACCCCATGCTTACTGTGAAAGGTACCACTCACCCCCCTTCTCTTCTTGGGCCAGTTATGGTTTGCATGACAAAGGAGGAATCTACATATCTGTCGTTTCTCCACTGTTTATTAAGAGCTGTACCTGGGCTCGGTAACTTTCTTCATGCAACTGGAACAGACGAGTCAGCTCTGCGTAATGCCATTGCGGCAGGTTGCCCTCAATCTCACCCGCTGCTATGTTACTTGCATAGCAAGAAAAATGTCAAGGAGAAGCTAAGGCGTCTCGGCCTTTCTCAAGCCCTAAGTGGTAGAATCATTGAGGACATTTATGCTAAAGGAACTGGTCTTCTGTGGTCCAACTCCAAGAAGGAGTTTGATGCAAGAGTGGCACATCTGATGCAAGACTGGCACCGGTTAGAGGCATCGGAACGTAAAGAGCCAGAGTTTGTTGAATACTTCCGCAAGTGTAAATTGGAGGATATGAGAGAAAGAATGGCCAAGTATGTTGTGCATGAGCTTGGGATTGGGGAGGAGCCATACTTGCAGAACATTTCAGAAGCCATGAATTCCATGCTAAAAGAATGGAACAACTTCATCCCCCAGGAGTTGGATCGCTTTGTAGTGTCCCTCTACGATTTCCAAGAATCACAGGATATGGAAACTGAATTAGCCTGGTTTGGACTTTCCGACAAGTGGCAAGTATCCGATGCATTTAAACAGCACATGCCCAGAGAAGAATATGGTGAGATGACCATGGAAGAGAGGAAGAATGCAATGAAGCACATTTCGAAGCTATGCCCAGACCCACATGCCTACAAACAGTGCAAAAACTTCAAGTTTGCACCAAGCTCATCAAGTTCTTCCTCCAAGACATCATCCACCACAAGCAGTTCTGTTGACCTTGGGCAACTAGAGGGTCAGTTTTCCAGAGAAGAGCTATCCAGCCTTTCAGAAAAGGCGAAAGCCCTCATCCACAACAAGGGTTTGCGAGAGGGGTTTCAGATGGGCTCCTTTTTGGTTGATAGTGGTGCATCACTTCCATGCAAAGTACAGCTTTTAAAGAGCGGCAAGTGTTCCTGTTCCTGCAGCTTTTTCAGTAGAAACAATATATGCCATCACTGTGTCGCAGTTGCCATTCACACAGAAAGGGTTGAGCAGATAGTTACAAGTTTCCCAGGAAGGAGTTTAACCCAAGTCAGCACATCATCTGCACCCAAATCAGTTGGAACCAAAGTGCCACCCCGGAAGCGCCCACGAGAACAGGCAGCACTACCGCCCCAGGCCACCGGGGATGAGGAGAGATCCCATCAATTTACCGCTGAAGCTATTGGCGACACAACTGTGGTAATCAGGAAAAGTGCCAAACCCAGTGACCCTCCACCAAGTTCGCCCCTTGTCATTAAAAGTATCAGTGGGGGAATAAGAACGTGTGCTGGATGCAGGAAACCGCTGACCACGATTATTGAAGGCTACAGCGAAGACGATGACAAAACGTATTGCTTTGGTCGTTTTGAAGCATACAACTTCTGGAACAAGAACACTCTAAGGTATCAGCCAACAACTTCCACACAACATTATCACCTCAACCCAGTTTGCACCAAGGTGTGGCAATCTGAAAGTCAGTTACAAATAAGTGCTGGGACAATGAATATAAATGAGCGCTTCTCTTGTCATGTCAATCTTTGACATGCAAACTTTAAATTGGAACTTTCTTGTTTGAAATAAGAAGCAAGTGTGACATGAACATGGCAGAAGTTGTTCCAAAAACTCTTTTGTTATTACATTTAGCTGTATGTAGGTTTCATTTGCCTGGAAGTTACAATTTATTTCTCGTCGATGTATGTTATTTATAACCTTGTTTTGTTCATAGTTGGTGCTTCTACGGACATTGTTCATCTGAACTGTTGTGCTTGTCAACAGAAGTTACGCTACAACAGGAAGTGTGATCTGAAAGAAATTCATTTGTTATTTCATATTTTTACTATAATAATGGAGATCTTATTTGGCTGGAAGTTACCATTTATTTCCCGCTGTGCATGCTATTTATAACCTTGTTTTGTTTATGTTTACATCGTTCACAACATTGAATATTGTGCATCTGAAATGAAATGTTTTGCTTGTAAACAGTACTGATGCTACAACAGGAAGTGTAATCTGAAAGAAAGAAATGTCTTTGATTATGATGGAATTTAATGATTCTCATTCCTATTGTGGTTTTTTGGCCTTTTCCATTTAGTCCCAAGAGTATTGATACTTGTTCAAGAGAAAAGGTTATGAGAATAAAGAAAATGATCATCAAAGGAAAAATGATTTGATCTTTTAAAAATTATCCCAAGTAAAACTATAAGGAAATGTATGGAGATCAGTAAGGAGAATTTTTATATTGATACTGGGATGATTTATTGAAAGGGCAATACTGAGCCATCATTTTCATTATCCTTTCCTTTTTTTATACATTTCCTTATTGTTCCCCTGTGTTTAACTGGCTATTAGATATTACAATTCCAAGAGGTCAGAGTTGTTTCCCTGGTGTCCTTTTAACTCCCGCCCCCCTCCAAAAAAAAAAAAAAACTTGAAAAAGGGTTAATTAACAATTAATGCATAAGAGCGCATTGGATGTGAGATGGCAGATAGCCAATGAGGAACATAGCACCGAGTGGCTATCACTATCTCATATCCAGCAAGCGCAAGTGAAATAATTGGTGTACATAAACACTCCAAGAAATGCCTAAAAATTGGCGACCATCTTTTCTTTTTAAACAATGCCCAATTTAATACCATTATTTCTAAAACAAGCCAAAGAAACATATCACTTGTAACATTCATAATAAACTCAAATATATTGAGTATATGCGCCTGCACATTATCTGAGCAGTGGTAATAGACATGAAAACAAGATGGCGGATCGGGGGTGAATCGACAACGTTTGCAGAAAGTACCTGGCGTGGATGATCAGCGGCCCGTTCGAGTACACACCAGCTGGTAAGAAGAAGGCGCCGTCGAGAAATATTGTCCTTCGATGGATCGACGAGGCATGGCGAGATATCCCAGCAGAGATGGTCAAGAAATCCTTCAAGACCTGTGGCATTTCAAATGCCTTAGACGGAACTGAGGACGACATGCTGTACGCCAAAGAGGGCCAGGAGATCGGAGATGACGCAGATGACGAAGACAACAAGTTCGAGACGGAGAGTGAAGGCGAGAGCAATGGCGAGTAAACTGTAAACTTGTCAGTTGAAAGCTTCACAAACACAAAAAACGGCTCCTTTAGGAGCCACCAAATCTATAAAAGTTAAATGACCAACTATTTCACTTTGTGTCTCTTTTTATTGTGTCTTATAGTATTTCAATATTTGCGAACTTGACTACAAGCCGATGTCGGAATTTTCGCGATATTTCATTTGATTTTGACCACTGAGATAAAAAAAAATCTATCGAACTCTCGGCTATAAGCCGAGCCCCCTTGTTTGGACTTTTTTCGGTAGATCTAAGCCAAAATTTCTGAAAAAATAGCTCGGCTTATAGGTAAATAACTACGGTATATTCTAATTGATGAACACAGTATGTATTCAATCAATGCTTGGCTGGGACAATCAATGGTTGGCTGGATTGATAAGCGCTGCAGACAAGCTACTGGTTTAGCTGATGAACTCTTTGGTGGTAAATCAATAATTTTAGTTGGTGATCCAGGCCAATTACCACCGGTGGGTGGCAAGCCCCTTTATCATTCAAAACCCTCGACTGCTCTACAAGAACAAGGTCATTTAGCTTACTTCATGTTTGAAACAGTAGTTAAACTAACAATAAATCAAAGTGAAGTTTAGAGATTTAAGGCAGGGGTCGCACTTACGCTTTTGGTGTTTACATTTGACATAAATTCTGTCATCGCATGCTCGCGACATGTGCGACCCTTATGTCGTGACCAGACATAACTACGGCCGCGACACCTTAAGATCAAAGAGGCCGATGTCCTGCCTCGAAGCAGGTCATATCTTGCCTAATGGCCTTAAAAAACATTTTTTTATTTTTCTTCTGTCGCAACGCCAATCAAATCTGACATACCGAAATAAATTGGATTTTCGCAATACTGCAAAGACGCCTCGTGTACACAGCTCCTGGGTTTAAATTCAAAAGTGCTTTTAAAATTCTTCAACATGGCCAACTTCAATCCGTACGAATTCTCGCAAGCTTTTCAGTATTCTCAGTATTCTCAGTACCCTTGTTACAGTGGAAGTGGTTCACAGATTCCTTTTCACCAAAACACAGCCGCCACAACCAGCTTTGTCCTTTCGCCAACCAGAGCAGCCTCGAACACAATCTCCTGTTCCACAAGCAGCCTCCTTAGGAGAGACAAGCTCATCAGCAAGCTCTGCAAGCTCCAAGAAGTCCGCGGCCCAAAGAGAACGGTGGAACTTTAATGACGAGAGAGTACTTTTGCAGCTTTGGGCAGATAACATCGAAAAAATTGAAAGCAAGGACAGCCGGAAAGCATGGGAGGATATCACGAGAGCGCTAAACGAAAAACAAGGGCTGCAGAAAACCGTAGAACAGTGCCAGTGCAAAGTGAAGCATCTTAAAAATCAGTACAAAGACAAAAAGAACTGGAACCGACGGCAAAGCGGGGGAAATCTCCGTAACAGTCCACATTACGACCAAATCGATGCTGTTTTAGGCTGCCGTGACATTATCACATGCAGCAACGTAGAACAGGCTGGAATACAGCAACCAACAACTTCGCAGAATAGTGGAAGCTTGTCAGAGGACAGTCCAACAGCAAGCGCTGCCGAAGCGGCATCCAGCTCTAGCTCACCTAAAACCCCGACGACAGCAGCTAAATCTGTAGTCAAACGAAGAGAAAGGAAAAAGACTGTGAAGCGTCCTTCCCGCGTGGACAGCGACAGCGAAGAAGACACCTATTGGTGAAGCCATAAAAAAGTTTACAACAGAGGGGGAGCAGATGGCTCGGGTTATGGAACGAATGCAAGATTCACAAGCCCAGCAGTTGCAGCTCATGACTCAACTTGTCAACTCTTTTAGCAGGTACATGGATAGTGAGAATACACAGAAAGAATGAACTAACAAAGTAATGAACACTTGGACAATGGCTTTGTTACTGTTTGATGTGATTTAATGCATTGATCAGGCTTGCTAGCTTGTGATATTTTTCATTTCTTTCAAGTTTTTTTTCAACCGGATGAACTTTTTGAAGGCTAGAACTGAAACGTCATAGGTAATGTGATGTTTTTAAAAATTTGTTTCGCTAATAATCCAGATAAAAGAAAGTCATGATTCCGAAAAACGATTTAAGAAAATTGACTGATTTACTTGAAAAAAAGTCATGCCCATTTCTTGGCTGTAACACATAGAATGTCACATTTTTGTAATGTAACGCAATCAAAAGATTTCAATTAAGAGGGAAGGTGGTTTTAAAAATGTTTTTCAACATTGCTGATTATAATAAAATATGTACAATAAAATATTTTAAAATCATCTACACGTTGCCGCAAACAAAGTCCTTTAGTACGCCTCGTATTTCATCAGCATCTCCAAAAACTAAATTATTGTTTCCATCATTGTCGGATGGGCCATTGTCGTCGTCATCAT
>OX393561.1:21190261-21260261 GCA_947652115.1 Blastomussa wellsi
ACTTGAGGCTATTGAACCTCCTTGAAATGTTATGTTCCTGTTCAAACAAAATTTATTGTGTCCCAGCATAATACCACAAGCTACAGTTTCATTTTAAAGTAATTTTCAGTCATTGTTTATTTCTACAATTCCTAATAAATAGTCCATTATTACATCTAACAACTTGTCATGTTTATATATATGCATATAAATAACAATTATCTAACGCGCGAACCATCCAAGTTTCCCCGTCAACTGCTACCTGAACCCCTACAAACATCGAATGCACTCGCCTAAGCTCCGATTACCCCTAGTTTATTTATCTAAATAAATAATAAAACAGTAAGCCTTTAAGTTTTGTTTATTTTAGACCAAGGAATGCTATAAAGTTGCAGATTTGTGAACTTCTGATTTATGGCAAGGGGTAAATTAGATTGTATCAAAATTATGATAAACTATTAAATATATGTTTAAATACCAGGTTGTTTTTTGTTGCGGAGAGGACAATTCTGTTGCGGAGAGGACATAATATTCTCAAAGTTTAATCTGTTGATGAAATTCAATTCTTTTTTTATGCTCCAAAAAGTCTCACTGCTGTGATAAGTTTTATTATTGCTCATTAATGCCCTATCAAACTGGTTTAATTCATTCTCTGTTCATAAAATGCTCCTACAAGATGTTTTGCAACTGAGCATGTGCAGTGAGGTGGAACTGTATTCTGGGAAATCCCCATTGCCATGTGCTTCAGGAACTTGACCTGTTCATCACAGATAAAAGCACTTTCAAGTTTTTAGCAATGAATCCAAATACTAAAAGAAGTAAAAAGTTTAGAAAAGAGTTAAAAAAAAGATCCAGAAAAGCTAGAGGTTTACCTAAAAAAGGATAGAGAACGAAAGAAGAAGCAGTATCATGAAAAAATGGCCAGGTTGTCTGTGGAGGAGAGAGAGAAGTTAAAAGAAAAGGATCGGTTAAGGAAGAAAAAGGAGAGAAAACGTAAAAAAATTGAGAAAGCAAAAAAGTCAGGAAGCCAGAATAAGTTTGTTGCCTCTACAAGTCTGTTTATAAGCCCTCAAAGCCTTGGTAAGGCAGTACACCGAGTGAAAAGCAGCTTGCCAAAGAGCCCTAAGAAAGTCCCAGTGGTGATTTCAAAAATTGTGGAAGATCTATCACCAAGAAAGCGAAAAGCAGTTCTTGAAGCTTGTGACAATTCTTGTAAAAGAAAGAAGCCTGACAGTGTTGAAAGGAAGAAGCGGTCTGATGCTCTTACGGAAGAAGAGGCAAACAAAGTAGAGGAATTTTTCATGAGAGATGACATCAGCAGAATATGTCCAGGGAAGAAAGACTTTGTTTCAGTAAAGACACCAAGTGGAAGGGTTCAAAAACAGAAACGACTGCTGCTGTTGAACATCCATGAAGCCTACGAAGTATTCAAGGAAGAAAATGACATCAAAATTGGCAAATCCAAGTTTGCTTCACTAAGACCTGCTCAAGTGACCCCAATGACTTCACATGACCAGGATGTTTGTATCTGCAAATATCATGAAAACATTGACTTAATTCTTTCGGGTCTAGCCAAGTTGATCCCTGGTATACCAAACTGCAGTGACAGCCTTCTTGATAGTGTTGTTTGCAGTCATGATGAAGCATCATGTATGGATGGAGCCTGTTCAAAGTGTGGTGATATGAAAAGTGTCTTTGATCTTTTCAAAGATATCTCAGGGGATCAAACAGTATCTTACTACCAGTGGAATACTTCTGATGATGGTCGAGTTAGAAAAGAATTAATCAACTGCACAGCAGCTGATGCTAAAGAAGACCTCATGAGCCAACTTAAGCCTTTTGGAAGACATGTATACAACATCCGACGACAATTTAAAGAACTGAAGCATCTGAAAGAGAACCTAGAGCAGGGGGAGGTAATAATCCATGAAGAGTTTTCTGAAAACTTTCAGTTAAAACATCAAAGAGAGGTTATGGCTGCCCACTGGTCTAATGAAATGGTAACACTTTTCACAGCTGTGGTGTACTACAGAGCTGATGATGGAGAGTTAAATCATCAGTCGTATGTTGTAGTTTCTGATGAGCTAAGCCATGAAAAGGCAAGTGTTTATGCTTTCAACAAGGCCATTTTGGAAAGAGTGAAAGAAGTAACCCCTGTTAGGGTGGTACATTACTGGAGTTGATGGAGCAGGATCACAATTCAAGAATCGATACAACCTTTCAAGTTTACTCTACCATGAGGAAGACTTCAATTGCAAAGCCACCTGGAGTTTCTTTGAAAGTGCTCATGGCAAAGGTCCAGTAGATGGAGTAGGAGGAGAAGTCAAAAGGGCAGTGTGGCGGTCGATCCTGCAAAACAACACAGTGGTCACAAATCCAGAAGAATTTGTGCAAGCTGCCCAAAAATTGTGCAAGAAGATCAAAATTGTTCATGTCCCAAAGTCTGTAATTCAAGAAGAAAGAGGTAAACTGCAGGAACGATGGGATAGATGTAAGGCAATCCCTCAAACCCACTCTGTCCACTTTGCTGCAAGGGCCAGTGCCTCCACTCTAGCTGTTGCCAAGAACTCACAGTTTTTTCAAAAAGATGTCTGCCAAGAGCATATCTTGATTAAAGATGAGAAAGAAAACACAACACTACCAGCCTCATCAAACCCTCCAACACATAGCAAGCCAGTGGTATCAGGAGACAAGGGAGATCAAACACTTCAGGGAACTTCTGCTAGGAACAACATCTTTGTAGAATATGGCCTACCACAGTCACTTAATCAAACCTTTTCCTTACCTTGCTACGCAGATCCTTTGGTAAGGTTACTTGTTAGTGATACAAGTACCTTCAAAGGGAGCAGTCTTATTGATCAAAGTGATTTAAGGCATCTTTATGGCAATGGTAAAACTGATGAGGAGAACTTTCTCTCTAACTTCATCATAGATGAGTATCTCCTTCTTTTACAAAAAGCAAGTGAAGCAGATGGTCTTCAAACAAAGGTCTTGCGTTGGGAACAGTTTGAGAGAGGATCCCTGCCAATGCACACTCAACTGTCGCAAAAAAATGGAGAGGTTAAAGAGCAAGATGTGATCTTGGTACCTTGCAGTCCCATAGGCAGCAAGCACTGGTCCCTTCTTGTTGTCCAGCCTCAACAAAAGCTTCTTGCTGTTCTGGACAGTCTCCCAGGAGATTTTGTTAAGCCAAGTACGAATGCAGCCATCAACAAAATGTGCAATGCTCTACAACAAGCTGATGAAAGTTTTGACAAATGTCACTGGAAGTTCTACACTAACAACCACAATGATATTCCAGTCCAAGGGAATGGCTATGATTGTGGTGTTTTTGTTTCTCTGTATGCAAGATGCCTGGTTAGCAAAGGATCGATGATAAAGCAGTTTGATATTCCTGATTTCAGGAAATGCATGATCCTTGAGCTTCATGAGAAGAAGCTGAATCCCATCCCAACTGAGCCAATGAAACAGAACGAGTATTATGCTGTTGACTACATCAACAATTATTACTTTGGTAGAGTTCTAGAAGCCAAATCAAATGGCTTCATCAAGTTCAAGTTTTTGCACAGTGCCGGTCGTAACAAGCATGATTGGCCCAGAAGAGATGACATTGATGAAGTACATGTTTCTTGTATTTTTTATGGGCCAGTGCATCTGGAGGGCAATAGGCCTTTTGTTATTACAGAGCGTGAGGAAGTTGAAAAAGTATTTTTGGCAGCTAAAAAGCAAATGTTTTGAAGTTTTTGCCAAGACACAACCAACAGCAGTTCTTGAGTAAATGTTTTCTAAATTTTGTACCTAAAGTTTGGTTTCTTCTTTGTTTACAGTGCTTGTGTATTTGACATTTTGGCTGTCAAGGAAACTTGTGTTTGAAAAGTCAGTCTATAGTTTTCAGCTTGTTACCCAAGAGACCCTGTTATTATACATAATAACATTTGTTTACAGTACTTACAAGTGTATTTTGACATTTTGGCTGTCAAAGAAACCCATGTTTAAAAAGCCAGTCAGTTTTCAGCTTGTTGCCCAAGAGGCCATGTTACTACAGTGTATACATGTACATTTTGTGTACAGATATTATAAAAGTCTCAAGACATTGAGTGTTCAGTATGATGGTAGTCAATTTCAGGTTTTTAATGAACAAATCTTGAAATGGCCTACTTTAAAGCCTTGCATCAAGATTGTGAAAATTAAAGACCACTTTAATTTTTTGTTCTTAGTCTTTCGTGGATATGGACAAAATTGTCCTCTCCGCAATGTCCTCTCCGCAACAGATCCTCTTTGAACATTTTAAAATTTCTACCAATAAAGGGTCATGTGTTTCCTCATTTTAATCCTCATACTTTAACAACATATACTAGGGCAGTAAACAAGATGACTAAGATTCCAGAATAACCAGTCAATTCAGAGGGATTTGAGCATAAATATTATGTGCTGAAAAATGGAAATTTTCTGATGTCCTCTCCGCAACAGCATTGTCTTTGTTGCTGTCAATCTCAAATTTTTTTCAGACTGAATCAAAACAGTGTAATACATCAATTTTATAGTGAACTTCAACCTGACATAAAAAGAGTTTGGTTGTAATAAATAACTACTAAGTTGGAGGCTAAAATGTTTCTAAAATGTCCTCTCCGCAACATACAAAATACTGTGGAATGACCCAAAACGGGCAGTACATGAATGAACAACAATCAGTCAACTTGAATATAACACCAGAGAGACAACCAGAAACACCAGAGCCACAATACCAAATCATGACTTGCAAACCAACGAGCAACAACAATTCCTTGTGTTAATGTACTTGCCCTAGCAAATTTGGTGCATTTTTGACAACATTAAACACAGGGATATTTTCACTTAAAATTCACCAAACGTTATACACATAGTCACTATTATCTGGTCAACAAGTTGCCAACAGTTCCCTGACATAATGACACCTCATCTTGTTAATAATTAACTTTAACATTAACAGCTTGTTGCGGGCGACAAGAGGAGCCCGCAATCCTAATCCCAACGTTGCTTTTACGAACGCATGCGCCGCTGTTTTGTAGTTTGGTCCTGACTCGATCTTTGCTCTTAATTGAGTCTTCCACCACGAATGTATGGAATGCAAAGAACGCTTTTTCTCATCCGCATCACGCGTATTTTTGACCTTGGATCACGTGAAGCTCACGCATAGCATCAGCGCCGACCAATCCAAATTGAGCGTATCAATTCACGTCGCGTTGGCCACGTTCCGCCTCCAGCGAGTAGCGAGAGTGGTTCGTCCTTTACCTGAAGCGTGGAGCTAGAGCGTTGTCCGTCCTTGACCTCGTAAGTGTATAATTAGAGATTGTGGTTCGTTCGATCTGAACTGGCAAAGCGTATAATCTGAACTGGCAAGCGTGGCTCGTCCGATCTGTTCGTTGGTTCGCCTTTGAATTGTGGAGCGAGAGCGTCGTTCGTCCTTCAATCCTTGAAAGAGGGCGTTGTTTTATCTTTGCAGGTTAGTAAGGTTTTTACACCTATAAATATTATTTTGAGGTATTGTAATCGTGAAACAGTGACTATTTAACCGCTGTTTTTACATACGTAGCTCAGCTTTCTGTCACCCACTTCGGTTTGTTTATGTAATATCGGCACAGTTTTGCCACAGTTTACATGTACCATTGAACCGCTTTGTTCACCACGAAAGAAGTCTTCTTTATTGTAGCAATCCTCTCTCAAAATATAGATCTATCACGGCAAAATCACGGCAAATACATTGTAAGCTCTATCACGTGCGAAAGCGTTGTGTTTCCAAACAGCGAAGCCTTCGCATTGAAAGCTGTATCTCAACCTATCACGTGCGACAGCATTGTGTTTCCAAACAGCGAAGCCCTCGCTGCGATTTCAAATATAAACAAAACATAACTTATAAAAAACCCTTCGCCAGCAAAGGTGCAGAAGTCTTTCATTCAACTGCACAGGCACGTTGGGTAAAATGCGTGGTCGTTCTGCCAAATCAGTTCGATGTTACAAAAGAGAAAGGGAACCATCGAGAGTACCTAAACGGAAATTGTCTCACCTTTTAAATCACAGACAGAGGAGAAAACAAGTTAAACTTATTTTGCAAAACAATATTCCTAGGTCATCAGGTTTTAATAACTTCTTCAAAACGTTTAAAACTTGGTCTTCAAGATACCGCTTTGAAAGTTGTTTTCTTTACTATTACTTTTGCTCAAAGCTGAATATTTCAAAAAACTTCCCAGCTTCTGACGAAACTATTCCGAAATCTATCGGTGGTGATTATTCAAACCCATCATCGAAAAAGTTTTCTGGGCTTAATCCTTTCCCATCACTTTCCGGTGGCATGTATACCAACAATGCACACTTATCTCAAATAGACACAAATGCTTCTAGGGCAAGTGCTGAAGGAAGTTCTTATCACCGATTGATTAATAGATTATGTGAGAAAGGTTTGCAGGCTTTAGATGTTGGTGGCTCTGGTGACTGCTTTTTCAGAGCAATTTCACATCAGTATTATGGTACTCCCGAGTTGCACATTGCCATAAGGCAGGCTGGCGTTAGCTATTTAGAACAGCATCCTGATTTGTTTATTGAGAGTGTGTCTGAGAATTCATGGCAAAGTTATTTGCAAAGGATGGCCACACCAGGCACATGGTGTGACAACATTATCATACAAGCAGTAGCAAATCAACTTAATTGTGTCATTCATATTACTGAGTCAAGGCTTTCTTGTACAGAAGGCTCTACAATAACCCCACCCAGACCTGATGAAAAACCACGATTATTGTTTGTAGGTTACCTAGAAGACTTGCATTATGTTTCCACAGTACCTCATACTTCTAATAAGAATGCCTTGAAATATCTTAAATTCAAATTATCAAAATCTGATAAGGAACATAAAAAAAAATAATAAATCAGCAAAATAACAGGCAGAGAAAAAGGAAACAAGAGCAAACTATGGAGAATAATGTGAAAAAGGCACGCAATAAGGAACAGTATTTACTAAGTTTTGATGCAGAAAGACATGGAGATATCCACAAACAGGACTGGGCAAAACAAAACATAACTAAATTCCATAATTCCAATAGTTATGAAATTTACCAATGCAAAGTTTGTTTTGAAGCATGGCCATTGAGAGTGGCACCAAAATGTCCACAAAATTATACATGTTCTAGATGCTCAAGAGAAAAGGAGTCACCAAAAAAATTCTCCAAGGAAAACTTTATGATACCCTCAGCAGTACCCAGTGAACTTTCTGGTTTAACACAAGTAGAAGAAATGTTGGTAGCTAAAGCTCTTCCTATAATGCATATTTACATCAAACCAGGGGGACAAAGAGGATATTCAGGGCATACAATAAATCTACCTCAAAATGTCAGTGAGTTGGCACGTTCGCTTCCAAGATACCCTAAAGATTTATCAATAATTGTTGTTAAAGCAAAAGGAAAAGAGAATTTTGTTAAAAACCTTTCAGTTAGGAGACAAGTGGTATCAGATGCAATTCACTGGCTTATTGAAAATAATCCACACTATTCAGATATTGAATTAAATTATCACGCATTAAATTCTTTACCACTGAATGATGTTCCTAATGAAATCCTTTCTATAGAAACCGAAGACACAACAATAGATAATAATGCAACACCCTCTCCAGATTTTGGTCCAGTTGCTGATGAAGAAGATATTGTATATAACAGTAATACAGATTCTTCAAGTTTTCTACCTGTAAATGACACCCAGCAACAAGAGGTTGATTTCATTCGTAAGAATCTTTCCCAAGGACAAATGAATTGGCCAACTTTGGGTAACAGCCCATTAAATGAATATGTCACTCCCTTTTTAGCCACAATGGCGTTTCCAACATTGTTTCCTGATGGTAAAGGGGATCCAACAAATCCTGCAATTTTAAAAAATGTAACTTTGAAAGAAAAGGTGAAACATCTAATTAAATTTGCTGAGAAAAGAGACAATAAATGGATTTATCGTTTTGCAAATCATCCAAGGTTTTCATACTGGGCTTTAAACATGATTCAGCGTAAACAAATTTTACAACAAACAGGAATTTTTTTAAAGCAAAATCCTGGAGAACAGCATTTAACTATGGAAGAACTAAGAGAAATGGTTAACAGTAATAATGCAAACCTTTTGTTGAACAAGCTGTCCCGTTACATTACTAACATAACTGGATCAGATGCTTATTGGTTCAAAGCAAAAGAAGATTTAAAAGCAATCATTCAACATGCTGGACCTCCAACATTCTTTTTCACATTTTCAGCAGCAGATATGCATTGGCCAGAATTGCACTTTCTTTTTGGAAATGAAGGAGATGAAGGGAATAGCTCATCTATAAGACGTAACAATGTTATTAACAATCCTCACATTGTTGATTGGTTTTTTACTGAACGTTTAAAAAAATTTATAAAACACTGGCTATATGATTCACTTGATGCAAAATGGCACTGGTATAGATTTGAATATCAGTCTAGAGGGAGCATCCATTGTCATGGTGTTGCTAAACTTAAAAATGATCCAGACCTGTGCAAGTTGAGTGAAACTGCACTAAATGGTTATTTGGCAGAAATTAATAAAGATAATGCTAATAGTACATTAGTAAGTGAAGGTAAAATAGCTACTGAAAAGATCTGTCAATATGTTGATTGGCTGTTGTCCACCTGTAACCCAAATCCTCCAGATAATGGACTATGGATAAAGCCTTCTATTCATCCTTGTCAAGAATACCACAAAGATATCAAAGATTCTGACAGTGACTATGTTGATTTGTTGAATATGGTTCAAAGACACACTCGATGCAGTACTAATTACTGTTTAAGGACAAAGTACAATGAAACAGAACCAAAATGTAGATTTAAGTTTCCATTTGAAACATGCGATAAAACCTCATTGCATTTCGAGCCTATTCATTCAAAATACAACACATCAATTAAATACAAAATTCAGGTCACTACAAAAAGAAATGATGCCAGAGTTAACAACCACCAGCGCTTTCAACTACAAGGCTGGAGAGCTAATTGTGATATTCAAGTAGTTATAGATTACCATGCATGTGTGGAGTACTTAGCAAAGTATGCAGCAAAAAGTGAAACCAGATCACATCTCCTTAAGCAAGCGTTCAGTAGCATTGTGCATAATTCACAAGTAAATACCAATGCTGCATCCATAATTAAGAAAACTGTAATGAAAACACTCGGCCAGAGAGATTTTTCTGCACAAGAGACAATGCACCATTTACTTTCCTTAAACCTTGTAAGTTCATCCTTTAATGTTGTTCCTATAAACTTAAATGGTTCACGAAGACTCAATAAAACAACACAGCCTGATGTTAAAGCAACAACAGACAGTTTGCTTGATGTCTATGCTGAACGTGTAAAATATCAAGGCACTGTAAAATGTGACTTACACAATTTAAATTTTCTTCAATTTGCAATGAGATACAAACTTGTCAATGGAAAATTAATAGATCAGCCCGATAATCTAATACCAAGGGTTTTCCCCACATACTCCTCAAATCCCAAAAGTACAAATTTTGGCTTGTACTGTAAATACCAGTTGCTAAGATATAAGCCTTGGAAAAACAAACAGGATGATGCATGGGAAAACAAAGGAAACAGTAATGATGTGTTCATTTCACAGTGGAAAACATTTTTGCAAACAGATTATGCCAAAAAACACGTGCCTGACTGGCATGGTAAACTAGAAGACATACAGTCCATCTGTGATAATGAACACACTCAAAACAATGCGGAACCAGAAAAACAACGTGAAGAATGGATGGTTTTAGCAGACTTCATACACTCAACTAATTCAAATGATTTTGACGCCTTTTCAGAAAATAACTGGCACAGTTACAGTTATCCATACACCTCACAGCAACTGCTACAAATGAGTTCTTGGATAAATTCAACAAAGAAGTACTATGAAAGCCAAGATCAAAACTGCAATGTGGACATAAATACTTTTAGTAGCATGCAGTCACTTGCTTACAATATAGTCAAAGACCATTTCGAAAACACAAACCCTCAGTCACCCTTGCATTTGATAATAAATGGTTTTGCTGGAACAGGTAAAAGTTACCTCATTAATGCATTGAGAAATCTTCTGCAAAACAATTGTACTGTAACAGCAACTACTGGAAAAGCTTCATTCAATGTAAATGGCATAACCATCCATTCACTTCTTAACTTACCTGTTGGTTCCAGAGGCAACACAGATTTGAAAGGGCAAACTCTTGTAAGATTACAAGATAAACTACATGATTTTAAATATATACTCATTGACGAGTACTCTATGCTTGGGCAAACATTGCTTGGCTGGATTGATAAACGTTGTAGGCAGGCAACTGGTCAACAGGATGAAGTTTTTGGAAATGTGTCAATTATTTTAATAGGGGACCCTGCACAGTTACCACCTGTTGCAGACAAACCTTTGTATCATGCCAAGCCATCAGGGGTTATAGGTGAACAAGGCCATCTTGCATATTTGATGTTTGACAAAGTTGTAAAATTATCTGAAAACCAAAGAGTGCAAGGTTCAAACTCAAAACAGGTTTCTTTTAAAGAATTATTAGAGCGTCTGAGAAACGGAGATTCAACTAAAGAAGACTGGCAACTTCTTCTTACTCGCCAACCATCAGCCGTACCTAATCTCAATGAATTTGAAAATGCAATAAGATTATTTTGTGGCAATGATCAAGTGGCTACTTATAATTATGACAAACTATTAAAGCTCCGTCAACCAATAGCTCAAATTGAAGCTCGTCATTCCTCTTCGATTGCAAAGGCTATTTCTCCTGAAGAAATGTGCGGATTAGTTCCAACCTTATTTCTAGCTAGAGAAGCATCTGTGATGCTTACTATAAATTTGTGGGCAGAGGTTGGACTTTGTAATGGGGCAACAGGAAAAGTAATAGATATTGTTTACGCAGACAACCACTTACCACCAAACTTGCCGATAGCAGTAATAGTTCAGTTTGAACGTTACACAGGACCATCATTTATTGACACTTTACCAAAATGTGTTCCAATACCCCCAATTACTATTACTTCTAAATCACTTGAAACCTTTCATGAAAGACAGCAATTGCCATTAAAACTTTCATGGGCAATGACAATACATAAAAGCCAAGGACTAACTCTTCCGAAGGCATGGATAGATATTGGTAAAAGTGAAAAAGCAGCAGGAATTACATATGTTGCAGAGCAGAGCAGAGTTCGTTCACTTGATTCTTGCATAAGCAGAAAGAGATGCAAAGCAAGAGATGCAAAGCAGAGTTCGTTCACTTGATTCTTGCATAATTGAACCTATGACATTTGAGCGCCTTGCAAATATTAAGAAATCTTCTCAATTTCAATTTAGACTGAAGGAAGAGAAACGCTTGAGTAAATTAGCAGAGGATTTAAAATCTGTTTTAATACCAAAATAATGCAATCGAACAAAATAAAAATATTGTACAAAATTTCTTTAATGTACTTTTTTTAGTTTTTTTTTTTAATACAGTAAAAAACATAAGGGATAATTTAATACCCTTTCTTTTATAAATTTCCTTCCAACTGTAGAATTTAATACCTGTGGGAACTCCCATTACAAAAACCAAGTTGAAACTTAAACTAACATATTGTGCTTTTCTTCAAAAGGAAAAACTCGAAGTCACTACACAACAATGTCTTCAAGCCCTTTAAAACGAAAAGGTACGTATCCATTTTACTTATTATATACTAATCATTTATTTTGCTATAAAACCAATCTAAAGCAATAAGTAACTAGGTTACGATTGCCTCTTATGTTATAAATTGTTACAAAAATTTAAACAACTGAGCTTACAATTCCTTATCGAAATGTTTTCACTATATATTAACAAATTCCTTTTTCCCCCTTTCAGAAAGTGACCCAGGCTTTATTTATGACGTTTCACCTATGAAAAAAGGGAAAAAAGGAACACAGTACTACCACTGTACCCTACAAACCTCTCCTACTAAACAGTGGAGAGTGGTTGGATTCGACCAAGCCACACACTCCCAATGCCAGCTCTATGAAAAAACAGGAAATCCAGTGAAGCTACTAAATGTCAGGGAAGAAGATGGTCAGTTTCTCGTAAATCAAACAACTACATTACGTCAGATGACAACTAGTGATGTAACCTTCACCAGTACCCCTCCATCGTCGTCGTCATCATCCTCATCAGATGGAGGTGCACACAATAGCCCCACTGTAGCTTCCACCAACATTACATTAAACCAACTACCAACTCTGACGCGAAACCAAAAGGTCAATGTAACAGGAGCTCTGTCTCTTGGTCAAAAGCCACCAAAAGAAGTTACAAAAAGGAATAATCAGCAAGGAAAAGTAAAAGAAGATTGCATTATTGAAGATGCCACTGGACATGCAGTGATCCACATATGGGATGAACTCATAGAGAAACTCGAAAACTCAAAGACCTATACCTTGCAAAACCTGAGTGTTAAAAATTACTCAGGGAACACCATGCTGGGTACGACGGCGTCAACAACGTTTAATGAGATACAGTCTGAACTTAAAGAACTCAAAGGTCCAGGTCTACTGCAGAATACTGACAAGAAAATCATTGTGGAAGAATTTAAATTTGTGGATAAACTTAACGTTTACTTCCAATGCCAAATTAAATCATGCAACAAAAAGATCCCGTATGACATCAGTGCAAATATTGTAAGATGCCCGTCATACAATGCCACACAAAAAACAAAAGCTTGCAAAAAGGCCATGTCTGCAAGACTTTGTGCAGATATTGACGGCAATGAAACTTGGTTCACAGCATTTACTGATGTGTTGCAGTGCCTCATCAACCAGAATGAAACTACCCTGACATCCGACAAGATATCAGAGGCTCTACTATCACTAGAAAATATCACCATGATTGTAGATGCAACGTCCAATTACATCAAAAACATTGTGAAGCCTGAATAACTTCACTTACACTGAGGGCAGTTACAGTTTCAATTTTTACACATTTAAGCATCTGGATATGCTTTCATTTGTATATACATTACAATGTACACGTTCTGTTTCAGTTTTAAGACAGCATAACAAAGATTATGACATTTCACATGCAGATGTGACAGCCAAATACTCAGCAACTACACAATAACATTTAATAATTCAGTTATAGTTTCAATTGTTACACAGAGTTTAGTACATGTAGCAATCGATTGTTTTGTTTCAATTTTCATTGAAATGTTAGACTATTCCCACAAATAAGAAATATCGTTTTCTACATTATATTGTGGAATAACCTAAAATTTCTTATTTATTGCTCGTTTCGTTTCAGTTTATATACAGTGACATTTTAGACAATGCACATCTACAAGTACCATGTATGATTTCATTCTTATTCATTAAAATACTCTAATTTTCCATGTAATAATTTTAAATAAATCATTTCTGCGTAACATCAATTATCTTTGACTCATTCAATATGCTACAGCTGAATCACTCTATTGGTGGTGTAAAATAGAGGAGACAACAGGGTGAGACCAGAGGTGTCTTTATGGAAAAAATGCAACCCTGCAACACCATACATTTCTCCCTATGGGCACCAATATGTTTCATTAACAAAATAACCAAAATGCAAAGTACTAGCCCGCACTTCCTAACCTTTGGTTATTACTAGTATTTAACATTAAGTTTTTGTGCAAGACATCTGAATATTGGACAACAATTGAACTTCATTTTGATTCTTCATCAAACAACACAAAAATTTGTGCTTAGCACATCAGATATTGAGAAAAAGATATTGATAATTTTTGATATTTTGTCATTAACTTCAAAGTCTGAGGCCAGCAAAACCTTAGTTTTGAGACTAGCTTGTAGCAAGCACATGATCGTAGACCATCACAAGTACAAACTACATACCAAGTATCATTTGAAAAGGTCCCATCGTTGCAGAATAAAATGTGATTTTGAGAGACCCTTCTGAGTGAGAAATCCAAATTTCTCTAAAAATCCTGCAAAATCCATGTTACTGCATTGCTTAGTGCAGTGCCCGACCCAGACTTCCAGTTCTCAATTTTTTTACTTCTGAGGACTAGGGACAAGGTTTCAAACCCAATATGGCATTCACGAACTAAACTGTGCTTGAAAAGTCAAAATAACCTCAGAAAGGAGCTACCAGGATGAAAAGTAAGCAGAGAAAGCAACAAATAGTCAAAGAGCCTAACAACCAACCCAGTTCCTTACTCAGAAATTCAATTTACTTCCAGTAAAAGCACAATTTTTAGCTTCATCGTTCAAGTCTCCTTGTGCAAATTTTGTCCCAAAATCAATATTTTTGGAAAACAGGAGTACTAAGAAACATGATAAGGAACAAAGAAGGGAAAATAAAAATGCTTGCCAGGACAAGTACCTTAAGGAGTTCAAGGTCAAGAAAAGTGATAGGCGAGTACAAGTTCACAACACTAAATAAGGAAACAGTAAGAGGTTTGTTACTTCTATTGAAGATACATATACTGTGGAATCCCCACACAAGCAAAGAGATCCAAGATCCAACAAAAAGTTCTACAAGGGTAAAGCTGTTCCACTATTCAACCCTTATTGTCTACTTGATTATTGTTTTTATCCAGGCCTACATTATAAGTATCATCTCACTATTTCAGAAAGGAATGGCACACCAATGTTTTTTGTTTTTGTTCAAAACAACAAAATCTGCAAATAAACTGCAAATTCTTTTTATCTTCCAGAGACACGGATAACTTTGCTATTTAATGAACTTTGAATTGCTCCCTCTAATACTATATCAAGCTCCATTGTCATAAAAGTTATCCAAGGAAACGATTGTGCTCCAAGGCTTGTCACAATCTCCTAGCTTGTATTTACAAGTGCCCTTGAAGAATAATTTCATCCTATTTGATATATTGCTTTCCAAGGGATCAAGGCATGTCGCAACTTCATCATCGTTACATTCACCTTCACTGCTTTCTGAACCACTGTTGTCAAGGTGAGCTATCCACATCTTTATCTCTCTCATATGCTCACACAGGAAAATAACTTTCTCCTTTGGCAGCCAGTATATGCATACATATTTTAACTTCTGTTGCTTGCTTGTTGTAGTTCTCAGGGTGTATGTAAATGGGTAAAATGTTAGTTATCTTAAATTACCAGTGTTTACAAAACCATCTGTCCACCATTGCATCCAATGGCAACTTTTCCATTTGCAATGCCTACTCTACCTTGGTTAAATTCTGAAGTAAATAAAGCTTTCCCAAAAGAGCGAAGTGTCCACAAAAGAGTTTGCAAGTAAATAAACTTGAAAGTTTCACAGAAAATTTTGCCGCAACCTTGCTTGAATCTGCTTGCATATGTTGATCGAACATTAAGTATGCAGCAAAGTAAACAGGCTCGGATTGATGCGTGGTGGGCAGCAGGTTATAACAGAAAGTGCTGTATATAAGACACCATATTCTGTATTCAAACACGAGGCAAAATGGCAGAAAAGCGTCAGCATGGGCTAACAGAGATGTGGTAGCTAGCAGTGCCAAAAACCAAAAGGAAAATGGATGTTCCAGGTAATAAAATAATGTAATCCAGATATAATAAATAATTTTGTCATTATCATGTTTTATCGAACATAGCGAGCTCATTTACATAATTTTTCCAAACAAGATCGTACTGTAAAGTATCATGTTAACACATGCATAGATTACGTAATATTCTTTGGCGGTTATGGATTGGAAAATAAATTGTATTTAATGATTCGCACTTCTTATAATTCTTGCGCATTGTATCAACATCAATACGAAAAACAAGAAACAAAGTGTCACTTCTAGCAAAGCTGAATAACCAAAGAACAAGCTTACTGATAATCCCCCAGTTCAAAAAAAAGCAAAAAATGCCATTTGGGTACAGGGTTGTCAGTACATTTTTGAGTAGCAGGATCCATCCAAAAAGTAGGCGGCTATTTTCATATTATTTCTCCAATATCATGCTTAGAACTGACTCACTAACATTCGGAGTAGCCAGCGCAGTATTCGGAATAGCAGGTGAAATGCGCCAGTTGCCGGCTTATTTTGACAACCCTGTAGGTGACACAAGTGGTCTTCCTGTTTAGGTGACAAAACACCAGACGAAACTAAACTGGAAAAAGCAAATTCCGAAACAGCAACTTCAGAGACAACAACTTTAGAAATAAGAACTTCAGAAACAACAGCTCCAGCAACAACTCCAGAAACAAGATCAAAACCACTGCAGTCAACCCCTGGGTCATCAACCCAGTCTCCATCTGGAAACTCTAAAAGCCATTTTGATAAAACATCTGACCAAGGTCAGATTGCAGATACAAGCCCCCTCTGATGCCCCCTCTTCCAAAGTCCACCATTACATATTGTGCATGCAAAGGCATTGTACTGATATCTCCAACGAAGAGCATAGCAGAATTAAAGTAGAAAGAAACAGGGAAAAGTTCCATCACAGTTGGCTTGGAAACAAAGCAATACATTTCTGTCAGCATGCGATCATTCTTCCACTTTCACTTTCTTTGCTCCCATGGTTTGCTTCAATTTTACATAAGGAGACTTTTCTTCATTTGAGTGTTTCATGGAGCTAGTTTCCTCACTCACAACATGAAAGTGCAATGTAAATAAAGTATGTAAGGCAATAGTAATTCAAGATTTTGGATGAAGATTAGTGCACCAAAAACGTCGTCACTCTGCTGGAGGCCATCACATTATGACACCATTTGCTATCCCTTGAAAAGCTCTTGCTGTTGTAAGTTGTCTTCCTTTTAATATTTAGAAATTTCTAAAAATGAATGTCAGCACCTCAAGGTAATGTTTCAAAATCTCAAGTACCCAGAGAGGTTAATCAACTCTACCTTGACTTAGCAAGCTGGCCCGGCCGAAACAAGCGCTCGCATCTTCGAGGCAGATCGTGAACACTGCAACACTCTTTATCGCTATGCAACACACAGACTAATCACTCCAGGTTTGTCCCTCCAATAAGCACAATGGCGGATATTAAGAAATCGAAGAAACAACTAAATCACGTGACACGTAATATGGGAATATTCTCGGATTGAAACATGATGCCCACGGTCAACTGACAGCGAGGTCGATCCAGGGAATATAAAAATTGTTTCTCAGTTTTAGTCAAGACAGCTTTTAATTTACTTTAATTACAATAAGACCTCCAAGCAGTAAACGTTGCGCCAACGTTTGTAACTTGATACTTTTGTTTTTTAGCAAAAAGTAAGATTTTGGAATCAGATACTGTACATCTGTTTTCCTTGTAAAGCTACGTAACATGATACAATACATGATAGTTTGCTTTCTTACTGAAAACCTGAGGATTTTAATGCTGGAGATAAATGGAAGAAAGTTAAAGATATCTGATTGAAAATTAGAAAAGAAAAGCTTTTGTTTCATGCAAAAACAAAATTTAATTTTCATTCAAACGATAAACGAAAATTTAATTTAATTATTGAATAGTCACAAACAAGCATGTTCTTATTCTGTTGCTGCCATTGACTGTAATATCTTCTGTTTCAGCAATAAAAAAGCACAAACACAAATTAAATTACAGTCTTTCCCGTAAAACCGTGAACACCAGAAAAAATTTCTGGAATGTTTATTGTGTGGTGACCAATAGCAGCAAAGTTCAGGACACGCGAACAAACCTAAAACCTAGTTTTCTCACACCTGATTGCCTTTTTCTTTGTAACACAATAACATTCCATAAACATTTCTGGTGTTCAAGGTTTTACGGGAAAGAATGTAAGTTTATTTGATGTTATTCGGCAGGTGCCACGGAGTCTGCAGCAATATTTTCGGAGTTCCTTGCTGCATTGCACAGACAAGAAAAATCTTGGGCAAACATAAATGATTTAGTCTCTTTTTTTTTAGTGAAGTACCCATTAATGCCAAAGATTAATCTCTGACAGAGACTCTAGAGAAGCGGTAACTTAATTTCTTCTTTATTACAAACCGTAACAAACACGGCCATAGAGACGCCACAGAGTCTGCCACAATACCTTACAATTTGGCAAGTTTCCTCACAGGTAGCCCAAGCTCAATATATGAGCAGCTCTTTGTATGTTGACCTTTGTGTTGTTACGTGACTCGAGCGATTTGCATATTTATAAGGATTTGTATGGGGAAAATAACGATTGTTTCTGTAACTTTTGAAAATGTAGCCATTTAAATGAAAATCGTCTTACCTTACTTTAGTTGTGTGGTTTTTCCCTCCTGTGTGGTCTTCGAGCCGATTTATGGCCATTCTATTACTTTTAGTGGAACCGGTTTTGCTCTCTCTATATATCCTTTCCCAAGGTTGGGTACTCTGACGAAGCAGTCGATCCAATCGGCCGAAGGAAAACGACCGTAAATTCGCTCCAGCAGCTCCAGTCGCCTCCAAATTCCGGGTAGATCACAGACGATAGTTACTTTTTCCATCCGTGGTCTTTGCTCGCGTCGATTTTTCACAGAGACCGAATAAAACGTCAGCAATCTCTGAAAACTTTCCCTTTTTAAGCCAGCGTCAGCGGCTTTGTTCAAAATCCGCGATACCCAAACGGTCGAAAGTTAGCTTAGCGACCCGGCCTAAGACTCAAATTACTTCCACTCAGGGTGGGCGACAGGGTCCGAGGGTTTGTCAATTCGGGAAAACTTGAGCTAAATTTTAATAGCTTGAACTCTTTCCTACCGTTAACTGGAGAAATAGACAAACGTAAACCGCTGGAGAGGAGTAATACTTTCTACTCTTTATTTCAACCCTGACAAACAAACTGTAAACTACAAAAGTAGTTTGAAAACTGCATAAAACCTGCACAAAACCTTACTTCCTTCGTTATTCCACGCAAAAAGAAAACGCAATCATAATACTACACTGCGCATTACAGGTGGTTTTCTACCGCAGGCAAAAAAAAATGAGCAGAAATCTGGCACCTTCGTAACTGCACGTTTTCAATTCAGCTTCAGTTCAATTCGATTCAGCACTTCGCGTCAAAGCGAACACATAAACGCGTGGAACATACTCAGCAAAATGCCCAGAGTGAAGCTCAGTTTGAGACAATGAAATTATTGAACTTACCTAGAACTTTATCTTTCATGAACGGTCGCCAGAACTACCGTATGTAAACCAGAAACAAGCGCCCATCTCGTGTCACTCAGTTAGGAATCATCTGGGACGTTTGGATGCGTAACCACGCCTGTTGTTACACGTGATTCCACCTCGTTTCCATGATCTTGGAGCTCCGCAGAAATTCTCTCGCGCTCATTGGCTAATATGCACGGTGGAAAATACATCGAAACACAGTATGACGTAGAAACTCTTATATATATTCTTCGGCCATTTCATACATCATCAGAAGTATAAAACGGTCAGCTACATTACAATTAATTTAAACGAGAAAACTAGTACCTAATAAGGAAACCGGTACCAAACGTATAAGGCCCGTTGCTGGGATTGCAGGGCCTAGGATTTTTTGTCTGTGGGGGCAATTTTTGTCTGCGGGGGCAAACTCCGCACACCTCCACTTCCTACAAGAAATTGCCCCGCAAAATCAAACACTATTTTAGAAAAAAAGAACATTTAGTTTTCCTGGCGGGGGCAACTGCTCCGTCCATTGCAAGATTTTTCTTTTTACTTTTTTAAAATAGCCACGTCAGCACTTTTTCCGCGTGACTACCTCAAATTTTCTTTTTTGAATTTCAGTAGCCCTTGGAAAGATCACGGTGAATGGCCCTTCAAAGCTGTTTTGGGAGATGTAACGCAACGTGATACGGGGGGGCGGGGTTGCGTGACATCCCGTAGCCTATTTGCAAGTCAACACTGGCCTCGCAACAACCATGGCGGAGGTTAACCATTGTAAAAACGCGTTTCTTCTCGTTGCTTTTATCATGTTTTGTCACCTACCTCGATTTACATCAGGTAAGATAACAGACCTGTTTTGACATATCGATCTCAAATATTCACTTGAACTAACCAATAAACTCTACAGTATAAACCGATTTTTGGTGATATTTTCTATATGGGATAAAGCTTGCGGGAGATCGACGTTTATATACTTGACATCACATCAGCTTGGCTTTGAACAGCAATTTATTCCTGTATTGATAGCTCTTTGATTTTCTCGTCTTCAACTTAAAAGTCTGTACAATGAAGGAAATACTCAAATTTTTAGAAGATTCGGAAAATATATTTTTACTAAAGGTGAAACGACCACTCATTTTATATTCATTTAGCAGCTGCACCCGGGAGCTGCACGGCAACTAGCATTTATGAATCATCGTTTATTTATTTATTTCTAATCGATTTCGTACTATTACTAACTAACTTCAAATCTGATTTCTACAGTAGTAAATTAACACGTTAGATAGATGTTTCCCGGTGAATGTTTTACGGTTTACATTTAAAAAGCCGGGAAACATGCAATGTCACGCTACTTTAAGGTTTCGTTGTGTGAGGGACACGATTGAAATAATAACTGCTACTTAAAACCTTTTTTGTTAAAAGCCGACCGAGAAATAACGTAGAAAAACTCCTAAAAATAAAAAGACACAACACAAGCTGTTCGACAAAACTTCGCTTGTATTAGTATTGGCTTCACAAGTACGGAGCATTTCACCGTGACAAGTTTACTCTGAAACACAAATGCAAATTTCCTTCGTTTCATTGTTGTTAATAAAATATGGGACTCGTATAAGCGTTTGGATCCGAGTTATTTCACTATTGTGAACATGTTTGTCATTGTATCTAAGCGAGAAATAAGACCCGAGCGTACGTAATAAGTTTTCAACGAAACTACGTTGCGGACGCCACACCTTCAAAGAAGTTGCCACTTTCTTCAAGTTTGTAGTTGATGTATAAATTCATCTTGTTTATGTTTTGCTTTTTAACAAATTATTAATACCCGTTTAGTGTTTCTTCTTCTACCCCAATAAAAACGTTCTTTAAATATTTCCTTCGATTTTAAATATCACGACTTCCCTCTTTTAACGACGAGGACAGACAACGGTTAAACAAAAGTTTCTTCGTGTGTCTGAAGAAGAAAAAGATAACTCTGTCTCAATGTCGTTTCTTTTTTGCCTTAAGTGGTTTATCTAGTTCATCCATCCGCTTCCAAACCGCTGGCTGTTAAAACTCTCCACCGCTGATACCTCCCTATTGCGGACAGCTCATTTGCCGAGACTTACAGACACTCCAAGCGCTCTGCTCTTGACTTTTTTGTTGCTTTCGTGGCCGTGCTATAGAGGTTCTACTGGAATAAAAATACCTCTTTAAACATTAAACTATCGAGTTTAAAATGCAACAACAGTTTAATCTAAGGGGCTCTTCTAGGGATGTTTTATAAGAGTAAGAAACCAAATGAAAATTGTATAGTACGTGGTGTGATTGTGATAAGTAAAGTAAACGAAAACCATGAAAGCTCTTTTGCGAACAGGGGTACACTCTCGTAAGCTATCAGCTTTTTAAAATTAGCCACTACTCTGACGAGGCCTTTTCCTGATGTCAACATGTCAACATTACCTTAGGGTCACATGCATGAGCCGCAAGAACAAGCATGTAAGATTGCTTTTACTGCTCGGGCGCGGAAACAAAACCCCATCAGTACTCAACATCAGTTCCTCGATGTTTGGGAACCGTGGGAACCTCGATGATGCACTCTAGGTCTCTCTCATTACTTCCATAGGGACGCATTCTCCACAGAATTTTAAGATCGAAGTTGTGAATGGCACCGATTTTCTGATCATCTCGTGGGATTATCAAGTTGGAGCAAACTATAGCAAGATTCACGTCGGCTGGTACATAGGCAAGTCGGCTCATGGTGAGGTGGGCGTCGGGCCTACACTGGCACCGTGTAACAACTCACGATGCAGTTATTGTGTGTCTAACAGAGAGCATCCGGTCAGCTGTCACCAGTACAATCCCATATACACGGATTCATTATCAGCATGGCTGGAATATGAGAAAGTGATTACGTACAGGGTCGCTGCGTGTAGTACAAACAAGTCGAGCAGTTGTGCTTTTTCCGGCCGGGTAGACTTTACCATCCCCCCAGGAGGTGAGTTCGCTTCCATATTTCGTAACGATGTAAAATATATGAAATAATTCATGTATGAACTGGGGATATAGATGGAAGTGAGATGGTAGATGGCCTCGCTCTCAATGTCAGGCTCCATGGCTCAGCTGGTAGAGCATCGCACCGGTATCGCAGAGGTCATGGGTTCGAATCCCGTTTAAGCCTTGAATTTTTTTTAAGCTTCTTTATTCTAATAGGCCATTTCCGAGTTCTCTTTTGCCTAAGAGTCAAAATGAGTCTAGAAGTGTGAAACCATTCTTATGAAAATGTGTTTTACCTGCATCTTCATTCTCATGCAAAACGAGCTCATTTTCATATGAACAGTTTCGCACTAAGACTCGTTTTGAAACAGAGGGAAAGGGAACTTGGAAATGGCCTATTGCTTAAATGTAATTTGGTTTTATCAACTGGGTTGATAATGTCAATTGGCCACCGTAAAGAGATTCAAGTGCTGACGTTTCGAGCGTTAGCCCTTTGTCGGAGCGAATCGTATTCCGTCTGGATTCGAACCCGGGTCGTTCTGATTATGAGCGCTTTGCAGTACCACTATACTACCGAGGCCCGGCCAATCAAACCGTAAAATTTTAAAACTTTATAGTGCTATAGTAGGCTAACCGGAAGGGGGTGTACAATATTGGCTGAAAAATGGTAAATAAACAACAGTAACAATGGACCCTAGCCCTAAAACAATAGAGCTGGGAAGTTCCCAGTGTATTCGGAGGTCGGTGCAATTCCTGTATTTAGTCGCTAGTTTATTCACGGTAGCCGCCATGTTTGTTTTCACGTTGTAATGCAAATTAAGCACGTGATTTTTGAGGGGGCAAACAAGCCTAAATCGACAAATTTCAGCAGGTTTCTTGTCATGTCTGATAATTTTTTTCATAGCCATGCTTTGGTTTCTATTTTGCCCTTTAAATACGTAGTTAACAAGTCACGATATCGAGTAACTATTTCAAATTAACCTTATAATTAAATCATTATTGCATAACTTGGCTCTCGACTCTCTAAACCGTCTGATTTTAAGATAAACGGCATCATTTCAATGTTTGCCTCCTGGCAGACAACGTGGCTAATTTGCATTACAAGATGAAAACCACCATGGTGGCTATCGTGAATATGTCAATTGGCCACCGTAAAGAGATTCAAGTGCTGACGTTTCGAGCGTTAGCCCTTCGTCGGAGCGAATCAAGGAATTGTGCGTCGTGTGTCTTTATATACAGAAAGATGGAGCTTCGCTATTGCTGGTGCCTGGTAACGTGAAAACTTGGGAATAAATTAGTTGAATGAAAAGCGTTCGTTGATACCGTGAGGATTAAGAGTGCCGATTTGAAAAATAAATTTTTGTTCTAGAGTTTTACGGCTTTCCGTGTTTCCTTGGTGAAGGGAAAGGCCGCAGACTGCCATATGTTGCTTAGAATGATTTGGGAGATTGAAGTGTCTCGCGACCGGTTTCGATGCATTTTTGTCGTCTTTCTCTACGTCACGAAGGTGTTCTCGGAATCGGTCGCCAAGTCGTCTCCCTGTTTCGCCGATGTATAACTTTTTGCAAAGAGTGCAAGTTATACAGTAGATGGCATTGGCTGAGTGCAAGTGCTGAAACGTCAGCACTTGAATCTCTTTACGGTGGCCAATTGACATTATCAACCCAGTTGATAAAACCAAATTATATTGTTATACTTCCCACCGACGCAGCACCACAGTTTCTTTAGAAACTTACCCCCTCTATTCATTTATCGTGAATATGGTCTATTTCCTCACCTCGAACGTTCAGGAGTTCTGGCATCTACTTGATAGTCCTTTCATGCTATACACCATCGGAAACATCACCTCTTTCCTTCAGCAATATAAAGATCGTTTGAAACCATCTGCGTTCACTAAATCAGATCTCTGCGGAATGTTAGGGACCGATCGTTTATTACGTCCCAGGGGGGGGGGGGGCGGTGGTTTTGGAGGGGGGGGGTTAATTTTTAAACAAGATCCATTTTGGGGGGTACATTTTTATCTTGCAAGAAACGTGAGGGGGGTCAAATTTTATGACACAGCACTGGAAGTCTAAAAGTTTTACAACTGGGGCGATCTTAGCCTTGCTACTTTCAGAATGCAGGAAATGGCATCTTAGAGGCCTACATTTGTAGGAGCAGACCCCAAAGAAACTGGCGCCTTTTGCGCTCGTGCTCGCTCCCAAAACATACCTTTGTTCTATTTCAAGGGTTGGAATATCTCTGCCTCCAGGGGTAACCAACGAACAAACTGTGGCAAAATATATTCTTTTATCCAAATGAATGAAAATATGTGATATTAAAACATTTACAGGTGTTTTTGAGTGTTGCTGGGAAAAATTTATCTGTACGTTTTTGAACAATTAACAACAATTAGAACAAACAACAAACGTGCGGAAATGGCACTGAAAACCGTTGAAATCCACTCTTCTCAACGAGATTCAAGCCTTCGTCAAACAGTTTCTTCAGTCGCCCCTCCAAGTTTCAATCGGCCAGCGAAGAAGTATTGTTTTTTTTTTCAGTGACAACTCCCATGAGAAAACATATAATGAACCAATCAGCGTTCAGTAATTTTGCCCTCTATGTCATAAATCGAGTTATGGTGCACTTGAGAAGTTTGGAGAGCACGAAAGAAGGGTAAGTGTTGCTGGAGGCGATAGCTCTCCAAACTTCCAAAGTGCACCATAACTCGATACACGCACAGCTAGAAGCATGAAAAAGTAACAGTGAAAGGATTGAAAACAACAACAGCAACAGACCACGCATTGAAAAATTTTATTGGTCGCGATGAAAGCGTTGCATGGTATATATTTAGGCATCCGTTTAGAGTTTTTTGAGGTTTATGAAAATAGCTTGAACTTTGTTTGTACGACTTTCATTGATGGGTTGACAATGAACGCAGTAAAAAAAGCAATTTTTACGAAGAACTCAAAAACAGGAACAACAACAAGCGACCGCGCGTTGAAATTTTGTTTTCATCGCCGGACGAGATTAATTCAGCTGATTTAGCGACAGCATTAATTTTACAAGTTTTTTATTTCAGTTCTAAACGGTTCGAAGGTTAGCTTTGAATTTGGTTGAATTATTTCATTAATAGATTGACAATATACGCGATGTAATGGTTTTACGACGAAAACTAAACAAAAAACAGCGACGAAATCGAACGGCGAATTGAAATGATCGATGAAATCAAAGCTAAAAAGCAAGTTTAGAGTTTTCAGAGACGGCTCTAATTTGTTCGAATGAAGAAAATGTTGATGAACATTGACTTACCTCACCTAAAACTTGATCAAAAACTAAAGAAACGGGCCTCGCGAAGACACAATTCTTCAGCTGCTTCAAATGCAATTGCACACGTCATTTTATTGAGCACGGCCGTGCATACATAAAGATTTTGTTCATGATGGCTCAATAGGAATTAGATAGGGCCAGCGCGTGCGCTATGTTATAAAAGAAATTAATAAACATGCATTTTACATTTTCTTTGTTTGTGTCCTCTAGGTTTCGCTACCAAGCTGAGTATAGTGAGAGTGGCCTATTGAAAATGTATAAAAATATATAAAAAGTCAGGTTGACGCAATTTAATGAATGAATTAGTATTCAGTTTTATAGTTCGTGTCTTCCTTATTTTCAGCTCCAAGTGCAGTTAGAAATGTTCATGCGAGACCTTTGTCATCGAAATCTGTGGAGATCACCTGGACTGCACCCGATCAGACTAGAGGAACGATTATCTCTTACATAGTATACTTCAAAGCAAGTGACGTAAGTACACCAATCTAAAACAGCTCGTGTGTGAGGAAAAGCAAATTGAAGTTCGTAATACGTATATTATAAAGACGATAGGAATAGTTACTTAAAGGCGCTACGTCACATTTTGTGCATTTTGAAACATTTAGCCTCAATTTTTCAAATTCGTCTTTTGTAATCAGTCTCAGTCTTCTCAATAAAAGTGGTTTGTCTTCCTTAGTAAACTAGTATTTTGATGTTTCCTACATTTTAAGGGTAATTTGGCTCGGCGTAAAAATGGTTCAAAATATCGAGACGTAGCTCCTTTAAATTTTTTATGAATGAAGAGTTCTCCGCATTATTTTTTACCGAGAAAGTTGTCAAACTTCGGACGAGGAAGAAACGTTTTCATAATATATTGGCCGTTTTTATACTAGAGACGCATTATCCGTCTGGACGAATTTGGGCAAACATTTGTAGTTTGTCTGGTTATGCGTCTCCAGTATAAAGACGGGCACAAGACGACTTATGTGTCTAGACGAACTATCCTTGGTTATGCGTCGTGGACGACGCATTACGAAAGATAATTCGACTGGACGCATAACTCGTCTGTGTGTATAAAGACGGGCAGCAGACGAACAACGTAAAAAATGCACCGCGTTATGAAAGAGCCAGCGGTTGTATGCAAAGAAAACAACATGGCGGGTGCTAGTGATAAGGCAAGTGCAAAACCGCGAAATCGACAATGGACACAAACAGAGCTCAAGTACCTTGCCTTAGTCCTGGCAGACGAGAAATACGACTTTGGTTACAAACTGGACTCGCTTGCGTTGAAGAAGACCGCAAATAAAACTGTCTTCGAGGATATAAAGAAGGTCTTCGAGGAAAGCATGTCCTCACAAGAATTTAAAGAAGAAAATGAACGTGAACATCGTGGGTCTAAATCGAAAAAGGATTTACCTCCTTTGAGAGTTGATGTTGAAAGGCTTCGAGTCAAGTTTAAGTGGATGAAAGATCAATGGCGTAAATATACGGATCGCATCAAGAAAGGTAGTGGCAAGTCTCCAATTGAAGAGCCAGAGTGGTACAAAATTATTAATCCAATTTTGTCTGACACTCACGGTAATTTGGAAGTTGCTTCGAAAGCGAGTGATGTTTTGTCCGATGTGGACTCATACCCAGGCAGCGACGAAGAGCAGGCAGATACAAGTCATAGTGGTTATCAGGAAGAGGATGGTGAGACAGATTTAACCTCAACGAGTGAGAGTGGAACCGAAGGTGTAAAAAGGAAAGTTTTGAAAACTGCATTGGACGTAAAACCATTAGATCGCAAGAAACGAGTAAGAAGTCAGTCCCAGGCCATAAACGAGATCGCAAAGAGTTTTCACGCTCTTGGAGAATCACAGCAAAAGCGTTCTGAAAGGATGATGGAAGCAGACAGAGAAAGGCACGCTGAATTTCTCTCTTTTCAGAAAGAGCAAGCTGAATTGAATAGGCAGCATGAGCTGAAGATGCTTGAAATCATCATGAAATATTCAAATCCTCCATCCCAAGGAGTACAACAGCATCCTCAACAACAAACAATGCCTGTCCAGCCTGTTGCACCTCCTCAGTATTACAACCCAATGCCATATAGCCATACTCCTCCAACTCATCAAGTGGCAAGTGGTAGCCAAGATAGCCACTTTTTAGACATGGATAGCAGGAATGATCAACCATCCATGACTTGGTATTAGGTAGAAGTTACATTAGGGGCTTCTCATGAAATAAACATTGTTTCTTATCAGTGATCAACACTTAATGTGAAGATTACAATATGTTTTAAGAATCATGATGCTTAATTTCAAACTTGAATTTATTAACAATGTATAACCTGTTTGCCTTGGGTTCAAGTAAAGTTCAGTTTCTCAGTTTTTGTCTGTGGTATTAGTTTGATCTACAAATTCAAGGAACTGCATTTCTTTCCTCACTGATATCCCACAACCAATTGGCAATGGCTTCTCTTGTTGTATTTCCATCTTCAGCTGGGGCATCTCCATTTCTAATCAGATTGAGCTCATTGACCTGAAGCCTCCACCTGGGGTTGCAGGGATCACTTCGGTGGATGCAAAGATTATGAAGAGCAATGCAGGTCATAATGAGGAGGGAAATGTTGTCTAAATGGCAATCTGTTTTTTTGTAGAGAATTCTCCACCGCCCTTTCAACATTCCATAGGCATGTTCAGAGACTACTCTGGCAGAGCAAAGTCTCCTGTTAAAATACTTTTGCTTGGTTACTCTTGTTCCCTCTTTGTATGGCTTTAGAAGCCAGGAGTGGTTGGGAAAAGCTGAATCACCCACAGTAGTAAATGGAATCTCCCCATAGGGGTCCAGATTCAAAGACCTGTTAGGAAGCACGTGACCTGATTCTATTTCAGAATAAATACCACAACTTCTTAAAAGCCTAGAGTCATGTGTGGATCCTGGAGCACCCACTGCAGCCCACATAAAACGCTTATTGTAACCAATGAATCCCATGTTCGTCACAGAATATCTTTTCTTGTAACTGTAAAAGTTCTTAAGTTTAGTGCTGACGTAAACATGAAATCCATCCCATGCTCCTACACAAGGAAACTCCCAATTTGCCAGAAAATTTTCCAGTTCTTGACTCCACTCTTGCAGATTTCTTGGCAGGTAAACGAGTCTGTCATACAAACATCCCACAATGGCCTTACAAACGTCTTGAAAAATGATGTGAGCAGTTGATTCTGCAACCCCAAAGAGATCTCCAACGGTCAAAAACGTACACCCATGTGCCAGTCTGTAAAGACATAAAGCCAACTGGGTAGCAGGTGGAATAGGGTGAGGTTTCATGCGAGTGGGCTCCTTCTTGATAAGGTCTTTAATTTCTCCCAGAATAAATTCAAACGTGTCTCGAGACACCCTCAGCCTTTTCTTGAAAGAAGCTTCGTCCCAGTTTTGGTATCCGTTCGTCCACCAATCTCCGTTTCTCAATTCATCTGGACCTCGTTCGTTTCTGTTGCTTTTTGTAATCACGATTGCTGACATAACAGCGAGTTCTGAAGCTTCAGTTTCGAAATCCGCTTCTGCAACGAAACGTTTCCTTGCCATTTCCTCGTTTACTTTATATTGGAGACTTAAAAACGCTTCTTCTGCTCTTCTTTTACGGGAAAACAATTTTACAAGTTGTAAAAGGGCCGCCATCTTTAATTTTACCGCCAAAAAAACTAGACCTCATTCCTCTTTATTTCGCCGCGCGAAATGGTTCGCATTCTTCGTCTGTCGAAGTTCGTCTTGTTATTCGTCCCGTCTTTACACTAGACGCATAACACTAGAGACGCATTATCCGTCTGGACGGATAATGCGTCTCTAGTATAAAAACGGCCAAATTACATATCGCGAATTAATTTCGCGGTTCAAGTGAAAATTACTAGAAATACTAACTTAATGCTCATATTATCAGGGAGAAAGGAAGTATCAGACTTTCCTTGCTAATCAGTTCAACGATACAAAGATAACTCTCTCCGGGTTAAAAGCGAAGACAACGTACACGATTTCGATGGCTGCGTCAACGTCGAAGGAGAATGGGGAAGAGTCCGAAACAACTTCTATTATAACTTGTAAGTGATTGTTGTCGAATTTCACAACCTTAGATGTAGACAGAGTGATTTTTTGATTGAGTGTCTAAAAACAAAACCAAAGTAATCTTAAAAGTGGCGAAAGTTTTTCCATTTAAGATGTTATGTCTGCCATCCAATCTTTCTTTTGCATTCTGTATGCTACAATTTCTTAGCATGGCCACGAATCATTTTATCTACGGTTTCGTGTGCGGCTGCAGATACAAAACTGCAGCTTTAAGCTGTACATTATTTATTTCACTTGATTTCAGATGAAGATGAGTGTGTGTCGAGTCCTTGCCAGAACAACGGCAAATGTAAAGTTACCGCTGACACTTATGACTGCGAGTGTTCTGAAAACTGGCAAGGGAAAAACTGTGACAGTAAGTATTCAGGATTTTCTTTAAGTCCTCTCTTTATTGTGTATTTCGAAATTACGCTTTGCTTTCTAACAAACGAAAAAAATTTCCGTGTTGATCTGTTTGCCCACGTGTTATGGAATCTGGGAATACTTGGGGATATCAAACATAAGAGCTGTGAAAACACGAGGCAAGATTCCCCAGCTGTCAGCTCTGTAGCCTGTGAACAGGCTCCTGGGGTGGGTCGGGGTGGGCAGGGGACGGTAGACGATGCCCAACCGCCCCCGACCCACCCCTGTCTAGCCGGAGCCTGCTCGCAGGCTAATTCCTCTATAAAACTGTCGTTCATGATTTCTTCTCTAGCCATCTGGAATTAAAAGTGGATTAAAAATGACCAAACCGTAAAACAGCAATAGCAACAGCGGTAGCATGAGCTTTATCACTACTTATCCCAATTCGTTTAAAAAGTTGGGGTTTGAAACGAATGATGAGTTAAAATTTCAAACACTCGGTGCAGTTAAAGCCTACTGAGTTACTAAAGGTTTGACGGCAAATATGTTGTAAGTCGCAGACTAAATTAAAGAGGGAGCAAGTTAATCTGAGCGACGAAGCGTCTAAAACAACACATGTACACGTTAACGAAGATTTCGTTGCTGTTTTTTTCCAGTGCCGAAAGGTTACACGCTTGACAAAAGCATGTGTCTAGATGACAACGACTACATCTCGGTTGAAAACAACTCGACTCTGGCATTCTGTATTGAAAAGTGCAACAGCGTCAACAGGTGAAGAGATTTATACAACTTTAAAAAAATGGAGTGGTCATCCTTAGCTTCTTGAGCGCTAAGCTTAGCTAGTTTTCAAGCACGCAACTGAAACAAAGAGAACAAATATTTTAAATGAATATAACATAGTTAAAAATCCCGACTGGCAGAAGTTGGTTATTTTCAAAGAGCGACCGAGGATTTGATATTGGGACTACCGAGAAACAAATCCCGCTATAGTGGCAGACTGGAGACCTTGAACTCGAGACCTCCTGTATCACGTCACAGAAATATAGCATTTGTTTCTTTTATCCCCATTAGTATAGGGTCTCACTCGACCCATAAATAAACGTTAATATGCATTTCTGTCTGTTTACAGGTGCAATGCGTTTGAATATGGCCGAGGATACAACAGAAGTGGGGAGTTCCAAAGCGATCTTTACTCGAAGGGCGTTGGCCAGTGTAAACTTCGGAGTGAAAACCAAAAATCATACAAATTAAAGTCGTGTGTGTATGATTACTACGAAAAAAGCCATCCTAAAGCAAGGGCAGGAATGCTTGCACCTTATGTGCTGTTGCTGAGTCTGTCGGTCCTTACAGCTGCTGTGATAGGATAAACTGTCAAGTCGATATCTACAATGTTAATATATACTAATGATTACAGTGTTCTATATGCGTTGATGCCAATCAAAAATTATTTAAGTGTGTCCCGGGTACCGAAAGAGAAAGTACTAACTTGCCATATGCACTGTTACTAAGCCTCTGTTCCGCTATTCTATACTTTTCCAAGTGCAAACGGCGTCCAGCTAGTACTGAGAGCACGAAGAGAAAAGCTCTAATGTACCAGTCAGGACTGGCTGGTCAGCCGGACGGACATACGTAAAATAACTACAACCACTACGTGGAACTTACCGGAGCCCAGTGGGACACGGGATTGCATAAATATAGTTAATCTCTCGCAGCCCTTCCCCCTGTTCTGTGGAGGCTAATACTGACGTAATTCACAACCAGAGACAAAAAACTCTTAAAGTCGCTTCAGTGTTATTATTCCGCCATATGTTAAATTCCAAATCGTGACTCTAATGCTGCTTAAGCCTGTTAAATTCGCGAATGTGACCGGGCATTGTACGCGATGAGGCAAAAATTAAGAAAACTTCTGCATATTTACATTTTCGCTAATAATTTTTTTTACTTTGGTTATATAGGGGACTGGCTACCTGTTTTCAACCAACATATGTTCATATAAACACTTTCCCTAATATTTAAACTTCTCAAATGGCTAAATCTCGCGAGATAAGTATTTCTTTTTCGACATACACGATCGTAACTGTATGTCACGCACCGCCATAACTATGAAATTCAAATTGCGCTAGTTTCCAAACGAAGGACCCTGTCTAGCTGAAAAATTGTATACAGAAATAAATTTAACACTTTTTATGCCTGAGTATAAAAAGTTTCGTGGCTCTTTGGTTTTTAATTTTAGAATTTGATGACGTCACGTGAAATGCTCTACAGTTCGCTGCTTAACTCCTGCCTCGTGTTCCGGAGAGTCCTTATATACGGGGCAAAGGCTTGAGAACGACATATGAAGCGCGCAAAGATCTTGGGAAGTTTTCGTTGAGCCTTCCCATGGCCCTTTGCGTTTACAAGAAAAACCTTCCCAAGTTCCTTGCGCGCGTGACTTTGAGGCGCCTGGGTACGAGGCAGTCTTAGCCCGCTATTTGGTCATGTAGGGAAATGAAGAAAGGAAATCTTTCTACAAGTCGTTCGAGTTACCCTTCACTATACTCATGGCTGGCTATATCGCAGCAGATATCACAACAAGCAGGCTAACTATCGACGCGAAAGGTACAACCACTGCTCCGTTTCCCCTGAGGGTAGGGGTAGGGGTATGAGAGCCTTCAGTTTTCTTGTAATAGTTGTATGAACACGACTTCAACTTGTGTGATTTTGTGTTTACACCCTTGAACTTGCACATGCCAAGTCCAATCAGAAAAGCACCGTCTTGGAAGACTACTGTCATATCCATGGCCATACTCGACCGACTTGCAACTAGATCAGAAGGGAATGAAACAAGAAGTTACATCGCAGTTGGGATATAATACCCGCTTGAGGCTAGGACTTCAGTTTTGAATGGGTCTGTACTGTGATTGATTATTTCCTCATCAAATTGTCACGTTTTCCCCGTCACAGTTCAATCCACCGTAAACAAAAAGGCGGATGTAAACCTTGCGAACCAAACAAAGCCCACTGGGTGTATAGAAAGATATGGTTGAACGGAAGTCGTTCCTACAACTAACAACATTGCTCTTGTCGAGTTCGAGTTTGAACGACTTACAACTTTTATTTCTGTTTTTATACGCTCTCTTAGGGTTTTCGCGCGCAAAGCATTATAGCGGAGCTCTAGCGGCCCGAAGGGCCGCAAAGAGGAGCCCCATAACCATAGGGGACGGACAATCGTGCATGCATAGAAATAGGAGAACCATGCATTCATTCATGGTTGACATGGCCAGTGGCATGGATCGCGGCGCATGACCCCTACGACGACGACGAAGTCGCACAAAATGGCGGCCATTGGGAGCCATGCCTTTCCAATATCTTGTCAGCCTTATCAGCTTACATCTTTGGTATTGGACATCCATGTTATGGTCAATTGACAGCTGTCAAATCGAGGTATCCGCTGACCAGTATCGCGGTCTCAGATTTAGAACTCATCGAGGTGACGTGTTTTTTTGAAGTTTACTGCGGACCAGGAATTTTTCATTGATCGCGGGCTCAGGTTCAATTTTTTCTTCTGAAAGCATTTTTTTAATTTTTTATTGTCATTCTCAGCGGAAATTCTGCAATTGGAGTTGACGTTTTTAATTATTCTTATTTATTAGAAATTATTAGGTAAATGTACCAGTCGTCATTTTTTTCCTTACGGTGGATTCGATAAGGATTAATTAAGTGTCATCTTAAAAACGAAGTTTCTCTTTAAAGGATGCTTTTTTTGTAAACAGTTTTACAATGTATTCAACAACCATGCACGATGGCGTCATCCGACTATGTTATTTACTTGTCTGACCACTTATCGACAATGAAAAGTAGCAAATGGGAGCGTGAGAATTTCTCCAGTCATGGTAAAAAACATATTTCACAGATAAAAGAAAAACGATTACCTGGGGGCGCTGCTACACGTCTGGACACAAAATGCTACACTGGTGCCCTCTACAAGATCAAGGTCGCCATCATGGTCCAAGCACATCCTTTTGTGAAGTGTAAAGCCTGCAAACTCTGGAAAGTAAAACAACGACAAACTTTGTTGGTCTTGCATAACAGATAACAACACGCAAGGTTTTAACTCACAGTACTAGGCTCCTAATGAAGATAAATAAAGAATAAGTGCATAACATCAGTTTGTATGTAATATAAATTACACAATGTGAAATTAAAATATTTGATATTGCTAATAAGTTTAAATGAAGCAAAGGTGTTTCTAGTGAGACACTTTCTCAATTTTAGATGCTACGTTTAAGGGAGCTCATTAATAATGCATCAAGTTAAAACAAAGGAAATCAGAACCATGACCGTGGTTTGGATATCTGATGTTAATTAGCATAGATGTTTAAAATTTTATTTCTTCGTTTCTCCGTAGTTTTAGTTTCGATTGAGAAGATATATCAAAAACTCAAGAGAGTGTTTCATCACATTTCCAAACACCTCAAAAGTTCCTCAATAATACTCCGCTGCGCGTCGTATTTTTAACTCTCCTCTCCGTGTTTGCATGGAAGTGATATATTACATCCTCAAGGGTGGTTTTGATAGATAAACAGACAGACAGAGAGACGCATGTTTGGTGAAAGAGGATTGAAAACGACCTTTCACATTCCCGGCTTGAGCTTACCTCCTGGTGGAATGGTAAAGTTTCTCCACGGGCTATCAACACAGCTGCTCGATTCATTTGTACTGCATGCTCTGACCCTGTAACTGACGAGGAAGTCAAAATCCAACTCAACTGAGACTGAAAACTTGAATATTGGATTGAATTCGTTGCATGATCCATTGCGCTTAATGTCAGCCACACAGAAACTGCATGTGGAGTTGTCGCAGGGTGGTTTACCTGGACCAGCAATTGTTGTAGAATGGGCGGAGATCTCCTTTACGTAATTGCTGACATGGATCGTGAAGTAGTCTGCCCCTGCTTGTTTATCTCACGAGATGATCAAAAACTGTGTCTTGTTTTCATTCCACGCGCTCACAACACCTTTAATGATTCTGCAGTGTTAATAGAAGGTTATTCACTTGCTAGGCGTGACCGGTGCAGAAGCGGTGGTTCTGTTGCCATTTACATTCGTAACGTCATTGATTATACCTTTCTGACCCAGACCTCGAATTCCTATGTATTCAGATTCAAAAACCCAAGGCCAAACCATTTCTTCTTTCTAACTGGTACATACCTCCGAATTCACCAATTGAGCTATTTGATAAGTTCGAGATCCTCCTGGAAAAGATTGAAGCGGAAAGTATTGAATCAAATATGCTTGGTGATATAAACTGTGACATGTTGGCAATTTCCCCAGCTAATGAAACCAGACATCTTATCGAGCTCTGTGAATCGTATCAATATATTCAATTGATCAAGGAGCCTACACGCATCACATCAAGTTCTAAATCACTTATCGACTTATTTCTCAGCAATGAGCCAGACAAATTTATTGCATCAGGCGTGCCCCAAATTGGCTGTAGCGATCACAGTCTAATTTATGTCTCGAGAAAACTAACATGCCCTAGGTCGTTCCCGGGGATCATTGAATCAAGACAATACAAAATTTTATGCCCGATCACTTTATGGATGACATGTCGCTGGTTCCTTGGGACTTAATCGAGCTAATAGACAATCCTACAAGAGCATGGGAGGTGTGAAACACTCTTTTTTAGCAGTAGCCAACCTTCATGCACCAGTTAAGAAAAGGAGAGTTAGAAACTCTAAGGCCCGCTGGCTCACCCCTGAATAAAACGATTGATGTGGGGAAGAGATAGAACAAAGCGAATCGCCATCGTCACTAATGATCAGTTGAAAATGGGCAGAGTACAGGCGGCTTAGGAATCGAGTCAACCATTCTGTTAAACTTAAAGCTTCCAAACAGGATTACTATCATTCTTACTTTGAGGTCAACGTTGGAAAATCTAAAGCAACTTGGAATGGAATAAATACACTACTACCGCGAGAGAAAAACTTTAATCAGGCGACAAAATTGATTATTGGCGAAGCGGTGATAACTGACCCTCATGAGCTCAGCAACGCTTTTGACAGGCATTTTACCGAGATAGGGACCAATAAATCCCCCTCGAATCAGCTTTCGTGATTTGGTTGAATCTTGTGACAGCACCTTCGAGCTAGAATTACTTACCATTGACGAACTGCGCAAACTTGTGAACGATATCTCTGTGGGCAAGGCTGATGGCCTCGATGGTATTCCAACTTCCCTCCTAAAGTTATCTTTTACATTTATTGCATCTTACTTGACTCATATATTTAATTCAGTTATTTCCACTGGAATCATTCCCAACCACTGGAAGAGTGCTAGAGTAACTCCAATTTACAAAGCTGACTCGAAGGTTGACCCAGCAAATTGTAATAGGCAAACTCTTTGATAAAGCCATTTTTAATCAGGTATAACATATTTAACTGAGAATAACCTACTTTCTAAATATCAGTCTGGCTTTAGACCCATGCACTCTACTCTTACGGCTCTCATTGATGTCACAGACAATTGGTATCTTAACATCGACGATGGTTTGACGAATGCCATTCTGTTTATAGATTTAAAAAAGGCATTTGACACTATTGACCATGAGATCCTTCTGGCAAAGTTGGAGCTGTATGGGTTTAAAGGTGCAAGTCTAAATCTTTTTCGAGACTACCTCTCTAACAGAACTCAGGTTACAGTTAATAACGTAAATTCTGAAACTAGTCGCATACGCTGCGGGGTGCCCCAAGGCTCAATCCTTGGCCCCCTGTTAGTCCTATTGTACACCAATGATCTTCCAAACTGTAACCTCTTATCAGATGTGAGGATGTACGCCGATGACACTAATCTCACGTTTGCCTCCAACGACCCTGAAGAGCTGTTTTCATCCCTGACCCGCGATTTGAGCAATCTGAAACAATGGCTCGACTCCAACCGTCTAAGTCCTAATGTCCTCAAAACCAAGTGTCTGTTTACAGGCACTAGGCACAAAATCTCTTTACTCGCTAGTGAACCTCGCATTTGCCTTGACGGGCACTTAATTGAAAGAGTCAATAGCTACAAATGCCCAGGTGTCCAAGTGGATGAAACACTCTCGTGGGAAGCTCATATCTCCGAGGTCGTCAGTAAAGTTGCTAAAGTACTTGCTGCCCTTAGGAGGCTAAGACCGATATCTCCCCAGAGTACCCTAGTTACAATTTATAAGTCACTGATTCTCCCACATCTCGATTATTGCAGCGCTGTGTGGGGATGTATCGGTAGTGGCCTAAGTCAAAAAACTAGAGAAACTACAAAACAGGGCAGCACGCATAATAACAGGGTCTGGTTGGGATGTCAGATCTGCCCAGATTCTTCGTGCCCTTAAATGGGAAAGCCTCGCTGATAGACGTGCTAAACAATTGAAATCTTTAATATTTAAAACCGCTAATAACCTTGTACCCGAATATCTGTCTGATAAATTCACCAGCGTTAATACCATCCACAGACATAATCTTCGGGGCGCCCAACATAACCTGTTTATTCCGCGGCCGAAAACTGAGGCCCTCAAGAAGAGTTTTCGTTATAGGGGAGCAGTAACATGGAACAGTCTGTCAGTGGAGGCTAAGCAGGCAACTACTTTAAATAGTTTTTATTCCGCTATTGTACATTAGTAATAACTTAACTAAAGATTTTTTCTTCTAATGGTTAGTAATTTTTAAGTCTTAGTTTTTAAGTACTAGGTAATATGTTTAAGGTTAATGCGCACGGCTCTTTAGAGGACCACTTTTTAGTGATAAGGATCCCGTGGATAAATAAAGTTATTGATTGATTGATTCGTCGCCCTGAAAGAGGTAGAGTTTTAGATGACCCTCAAAGTGTCTATGAAGTGAATCTTTTGTGTTTAGTTTTAAAATCTACCTTGTGAAATACGCGATTCCAGAGTTGAGACGTCTAGGATTAAAAGTAACGATTTTGCAAGCCTTCAAAGTTGAGCAATTAGCATACGGTTGTGGTGACGCCTGTGAGAGGCTGTGAGACTGATCGTTTTTGAAATGACAATAAAGCAAGCAACAGGAACGATGCCTTAAGTCCCTAAAACGATAAACCAGTATAGACGCAAGCTTTGATACGAGAGCTGTAACACAACTGCATGTGATGCATCACCGCAGCCGTTTGCTAATTGCTATTGAATCAAGAATGAAATTTTCACGATCGTCCAGGCTGTAATCAAGCGCCGCAAGTCAAGCATGACAAACGTGCTGATTCCAAAGCACACAAATATGTAGAATATAGACAAAAGATAAACTTCTGAAACAAACCAGTTGTCAACACGAAACTTTCCGCAGCGAATGCAAAAGTACCCTATATTTTTATAAATATTTCGCGCTCTTAAAATGGTTCAATGCCTTTGAAATTTTCAGGGATGACACAAAACATGCTGGACTTTCGATCTAGGGATCGACTAATTTTTACATAAATGCTCACATATCAAAGACGTTCCTTCTATGAGAAAAATGTGAATATTAAAGACATAGAGAGAAATCTAGCGAAGCACACTGGATGAAACCTTTCAGGAAAGTTGCCAAAGGTATAAAACATGGAAAGGACATTGTTACAATCTACAGGAAGTCGCTGGAATCACGAACTAACAGATACTATAAAGGCGAACTTGTTAAATTTTGATATCATCAAAAACGCTCTCTTTAAAACTTTGCAGTGTTGAAGATCTACATGTATTCTGGAAGGGACGTTGATTCGTTTTAAAAGTTTAGGTCTGGATTTCGAGAAAAATGCTGATTTTCAGAAACCATGACGTCATCATTTCGTTGCTATGGTAACACCGATGTCAATGAAATCTACATTTTTGGAAACCTTATTCAATCTCTAGTTGATGTGCGAAAAATCTTGCTCGACAGACGCAAGACAGGACAGCGAAGCTGTAGCCTTTTAAAGCTGGGTTGGTGTGGTTCTGAAAAACTAAGACGAGCCGCCTTAATTAAATCGGACTTTATTTACATGTGTCACATGTAATCATCGATAATCACATGGATCACACTAGTTCTGTCGCTTTCCTGGTGAGCGAGCGGCGTTTTTACAAAGCAAAAATCAGATTACAAATGTATCTGATTGGTGTTGATTTGTTCAAAATCGCAAAATGATTTGTCATCAATTTAGCATTGGACCGTAAACCAACCAAACTTACCACCGAAGAATTCCAAGTGCTGCGAAACATCCACTAATTCTTTCTCACTATCTTAAGTCTAAATTCAAATGGTCGAACAAATTTATGTTTTTGCGCGTGTGGGCCGACCTCAAAAAATAACTCTTCCACGCATTGCGTGCAAATAAGATTTTTGTTATGAACGAAGTCTCATTTGAGTATGGAAATTGAAACCGAATGCAAATACAACCGCTGCATGAATAAACAAATTAAAATATACGAAATATCGAAGAACTGTCATAGTCTGCCTGGGTTTACAGCGAGTTTCGTTTGAGCAAAAAGAACAGAAGGACCCAAAACTTGTGGGGTCAATATTGCAACGCATCGCTTATGCAACATTCTCTGATTTTTTTGCCGTAATGAAGAAGCATGCTCTGAGTATTTCGACTTGAGAACGGCTCTCGGATAAATGCAAAACACCATTCCATTGATCATTTATTCGTATTTATCATTTCGGCATATTCATTAACATGTCGACAGGGGGTACACCTATTCATTTATGCTTTCAAAGCGCGAGGCATCTTGAATAACATGCGACAATTTGATTAAGAGCAGGGTAAAAAAGTTTCAAATAACGATTACAGGCGTAATACGATTCGAGAATTAGAAACAAAATCAAATCCTTGACTTTCCTAGGAATCAACAAGAATAAACCATACGAATACTTCTGAAAACACTTCAAGGGGTAGAGGGTATTCCATTCATTAACATGTCGACATAGGACAGGGGGTACACCATCGATTAACATACCAAAGCGCACGACATTCTGATTAATTATAAAAGAAGGGATTTGATTGAGAATACAATCTTTGTTTTTAAAATATTGCGTGATTTTTATTTGCGTGACAAAATGGTGGATTACCGATAGTTTTCTTGCATGCTCAATTACTTTGATTCCATTGTAATGTCATTTTATTGAAACGCTTTTTCTCCTTTCTCATTCTATATGCAACATGGTCCTGCGAACCAAACCCCTCGCTTCTGATTTGGCTACGTCTGATTACAAAGACAAATTCAAAGTTTTAGGCTCATCGTGTTTAATAACGTTTACATTTTGTCCTATTAGTGAACAAATCTGAAATCAGGTCTTTGTCATTTCTAACAAAAAGTATAAAAAAATTATTTCAAAGTAGACTAGAAAAAATATAGCTTGTCCTCTTGACATCTACTTTTTCTCACAGTAGGAGGCTTTTCTTGTGGTAAAATTAAAAACCATAAACGGGTGGACGACATGTTTTGTTTACATAAATGTAGTTGTCAAAAGGCTTGATATTTCTCTGGTCAGTGGCAACCTGCAAAACGAAAACATCTTTATATTCGCTAGTGTAGACATCAAATCACTGTTGTCCCATTTACTGATTTTTGATTGTCTTACAGTGGCTACATAATCGGACCATAAGGAGGCGCTGTCACGTGGAAGTATAGTGTGATGACTCCCGCGATGAAAACAAGTTGCTATTTTTTGGTTTCGGGGTGAGAAAAGACTGGATACAAGGGTGGATTAAGGAGCGCGGCATTCTCGTCCCTAGAACCGCTTGTCCCTCTTAACCGGCTGGGCCTCGGCACGAGGAACAAGTGGGAATCCAATCCAATCAACTGTTCTAAACCATCTTAAAACAACGTGATTTTATAGTGTTAAATTGGTCTCCCTTTGTTAGATCCTAGCCAATCAAATCCTTTTTCCCTAGAGCCACTTTCTCCTCGTGCATAGGCACAGCCGAGGGACAAGAGGCTCTGGGGACAAGAATGGGAGCGAGGTTCCTTCGCGCCTACTTGCGACACTCCGCGCGTATATTCGTTGCTTCTTGGCGACTCGCTTACCTTCTCCATTTTTTCCATTGCAGTGATAAGGTTTCCTCCTGCCACCTTACTCGCGTCTTCATCGCTGTATCCTCGTCGTAGAAGTTCTTCAATTAGTTTTGGAAAAGTGGAGACATCCTCGAGACCTTCAGGAACTCTGACAAGAGAAAGACAACACGCATTACATGCCTAATATTTTGTGACGTGATGAGTGATTTTGTAGTGACCATGAGAAGTCGCCATGTTGTGAAATAAATGGTTTATTGTTGAAATAGCAGTCCTCAATTTGGTTTTCTTAGTCGCTTCAGATGACACCCATATTTGCTTGGTTGTGGTTGGTGATCGAGAGTATTGATTGAAACTTCAAAGAAAAATTACGACTGGCACGAGTCATCGGGAGTTAAAGGAGTTATTTCAAGGCATTTGAAGTAATTCTGTTCATTTTCCATTAAGATGAGCTCTAGACTCCAATGCAGGCAACAATCTTTTAATGGCAAAATTGTGGCCTCAAAACAACAAGGATGATGATTTCCAACCATTAGAAATGACATTTACATACAACTCGGGACAAACTTGGAAAAGGTCGGGCTGAAGTTTTCAAGTTTATCCTATTGCAATCCATTCTAATATTTCTCACTTTTTTCATCCCGGCTCCTTCTTAGATTTTTGAATCAAATGACAAGTGGGTATGTGCTGCCCAAGGGAAACCACTTTTGGTTCGAGTCATTAAGAGATCGAGAAAACGGGTAAGAAAACTAGAGGAAATACCTTGGTACGCCATCATAGTCGCTGCCAAGTCCAACATGGTCAATGCCCGCAACGTTCTTGATGTGGTCGATATGATCTGAAATAATTAAGGAACCGGGTACTTAGCTGTTCCATATATCGGAACTGTTTCTTTGTAAACTTTACAGTTAATCCTACCAAAACATAACAATGCTTACAGAGTTTGTAGGTATTTCTCGGGCACCTGGTCGGGGTATGGGGTCTATTGGCTTTTGTAACAACATACCCGTCTAGTAGGGCAAACATCTAGGACTACTCATATAATTTTTCCCATTTTTAGAGGAATATCAAGAAGAAAGGCGATTGCGAAACCGTTCGATTAAAATGTCTTCAAGAGCCATAAACGTACGATAATGGTTCCTACTGATTGGTCAACAGAGTTGTAATGGTTTCTATCGTAAAAAGTACAATATTACCTGCCACATCACTGAGGTTCGCAGACTTGCTGCACGTCAGGTAGTCATTGTAAAAGTTCACCATAACTACTCCGCCATTCTTTGGCTAGAAAATATATTAGTGGAATAAGAAAAGCCAGGGTATGAATAAAATATCGGACGAATGGATTAGTAAATAAATGAATGAATGAACGATATTCGGTGGATGGATAACAAATAGAAAACAATAAGTAGAATAATGAACAGTGATGAATGAATAAAGCAAACAAGCAAAACAACGAAAGAGGAAATGAGCCGAAACTGACGAATGAGATCACTGATCACTGGATTCTGTTCCTCACCATTTTTTTTAATACATCATCAGGAACATTTCTTGGGTGATTACACAATGCGTAGGCAGAAGAGTGGCTGAAAATAACTAAAAACGTTTATAATATCAGGTTACCAGATAAAAACAACAATCACAGTAACCTTATTGTCATTATAATCTAATATTATGAGTATTATTCTGACCACGAGAGGGACGTGACTCCTTTTAACGTAAATTTAAATTTGGTCTTTCATCATGTATTATTTTCATACAATTAAATCATGAACTGAAGTGAAAAATCATACAATGAAATCATGCACGTTAAATATGATAATAGTGTGTCAAAACTGTTATGTTATTTTTCCAGTTTCTTTTACTTCTTTAGACGCCCCTTGGATGCATTCGTGTTTGGCCAATCATAGTTTCAACTGAGCATGTATGCCGTACACGTCATTTTCCTTACCCGGGGCTTTGGTGACATCCAGAACGTCATGCATTGCCTTATGGGATATATGCGACATGTCAACAAACATTCCAATACGATTCATCTCTTTGATCACGATCTAAGGGAATGATGAGAGTTTGTATATTAATATTGATATACTAAAGATCCATTAAGATTTTATCTGTTTTATGCAATTATCGCATAGTTTGTCAAGTAGTATAGGGCATTTACAGTTCTGCTGCCCTCACGGTATTGATCCTGGGGTTGGAGTTCCATTCCGTTCCACCGTCCGCCAATCTGCTGCAGTTCGTGTTTGGCCGACCTCCTCCAGTTGTGTTTCTGACCTTCCTTGCTTTCGTTTCCTCGTGGATCAAGAAGAGGATCCCGTTAGAGTTACACTATCACACGCTTTTCCTGAATTGTGTCTCGACCTCTTACTATTGCCTCACTAACGTTACGTTTTTTGACCTCTAATACGCGGATATCTTTCTTAAATGGATACGGTTTTGGTTCCAAGGGTGTCCGCTTAAGAGAGATTCAACTGTAAACCGATCTACAGTATTGACCAAGCCAAATAGAACTTTTAAAACCAAATGTGACTTCTTCAGTGGCATTCAGTTGTGAATGCATAGAGCAGGTTCAAGAAGGACACTTGTTGTACCACGTGTCCTAGACTGAAAAGAATAACTATTCCGTTTCAGTGATATCACACATAAAGGTGCAATGCAGGATTTAAACAGCTGTAATTCTAGATGAAGATAAGAACTAATTTGTATTGCAGTTGATTGTCAGCGGTAACCTTTGTGTTTCATAAAATGAAACGCTTGTGAAAAAGTCAAGAAAAGGGAGGGAATTTACTACAGGACAAGTTATTGACAGCTATACACACAGTTAGGTGGCACCTGATCTCCCGTGGGATCTCCCCTATATGGGCTATATGCGGACGTGCCGCTTGATAGGATATGATTTTCAACCCCTGTCCTCAGGGTAGGCGTTTAATGTTATTTTTGTCCCAAACAGGATCAGGGTTTCAACTTGCCAGCGGTATCCCTACACCCAAACACGGGTAAAGTATCCCCCGAGCCTAATCTTTACCGGGTATTAGCGTAAAGCGTCTAAAAAGCATCAAACTTCTTACCTTTCCAAACTCGGTTAAACCATTATGTTCCGGAACTCTTGGTGTACAAGAATCAATCCTGAGATATAAAAAATTATCAAACGTGTGCCCACAAAATCGAGCCGTTTTCAAACGAGCGTTTAACGTAATTACTAATACGGAAATTCAGCACTCTTGTTTTACTATACTGCTTGATTGACTAACAATCCGAGACTAAAAACAATCGCGGTCAAGTGCATGTTAACACGGTTAACAGCGGCTAGGCATATTTTCCTTCAGATCTTATTGGCTGATAATGTCGCGCGCGGACAAACCAGTTCTTAGTAATGGGAATAGGACTGAGTGGAGTCCAAATTCGGTCTGTAATCATAGCGGAGCTCCGGACACCCGAAGGGCCGCCAAGCGGAGCCCCATAATCATATGGGAAAGAAAACGAAACCCATGAGTTGATTTTCACATGGTTATCATGTGTAGCGGTATTGCTCGTGGGCGCGTACGCGCGACGACGACGACGGAGTCGCGCAACATGGCGGCCATAAAGAGCCATGCCTTGTCCAACACCTTGACAGCCTTATCAGCTTACATCTTTGTTATAGGGCATCCATGTTATGGTCAATTGACAGCTGTCAAATCGAGCTATCCGCTGACCAGTATCAGATGACCAGATCGCGGGCTCAGGTTAAATCTCATCGGGGTAACCGAGTTGACCGCTGACCAGGCATTGTTTTCTTCATTGTTTTCTTTATTGATCATTGATTTTTTCTTCTGGCAGCATTTTTTATGGTCATTCTTAGCGGAAATTCTCTAATTCAAGTTGACGTTTTTAATTATTATTTATTTCAGAGAAATTATTAAGAAGCAAAAATACGGAGCTCTGCTTTTAGGCTTGGCTAAATCTATATATTACGAGTGATGAACAAAATCGGACGACCGCGAAGCGGGAGTCCGATTTGTTTAATCACGAGTATTATTACAGACAGAATTGGACTCCGATCAGTCCTGTTGCCAATTAATCATAACTACAACAAAATTCGAGAAAAACTTCCGCAAAGCAAATCCTGCTGACGTTTTATCATCACTGTGATAAAAAGCGTTGTTTGAAAATGAAAGTTCTAGGAATATCAATGAGAAAAGAAACCTTGTTATTGGACACTTTAGCTGCGCGCGCGCCCCAATTTGGTCAAAAATAGGCGTGCTAATGACCAATCAGAGTCGAGAACTTTGTTATAGTTATGATCACAGTGAAAAATAAAATGAAACTGTCCTTCCCAATGGAACATTTCCGTAAAAAAATGGAATACCTTCGGAGGTATTCCTCTTTTCTCCTTCTTACAAAAATGCTCGGAATATCACTGTAGCTTTTGCTTTTTCGCACTATCACCATGTTCCTTAAACGAATACATGGTTGCTCTATTGGGAGATGAAATAGATCTGTTCGTTCCATCTTATAAGCTCTCAAATCCTTAAAGGTACAGACACCGGGTACACATTCTGCTCGTGCCACTATGTTTGCTACAAATTGTACTGTTGTTTTATTTTGCGCCTGTTGGTTTTCGCTTGTTAGATCTTGTTGCGATTAGCCCCTTTACTTGCTTGCAGTTGAGCTTTTAAATTTCTTAGTTGCAAGTGACTTACCATGGTGTGTGACAACTGTGAGTCAATGTCATGTACCTCCCTCCCAACTCATACAACATTCTTAGGGCGTCCAAGCTACTGTCAATTGCATGACCACCCTCTATGCCAATCATGGAGGCGATTTTTTTATCTTTATGTGCGTCTTTTATTCCTTGGGCCGTAGTGACGAAAGTAAAATCATTCGGGTACTTTTCAACCATTCGGAGAACAACGTCCATCTGCTCAAGGAACAAGCGAACAGAGTTCTTGTATTGATTGTTGCAGGATACGTATGCAGACCAAAACTGAAAGAGAAAAGGTTACTTTCAGGGTCATATCCAGACTTTTGACAAGACGAGGCAAAGGCTGAAGACGCTAGCCGCTAGGTGGTTTAAGGAACTCCACTGCATCCCTAGCAGGCGTTATTAGAGGATTGCGTTACACTTTTCCCCATTAAAAGTGGATTTCCACTGTCGCGTAATTTTTTTAGTGCGTAAATAAAATTATAGATGATGTATGGTAAACTTGCGTACACGTTTACGCAAGCCGTTCATAGATTGTCTCTAACTTTTTTTACGCACGTAAACGCATGTAAAAAAACACGCGACAGTGTAAATCCACCTTAAGGTACTATACGTTGGTGAGGGAAAGTGTAACGCAATCCCCTAACAACGTCTGCGTGGGGGGCTACGTCACCCCCGAAAACAATTGCAAACTCATCTCCAGCTAGGCTAAGGCATGCAGTCCCAAAACCCCGAAAATATCCTGCAAAGTAAAAATTTGAGGAAAAATCCTACATTGCAAAAGAACCAGAAAAATAACCTGCATGTGTTGAAAATAAATCTTACACTTCTGCTAGTTGCGAAAAAAAAAATAACATTCCTTTCCAGAAAGTCCTACTCCCCTTCACATTTCTGATGGTGCATCTCTAAAAGCGCCCTGGGGCTGCCCCGAGAACGTTTTGAAATCTAGACGCTCTGGACACTGTTTAAAGCATTTACCGCGACCGAATATTTTCCAGACTGAAATTATTTCGTTTTTCATTTTGGGGTAAACTGCCTCGTGTTGTCCCTTGCTAGCTACGGCCCTGACTTCCTTACAAGATTAAAACAAAAGCCAAGTTTGCATCAAGACCATCAAGTCAAAATCAAATCAAATCGCCTTTGTTTAACGAGGGTCGCGTCAAAGGGTCCCACATCGGTGCATATTTCTACTACTGACGGATGGGATGATAGTCCAGCATAATACTTTAATAGACGTCCACAATAAAGAGGAAAACATTATTATTTGCTTAGCTTCTCATTAATGGGGCCTAGGTTCCATGACATGTTTAAGTTCCCGGTCACGGCCTACCTGAGCTCCAACACCTCCCTTTCTGAGCCTGGGAATATCAGTGTGGAGTTGTGGATTGTCCTCATCTAAAGTCACGTTTTCCATCTGATTCATGTAGTTCTTCCTTAGTTGCCATGGAATGTCGTTATGCCTAAACGTGAAAAAAAAATGTTTAATTGTTCTATAATTGGAGGAACGCACACACCGAAATATTGGGCGTGGTCATGGTTTATTCCAAGGGCCGTGATTATGGAATTACATAGAGCCTGCGACGAAAAGTTAATCAGGAAAAAGGCCATTTGTCACTTTTCTGTGTATATGTGACGATTTGATTTCCGGTCTGACGAACCAGAAATCAAAGTTATTTATGCGATTTAAATCCTCTTTCATCGACCTCGTGACAGTCGTGAGGCTTGCAAAAGCTATAAAAATTGAGGTAAGGTATTATTTGGTCATTTGTGGTTAGTTTTAAACGGAATACATTGCGAACATCACAGGAAATATTTTTTCGAACGGTGATACACAAAGCGGTTCGGGACGAAACCTAAAATCAAAGGGATGAGGCAAGACAAAGAGGTGTTCGTGCGCACGTGGAAACTTAGCCTGTTCCAGGCTCTCAGATAATAGGGCACGCGAAGAAAAGATTCACCCTACCTCTCTGCTCTTCCGCCCGCTTCGCTTGCGTATCTTTTCTTCGCGTGCCCCACTATCTGAGAGCCTGGAACAGGTTAGTGAAAACTCCAAAACAATTGCAGAAGGTCACGGTGGTTCGTGACAGCGTGTAGTGCGCAGCCCTGCCAAATTTCTATTTCTGTTGGTTACAACACTTTGAGTTTCCATTTCCACTTTCTCTTGTTCGTGTTCTATAGGATAGGCAAAGTATCCGAAATATTTTCCGAAATGAGAGTAAAAGTGTCCGAAAACAAAACGTCCCAAATTTTAACATCTGAATTTTTTTGCAAGTAAATTATGTTATTGGTGTTGCCACCGAAAGTTAGAGAAAAAAAGGAAGAAATGGTCGGCATAGCGATAAGCAGTTGCTCCTATCACAATTGAGGAATTACCACAGCTCATCTGGGTTATGCAGATACGAAAGATCTCGTGAAATGCGCCCTACAGTTATAAACAAGAAGAAGTTGTGAATGAGTCCTAAATCTGGCGATTCCTCCGCCTCTCGTTACATGGGTCTATTCCTATATCGTCACTACACGTGTTTTCCGTTGTCGGAGCAAGCTGCGATAACGTAACTGTATAGGATCACACTCGAACTTGAGGTAAGTGTCAAAAACAAGGCGTCTTCATCAAGACTTTCTGTATTAGACTTCACTTCCTCCTCAGACCCTTTGCTGTGTTACTGTCAAGTTATGGAGCATTGATTGGTCTAGCCTGATTTTTCAGCCGGTCCGATGTAGAATTGAGCTGTTTTGGGCCAAATGCCACTGATTATAATGATTTGTTATAAAAATACGGAGCTATACACGACAGACTGCTCGTAATGTTAAAACTTCATTAATGTTTCAAGCTTCTAGTGTGCAACTAGATTTAAGATTTCTTTTCGCTTGAGGATGCAGGAAAACTTAGTGGAGAACACACGGAAAAATTCTAGGAGCAAGGGCTAGAACAAGCAACAAACTAAATCGTATGATCGGAAACAGTGCCCCGTTTGACAAAAACGAGCTTTACACAGGGCCATTGTAAAACCCGAAATTACAGCTGAGCGTGTATACTCGGAATACCTGCAACCTTGAGCCAAAACTTTGTCGCCTGACTGCCGGCGATAGCGCCCAGCGCTTAAAATACCGGGGGGCTTAACGTCAACAAAGGTATCACCATACTGCCCTGGCACCTGGCTTTCAGCGCGTAACAAGTTGGGCACCAACGATGCAAACCCGGGGGTGGGGGGGTGGGGTGGGGTGGGTAGAAATGCTGAATTTTTGTTCTGAAAAGTGTTTTTTTTCTTGGCAGGAAGGTCTACATGGTCCCTGGGGCCAGGGTTAAGCACAACCAGTGACAGCCTGCCACTCACAAGAAAGGTGGGTGTGCATGCTACCTGGTGACAGGTTGGCCGGGATTGATTGATTGGAAAAGCCTGTGTTTTTGCTGGAAAATTCCCAGGCCAGCCTGTGTGAGTTTGACACGGTTCTCATAAATCCTGTCATATATATAACTGAAGTTTGGTAATAGTAACAACAACAATAATTTATTTATTTACAGATTTATAAGAGAAATTTGTCCCTGCAATAGTTTCCCTTACAGGAGTTCTTCCTAGCGAAGACTGAGTCAGGGTACAAACAGGCTCATGACTACAAACTCCATTGCAAGAGCCGTCTGCAGCACAGTTATCAGAGCTGTTTTGCAGGGATTTCAATAAAAGCCGGTTACCAGCGGTCTACCACCACTTATAAGGCCTCTCACCGCTGTCTTTGGGAAAAAGTATTAAATTTACCCAATTGAAAAATTACTTTTACTGTTCTCATAGATATGTACTTTCGAGCTTCTAGATGTCAATATTTTCAGGGGGTCATGCCTCCAGACCCCCTACATGAAAGGGGGCTTACGCTCCCTTTTGTTGTCACAACTGCCTATTCTACTATCGGTAGCCGCTTATTATTACAAAAGTTACTGAAACCCCTGGTTGTGTCCACAGGCTTTTGTGGAGTTGGTGCAGTGCTCCTTTGGTCAAAGAGTTCTCTGTGTCAACGTTTACTCGATACAGCTGTACATAATCTTTAATGTCCTGAGAACAGGTGATTCAAATTCTAACCTAAATACAGCCATCTAGACAGGAGGGTGTAATTTGCAGGTTGCAGGTCGCAGGTCGCAGGTGAAATAATGATAAAAATAATTAATAATTAGATATGGATTATGTATTATTAATTATTATTATTAGATATGTATTTTCGAGCTTCTAGATGTCAATATTTTCAGGGGGTCATGCCTCCTATTCTAATAATAATTAATTATTATTAATTATTATTATTATTAAAATAATTAATTATTATTATTATTATTAAATTATGACGTAAAACATGAATAAAAGATAATGTGAACTTTATTTTCAAACTTTATCACATTCTAATTGCAATTACAACATTGCGTGAATCATCAGAAGCCTCATATTTCACTGCCAAATAAATTCAACTTTGGAGACGTCATGGGAAGCGCAGACTAAATTACCCAAGCCAGGTTTCACATATATTTTAGTACAATCTTTAGATACCTTATAGCTCGATTTTAACCATCACTACAAGGTCTTGATTAGGAACAAGAAAGCTACCTGCGATCCAATAGGTGCAAGAGAAACCAGCTGCTCCATGGCAAAAGCAGGAACGATTTATCGCAACATGCTCGAACAAACGTGAAGAAACATCCACCGGGTAATTGAGCACATTTGCTGGCTGTTGGGAATTATGAAAAGTGCCTATCAGACGTAATCAAAAGGTATCAACCCAACATCTCTTCTATCGTGAAGCCGTCCAAAAAACTAGGGAAGAAACCCAACCAGTCGGTTAGGACAAGAAAGGCAGCTTCTGGTGCCCGGCATGACGTTTTCCAGTACAGCGACCCCCTCAGGACGACAGTAACCTTTCCAGCCTGCCACCTACACCAAAATGGAACGTGGTCTTCGTAAAAGACACAGATGAGAAAGTGCTATGGTTGCGGTGGAAATGTGAGGCAAAATGTAAACTTCGATCCTCCGTCTCCATGGAATATCGTCTTGACGAGACGTGAATACCGAACATTCATGCCTCACGGGACGAATTCCCTGAGGATTTCTGCTAAGAGAGAGGATGTTTACCCGATATCTTTATGCTAATTATTATCGATATCAACAGGGTTACAACAGTAACAATTATTATCATGGACTTGAATCTTCAATTGCAAAACATCGCAAGGTTAAATTTGTAATACGGCTAAGTTCTAAGGTAGTCAAAGTAGTGTTAATTGTTTGAAAAGTAATTAGAATGTGATAAACTTTGAAAATAAAGTTCACATTATCTTTTATTTCATGTTTTATGTCATAATTTAATTATTATTATTTTCATTATTATTTCACCTGCGACCTGCGACCTGCAACCTGCAACCTGCAAATTACACCCTCCGCATCTCGACTGCAGTGCCCACTTTCTTGAATATTAGATTACTTCCAGGTTGCAAGATGGTCCAAAGTTGATAACTGTTCTGACTAACTCCTTTTGCATTGTTCACCCATCCCAAATACAAATGTACAGATGAGAACCCTTTATAACTCATTGAACTTTGTACAGTTTCTTTTACATTTCCTAGAGTCGTTGTATGCATCATTTCCTGAAGTCTTTCTTTTGGGTTATGTTTCCGGAATTTCCACTTCAGACCCTAAATTTTTAAAGAATGAAAATGGAAATATATTGTTACCAAAACAGTCTGACTTTTCCTTGTCAATAAAAAGTATGAACTGACAGAGGAGTGAAGTCAGTAAGTCTAAACACAGGCAGCCCAAGCTCACGTTGTGATCAGGATCATATTGCATAATAGCTGTCATGGCAAAAATATAAGAGTTTGTATGGGAATATTTTACAACACCTTTTAGCAAACCGAAATGCTGCAAATCTTAAATAAAATTGCCTTACCTTACTTTCACTGTGTTTTTATTCTTGTCTGAACGCTTATTTTGCCGATTCTTGGCCGTTTAGGCGAGTTATCGCTTTCTGGGTTCCCCACTACAAAGAAAAGAACAAGGCTGTACACTCCAGTTCGGAACGCCCGAGGAGCCAAGCGAAAAATCCCAGCTTAAAATGGTCAAACGGCCTCAAATCCATCGCGAATTCCAAGAAGAGATGTTCTATTTTCATTTTAACTCAACAACATTGAACAACTCAGTCCAGGCTCTGTCATCGATGTGAAGCGGCCGTTTGCTTTCAAAAATTCAAAGTAAAAAGATCTCCATTGTGCCTGTACAGACGTGCCCGTACATTGTGCCTGTGCCTGTACATGCCGATTGGTGAAGGGAAAGGCCACAGACTGCAATATGTTGCTTAGAATGATTAGGGAGATTGAAGTGTCTCGCTACCGGTTTTGATGCATTTTTGTCGTCTTTCTCTACGTCACGAAGGTGTTCTCGGAATCGGTCGCCAAGTCGTCTCCCTGTTTTGCCGATGTATAACTTTTTGCAAAGAGTGCAAGTTATACAGTAGATGGCATTGGCTGAGGTACAGGTAAAATGATCAGTGATTTTGATAGTTTTTGCCATGACAGCTATTATGCAATATGATCCTGATCACAACGTGAGCTTGGGCGGCCTGTGGTCTAAACTGATAGCTTTCAAAGCTATGAGAAAGCTTTGCCTTAGTGGCTTCTTTAATACAGTTCATACAAAACTAAATTTTTGCACATTGAACGTTTCACATGTACATATTTAAAGCTGATTAAAGTTACAATTTTATAATATTGCACCTACAAAATTTAGAAAATAACAAAGAGGCACCAAGGCTTACCCGTGAGTAATACAATGTGTTTCACGTTCAGCCACAGCAATAACACTTTGTTGGTAAACTAGGGAGCAAACCATCTCATGCCATCGATCATTACACGAAACATTAGCCAGCATTGCTTTAGTATAGTCACGAATACGTTTATCTCACCCTTAACTATTTGCTGGAAATTGGCCTCCACCGATAAAGATCCTTGATCAAAGACACCAAAGGAGAAATCACCAGTACGATAGCAGTGCGAATTTTCCATTCTCTTCGAGACCTCTCTTCCACAACAAAAGGTGCGAGCTTTAGAGACTTGCCAAAGCCAGTAGGAATGTTTACAAAGACATCCTTTCCATCCGAAGAGCCTGCTTTTGTTGCTAATACAACTCAGTTAAACCGAACTTCGGCGAAACACTCTGTAAACGTAACTGAAATGTTTCCTCACATCTCGTCCGGTAGCGCAGACATTACAGAGACTCTGAAGAGACTCTAATGAAATTCACGTCCAGGCGCTTAGCCAATAGGAGACGATAATCTATTTCACCAACATCACAAGACAATGCCTTTTTATTTCGCGCCAATCAAAATCTACTTGCCATTTTCGCAAAAATACGTGACGTCACGGGACGGAAGTTCAGACGTCCTTCTCGCCCGCGCCTCAGGGGATTGAGGTGGATTTCCACTGTCGCGTAATTTTTTACGTGTGTAAATGAAATTATAGACGATGTATGGAAAACTTGCGTACACGTTTACGCTAGCCTTCATACATTGTCTCTAAATTTTTTTACGCACGTAAGAAAACACGCGAAAGTGGAAATCCACCTTTAGGGTGAGACGACGTCTGACACTTCAGACTAACTCCAGCTTAACTCACCCGTCGTAACTGTCCCCGTTGTTAAACCCAACGCCGAGATCTACAAAGTTGATAGTACTTCACTGTGGTTCAGCGTTATTCTGGGACGTATACCTGCACTTGTGATACTCGTACTCGCATCCATTCGTGATTGGTATTTCCAGTGGAATGCATCCGACCGTGAATTCCAAGTGGAACCCATTTGTTGTGCGAGTTCGATTATGTTCGATTGCCGAACTCAATTGAACATCAATCACACGATTGGGTTCAATTGAGTTCGATTTAATTGGTTCGAGGGGAGCAGTTTCAATAGCCTGCGGGTATTGCCATCGGGAAGCACGCCACTGCATTCCTGTTGATCCCTAGCCATAAACCGTATATCTAGTAAACGGGATGCAAAAATCGAGATGACAAGAAATCACCATAAAGGATTATCTCCAAATAGTGAAACCAGATATTTCCGCGTGGCGGAATTTCCAGATGGTGGAACACCGACAGATCAAGATTCAAAAGAGGCCTTAATCGAAATAAATTGTTAATTATGTGATCCTTTAGAGTTTTGAAACCTATGTACTGGAAATCAAACGCGCGCAAAACATATCTTGATTTTTTCAATGTTGCAACTCACCCATCAACTAAAGGCGTGTCATCCAGGATCTTCTTTGCCCGCGCCTTGTAATCAACCGCTCGGTCGCTACGATCCGAATAGGCGGGAACACAGTTCGCGACACAAACAGAACCAAGCAACCAACAGAATAAACTAAGACGTTTGCAAGCCATCCTGTCTAGTAAAGTCTTCACTAATTCAGTTCTATGCACAGACCCTGCACAGCCAAACGAACGCTTGGATCGAAAGTAGATCGCGCGTTGATTAGAGATTAGTTACTACTGTAATTTTATCAGCCGGTATTTTATCTTTGCTCAGATTGTTGTTATTGGAGTGTCGTATTCCATGAAAACCCTGGAAACATTAACTTTCCACCAATAAGTGCGCAAGAAAATTGACAGTTAAAATAACAACCCAGGAAAGAAGGCTTATTTTAGGTCATAAGGTGAATACTTAAATCGCGGGGAACGCGTATTTTTCTAGCTCGATTCCCGTGCATTAGATTGTTGTGAGACAATTCACCAAGCCAGAATGAACCGCAAAACTGTCATAATCGGTGCAGTTGTTGTAGTTGTTCTCGTGATTGTCATAGCCGTGCCTTGCGCGCTACTCTTAGGAAAGAAAGATGAGGACAAGAAAGAGAAGAAAGAAAAGCCGACCTATGCACAACGCGCCAAGCAAATATTGGCGGAAACACCGCTAGTTGATGGGTGAGAATATTTATGTAATTCATTATATTTTTTCTAAACCTTTCACCTCAACTGCAGGAGTTGTTGAAGGAAAAGAACATGGTTAAATTATTTATGAGCGAAGATTTCGCGCGCTTTGCGTTTTTACTGGCTCGCTCTCCCATGCAATCTGGCGTGTCATAGAATTTCAATGACAATGTGCCATAAGTGCCAAGCCGCATATTACACATTACGGACAAACCAAAACATATTAGTTTTCCTACATTTAAAAATGAAGTTAGCTATATACAGCCAGAGATAAAGAGAGTGGACCCACGAAAGATAATATCACACGAGATTTTCTCTCGTGCTCGCGCGCTCAAAATCCGAACCCGAGACTTGGACGATCAAGAAATTCCAACCTCGAAGCTCAGTGCAGAGAAACTAATCTTGAGACTATCCAGGCATCCAACTTCAAGACAGAATTTCGTCACGGATACTGTAGTTTTGTAGACGGCTGTACACGCGGGCTAAAATGACACAAGAATGACTGGCTGTCCAAACAAAATGTTCGTAGACTCTTGGTTGGAAGTTTCATAAACAAGGCCACTGTATCAACACAAGTCCCATATTTTTTTGTGCAAATTTTGGCGACGTACATGTATTTTGCAAAGAGAAAGCGAGAATATTTGCTAAATTTCTCGCAGTTCCGGTGCAAATGTGCACGCTCGTTGATACATCGCAAGAAAGTATGACAGCCGGAAATGATTTTGATCCGGTTTAATACTGGATACAGTTTAGCACAGTGGCATACTTCCGGCTGTTAATAGCTACACGGCAAGATGACAATGAGAAAAGAAGAGATTTCTAGGATGATCTTGACGAAAACACCTTGTTTATACACCCGGTGGTATCTCTGGTTCACTTTCCTGGAACGAATGATCTGGTCTTCGGCAGCCGTTATTTCAGTCACGCAACGTTTTAGTGGGGAGAAATGTTGTGTGACGCTACGTAACGTTATAGTTACGATAAACTGGATGCGGTATTGCACCGTTAGTTTTGAAAAAATAATCTTAATTCTGAACAGTTTGTGTGGGATCATTCCTCCCGGCCTTTGGCAACCTGCGATCTGCCCCACAGCTGAAAACTAGAGCGTGTAGCGAACTCGGACGATGCGGATCTTACGATCTATAAAACGCTTCAATGTGAGGAGCTAGGAGAGAAAATCGCCATTGGGCCATTCCATTTTTTATCCGCAACCCCCCCCCCCCCCCCTCATTGAGGTTCAAGGAAATCCTAGGGGAGAGGGTGTTCTTAAACGTTATTTCTGAGGGGGCAGCTATGTTGGCGGCATTGATCTCTTCGTTTTTCTGAAGGGGGGGGGGGGATTGTGTCGGCACTTTGATCTTGCTTTCCTGAGGGGGTCTTCAAGAGCAATTTCTGAGGGGGTAGACAGCAAAGACCCTCAATATGCGGGGGGGGGGGGTGGGGTGGATAATAAATGGAATGGCCCATTTTTCAGGGGATGTCCGTTCTGGAAACGAAATAAAAGCGCTGTAAAACCGCCCCTCTTTTCCCGCGCCCAAATGCAATAGAAACTTTCAGGTATCTGCAAAACTTAATGTATAGGAACACAAATCTTTGTGCCTTCTTTGTGCCTTTGGGTCTGTGCCGTCGCAAGTGATGGAGTATTAATTTACTGTTCTGTCGTGTTTACATCATACACAACGTGGAAAATGGGCGCGGTGAAAGAAAAAAAACCGAGGGAAGGGAGGGCAAGTAGAAATGGAACCCAGCTCCCCACTGTCTTGTTTTGTGAATGAGAGATTTCAAATTTTCTATCGTAAAAACTTTCTGTTTGATTCATGTTTGTCACTTCTTTGCAGGCACAATGATATTCCGTATCAGATTCGTATGAAGTACAAGAATCGTTTTGAAAACCTCACATTCGACAAGGATGAACCAACATGGCACACCGATATACCAAGGCTGAGGAAAGGACAAGTCGGCAGCCAGGTAAAATAGCCAGCCTGAAATAAAGGCAAATTACGGAACATGTTTAAAAACCAATGCAGCAAAAACTGCTATTTCTATTTCTGCTTTTAAATAGAGAATTGGATGAACAGGAAATCAACAATATCATTGTCGACAAACTATAATAAGCCCTTCACTAAGTATTTAAGCACTCTGGTAATAATCCCTCTCTCACTGAGCTCTCAAAATTTAAAATGAAACTGCTCTGATTCAAAAGGAAATATACAAATATTACTGAGAGGGAAACTATACAAATGATAAAATTATGATCAGTACAATTTGCAAAACATCCAGCCAACGGGCAGCCATACCCACCCCTGAAGGAAAAACAGCAGGGACTAAATGTTCCCACCCTCCCATTTTCCCTCAGGGGTGGGTATGGTTACATGTAGGCTACAAAACATCTGGAAAAAACAGATGACAGCAAGTTTGGTTTGTGGTTTGGTTTATTATGGTAAAAGAAAAACGTTTTAGGGGTAGTTAATAAACATGATGTGTTTCAATCCATTCATAGTTTTGGGCAGCATGGAGTCCTTGTGGTATACGGTTAAAGGATGCAGTCAGAGTAGGCCTGGAGCAAGTTGCTGTGATCCGCAGACTGGTGGACAAATACTCAGATGACCTTGTTTTTGTGACGACAGCCCAAGGCATTAAAGATGCAAAGAAAAATGGGAAGATTGGTTCTTTGATTGGTTTAGAGGGTGGCCACATGATTGACTCAAGCCTTGCCGCTCTGCGAATGTTTTATAAGCTGGGAGTCAGATATATGACGCTTACTCATTCCTGTAACACTGCATGGTAATGACTAGATTTATTACAGCATGGAGTCCAAGAGTATGACTGCTTTTAATTTATTCACATAATTCATGCAGATTTAATTCAAGGAGTCATCTAGAAGCTGTCCTTGGCTTCTGATTGGATAATGAATACATAAAAGAATGTGAATTAATTAAGTTGTCACACTTTTGGGTTCCTTGCTGGTGAATGAGTTTTGGATTATTTTTTATGTGAATTCCTGTTTGTCAAAGCATTGTTTAGCAATGAGGGGATAGTTCAATGGCCAGTGAGTGATTCACTCACTACTCTCATCTCAACAACAAATCCAAATACTTATACAGTAGGCAACTTACAGTGATGGGAGACTTGATCAGTCAAACCTTAGGTCTCCATACCAAAGAGTGCAAAGGAGTGTAATTTTGTTATTGCTTTCTAGGTTAACCGGAGTGCTTACTGGGTTAAACAGAGTGCTATTAGGCTAACACGCTGTTCTATTGTCCACTACATGTTACATGGTATAATATGTCATCAACTGTCTCAGCATTGTCTCACCTCATGAACTAAGTGTAGAATAGTCACTCCCTAGGGGAGACATACCCCAGCTATATCCTGCCATTCAGGGGTTTGAACCTGACAGTGTTTCTATTGTATTATTAAATTATTGTTGAAATACCCCAGATGATAGTAATAATAATGTCAGACCAGCAGCATATATCAAGTCAGTAGGTTTTGATCAATAACATCAAAGTTGCCATACCAGACAGTATGAATTTCCAATTTACGCAATTGGAAAGAAGCCTGAAAAAATCAGGGCTTCAATGGGATTTGAACCTTTGACCTCCGCAATACCGGTGCAATACTCTACCAATGGGAGAGAGGTCAATTTATCGAGTTCATATTTTCCTGTGAGGAGTGAAATGATGTGAAGTATATGTGAAATAATTCATATTTGAACTGCAGATGTAGATGAACATGAAGAATGATCATCGCAGTGAACTTCCAATTTCCCTGATTTTTTCAGGCTTCTTCTTTCCAATTGCATAAATTGGAAATTGGAATTATATGAATTATTTCATATATACTTCACATCAGTCATCAGTTTATTTCCTGAATGGAAATTAAGGACCTGTTTGAAAAGGTCCGTGTCAAGAGCTAAACCTTTATTGTAAAGCATTTAAACCCTGGTCTTTGCTTGATGAGATTTGACTTCAAGTTTTGGTTGCGTATACTAAGAAAATAGTTACCCTGGAATAATCATTTTACTATTTTCTGCTGCAACTTTAACTTAGTTATTTTTATTGGAGGCAGTTAAGCCCTGTTCTCAAATGTTTAAACTACTTATCAATAAAGGGCAAAATTACTGAGCGCTGATTGGTTGAGAGAGAGGGCATTTTTTCTTAATCGAGGGCATTTTTAGTAATCAAGAGAGGGCATGATTACCTGTTAATGATTGGCTAATCCGTTAATTGCCGTAGCGCTAAACAGGTTTCCCAGATAAAAATAGACTGCGCACGTGATTTTCCTACGTATAAATTTTGCCCTTTATTGATAAACAAGTAATCCCATGAGACCTCGTACTATTAAGGATTAATTGCACTTGAGTTTTCAAAATTTTCCAAATTGCCCTCGTTGCTTCGCGACTCGGGCAATTTTGGAAAATTTTGAAAACTCTCGTGCAATTAATCCTTAATAGTACTTGGCCTCATGTGATTACCTATACTAACACTTTGATACCTTGCTTTTGCCACTACAACATTTTCACCAAAACTCATAGTATAACATTTGACAAATTATAGCTCTGACATTTTCCCACTGAAATAATTCTAAATCATGTAGGTGCCCTACTTTAATATTGAGACATCTTGTCTGTCTAGTTTCCTTGTCTTACAATCTAAAGATTTATGCTATTATCTCACAAGTTTTTTCTTTCATGACTTAAGGGCTGATGGATGGTATGACGCCTCTGGAGGAGTTCACAAAGGACTCTCAGACTTTGGAAAAGTAAGTGACACTATGTAGCGGAGATGTTGATTATGAGGCTATTGTCACTACAATATTAATGATACAGTTGAACTCTTGTAAGCCAGCTGGTCATTTATGAGAATGGGCTGTTGTAAGCAATTTCATGTATTGCTGAAACAAATAGTTGCTGGTCGGGAGGAAGTAGTACGGAGTCCCCCCCCACCTCCACAGAAGTAAGGAGGGGGGGAGTTGGGTGGGTGGTCAGGCAGGCCCAAGGTACGTTTATTTGCCGCATCCACAGTACTACAACAACAGCAAAACAGGATAAGCCAGACCAGTGGGGGAAAAGGGGCCGATGCTATGGTGCAACCTTAAGGTTACCTATGAAAAAAAAGAGCGACGATTCACAGAGTAAAAATGAAACTGGACAATGCTTAGGGAAGCCTATGGAGGCTGACTGTAGCACAAAATCTGATTTAAAACGCCTAAACCAAGAGCCTTTGCATACCACACTGACAAAAAACTAATTTATGTTAATTCCAATCAACAAAAGTTACATTTTTAAAGATCTGCTGCATGTTTCATGCATGATCTGTACAAATGTTTTCTGCAAGAGCCACTGGATACCTCATTTGATATTACTTTATGCTCCATATATGGATATTTGTGGTGAGTCTTACCTGCTCTTAAAACCAATGGTGAGCTTGCTCCCAGGCTAATGCACAAGATGTGTATTATTTGTAGCCCGCCTGCTGCCCCCGCCCCCAGGGTTGTCAACAAGATTTGAAGTATGCGGAGATATTTTGAAAGTAGATGGCACTGGGGGCCCTTTTTTAAGCGTTTTTGTAATGAATGCTTTTTTTCCTGCTTATCTCCACCAAATTGTAGCGGCGAAAACGTTTAAGTAGCGGGCGATATCGCCAGTTGCCGGCGCTTATTGACAACAGTAGCTAAGTCTCTGGATGGAGAAAGACAGAAATGTATCGAAAGTTGAGACATGTCTTGAAATAATTAACCTTATTTGTGTTTCAGCTTGTTGTTCTTGAAATGAACCGGCTTGGAATGCTTGTTGATTTGTCACACGTGTCCTTTGATACAATGAATGACGCTCTTGATACTGTTAAAGCCCCAGGTATGTTAATGACAATCTGTGGTGCAAGGAGAGAACAGATGGGTGGGGTGGTTCTATTTGATGTCATACTTGGCCATTGTATTTTATCTTGGGGGTGGGTAGGACAGGGCAGTAGTACTCCCAGTGGCTGAAACTAAACTGGGACATGCTGCTTAACATAGTTTGCTTTTCAGGTACACACAGGATTGAATGGGTTGTATCATTACATTATGCATTGTGCAGGCTACCTTGTTGTGCATCCATTGCCTAAACTAAGTTTTATTGCTGTGGGACCACTTTTAGTCAAAAAGCGAAAAATTATGAGATGACATTAACAGTGGGATGTTAAACAAAATTCTTTAACTTGGTTGGACAGTCATCATCATCATCATCATCATCATCAATCTTTATTTAAACACGAAATCTTATCATAAAAATGGTCTTCGTAGGAGTCGTGTAAAAAATTACAAAGAACAAATTAACTATATCATCAGAATAACATTACATTAACTAACAAACTAATTAACTAACCTTCAGTAAAAACCTATGTGATAAAAATTTCTTTAATTTACTTAATATTTTGACTGGCATGAGCCATATGAAGTAACTTGTGAACAAACGTGTTGTTTTTGTTGTCATTTTCAGTGATATTTAGCCACTCTTCAGCATATGATATTCATTGTAAGCATGGTCGTAATGTTCCAGATGATGTTCTTAAAAGAATGGTAAGGTCATTAGTGAAGAATTCACTCTTTGATCCTGTGAGTGTACCAATGTGGATCACGATCAATAAACTTAACTTTGTTCCAGAATTAAATTTTTTTCAGAAAAACCTCTGTTCTCGTTGTGGTAGTAAAATATCTTGACGGGATTCGGGAATTTACTGCTTCTCGGGAGGCAGGATGGAGCAGAATTTGGGCATGGGACGTGGGAATTCTTAACCTGATTTTTGTGAAAATTTTCACCACCTAGATGAACGTTCTGACCGCGATAGCGAATCAACCAGGCAAGTGCTAACTGTAAGTGTTTCCTGTTGAAAAACAAAACAAAACTCCAGCGACAATGAGGATAGTAGCACCAATGAGGAAGACGCAGTCAAGGGTGTTCTTGTAAACGTTTTATCAAAGATAGTGCGCATGCATACAGGAAGACCCATCATGCTTTCATATTGGGCTCTTTCATTGTTCTGAGGTATGAAGAACTAATTGCAGTTTGCAGTAGTCTCACAACACACGTAAAATCAAAATAACAACCAAAAGGGCAAATCTACATCTTAAATTCATTACTTTGTGTAAAAATTAGTCTTCTTTTAAATAAATTTTTGAGGAAAGAAAAACGGGATTCAGTAAAGTGATGACAAAAAGTGCAGATCCGGGATTCGTGTGAAAAAGGAGCAAGAATGCAGGATCAAGACCCCCCTTGCAGACCCTGTAATATTTGCTGATAGTAACCTTCTTTGAAAAATCGTGGATCTGTTCCTTTGATGATCAATGTTTTACATTCTGTATTGAGAACTCGATGTTGGTATTTGGCAGGGCTTTCGGTGTAATGGCCAATGTCTTTGACTTCAGGTCTTCCATGAACTTTGACACTGTTTTGCTCTTTGCAGCCCAGGAATGGAGGCGTTGTCATGGTGAACTTCTACAGTGACTATATTTTATGTAACATGACACAAAATGTCAAAATGAACGCAACATTATCACATGTGGCAGGTATGTGCTGCTGTCGGAACTAGTATGTTGTTATGGTAAGTAACATAGTCACATTTGAGTGACAGTTTCGGCTTCCTTCACTCGCCGAAATTTTCCCCATATTTTCTCCACTGGAGAGTTTGTTCGCGGAGTAAAGTGTGTTTACTTAATTTCTGAGACACCTAGATCTTATAGAGGCTTTTCTCTGGTCACTTTTACCTTAACAGTATTTTACCTTTCACTTTCAACAAGGACTGTTGAAACAATCCAAGCCTAAAGCAGACAGGCTGCCATATTTGAAAAGGGTAGGAGACCCCGGGGACGAAGTCGAGTCTTACGTACCCCCACCCCACACTCCTTTGAGAGTCATCTTGAATTGAAATGCTGTGAAAGGGTGTACGAGTTCCGTACGAGTAGGGTTTGCAGAGATGTTAAGATGTGGAAATTCTGATTGTAAAGGTACAGTATGGTCTCTTATGTAAAACATCAGTGGGTTAACAAGACGCACATAACAACTGAGTATTGTATTGTTTGGTTTCAGATCACATTGATCATATTAAAAATGTGGCAGGAATAGATTATGTAGGCCTTGGAAGTGACTATGATGGTGTACCGCGGTGAGATATCGGTTTTTAATGTCCAAAGCAATTGAAACACATTTGACTTTTAACTTGACAGACTTTTGTCTGCCCTGTTAAAGTCGACTTCTAAGCCTTTGCTATTTACTATGGTTAAGAAAAAGATTTATGGTAATCACTCTGTTATTCTATGATTGCGCATTGCAGCTTACCAGAAGGTCTGGCTGATGTAACAACATTTCCAGATCTTGTAGCTGAACTGCTGAGGCGAGGCTACACTGATGAAGAAGTGAAGAAGGTTGTTGGGGAAAATCTCATCAGAGCTTTTGAAAAAGCTGAAGAAGTTAGTGCCTAGTTACTTTATTTGCAACCTCGTTCCCAGGGTCTCTAATCTTCCCGCCCTTCCGGAGCGAGAGAGGGGCAGGAAGAGAGAGACCCTGGGAACAAGGTTGCTTTATTTGCAGCTCATCTTCGGTGTAAAAACCTGTGAAACTCACCAGTGATGTAAAACAAAGAACGAACAAGACAACAAAGAACCTCGAAACAATATGGAACTGAAAACCAATAGATCAAAAACACCAAGATAAACTTTTACTTGGATGGGGGGGGGGGGAAGTTTCTAAAGAAACTGTGGTGCTGTGTCGGTGGGAAGTATAACAAACTAATTTGGTTTTATCAACTGGGTTGATAATGTGAATTGGTCATCATAAAGAGATTTGAAAGCTGACGTTTCAAGCGTTAGCCCTTCGTCGGAGCGAATCGAGGAATATTGTGGGTCGTGTGTGGTTTATATACAGAAAGATGGAGCTACGCTATTGGTTGTTGCCTGGTTACGTGAAAAACAACAGAATAAATTAGTTGAATGAAAAGCGTTCGTTGATACCGTGAGGATTAAGAGTGCCGATTTGAAAAATAAATTTTTGTTCTAGAGTTTTGCGGCTTTCCGTGCTTCCTTGATGAAGGGAAAGGCCCGCAGACTGCCATATGTTGCTTAGAATGATTGGGGAGATTAAAGTATCTCGCGACCGGTTTAGATGTGTTTTTGTCGTCTTTCTCTACGTCACAAAGGTGTTCTCGGAATCGGTCGCCTAGTTGTACGGACGGGGGGGGGGGGGGGTCAATCTATTTTTAGACCTCCTAATTGCATTTGATAAATGTTTGTTTCATTTTAGGTTGCTAAAGACATGCAGAGTAAACAGGCACCATATGACGAGTATCGGTTCTTTGAAAATGTCATGTGCCGTCCAAATTATGGCGGGGGACTGGGCAGTTTTGTTCCTCGTTACAACAGGACAATCACAGCTGTACCCTTGGTTATCTGATGGAATGATTACGCATGCTCGACGCTGATGTTTTAGTAAAAATTTCACTACCACTTGTGATAGGACTGGGTTCTACTCCCGGTTTGTCAAGTGAGAAATAAAATGGCCGTCACACAATCTTTCGTGTAGTCACGCGACCATTTTACTTATCACGCAATCTTTCCTGCCCAAATAGTGACACACCAGCTTTTTAGTAACATTATAACGATAATTCTTGCGTATTTCTTTGATTAATAAAATTCAGTACATAGTGTTTGTCACGGTTCACCTTTACTGAGGAATAGCGAAATAAAGAAAGTCAGTTTTATTATCAGTCCCTTTCTTTGATAACTTTGTGGAACAACAGAAAAGGTTAGGAGAAGGCTCGTTTACTTACACAGTTTGCTTGTAGAGATATGCAACATATAAGGTTGCTGCGAATCCAGGGTAGTTTTTTATTGTCTCCATTATACTCCTTCCATTTATTATCCTACGTGCAGCCGTACACGTAGGGTATCTCACACCCTTTCACTTTTTCTCTTTCTCTTGTATACAGAAACTAGACTGAACGCCACAACAAACTAAAGCGACAAATGCAACACCACGTCACTAGGAACGAAATGTCTATCATATCATCTTCCGTTATTTTGCAAAGTTTGCTCCTCCATAAGATCAACTATTTCACGATTCCCAGACTTGTAAGCTATGTCCAGAGGTGCCCTGCCCTCATTATCCAAGGCCCTGATGTTAGCGCCACGTTTCACAAACAGCATTGACACTCTAACTGCCTTACAAGCCGCGGCGACATGTAAAGGAGTATTGGCTTGCCAGTCCAGCGCTTCTAGCTCGGCTCCACGGTCCAGTAGAATATTGGCAATGTCGTCTCGGTCTGATTCCGCTGTTCGATGAAGTGGAGTATTTCCTTCATTGTCTACTGCGCGGATATCACACCCGTGTTTGATTAATAGTTCTGCAGTATCGCATGTCCAACGTGACCTGGTAAATCTGAAGCGGTGGATAATGCATTTAATTACTGATACCGAGGGAAACAGTTTTATTCTGCCTCGAGTTATCACGATAACACTTAGCAAAATGTAAAATTTGAAAGTGCGCCATTTACACCAAAGAGTGTTACTGTAAATTTGCATAAATCATGTTGTTTTATGGAGTTAACTGTTTATGCACATTCACATTGAAGCATCTTAAAACAAGTTAAAACGAGAACTACAAACAGTTTTACCTTAGTGTTTTACACTTTCTATCAAATGAAGGCTTCAAAACATCATTATTCATATGATAACGTTTTGTACGTCGCTGCTTTTTCAACTGAAAATGACGAGACTCGATCAATGACTTTTAGTAAGAGCTTAGTCGGGATGTGAAGGGTGCATTTCCTGTTCAACAAAATGCTCACACAATGGCAACATTGAAAAGCAACTGGAGCGAGTTTCATTTGATTGACGTAAAACCAAAACCAATATAGTCGCTTTGGCCAATCACAAAGCACAGTGAACCCAACGTGAAGCTGGCACGAAGCACGGGAAAACGTGGGAGAGCGAGTCATGCTTTGGTTCTACTTCTGATTGGTTGAGCAATTGGCGTTAGATTTTTTAAAACAATCACAAGGCATAATTATGGAAAACCAAAGGAAACGCTGATTACTTTTGACACAAGTGAAAATCGCCCAAAGTGAAACACAACTATAATTGCAACTATAGCAACTTGTTTTTCTTCGCTAACACCAAGTTTTACCCCCTTTTGAGGTTTTAAAGGACGTTTAAGTGTATGAAATAAATTCATATATGAGCTGCGGATGTAGATGAAAGTGAGAATTGATCATAGGCTTGAATTTTTTAATTCAAACAATTGTGCATTGCACCGGTATCGCGAAGGTCACGGTTTTGAATCCTGTTGACGGCCTGAATTTTTTCATGCTTCTTTATTCCAATTGCTTAAATTGAAAATTCACTGCGATGATCATATCTCACTTTCAAAGGTTTTATAATTACAGACTTACTTTGCTCTGGAGCGTTCACACTTGACAGCAGAGATGAGGTGCAACGGAGTGCTACCTTGATTGTTCCTTGTTCGAACATCAGCTCCGTTCCTAAGCAACAATCTGACAGTTGTCGGATCAGTTATAAACTCCGCCAGTAAATGAAGAGCGCTGTTTCCATTAATGTCAGTTTTTCTGACGTCACACCCCTTCTCGACCAATAGCGCTACAGTATGGTACTTCCATACGCATTTCCTGCAGCCGTGCGTGCATTCGCATTTGGCGCTTATTGCTTTATGCAAAATATTTTCGTTAAGTTTGTTGCAAGCGTTGATGTCGCAGCCATTTTGTAACAGCAATTCTGCCGTGTGCGTGTTGCGATTGTTAGCCGCTAGATGCAAAGCTGTGTTCCCGCCATTGTCCACTTCGTGAATATCAATGCCTTTCTGAATCAAAGTGTGAGAAATTTTACGGTTTCCTTTGAACCCAGCAGAATAATGCAGTGCGGTGCGGCCGAGCTTATCCTTCACCGTGACATCAGCGCTGTTTTCAATTAAGACTTTCACAATAAGCTCAGGTCTGCGGGAAAATCTTATCGCTCGTATTAATGGAGTGCATCCCTCAGAGTCAATCGCGTTTACTTTACTGCCATTCTCAAGGAGTTGTTCCACAAGCCTTACCGAGGAACATTCAGCCGCCATGTGAAACTCGGTCCGACCTAGCGGATCAGTATTGTTAACTTTACTTCCAAATTCAAACAATAATTTTGTTATGGCGAAACTAATGCGCTCGTCTCCAAGGAAGGAGTGAAGATTCGTGTACACGTTATGAAGTGCTGTGTAGCCTTCTCCGTCGACCAAGTTCACGTCTGCGCCATGGTTCAACAACAGGGCAGCAATTTCAAGATGTCCTTCACTTACAACTAAACAAAGTGTCGTGCGATTAGCACCATCTCGTGCATTGACGTCACATCCATACCGCAAAAATAATTCCACCATTTTCATATCTCCATACGAGCAAGCTATCTGCAATGGCGTTTGCCCATCGCAGTCTTTAGCTTCGCGATCAGTACCTCGCTGTAGTAACAATTCTGCGAGAGTGGTTTTCCCATTCTGTGCCGCGATGTGAAGAGGTGTTAACAGGCTTTCGTTTGCGCCGTTCAACTCCGCGCCGTGGCGTAACAGAAGCTTGACCACGTCATCGCTGCAGTACGCCACTGCAAGGGACAGCGGTTGGTCGCCTGTGACTTCTTCAGCATTCAGGTCACTGCCATTTTGAATTAACAATTCAGCAATTTCCACATACCCTTCCTGTGCAGCAAAGTGCAGCGGAGTCTTACGATTGATGTCGTTTGCATTAACTTGGGCTCCCTGTTGCAGTAAGAGACTGGCCGCCTCTTTCTGATCATAAATTACTGACATGAACAATGGAGTCTGACCCTCATTGTCACGCGAGTGTACATTCGCGCCTTTTTCAACCAACAACTTCACCATGGCAACTTGCCCTTCTTGAGCAGCGTAGTGGACAGCTGTTCTTCCAAATATGTCACGCGCATTGACGCTGCTGCCATAGCAAAGCAACAGCTCAGTGGTTTCTCGGTGATTTGAAAACGAAGACAGAAACAAAGGCGTTTTACCTGAGGCTCTTGCGTCCACATCACTTCCCTTCTGGAGCAGAAGCCTAACTAAGTCAGTGTAACCTTTATTAGCTGCAAGGTGAAGCGCAGTAAAACCCATTTGTTCCGTAGTGTGAACACTGCTACCTTGCGCGAGAAGAAACTCCACAGTCTTGTGATGTCCTTTTTCTGTTGCAAGCATCAGAGGTGTACAACCGCTGGATGACCTTGAATGAACGTCGGCGCCGTGTTCAACAAGAATGGCGGCCGTTTTAGTGTGACCATTCTTGGTGGCGAAATGTAAGGGGGTCATCCCTCTGTCGCTAACATCATTCACGCGAGAACCAGCCTCTATCAACACCAGAACAGTTCTTGTTCGACCATTTAAAGAGGCGTAATGAAGCGCTTTCATTTCAAACTTGTCCTTCACATTGATGCCTGCTCCCCTCTCAAGGAGAAGCTCCATGAAGATTGTTGTGTTACGCGTGACAGCTAGCATCAATGGCGTGGTTTGATTAGCGTCACGAGACACCTCATTTGGGTCGGAACCGAGATCAAGAAGTCTCTTAAGATGTTCCCACTTTCCTCTTCTCGCAGCGATGAGTAACAAAGATTTACATTGAAACTCCATAAAGACATTCTCTAGAACACTGTGTATCTTGCCACAATTACCAGTCTTCAGTGAATCGCAGATGTCCAAAGCCGTCTTTCCTGGACATGGCGCATGGTTTTCAGTGTTTATAGTCAAAGCGATAGCATTGTCTAGTTTCCCAGGACTGTAGCTCATGATTATTTGAACAGTTTCCAAGTCGCCTTCCATACACGCGGCGTGGAGTAGGCTCAGTCCACTGCGCTTGTTTGTGGCAGTGGCGGCCTGGAAAGCTAATGATCTCAAAGTCATCTGCAAGAAAGACAGGCACAATCTTGACAAATACAATATGAAAAAATGCCCTATTAATAACAGCTATTCTAATTGTAGATTAAATGACCAAAGTGATGGATCCGCTATCTTAGAACATTTATTGTGAGTTTTATTTTAATTTTAAGTCAATTTTAACACTCAACCTTTTCTCGATTTTTACATCTCGTGCTTAAATTTGAAGCGCATTTCGGCTCTCCAAGCGCAAAAGTAAAAAAAAACCAGTTATTTTTGGGTTCCTATAACCTGAGTGTGTTTTAGAGCTTCGGCCAAGACAGGCTTTCTTACATTTGCAGACTCAAATCCACGCAGTGTAACATGAAACAATTTCACGCGATTCAATACCTTGCTTGGACCATTTAGCCAATTTGACAGCCAACAAGTAAGTGAAGAAAGCAAACTCCTATTTGAAATGAACTGTATATGTTGAATCATAACAACAAATTAATTTGATGTGGTAAATGTGTAGGCCCTAGGTGTTAAAAAAGCCGATTTTGCCGATTCACACTCACTGAACATGTTTGTTACAATACGTATTCCATTTGCTTTTCTAATTTTTTTTCATGGCTTTTTTTCTTCACATGTCATAACGTTTAGCATTGTGGTTGTTAAATGATAAACGGAACGGCTGCTATATCTGTGAAAAACATTTGTATATTTAGTTTGTCAGAGTGACTGTCACGCAACACATCGAACATTCGTGCGTGACGCGCTTTCGAAGCCTCGATGTGGACTTCATAAAAAGTAAAACGCCAATTATCTATTTTGAACTGGTTATTAAACAAAGCTAAGGGTAAATAAGTTTTAATTAATGCCCAAGGAGTCTTGCATCGTTAGCTTGTTGTCTGAAGTGATCATAACTACTCTATCAATGAAGAGCGTAACACAGATTACAGGACCCATCGTCATGTACACTGAGAAACAATTTATAGAGATATCTTCGCTTTGAGAGAAAAAACGTTTCTTTTGTTTTCTTCAGATCACAAGTGATATGGCTAAATTCAACACTGTCAAAGGATACTTTATATCAGCACAAGTTGTTCAAATAAGATATCATACTGAATTGTATTCTAGCATGCAAAATATAAAAACTGAATGTCGTACTTACCATCCGGACATCAATTATGATATTGCTCTCTTCCATGCTGGGCTATCGTTCAATAAATCATATGCACACGCACGTAAGATTCCTGAAAACAATGACTTATTCGCACCCAACATTTACCAGCAACATGCTAGTGTTTGGTTTCGCTTGATTTAGAAAAAAGGCTATTGTCTTTATTATAATTTCTCACAGCCAAGAAACTAAGGCGTAACTAAGCTTGTCACGCTAAAAGGCAATGGCATCTGGTTGTTTACTCACTTGACTGTCTGCAGAGGAAATATGTTTGGAGACTGGGTTCAAACCATGTTTCCATGTGTATCCATACACATCACTGGACAAGCAACGAAACCCCGCTGTCGAAGTAAATTAATCAATTTGTTTTAGCGTCCAATTTCCATCCGCACGCAGGCAATCGAAGTAATGCTTAAATTTTGTCACGAACTAATTCAAAAAGTAGAAACAATACCCATAGCTATTTCATAACCGGTGCCAGAGGTAACCTGCTTTAACCAATGGGAAATATGAAAGATACAATCGCAAAGGTAACGTTAGAAAGAAGTCTGGATCCGCCAGTGATATTCTTAAACCGGAATTTTTAATAGTTTGTGA
>OX393561.1:21265261-21345261 GCA_947652115.1 Blastomussa wellsi
ATGATGCAATATTACGTATTTCAGTATCCATGTAATATAAATAAAGGCTCGTCTTTCAACACCCTGCATGTCACTTTGAGCTGGCCTTAAGCTTGATGGCACACGCTTGCATGATTTTTGTTTACTTTTCTTTTTTTTTTCATCTTATCATTAAAGACAATATCCCAGCTACCAGGAAAACAGTAAATCCATTTTAATGAACAAAGATAAAAATACTGAGATTCTCAGTTTTTAATTGACCCCTTTGAATACATATAGTCCCTTCATTGAAGAAATGATACCTAAAATGAAGCTCAAATATTCATTCCACACAACTGACCGTTACCCCTATTCCCATCCAAGGAATATTCCTATTCATGAAGAGGGGACAGATAAAGATGTTAACTCCTGTAACTATCTGATTGCCATACCCGTACGTGTAATTCTAGCTGAATAGATACCGAAGCTTTGGAAAACTTTGTTCCATTTCAGTGGAAGGAATGGTCTTTAGCAAATATGTGTTTACTACTTTATTTTAGTCACAGGTTTGTTTTATGGGGCGCCTGGATTATAAACAAACCTCTTCACTTTGTTTAAGCTAACATTATCAACAATATTATTGCAAGTTAACTTCTTTTCTATTTTAAAATGTGAGGTGTTCAGGGGGGGGGGGAGCCATCCAGTCCAACTTGGATCAACTCTTGCTAACCACATCACAATTATTGTTATTATCAACAACAACGACAAAGAAAAAAACAAAAAAAGGGAATGTATAAACCATGAGTATAGCCAATTAAGGAAGAAGGAAAAATTCACCCATTAAAATGTTGTGGCAATACTGGATTTACTTCGAAAGATTTGTACTGGGCTTGAATAGTATTTGCAAATGACAAACTCAGACAAACTCTGTATCAAACAGTTGTTTGGTTATACAAGGCCAAAATTGTTGATTCATTTCTAAAAATGCCACATTTCCTTCACTTGTTTACTCAATCAATTTGAGTAGTCCAGCACCTCATATGAACAGATTTTTTCATTCATTCTCTTTAACAATAGACTTCTTTGTTATCAGGGCTAGAGGCTTTGTTTAGGAGTGTTCTCTATTGCTTCAATGCCCAATGGAATTGCCACTTCAATGAGGTGCTGCTTGCCCCGTCAATTTAAATTGCTATATTTAATGAAGCTATTAAGGCATATGTTTAATTATTTACACAGAACATCACCATATGGCAGTTTATAGCATACTTTTGAAAGTTCTATCAATGGCAAAACAGTGAACACGAAAACCGACTTCAGTTTTTTTTGGTTCAATATGTTTTCTATGGTGCTGTCAATCTGAGGAAACCACAAGAATAAAGTGCAAGAGTACAATGCGAATGGACTATGTTAAGGAATCAAAAATATAAATACTAAAATTTACATATCTTAATGTGGCTTCTGATCTGTTGAATTGTAGATGAAATTATTAAGCTTACCGTCAGGCAAAGCATAATTATCTCAAGACAGTTTAATCAGTTTATAAATTAATGGCATTGAAATACAAAAGCAATTATCAAGTAAATCTTTTAAAGACAAATCGCAATCACACCATTTCGATGTCTTGCAAATGACATAAGAACCCACGGACACTTTCACAAGTAACCAACAAAGGGGAATCCATATACAAAGCTACCATACGTCCATTGATGTCTAATTAGTAAGCTAGCATTTAATTTTAAAACATGATTACAGTCATTTATCCCACGACTGTGTTTTGCTCTTTCGATCGTCCCGATTCTAAGTTGTTCGATATTGCTCTCTCAATAAATACATTATTCCCATTGAATGGAAAGACAGCCAACTTGCTCCTGTTGTCAGTGTAACAGCCATAATAACTGGCATTTTCATTTTCGGTGATGTTGTAGTCTTGTAGAGCATAAAAGAAGATCGACGGCATTCAACGATTGTGAAACAAGTGAATTTTATCTCCGGAGAACTTCTCCAGATTTACAACGGAAGTTCAGCTTTACAGCCAAAAATATCCAGGAAATGAACTTTCTTTGACACGGCAGTGGTACAGCCAACTAGAGTGTACTATATCTTCCTCACGAAATTCGAGGTTAACAGGAGACTGACTTCCTTTTCATTCTCAACCTTCGCAGATACTTGCAGACACTCGAATGCGCGGTAGCCCGTTACTCGTGACTTACGTGACACTGATCAAGCAACACGGCGACATAACGCGGGAACCCACGCAAATTTACGCGGAATCGCGCGAGTATATGACATGGAGGGTGGCACAATTTGTTCTAAAAATAGCAAAATTGTCCCATATCATAGAGGCGCGCGGATCCCACTACTTACGGTCTCCAACCCCGATTATGGCTCCTGATTTAATTAATATTTTAAAAATATTTTGACATTAACTGTTTTAATTTAGGGGGTTCGATCGAACCCCACATAGATCCGCCCCAGAGTACAGTGGGGAGGTTTGGGAGAAAAATTTTGGCTAGCGAAGGGAGCTGAATGTGCGAGCGAAGCGAGCAAAGCGTCATCTCGGTGATCTACGCCAAGCTCGGCTCGCTAAGGCTCGATTTCCGTTGTTCTCTTGAGCGCGGGCTCCGGTTCCCGAGCAGCGGCTGGTAATCGAGCTTATGCTCGCTTAGAGGGGGTAAGTTTCTAAAGAAACTGTGGTGCTGCGTCGGTGGGAAGTATAAGAATATAATTTGGTTTTATCAACTTGGTTATATAATGTCAATTGGCCACCGTAAAGAGATTCAATTGCTGACGTTTCGAGCGTTAGCCCTACATTTCTCTAGGATACTACGCTTTGAATATGTCAAAGTTAAACAATCAATAAGCAATGATTGCATTATCGGTGATAATCCGCCTAATTCCCTGTTTTGTCGCTTGCGTTTCTGGTGATTTTATTATTTCCGGTATCCGAGTCACGTGTTGCTCTTTGCCGCCAAAATGGCCGTGGAGAGTTTTATTTAAATTTAGAATCAATGCTTGGTCGTAGCACGAGTCAAATTCGAGTCAATTTTTCTCCTTTTGTTCCTTTCAATAATATCCTTTGCCTGTAACTGGTATTGCTTAACAAAATCTCGTAAGCTACGGGTAGCAGTTGCTATATTGTTTTGGGAGCTAGGGGTCCTTGGGGGCATTGTGCCTGTTGTTTGTTCTATTGTTTTCACGCAGGGTATCGAGCCATTCATGTGAGACCTTTACGAGAGCTGCTAAAATGAGACTGATCACAGGCAGCCCAAGCTCACATTGTGATCAGGATCATATTGCAAAATAGCTGTCATGGTAAAAATATAAGAGTTTGTATGGGAATATTTTACAACACCTTTTAGCAAACCGAAATACTGCCAAATCTTAAATAAAATTGCCTTACCTTACTTTCATTGTGTTTTTATTCTTGTCTGAACGCTTATTTTGCCGATTCTTGGCCACTTAGGCGGGTTATCGCTTTCTGGGTTCCCCACTACAAAGAAAAGAACAAGGCTGCACACTCCAGTTCGGAACGCCCGAGGAGCCAAGCGAAAAATCCCAGCTTAAAATGGTCAAATGGCCTCAAATCCATCGCGATTTCCAAGAAGAGATGTTCTAGTTTCATTTTAACTCAACAACAACTCAGTCCGGGCTCTGTCATCGATGTCAAGCGGCTGTTTGCTTTCAAATATCCAAGGTAAAAAGACCTCCATTGTGCCTGTACACGCTCGTCACGACACACGACCGTTAAAAAACTCCTTGGTAACCCCGCCTCGATAATCGTCCTGAGGGGACCAGGGGAGTAACACAAAACTTGTTGAGAGCAATTGACGGTGTGGTTTACGGTGTGGTACTCCGGTGAGGTATAGTTTGTTAATGAGGCGGGGTTACCAAGAAATTTTTTAACGGTCGTGTGTCGTGACGAGCGTGTACAGGCACAATGGCGATCTTTTTACCTTGGATTTTTTAACGCAAACGGCCGCTTCGCATCGATGACAGAGCCTGGACTGAGTTGTTGTTGAATGAAAATGAAACTTGAACATCTCTTTTTGGAATTCGCGATGGATTTGAGGCCGTTTGACCATTTTAAGCTGGGATTTTTCGCTTGGCTTGTAGGGCATTCCGACCTGGAGTGTGCAGCCTTGTTCTTTTCTTTGCAGTGGGGAACCTAGAAATCGATAACTCGCCTAAATGGCCAAGAATCGGCAAACTAAGTGTTCAGACAAGAATAAAAACACAGTGAAAGTAAGGTAAGGGAATTTTATTTAAGATTTGGCAGTATTTCGGTTTGCTAAAAGGTGTTGTAAAATATTCCCATACAAACTCTTATATTTTTACCATGACAGCTATTATGCAATATGATCCTGATGACAATGTGAGCTTGGGCTGCCTGTGGACTGATATGCTCATTGAAAACATTGTCTGCAACCCATCCAAATACTAACCTTGTCCAACAGGGCTTAACTTCAGTGATCTGACGCGAACTAGTGCTTCCTTGTGGTATCAGTGACAAAGGGTCAAGTTTGTGCAAAGAGAACTCAGTATGGTTTAGCCTCCTACGCAAGCGTTATTAGGCGATTGCGTTACACTGGTCGCCACTAACGCCTGCTTAACCGCGACCAACATTCCTTTCCCATTGTCTCTCGCCAGATAAACTAACCAATCAGCGTTGCCTAGAGGCATTCAAAAGGATCGTTATAAAATTTTCCGCGAATCCGTTCTTCGGGATGCCGGCGCTGTTGGATACAATACTCTGGTGTATTTCGATGGTTGAAACACCAAATAAAATATTATTTATTGTGAATACAAGAGGTAAGCGTGCGAGTCTGATTCGGTCATAAGTTGGAAGGGTTAATATTTTGGGAAAGATGATCTCTCTCCCATGAACACAACAGTGGATCAGAAATATTTATTTCAACGCTATAAAATGCTACAAAAGACTTCGCAACTCGAAAACGCAAAGCGGAATTAATTTAGAAATCATCAAAGAGGTCCACATCCGTGGTATTTACGAGCGAACAAATCGAAGGGTAAAATTGGAAAGAGCCAGTCAAGGCAAATACAACTTCACCGCGCTGAATCATTCATTCGACAAACTTGCCACAGAACGATTTAAAACCTCCAGTGCTAATACTGACTTGCTGATTGGCGAAGCGGCGGAAACGAATGTTGGCCTCGGTTAAGCAGACGTTAGTGGGGACAAGTGTAACGCAATCCCCTAATAACTTCTGCGTAGGAGACTAAGTATGGTATAAATGGATCTTTCCTTTAATTTGGCATTCAAATCAGTTCTAAACTACCTTTTTCTCTTAGGCTCTTTAGTAGTTCTTTGTCTCCTCTTGAACCGATACCACAAGGAAGCACCAGTTCTATTCCGATCGTCGAAGTTACGTGTAAAACCGGAACATTTCAGACTCTCAAATGAACTAAATGTCCGGCAGTCAGAAGTTTCACCGAATTCCGACAGAAAGCCTCATTCAAACCTATTGAGAGTGTTTGATGTTTCTTTGCAAATGGTAAGTGATTCTAAAAATTATTTCGGTGATGGGGTGAAAAAAAATGTATGATTTTTTTGGAAAATTCGTTCCATACAAAACAACAATATTTTTTTTACAATCGCTTGGCATTTCCAAACAGCCATCAAATACTCTCAAAAAATTTGAGGGAGGCTTTCGGTCGGAATTCTGTGAATATTCCTTACTGCCGGGCATCTAGTCTATTTGAGACCGTGCCCGGCAGCCTAAAAGGTTTTGAGTGTCGCCGCAGAACCTGGCGATTTTATGGTATGGAAACCACAATACTTTTTAGAATCGCTTAGCATTTCCAAGCAACCGTCAAATTAATCTCAGTAGATTTCAGCGAGGCTATTTGAAGGAATTCGGCGAATATTTCTAACTACCGGTGTTAGCCACAATTTGAAGTGTCGAGTACGTACCACTTCTGTAGTATTCCCAAGTTCAGATATTTCGCCAAGTAGAAAACGAACATCTTTTTTGGAATCGCTCTACATTTCTAAAGAAACATCTAATACTTCCAAAAAGTTTGAAAGAGCCTTTCGATGGAAAATCTGTGAACATTTCCGACTGCCGGGCATTTAGTCTACTTGTATTTTAGACCGTTCCCGGCTGCCGGGCATTTAGCCACAGCGTTTATCATTCAGATCACTTCTGTGACATTTTGTTTGACTCGGGCTCGAACTTGACTCGTGACTCAAACTTGACTCGGGCTCGAACTTGACTCGTGCTACGGCCAAACCCCCAAGGAGCGCGGCCTCTTGGGACAAGAACATCACTGGCAATGCAATCATTGCTTATTTATTGTTCAAATTTGACATTTTCGAAGAGTAGTACCCTAGAGCAATGTAGTGGAAACGGTTATTTCTCTAGGCTCCACGGGTTCCGCAGGTTCTGCTGGTTTCGGGGTTCCGCTCACCCATGTATTATTTTTGCATAATAGCATCACGCCAAGTCACACATTCCAACGGAAGCCAAGCGTCCCTCAATTGATATGGCGTTTTCAACCCAGATAGGAATAATTATAGTTCTTCTACACACTAGAGTTTTAGCACAGGAACTAGGTAAGTACAAAGTAAACATATGTGTTTAATTTTACTGCTGATTCTTCAAGCAAGTCCATTTATTTCGAACTTTCGAGCATGCGAGTCAATACTATAAACTGCCAGTGTTCAGAAATTTGCAACTATACAGTATTTTACGAAGTTCAATGTCATTGTCTTAATGATCGTCGTTACGAATGAGTTTATGAATGTGGTGAAACGCCTTTGTAGATTTTATATAAAGCCCTGGTTTCATAAATCGTCAACACTGTGTACATCATTAATATTGTGTCGCGTGGAAGCATTTCGTTCCTGTTTTTAATTTTGCCCTTTGCGAATAAACATGTTTGAAGAAACATAGTTGTCTGCCATTCAAGACATCCTTTCGCGTTCTATAGTCATTCATTCCTCAAGATTTCTTCAGTTTGGGTGATCGAAAGTTGCAAAGAAGTCAAATAGTCATGTCACGCAACGGCTCGACACAGATGCCTTGGTAACGCACTGACCGCCTGTGGGCTGGTGAACCAGATAGCCGTACGTCTGTATAAAATTTCAGAGACGAATATTGTTCCCTAAAGTAATTTCTCAGATCTAACACATCCTCTTCTCCGCTTCCTCTTCTTTTCTTCAATCCTCGAATGCGGAGAGAACTGGGCGCCAGCGCATTTCTCTCGCGTTCCTTTGGGTTGAAAAGTAAATAGACGGTGAACGGTTTGCTATAAAGGATACTCTCCAAGAGATTTTCTTTTTCTCGCCCGTCCCCTCAGGTGTTGTTGAAACAGTAGCTGGTGGAGGTAAGGCTCACGAGGGCGGGAATACAGACTGCGTGGATTACAAAACTTCGGCCATGGACGGCATAGGAACAGACGCCCGGTTTAATTACCCCTGGGGTATCGAATTTGATTCTGACGAAAATGTGCTGTATGTGGCGGACTGTGTAAGTAGTGACGTAATTCATATATCATAAGTACGAACTGCGGATGCAGATGAAAGTGAGAGATGATCATCGCAGTGAATTTCCAATTTAAGCAATTGGAATAAGGAAGCCTGAAAAACTCTAGGGCTTCAACGGGTTCGGACCCGTGACCTCCGCGATACCCGTGCGGTGCTCTACCAACTGAGCTATGAAGCCACACATTGGGAGCAAGGTCAATTTATTGAGTTCATGTTTTCCCGTGAGGAGTGGAATGTTTTATTGTGATAAATAGAGGATATTTCATGGCCGCGCGGAGATACGAAATTTCTCTTCGAGTGTTGGAAGATATTCGTATCATCAAGCGGCCATGTAATATTCTATTTATCAGATAAACACCAATGAAATTCCAAAACCTTTTCATGTTCGCTACGAAAGGAGCAATTTATTACAGAACCATAGCAATGGTGATATCTTCACATGTGAAGATATGAGACATGTTATCATCACGTGTGAAGATATGTTTTCGCGCGAAAACTCACCTGGTATTTCACTGCTGTTTATATAATAATTGTAATTGTTCCACGGTATTGATGATCTATAGGACACACACCTAAGGGAGACGAGGAACAATGTTTGAAATGGTTAAATACAAACGTCACCTGACATGGTGACAATCTGAGTTTCTGTGTAGCTGGCGGGATTAGCAGGCGAGAGCGACTCAGCCTTCGCGGGCAAACCCGCGAGGACGAGCGGCGAAGACCCTTCACTAATCCCCTCGCGGCTTCGCTGCTCGTACTGACTGCTATGCCGCTAAAACAAAAGGACTCCGCCGCAAATAAAGCACACGGTCGCGGAATTCCACCAGCTACATCAAACACCAAAGTGCACGCGTAGGGAGGGGATTACTGATCTATTAATCCAGTCTCTGTAACTCCCCACTTACTATTTCAGTTTCCCTCGTTAATAATGTTTCTATTGTCACTTTAGGGCTGTCCAGACACTGTCCACAGCAACGATCGTATACGGAAAATTGACGTCAATAATGGTGAGGATTCGTAATTTTTTATCTCCAGTGGCAATTGAAGGTACTTTTAATAAAGTAGAGTCAACTCTCTAAACTCCCCATAAGCCGGACATCTCTATCAGAAGGAAAACTGATGTTTGTCCCTGCGCGCCGTTTCTCAGTCATTTTACTCTATCAAAACTCTCTATAAGCCGGGCTCCTCATAAGATGGACAACTGATGTTGGTCCCTGCGCGCCGTTTCTCAGTCATTTTACTGTATCTTAACTCTCTATAAGCCGGGCTCCTCTATAAGACAGACAACTGCTGTTGGTCCCTGCTAGCCGTTTTTTTTTCAGTCATTTCATTGTATCTTAACTCTATAAAAACCGGACACCTCATAAGATGAACAACTGTTGTTGGTTCCTGTGCGCCGTTTTTTCAGTCAATTTACTGTATCTAAACTCTCTTTAAACCGGACACCTCATGAGATGAACAACTGGTGTTGGTCCCTGTGCGCCGTTTTTTCAGTCAATTTACTGTATTTAAACTCTCTATAAGCTGGACACCTCTCAAAGACGAAAAGCTGGTGTTGATCTCCGTGCAGTGTTTTTCAGCCATTTTACTGTAAATTGGTAACTATTTTGTTTACAAGATTAGTGTATTTTCTTCTCTTTTGTCTTGTGTTACGTTCGTGCTCACAGTCATAAAGTACTCAGAAAGGTTACCTGTTCTTTCTCCAGGTAGAGTGACGACTCTTGCCGGAGGCGCTCAAGGATACAAAGATGGAAAAGGCGAAGATGCAAAGTTTCATCATACGTCTGGTAACAACACACGACGAAACAATCCACATAAAGCGTAACCTTAGAGCGGTTTGAAATAAGGTTTTGCAGTAGATCAGTTTTCGCGTTTGCTTTTCAGCCAATGAGAAGTAAAGCCAAACCCAATCGCGACTCGCGCGCACGTTTTCCCGCGCTTCGTGTCGGCTACATGTATTCCTTTGAGTTCTGATTGGTTCACTGGATTCTCTGCGCTCTTTATGATTGGCCAGAGTGATTGGTGTAAAACTTTTGCGCCAAACCAAAACCAGTTAAACCAGTCACGACTTGTAGTAGCTCACACACGTTTTCCCGCGCTTCTTGTCGGCTACTTGTATTTGTCTCGAGTTTTGATTGGTTCATTGGATTATCTGTGTCGTTTGTGATTGGCCAAAGTGACTACTGGTTTTGGTTCTACTTCGAAAATCGCTCTGAACAAAAGCAACCGTGCCAAATGACGGTAATCTGAATTAATGCTTTACTTATGTGAAATAACTTTACTTTATACTAAGGGATACGGCATTTGATGCAAACTTGAACGGGTTGATAAACTTTTGCAAGTGTATGCACGTTATTAGTTTAGCTACTGGAAGAAGAAGAAAAAAATCGCGATGTGATTTTTATGATTGGTTTAACAAAGACCAAACAGCGTCTAATATGGAGGTTCTCTGACACCTAAGCCAAATGATTAATTATTCTGTAAATTCTCTTTGCGCTATGACAGGAATGGTCATCGATAAAGTAGAAAAAGTCTTGTATGTAGCAGACAGTGTAAGTAAATGTACAATTACGGTGTCTATATATAGACTATATGAACGAGGAAAAAACCCGACTACTTATAACCAAATAAAGCCATTTTTTTTCTTTTTTTATATACCATATATTAAACAGTAATTGAAGGGAATAGATATATAAACTATTGAGCGCTGTGGAAGGTTTAGCCGGGGCTTATGTAAAAAAGTTGCAGCTAATAGCGAAGGCTCGCAAAGAAATACTGTCTCCTTTCTTCTCTCGTGAGACTTGGACTACTCACTTTCATGGCCATGAGTTGCGAGTCAAAAAGATGTATCTTCAATTTGTCGTCATGTGAGCAATTCATGTTACTATAGGAACATCGCGGGGCCACTTATTTCTAACTGAATAGAGCTCGATCACGTGCATGTTAACTTAACTAGGGCCAAGGCTTTTACGTGCAACAGTGTAAAGTAAATGTACGAATTCCAGAGCGCTTATTTCAGTATTGGTTCGTATTCTGATATAAACAGAGAGAGGCTAACCAGAAAACCATCTTAAAATGGTCTAAATTTCCCACTTAAATTTGCGGAAAGTTCAATGTCGAACGAGAGCCAACTTACATGAAGCCACATCTCTAGAAAATGTTCTTCCTATACAACATTACCATTTTCATTATTTTGTCGTTAAAACAGGGAAACGACCGAATAAGAAAAGTTGATCTCAAAACAGGTGTGCCTTCTTTTTATAACTACATCTTCTTACGTTTGCCACATTTGAATGAATAACTAGTGAATTGTTCTGAAAAAATAACTAAACCCTCATTTCAGTCATTTCTCGTTTCAGCTGAAGTAACGTCGTTTGCTGGCAGTGGGGAGTCTGGGTTCTATGATGACGTAGGAATCAAGGCCAAGATGAGCAATCCACAGCAACTTGAAATTGACAACGTGAAAAAGAGGCTCTTTCTCAGTGATACGGTCAGTTACACTCGGAAAAGCCCGCAATTTAAATGAAGTTACAGTTGGATGCGATAACATCGTCGTCAAAACAAAGAAAGACGTGAAATTAATAATAGTTTGCCAAGATAGAAACAGGGATGGCTTGGAATGAAGAAGATTGAAAGGATTGTGGCAAAGCTCCTTTAAGTCTTTTTACATTTTCCATTCCATTAGTTGTTCAGTAGATGGAACATTGCGAGTGTATATGCTAAAGTAGCTTGCTTCCGGGGTAATCTCTAGCAAGTTTCTTTGACATAAGGTAAAGACACGATTTTTAGTTGTCAGAAGTTTCATTGTTATTGAAGTATTTTCATAACGTAAATAATTTATTGAAAAATATCGTGCAGTAGCAGGGTGAAATTGAATCAAGTCGCGCTTTACGTTTTGCTTGAGCTATTTCTTTAAATTTGATGTTTATTTCAAACAGGATAATCATGCCATAAGGATCATCTCGTTACCCGATGGTAAGTTGATTATTACTCGTCCGTCCGTTCGTTCGTCCGTTCGTCATTTCGTCCGTTCGTTCGTCCGTCTGTTCGTTCGTTCGCTCGTTCGTTATTGAGTGTCTTTTTTCGTTCGTTCGTCCATTCGTTTATTCATTCGTTCAATCTTTCGTTCGTTAGTTTGTGCGTTCGTTCGAGCGTTCGTCTGCTCATTGGTACGCTCGTATATTCGTTGTCTGGTATTTATTTTCTATGCATTGTTTGTCCTTCCGTTCACTTATTACTAAAGACACCACTGTATGTTATCAATTTATTTTCTTTCAACAGGAAAAGTAACAACATTTGTCGGGGGTAGTCAGGGGTTTGCAGATGGTATCGGTAAAGACGCTAAATTTTACCATCCAACAGGGCTCTCACTTGACGAGTATTCTGGGATATTATACGTTGCTGATCATGTAAGGGACTAAGAACATTTCAATTATACCAATACCTTGTGTTAGTAATACGGACAACGGTTTCTAGCAACTTTTCAATAAACCATGTTGACTTGCAAGTTCGATCAAAGGGGTCTTGGATGTATTATCACTCGTTATAACGAAGTTTGCTTTGTAACACTTACCTACTGGATAGCGCCTAGCATTGTCAGTCCTTTGAACAACCATTGCCTGAACAAGTGAAGACCCTGAAGTTACGCCAAGGAAGATTGAAAGAAAGCAAAGTAGATAAGAACAAATAATTATATAAATTCACCTTCCTCCTCCAGTTTTGAGAGCAGTTTTCAACTGAGTGTCGCAAAAGCAAAAGCAAACCAATCGAACTGGCCAATCACAAAGGGCACAGAATACCCAATGCACCAATCACAACTCGAAGTACATACATGCAGCCGACACAAAGCGCGGGAAAACGTGTGCGCGCGAGTCACGACTGGTTTTGGTTTAATTTCTGATTGGCTGAAAAGTGGCACGAGATTTTTAAACCGATCACCAAGCGAATTAATGCAAGACCAAAGCAAAAGCTTATTACCTTCCATATTCAATAGAAAAACGCTCTAATGGCCCAGGAATAAGAACAATGTTTTCTAGTTGCTGCTTGTCGCACAAGAAAGTTGGATTGCAAGTTGAAACAAGTTATTGCGCTTACTAGCTTTCGTGTTAAAAGTTGCGGGTACTAGCCTCCCACGCAGACGTCCTTTGGGCTTCGTCAGGCGTTTCTTCCCCACGGACATCCGCTGAATCGAACCTCCACTTCCGTTCACGGCTACCAACCAATCAAAGGTAACTTTCCAGTTTTGGGAAAACGCTTCGCAGCATGTGAGTCAATACTGTCGATTCAGCCGACGTCCGTGAGGAAGGAACGCGTGACGAATCCCAAGGTACGTCTGCGTGGGATGTTATGCGGGTACATGATTTCTGACGTTTGTGCAAGATGATTGTAAGATCTACCGTAACAACCTGGAAGAGAGTCTTTATATGAGATATTGTACTTTGACTATTTTGACTATTCTTGATTGTTGTTCTGATATTTTTATTTAATTCTTCGCAGTATAACCATGTTATACGGACAGTGGACGTGAATACCGGTAAAGTAATGTCTTTTTATTTATTGTATTTTTAGGTAATATAAACTATGTGTTCTGCAGATGATGTCAGTCCAAATTTGGTAGATTTTAACAAGGCGATAAACTATAGTTGTTTGCATTCTCGTGCAAACTCTTTCAAACGCAAATATATTGAGCACATAAAGGAGGGGTACGCTAATATTGACCATTTTCAAATATCCTAATATTCTTTCTTAACTTTTATTCTTTTATTGCATGTTCATAGCTAGGTCATTTCTCATTATCGTAATTATTATTGGTAGAAATTTTAAAATTACTGTAATTATCTGTGTATATATACATACTTTTTTATTCAATGTAACTTTTTTTCGTTGTTGTAATTTAGGTGAGGGCCACAGGTTTCTCAGTCTAGGACTGTAAAGTGCTTCCCTCGTTATGTTGAAACAGATCTCTGTACGAGGACCAGTTAATTTTTTTCAGGGCAAGTAAAAACACTCGCTGGTGGTGGAAGACAAGGTTACAAAGACGGTGTTGGCAAAGAAGCAAGGTTTAATTACCCTGAGGGCGTGTACTTCGACACAGATCATAATATTCTATATGTCGTAGAGTTTGTGAGTACTATAGGAATATATCTACCAATTCAAGTTTCTTCTTATAAATCTCAATTAGAAACTTAATAATAATTTGCTTCTAAATCTTTTTAGGGTAGTAATACGGTGAGAATTGTTACACCAACAGGTAGGTTTGTGTTAATTATCACAAAATTACATTTCAGTACACCAGAAGGTCTTTTGTCAGCCCGGCAACAAAAGTTACTTCTAATCCCAGGTTATCCATAATTTCAATCCTGCGATTTATCGCAGTTGATGTGGAATTTTCATGTCACAAGATTTTTTGTTTATCAACAGGTATAGTAAATACGCTGGCCGGTAGTACTGAAGGCTACAGAGACGGAGTTGGCAAACAAGCCAAGTTCTTTCATCCCACTGGACTGACTTTTGACCATAAAAGAAAAATTATCTATGTTACAGACCAGGTAGTATTTCTTTTATCGACTAGTTAGCCTTTGTATTTCGAACTGGACGCGATTGCCGCCACCCAACCACCAAGCCCCGTGCTACTAGCTCCCATTTTCCCGTCATTCAAAGACAGAATGCCATGGTGCCTGGGACCACTCGGGTGTTTTGAGATCAGACTTACGCAGCCAATCAGAAGGTGTGAAGAAACGCTTCTAAGTGTTATGATGTATGCTGCACCAGATATTCGAGTTTCCGCAGCAGAATTGAATTTTGCTTCAAATAAACTAGTAAATTCTAAAGTGGTTTTCGAAAGAAATTTAAATTCGCTTTGCTGCAGTGTTTGTTTTTAAAAAGACTCGCGCCACTTTTTCAAGCAATCAAATGATGGCGCATTCGCACACTGTTCCCCCCGCCTCGTGCTGGCTTCATATATTTACTTCAAGTTTTGATTGGTTCAGTGGATTGTCAGTGTCCTTTGCGGCTGGCCAAAGCGATTGCTTTGGTGTTGGGTTTTGGATTTTCAATTGTAAACCACTCCAAAATATGACAGCTTCTTTCATTTGTATTTCAGTATAATCACATGGTACGGAGTATCACTGGTGTTGGTTCAACAGTGCAGGATCCCAATAAATCAGGTACGAAGATTTATTTTTCACTTCAGCGCTTGGCTTAGTGATTAGTTTAAAACCAAAACCAACAGTGACTCGCGCGCACACGTTTTCCCGCGCTTTGTGTCGGCTACGTGTAATTACTTCGAGTTTTGATTGGTTCACTGGATTGTGTCCGTGCTTTGTGATTGGCCAAAGTAATTACTTTGGTTTTGGTTTTACGAATCAATTGAAACTCGCTCTAAATCCTTCAATTCACAATGTTCAATAAAGTACTTTGTGGTTAATCAGAAATGAATTTGTTAGATCGCTAACGCTCCTTGCTTTTACTTTGTTTTCAGTTTTATCCGCGGCTCTACAGAAGACACGAAGCTCTCCATTTTTATTTGCTTGTTTAGTTTTTTCTGTCGCCTTTTTAATCGTGTTTGCTTTATGGTTTCGACGAAGTGCGCGATATTTACTTAGAACAAGACTTATTTAGCGAGTTAATATGTATGACTGGCAGCAATTATCGATGTGAAGATGTCTTCTGCTCAGACTGCAAAAATCTCTCTCTTACCTGTGGACCATCAGATGTGACAAATTTAATTTAATTTTATGGAAGGCCGAACAGAAGTGGCATATTTTGTGATCAGTGGATGCAACATCTCTTTTGTTTGAACAAGCTCTAGATTTTAATTTAAAATATAATTTAAAGTACCTTTGTTGTTACAATGAGCTCACAGGTCTATGAAGGGACTCTCCTCAGGAAATAAGAGCTCGTAATTTCAGCCAGCAATTTCTAATCCATTTCTTTGTAGCTTTCATTTGATATAGTAGCTTAGCTATTTAACTTTTTTAAAAATAATATTTCTGTTTTTGAACTTTAAATTGTGTAAAGTGCTGCTAAACTGATCTAAAATCCCACTTTAGATATAAATATTTGAAAATGTGTCAAATGTGATCCTGATTAGTCAAACGTTAACTATCACTTCACCGAGGACGTACATAATATAACTATGAAAATAAATTCATTTCCTTAATAAAATTGAATTTGTTTCTGATGATGTACATCTGTGTGTTCCTTTCCCAGAAGCTGCCGGTGCATGGATTACATACACATTGCTCATGCCACAGAGTTTGTTAAAACGTTTTATCCACCATCGGGGCTCGTGTACACAAAACAGTTTGCTTTCCTGTTCTTTGCCAAAACCAACAATAAATAAGTTTAATTGGTCAGCCCTGAATTATTTTCTGTTTTCTTTTGTAGCCGTCATGCCTCGGCCATCGCAGTCGGTAACTTTCCAGATCTTCGGCAATCTGCGGTGAAGGATGCTCGCAATAATCGGTTCTCTTTGGACAACTTGCTCATGTTAGTACGTCCTCTTGAGAAAACTCGCTCATAAAATATGGTCCTCTTTGGCAACCTCACTCATTATAATCGGCTCTCTTCGGCAACCATACTCGTAGTAACTGGCCCTTTTCGGCGAACTCGCTCGCAGTCGGTCCTCTTCGGCAAACACCCTTGTAGTAATAGACCATGTTCGGCGAACTTGTTCATACAGTAGCCTGCGAACAGGCTCTCCAGTGGGGAAAATTTAGGCGAGCGAAGGAAGCCAAATTTGCGAGCGTCATTTCCCGTGCGTTTTCCTTCTCCCCACACTATGTTCGGCTCGCTGGGAGCCTGCTCGCAAGCGAGTTCATAGGAGTCGGTTCTTTTCGTGCTTGTCTACCATCAGAGCTAATATGGCTTGTAGCGATGGTCATTTCTGGGTTTCCTGGCAAACTCTGGATTGTATTGAGAATTGTACCTGAAATAAAGGCAAATGCACACATAAGAATAATGACAATTTTCTCAAGGAAAGGCTACTTTATGACAGTGGCAATTCAGATGTCAAAAGAGTATTGATTTCAAGTCCCGGAGGACTTCCATATGAAACAGATGGGGTTGCTCGACGGAAATTTTGAATGCAACCCCAAGAGGAGACAAATTTAGGCGTAGCCCAAGGTTTTATTGACCCCTGAAAGACACCAAAATACCAAAAATAAAATTTATATTTCTATTTTTCTTGATGTGCAACCCTAAACGAGACCTTGATGATACAAAATGTATGCTAGGCCAAACATTCGAAATTTACACCCCTAATGAGACAATGAGCCCCCCATCTCTTCCAGTCCCCCCTTGCATAACTGTCTTGAACTTTCCAATCCCCCTGATGTTCCCCGGAACGTTTCCAAAAACAACGAACTACTTGTTGTTCCTGGTCAAAGCGTGGCCCACGAGCCTCGCTAGAAGAGATTTTTTTCCAACCTGAGTTGTATGTCATGCGTACAAGCTGTTTGTCTTTCGCATTCAGTTTCCATCCTTACAAGTCGCTGCATGAGCCGGCTAACAGTTGATAATGTGCTAGACTCAGACAAGACCACAAATCGATAAATATCAGAGGCGCTTCATTCGGTTCGACGGCTGGAATTATACATTCAGCGAAGCGAAATTAAGAAGAGACTTTCGCCATGGAAATACGAAGCGAGACGTCTATGAAATTCCTCAGCGAAAGGCTCATAAATGTTCTTTTTAGATCTGTAAACCGCTAATAAACAGCCAGAAGATACCATGTTTTCACAACGATGGAGACGTTGATCAAACCTGTCAACCAGCTCCTGGATTTGACCAATCAGAGCTTGCACTAGAATCTCGTGCAGAGCACGGTGGCATGAAACCTTTGTCGGCAGGCTCCAATGCCCAACCGCCCCTGACTCACCCGCGTCCAGCGGAGCCTGCTCGCAGGCTATGTTTTAAATTTACAAATAGTTTTGGAAAATATTTTTGCAAAATCAATATAGCCTCGTCTACATTCTTGGAGTGTTGGGTACATTCTTGAAACTTATGTATTTGATTGCATGACTCTGCTACTTGTTACAATCATTTTTAATAAATACCTGTGCGGTTTATAACCACCAGTATCTTCTGCTGTAGCCATTTTACTGCTCTCTCCTCTCACAGATGCTAACAGCTTTCTTTCTCGTTCATGTTCTTCTTCCTCTCGCCGCAATCTCTCTCTTCTCATTTCTTCAATACTTTTCTTTTGTTTCCTTTTAGAGTCATTTTCTGTATCTTTATGTTTCCTGTGTTTGCCTTTTTGCCTTCGGTCTTTATCTTCTTTGTGAGATTTCTTCTCTTCAAGGAATTTTGCCATGTCTTGCAAAGGATCCATTCTCTTCTTTTTGTCACTTTCTTTAGAGCTATTAAACCACAGAAAAAAGGAAATAACATAGCTATTAAATCACAGAAAAAGGAAATAACACAGCTATTAAACCACAGAAAAAGGAAATAACACAGTTATTAAACCACAGGAAAAAGGAAATAACATAGCTATTAAACCACAGAAAAAAGGAAATAACACAGCTATTAAACCACAGAAAAAGGAAATAACACAGTTATTAAACCACAGGAAAAGGAAATAACACAGAGAGTTTCCCTGACGCCACCTGATGTGTGTGCACATGTGCTGGCAATGGCCTGGAAATATCCCATCCTAAATATCCACAGCTGAGCCACTTATTGATTAACCATCTTTATTATATGGCAAGGAAAATCCGAGTGTTCTGATTGTTTCTTTCTTGGTCGGAATTTTGCCATACGGACCGTTTCCATAGAAATGGTCCTAAGCCATGTATTTTTTCTAAAGTTGGATAATTTAAAAACTTTGAACTAGAACGCAGTGCAGAAAGAAAACTTATAAAAGTACTCTAATTTAAAGAAAAAAAAGTTTTTCAAAATCGTGGTAGCTTATTCTTTTTGAGTTGTTCGCGGCATCAAAACACGTTACAGCGGAAAACCTCTAAATTGAAGACACGAAAAGTGCATTTTTAACCAGCATGCATGGCCCGAGTGCCACATAATAAACTACCTACTAACCTAGCTTGTTCGAGCCGTACTGGGGAATATTGGCCCTCGGTCGTTACCGTACTGCCATGACCTCGGGCCAATATTCAACAGTACAACCCTCGCATTCAGTTAGTAAGAGGTTAGTAGGCAAATGCTTCTTACATAATTTCTTCATCATTACTTGCCTCTCCAGCAGAAGAGGTGCATCTTTGAGTAGCAAAAGTCAGATTTTTCTTTTTTTAATAACATTATTTGTTTTTGGCCGTTTCAAAAAGTAAACATAAGAAACTAACAATAAATGCTATTTTTTCCTTTACAGGCACTTTGACATCTCTTTAATCAACTAATATGCCAACTAATAAATGGCGTCCGCATTTGAATTACAATACTTATACATCCTAAGCCTCAAATTCACGTATAAAATCCTTTGTCTATAAACATCCACACGAGACTAAGAATGTATAAAGTATTGTTATTCAAATTTGGGCGCCATTTATGCAAAGGGACTATGTGCTCTATATGATTAGTAGAAACTCAGCTGTGTTCTATTGGAAATCTGTTAATCCGATTGGTTCTCCCACTGTTTTCTATTCGCCAATAGAAAATGATCGCACGTGCGTTGCTCTTTGAATGCAAGATTTTTCTCGATGTTTGGCTCAAAAAATACTTAAAATTGTAGCTTTTGGAATATAACCCTTCAGAGTTTCTACTGAAACAATTAGACTACTCGCCCTCATTTTTTATGAGCGATATTGTGCCTCGTTGACTATTCGCTCATAGAAATCTCAGGCTCGTAGTCTAATTGTTAAATATTTTGCTTTATTTCTTGTCCAATTTTGTATTTTTTGCAGTATTTCTTTCTCTGTTTTTCTTACTTCTTTTCTTGTCAGTATAGTGGTAGCCTTCCTTTGCTCACTGCAAGCTGCTAAGGTCTATGAACAAATGCTAACAAACTTACTGTTACTTACTGACAAGTTAGGAAAACTGATTAAAGAGGAAGCTGCCAATCAACAATATTACCTTTCATTTGTTTCATTCAGCTTCATTCTCTCTTCATGTGATTTGACATACCATGGCTTAACACCTGCAGGTAACAAAATTAAACAGCACATTAATGATACTCCTAGTTGCTTCATGCCATGAAAACCAAGATAGACTCAGGCCTGACAGACCACTAGGCTGCTAGGAGAGTGTTATGTTTAACTGTTATATAGCTAGGAGTGCGGTGGCTTAATGGTTAGTGCACTGGAAACTGTATCCGATGGTCCACGTTCAAGCCCTGGCCGGGGCACTGCCTTGTGTTTTTGGGCAAGACATTTTACTCCCACAGTGCCTCCCTCCACCAAGGTGTATAAATGGGTACAGGTCAAATAATGGAGGGGGGTAACCCTGCGATGGACTAGCATCCCATCCGGGGGAGGGGGTAGAAATACCCTTAGTCACTTCATGCTGTAGAAACTGGGATAAGCTCCTTCCTGATGGGCCACTAACTCTACCGTACCTTACATACAGTGTATCAAATACAGTGGCGTGGGGATATCTGAAAGGTTAAACTGTATAGCAAACAATATAGGCATGGCACGCAATACCTTGTGAATCTCGTTCACTCTGTCCAAGGTAAGTTAACAAGCCAATAGCTTTCTCTCTTTTCTCTTGTTCTGCTTTTTTCTCAGCTTCATATTCATGGTTGCTTCCATGACTGAGCTGAAAAACACAACAGGACATTAAAAATCTCATCTTACTAAATATTGACCTTCTACAGATTGCTGGCAGCTGCCTGGCCAAAAGCTTGACTAATCTAGAGCAACCCTTAATGCAAACATTTCCAAGCTTTTATTCATCAAATGCTCAATGCCCTTGGTACATGTATATCTTCTCTTATAATCCATCAAATATTTTTCTGCGCATGCGATTGGCCTAAACATGTCACACTACTAAATATGCCCAGCTGAAACTGGAGAATATCAGAAATTATTAAAAACTAGCTCAGTACTAACTAACTTTTTGAGATGGTTTTCCTGGGACAAGTAGTAGGAAATTTTCAGTGGTCCTGGAAGGAATCTAACTGGTCCCATATATTTGTTTTATTCATTCACTCGGAAGAATACAGTTACAGTTACATCGGAAGAATACCGTTACAGTTACATTGATCTCCCAGGGAAAATGATGGACCTGATATTGTCAGTACCATAATATCTATCAACAGTGATATAAAGTTTTGAAATAAAGGATAACTAGAAAATCAACATTGTCAAGGTGTTTTCATCTGTCACTGTCCCTTAAACTTAAATCCAAGAAGTTAGGTCGGCGAACCCTCTGCGATTCTTGCAACCAGTGAATAATGGCTTTCTCAGCAACAAATTCTTCTGGGCTGGGACCATTCAGACAAATGTTCATTAAGTGGTCGACTGTGGACACGTCAAGGGAATTTCTTTATTCAGTCTTTTGCTGTTTGCAAAATCTAGGCAATATTGGCAGAACATTTTCCCTGCTTCATCGTCGTACATCAGCCACTCAAATTCCTTTTTCCATGCTTCCTTAAAAGCCCTTTCCTTTTTTGGCTTTTGGCTCAGAATCTTCACAGCCTGTTGTTGCTGAAGCTTCTTTATCTTCACTTGTACTTTGCTCTGTTCCTTTAAAATAGTCAAGCACAGAAAAACAGCGGCAAGAGGCCATAATGCCAAGCAATTTCCCCGCCATGCTGCTATCTACTGTGCATGTTAGAAAGTGTTTGCTCAAACCAGTTCCTCTCCATTTTCAAAATGGCCTCACGGCATCCGTCTTTGCACGTTCATAAATAAAGGCAAAGCACACATTTAATAGTTCTTTTTATTGACTCAAAATTCGTAAAATACAAAACAAATGAAGACAAGAAACTTCAAACTCGTCCAAGTGGTACATTTTACTCGTTTTTGACGAGTGAACAACCGTTAGGTTCGAGCACTGTAGCTATGGTATATTGCATTTCCTGAGTTTTGACTGGTTGAGAGGCAATGGTATGCAAGCTCATATACCATTGACCTACCTGAAAGGTACGTGTGCGCGTAAAAGAATGAATTTTTGCAATGTTTGTACAATATTTTTGGGGCGTTTTTAATAAAACAATTATTCCACTTGCACTTGTTGGATATGAGATGGTTATAGCCAACTCGGCGCTATGCCCCTTGTTGGCTATCTACCATCTCATATCCAACGCGCACTCGTGGAATAATTGTTAAATATACCCCATATATTCCCCAGTTTTTGCACATTGGCACATTGGCACATTTGTCGTGTCAGGTTTCAAGAGCACTGCATCAATAGTTTTAGAGATATTGTTTATTCAGTATTTTACCATTTTGCAGTTCAAACCTTATGATGTCATCACTGATCTGATTTCTATTTCAAAAAGAAAAACGCCATTCTTCTGTAGGCCTTTCAAATGTGTGGTTCCAGAAAATATCCATACCCCCACCACGGAGGGGATTTCAGGTAAGACCACCCCCCCACCTCTCCGGAATTTCCATTTTTGCAAAGAAAAATAAACCCCCCACCCCTCCGGTATTTCCAAAAGTATTTTGCATACCCCCTACACGGATATTTTCGGTATGGATATTTTCTGGAACCACACAATAAGCAGAAAATATTTTTCATGTCATATACACTATAAATAAAACTGAATATTTTAAACAGAATGAAAATATTTTGAATGCCCATGGAATGCTTAGGTGTTAATTTGAAATAGTTTTCAGAAAAGGTCTCCAAAATTGATAGTAAACACAACAGCCTCCATTTTGCTTGGAAATATGCTGAGATTGCTGGGTGAGTGATACGTGATTTGTACATGCCTGATGGTTTTGACACTTAGGTGGGCAAGTGGGCGAGTGGTAATTCACAACCCTGATACCATAACTACAAAGAGTAAAATCCCACTCACCTTCTCCTCAATGTCAGCAAACAAATTAAGATGTTGTGGTTTGTCATCAACTGGAACAACTGCTTTGTCTTGAGATTTTCCATCTTTGAGCTGTTTTGTGGTAGCACGACCTCGCAGCAAGGCTGTTCTGGCCTCCTGCTCCTAAAACAAGAACAAATTTTACTGTGTTAACTGGTCCGGGCACGAGCCCACACCCAGAGCATGTCTCCCCACACAGGAATATAAAAGGTTACTGACAAATTGTTACAGCAACCCTACAGGATGCTGTAAACCAGAGTTGGGTACCAGCAGCTGAGTCAGGCTAACGCTCGAAACGTCAGCTCACGAATCTCTTTACGATGTCCAATTCACATTATCAGCCCAGTTGATAAAACCAAATTATATTGTTTACCTTTATTCATTTACTTTGTACATTATAAGAGTTAAGAGTGACGAGTGCCAGTCATAATTTGGCTATGTACTGCAACTGCACGATGCAGTTCCAGTCAACACCCACATTTTACCCTTGCTCACCATAGTCTCCAGTAGCTCAGTGGTTAGAGCATCCGATTCAGTCAGAGAAGGTAGTTTCTGAGTGTCCTTTGATGCCATTTCTGCCTTTTTGTGTTTCTTTGTACACCATACCCAATAAAAATAATCATGAATACTCACTGCTAGCGCTCTTCTTCTTTCTCTTTCCTTCTCTTCCAACCGTGCATTTTCTTCATCACGGCGCACACGTTGAATATTATCAATGTTTCGCACATGCCAACTGAAAATTAAATGGAGGCAATTTCTTTAGTAAGAATAACGTCACATATTTGACACACGAAGTTCCAATATGAAATAACTCGATCTGTGAAAGCTTCCACCTTCAACCGAGTTGAAGCCTCAGACTGCATGTGTTGTTTGCCCAATAACCCTGTACAAAATTTAATCCTGATATAACATTGGGCCCTTTCATACATCATGTCTAACCGAAATCTACCATAATAAACCCTGGGGTTACCAATCAATGAAATCGATAATCGATGACAATAGATATTAATCAATAGCAATCATTATCAATTAATCGATAGATATTGATAATCGATGACCAATCGATAATGAAGATTGGTATCAATTGTCAAAACCAATTGATAGATAAATTGCTATTGGTTGGACATTTATGAACCTGGAATCGAGGCATTAAATCCACAACATTGTACCTAGTAACTGTAAACGCATTTCATTTTAATGTTAACAGGAGAACAACACTCTCTTCCTTCTCTTCAATGTTAACGCCCCTCTACAGGAATCCGTACACGGAAATAACAATGTATGTGTTTTGAATAATTTCATTTTTTTTTTTCCTGGATTGTTCGCATGTACATGTAGTGGCCAAAGAGGATCCACAAGCTCGGACTATAGGTGATGGTTCACAACTTTAAACAAGTTTCCGCGTTCTCTCCTCTTCTGGCTTGTAGAAAACACTTCACCAACGTTCACCTCATAACGGTAAAGATGATAGCCTTTGACAATGCACTGCACCTTATATTTAGTAAAGCCTCATCTTGGGTAGAGATTATGGCACGGAAAGGCAATGACGGGCAAGTGGGTAATTCGAGTACACGTGCAATGGGGTATTCTTTGCGTTGAAGACGACTGGGTCGGAATTTGTCTTGCCAATTTTGTCCCCAGGGCTTCCTAAAAATGGTGGATGATCGGACAGGTAGCGTGCGTGACATCTGTTCAAGGTTTCTCTGCCAATCGATACCAACTGATGAACGGTTTCTGTGTGGTTATCGATTGATCATCGATTGGCCGATACCAATCAATAATAATTAACTAATTTTATCGATTGATCGATTGGATTTCCGATCATCGATTTCAATCGATTGGATACCCCGGCAACAAAGTGCTGACTTGAAAACAATGCACGTCAGCTTCACTGATATCTAAAAGCTGCTTTTACTATGATTTAACTTCAGCTTACTCACCTTTTTTTGGGTAAAATGTTCATCTTTTCAAATGTAGATCCGAAACAGATAGCTCTACAAATACCACAATTCGCTGGCCTCCAATATTAAGTCAAATCCCTCACGAAGCAAACAAGACAACACCACCACGAATGAACCCGCAATACAAACTAACAGAGGTCTGACTTTGCGGGATATGCGCACGCTAACATTTTAGCGCGTGAGTTCTGGACTAGTTTCATAAAATCGCGGGCTACTCAATATGGTGGTGGAAGTTTGACAGTGCTTGACAGTGCTAGTATTGTTGGAATTAACACAAAGTTTCGTTGTTTTAATGATACATTCGTCAAGATTATGAGTCAGAGGGCTGTATCAACGGCAGTGTCCGACTTTGTCCTAGCCGGATGCTCATTTATTGCGGCATATAATGTGCATGGAGTGTCTGTTTATGCTGCCTGGGGATTCCTGTGTGTTGTTGTTGCTGCATCTCTTGGAGTTCTCAAGTTTGGTGTGGTTTTTCCAAATGTTCAGTCTCAAGTGATTCGATTGCACGTGTTTTTCACATGGATCGCTTCAATCGTAGGTAGGTCTGCGTCAAAAGTTGTGGAAATGCTTGGTGTAACAACAGGGCACCCAGGCAAAATGTTAGGAGACTCTGACGGCGGCAGGTACAAAAACGCAGGTCACAGACCACAGATCACAAGTCAGAAGTAGGAAAAAAGGAAAACTCAACAATTACAGAATCACAAACTCTTTAACGAGCACCAGGGCTGTGGGCTGAGTTTGTTGGTTCTCTACTCTGCTCCAAGAGGTTTTTCTCTAGGTCCTCCGGTTTTCCCCTCTCCACAAAACCAACATTTACATTTGATGATGAATTCGAAATAAAAATGTGAAAATTAACAGTCCTGGCTCACCTTCTCCACACAACGCAGAATCTGGTCATTTCACGTTGTTGTTTTGCAGAGGACGGCAAAGAAATGTACAAATAATTAATAACGCATGTGCACAGCCATTGTTCTTCTCATTAACCTTTTGATTAGTGACGTTGCCGTTGCCAATACACTTCACTAATTCTGTATTTTTTGTAGGGATTCCTCTTATTGCAGCTGGCTTCTGTTTCTTTCACAACAAGCCTGCAAATGCCAACTTCCATCTAGTGAGTTCAGTGATTGCGTTTGTTCTCTCATTAATACACAATCCTGTGGAAAAGACGTTAAGAACTGTAGCCAGCACTGTAGCAGTGTTTGGAATACTTTTTGTCACGTACATGAGTTCAAACTCTTATGCGACTGCTGGCGCTCTTGCTTATGGACTAGCAAGTATTGTTGAATCTGTTAATTTTCTTGGTTTACCTGGAGTGGACTGGTTTCATTACATCTTAGCTGGAGCAAATCTACTCCTCGTGTATGGATTGACCAAATAGAGCACTACCACTGTGCGGTACGAGGTTACCTTGTGGCTATTTGCACCTGTACTGCTTCAAGCATCAATTCAAAACCTTACAAGCCTGAAGATGCATTTACACCAATGCAAACCTGGTGCAGTTTTGTTAAAAGTTACTACCGGTATGCAAGTGTGCTGGAGCTGTATTAAAGGAGTGATACCTTTGTGATACCACCGGGAGCTTTTGATCTCAAGTGGGAAAAACCAGGCTGACTTTTTCAAGTTTGGTCTCAGTGGCATGGAAAAATAATCAAAAACTCAGTACAGTTTCCCTCTAAAGTACCTAGTTATAATTTTAGTGCATTTTACAAAAGTTGAAAACCACCGTGACAGTGCGGGAAAAATTTTTTGTGTCATATGCACTTTAAATAACTTGCAAAGCAGTCGCTTCCAAAATTACAAAGTGAAAGTGAAAGAGTAGGATCAAAGATCAGAAAATTATTATTAAGCTTGGAGCAAGGAACAATAAACTGATCGAGGGATGGAGCCTCCTTTCCATTTGTTCTTGGCAAAGAAAATGACTGTCTGGCTTAGTAGGGATCGAGTTGAATGGAAGGGACTAAGACTAAAATTGTCAATCTTAATTATTGATGTGCCTGGTCACACAATAGTTTTCAATAGGTCGAGTACATAATACATGAAAAATAAACAGCTTATCTTGTGCTCAGTTTGTCAAACACCTCTCCTGGACTAGTGGGACACAATAGGTGACTCAGCTTTAAAGCTATTTACACAAGGCAATTTTTCCTGCAACTTGCAATGCCACTATGTGCAAGCTCATTTGCAATATTTCTGCAATGTGTCCTGGGAATATAATAAATCTCAGCATTGGTGGCATAATAACAAGAAAGACACACGCTGATTGGCTTATTTGAACAAGATCGTGTTGGAAGTTGCGCTTGACATGTTTCACAATGACATAATTTGCAAAAAGTAGAGGATAGTTGTACTTTTCTTGCAACTCAGAATACAACATTTTGGGTGTTACACACGAAACTTTTGTTGTGTTGCAAGTTGCAGGAAAAATTGCCTTGTGTCAGAACACACGGGGCAACATGCTGTTTCATGTCACAGTGTGTACGTTGCATTTTTGGTAAAAAATTTTGTCGCAGCAACAGAGTTTTGTTGTTGCAACCTGTCACATAAAATCAAATCAGTTTGAATTTGTGTGACAGGTCAGTGCAGCAAAATGAGCAAAAACAGCATTGCAGCGTGTACACGAGGCAACACATCAAACCAAGTCTTTGGATTTGCTTCTCTCAGCTTAACACCAAAATATGTTACCCCCTCCCACGAGAATATCCTAAACATGTCAATTTTCATTCCCCTTGAGTTGCAAGAAATCTGGATTCCACTTTTTGACCACACTGGGAGAACACCACCCCAAGGTCTTGACAGCAGAGATAAAACATGCAGTGAAGTCCCAACACCAAACTTGGTTAAAAAAACATGTACCACAGAACTTGTGATAAATTGACAACTTAGGTGAACAGGGATGGCAGTGGTCAGAGCTCACACCAATGCAGCCCAAATTGTCATGCAGGTTGAGTTTGTTTTTGGTTGTCGTCACTGCTCTGGGGGCTTTTCTCTGGATTCTGCCATTTTCCTCCCTCCACAAACCACTTATTAATTCAATTCAACTGAGAAATCTGGGGGCCAAAGGTTTGTCAGTGCCAAGACTATTATGTTCAACCCTCCACTGAGTAGATATATTTAAAATAAAAAAGTAAGTAAAAGTATACCAGAACTGCATGCATGGGTTAAAATTTATTTTAAAACTGGCTCATTAATTAATGATTAATTCTGGTTTATCACAGCTTTGTACATACATTAGATGCTCAATAATTAACATTACTCACTGATATTTATTACAAACTGTTCAGCTTTATTTATAATTATTTTACATTCTGAAGACCAGCCATATTAAAGCCAGGAAAAATTAACATAATTATACTTATATTAGTTCTCCAAAGGTCTTCTTACAAATTATTAAAATATTTTCATCAGAAGTCAGTCAAATTATTTTTCATGATTTTTGAGTAGTTAGATATATATATTAGTAAAGCAACATTATTTTTCCCTTTTAAAATGTTGGACTTACCATAACATTCTTTTGGGGAAAAGCAAGAGATAAGAAAATCTCTTGTAAAACATAACAGTAAATGAAGTAATATCACTCAGGAACAATATTTTTCATATAATTTGTGGTCAGCAGTAAAATAATGGTTATTTAATGATTGGGGCAATATTTTGAAACTCTCACTCTATTGTGGAAATAAAAAGCTTCAACAAACTCAAAGGTGTGGTTAATCCAAAAATGCTCAGTCCAACGAATAAATTCAGTTCATTTTCTGAAACATAAATACCAGACTAATATAAAAGTGTACATTTGCGTGCTTTGTTCAAAATAACATGTCCGCGGAAAAGTCAAAAGCACAATAGCTAATTAAATCTATGTACACATGATTCTTTGTACAATAAAATTATTCTTAATCAGAGGCAGGAATTTGAAATATGATCATTCTCAATTTAATTGTATTTGCCTCCAGCATCTTGTTGCATTCCATAGGGTCCATCAACACAAGGTCGTGGTAACCGCTTTCTTGCAAATCGCAACTGAACTCCTGTTGATGCAGTTCGGGTTTGATAAGCAAATCACTGAACGGGCTTCGCAGCATTAAGAACTTGACATTAACGTTGACTTTGCCCTTCTGTACAAGCTGATAAGTCAAGACGCGCTTCAAACTTTTCTCATTGCCGACAACATTTGCCTTTACCACCCACTGCTGGCCCAGAGCATTGAATCTACTGCTTTCGTAGCAGAGTTGTGGTATAAAGTCATCTGAACGGTATGGCTTGAGCTGCAAGTCTATAGATGTTAGGAAGATTGTGAACATGAATTGGTTAGTGGGAATGTATGGGTAGGTGAAACGGTTGGCGAGTTTGTCGTACAAAAGTGCACGTTAACCTGAAGTATGATGAGACAAACAAAGTTTTGCATTAGCAAGGCAAGGCAAGGCTAATTCTTGACCATGCTTGGCTAGCTCAACTTTATTTGCCTCAAGTAAGCATGGGAACTCAAGAACTTGTAAGGTCAAGGGTTGGGCAAACACCACAGCATTATGGAATCATATTAATTCATGATTACAACCACCCTCCAGTCCCTCACTGCAAATGAAGGAACATGGTTAATAAACAGATATAATGTCTTTAATGTATGAAAATGAATCAAATTTAAGCAGAGTTAGTTATAATATCGTGAAGGATTTTGGTCTCACCATGGGTTGGTACTAACCAAGCCTGAAAAATCGGCAACAGTCAGAACATAATCAGTAATGATGATGAGAAAAATAACAATGTAACCCCCGTGGCAGAAAATAATAATCAGTAAGCTATTGGGTACACAGTATTATATTTATCTTACTAAGATAAAAACTATTTTGTATTCTATTTTAATTTTGAGTAGTTAACAAACGGGAAAATTCATCCAACCTGTGAGGAACTAATCCAGCACATTTAGCAAGTAAACAAATAATCTATTCAACAAGCAGTGCAATTTTAAGATGCAAAAATGATATAAGGAATTGTCAAGGAAAGATGAACTGCTATTTAAGTTACATAATAAAATGACGGAGATGGCACTATGAACAAACACAGCAATAATAAAAAAGGTTAATAACAAAAGAATAACAATATTAACCATTTATAGCAATCTTTTCAAAGGACAGCAAGTTGAGGATGTTTTTGAAGAGTTCCTGTTCATCCTTGTGACCCTTGTCGACCTCCGCTAATGACTCCATCAGTTGTAGCCCGGTCATGCCTGGATGTGCACACTTATCCTCATGATCCCCTAGCTCATGAAATGGACCATGCCAGAGGCAACCTAATCGTTTGAACTTGCAATATACAGGCCTGAAAAAGCACAAGATACAAATCAAAACTGAAAGCGAATGAATTGTTAAGAGTTGACTTAATGTTAATGGTTGTTGACAGGTTTTTGTTTGCACAGGGTGTAGGTCATACAAAATAACTGGCTGAAAGACATAATGTTGTAAAAATTAGTGGGAAAGAGGTGTGTTGTTGACGAAGGATTTCCAACCTGCCAAGAGAAGCAAACAAGACAACATCAATATTCTGATGCCATATAATTTGTATGGTCAGGTAGCTCTTTTTAATCATATCCCATGCAACTTTACCACCTCTTTTAGCTCAGCAACATTCAATATTACCAATTACGACGTTCTGATTATTTACTGAATATATTTAGGCTTTCAAACTTCTTTCTGTCAATGATAGAAAACATATTTTGTTACATTGATACGATAACCCCATATAACTGACCAATGGTGAACAAGTATTGTCATGATCTTATATCTAGTTACCATGGCAGTGATACAGTATTTGTTAAACCCACTATGAAAAGGAACTGTTTAAACTTAGTTGTAAAGAAAAAAAAACTCTTCGGCTCAATGAATTGGTAGCACCACAGTAGCTAGTTCACACGACAATATTAACCTTTTCACCATCCGTTCAGGCTACCGGTATGTCAAATTAGCATTAATGATAACAGGTTTATTTATCAATGTATCAAAATCAAAACACTGGGCGTCTTGTTCTTAAACTGCTGCATGCCTCGTTAAGTAAATGTAAAATAATTCATTCTGACAAGCTCTAACAAATAAAGCAAACTCCCGTTGTGGGCACTGGTCTGGATGGCATCCTGGAATTAGAATTTGAAAGAAGCAATGTACACAATACAAGTTTAAATTCCAAGTTTACATTCCATGCTTACTAGTTTACTGTTAACCAGCATTCATATCTACAACATGTACACACGGCTTAATATGCACACATAACGCTCCTTAGAAGTTACAACTTAGCGCACTGACAAGCAGCAATTATCCTACCTTTTACAGAGCAACGGGCCTAAGTGTGGCCACCCAACAACAAACTTTTTTGACAAGTTATAATTAGCCAATCAGAGAGCGCAAATTTGTTTGAGTTGTCCTGCCTCCTTGCAATGTTCAAAGCTGTTGTCACGAAACCTGTCGCTCAAGGAGGCAGGACAACTCAAAAAAATTTTTTGCTCTCTGATTGGCTAACTTGTCAAAAAAGTTTGTTGGGTGGCCACACTTAGGCGCGTCGCGCTATAAATACCACTCACTTATTTAACAAGCATGGGTTATTAAGCTGCATGTAAGCCTAATTATGATTTAGTTTAATTTAACTCAAAAGCAGGCTATAAGTATTGCCTTATACTCACATTTTGAATATGTTCATTATGACTCGAGCATGGAACACAGACAAAATTGGAGGCTCGGCCAGGATTCAAACCAATCATCTCCCAGATAAAGGTTGGAAACTCTAACCAACTGAGCTACAGTGAACAGTCTTGGTGAGCTAGGTTATTTACTATATTTTACCTAGTAAATGGTCACCTTACCAAGAGTTCTTTGTAGCTTTGCTGGTTAGAGCACTCAACCTTTATTTACAAGATCATTTGTTCAAATCCTATTGGGGACCAGATATGTACCTTATGTCCCAGGTGGGACGAAGAGGGTGAGTGAGTGATTTATCCACCGAGCTGAAAATTTATCATCTTTCATATTTTATCAACACCTATTTCCCTGCTCCACCCAGGGCATATCTGCGACTGATATTGCTCCAAATCTTAATAATGACAAAATGCTAAAATTGATGGACTTGAGTACCGATAGGGGTACATGGTTCTGCCTGTTTATTGTGCCAGTACAATTAGACTCACTATGCTCATCTAAGTGAATTTACTCATCCCCAAATGTACAGCTATCCACAAGCCTATCAGTAGACAGAGGGGGTAAGTTTCTAAAGAAACTGTGGTGCTGCGTCGGTGGGAAGTATAACAATATAATTTGGTTTTATCAACTGGGTTGATAATGTCAATTGGCCACCGTAAAAAGATTCAAGAGCTGACGTTTCGAGCATTAGCCCTTCGTTGGAGCAATTGAATCTCTTTACGGTGGCCAATTGACACTATCAGTGGACAGCTGTTTTGGCAAATTGAAAGGCATAGTGGACAATGAGAGAAAGTTCCTATTTCTGCTATGACCCAACCATTTGTGGACACACAAAGGATCTCTGGAGACAGGTCTAGTCTGATCCAATTTTTGTATCTGATAGGTCTTCTGTTCACAAGTCCACCCTGGAACTGGTCTGGAATGGATCAAAAAGCAGATCTTTACTGGGCTAGTTCCAGTGCGATCCAGGGTATCGGTTCAAAACGGTTCCAAGTAAACAAAAGCTGATCCAGTTCGGTTTGGAATGGTTCTGGTCCAGTCCTGTGTAAACATAGCCTACAACTACTGGTGCTCTCATCCCCAGAGATCCACCTTGTGTAACAAAATGAGCTTGAACAATGAGGCCAGAAAATATAAAAACACTTTCTCTAATAATTTATCATCGACAAGTCCCAGTACGACGAAACAGCTGCTCACTAATAGGCTAGTGGGCAACTCATTCTGGCAACAAGGAAATTCACAGTGAATCCAATTTCACTGACATTAGTAAGTCTGTTCCTCAGCATTACAAGTGCTCTCTTTTTAAACGCGTGTTGAATACAATAATGGCAAACACACATTCACCATTCAAATCATTTTATTTCAACTCTTCAATCAAGGATAACTTAATTTATTATAAACAAGGTATCAGTATTGTCAGTACGCTGTCATCTGTTAGTTAAATATCATACAGTATAAAACTTATCTCCAACAGTATGTTGATTGTTTTATTAAAATTACTCCACTTACAGAAGACTATATCATATAATTTATACATCATAACATAAACATGCTCTTTGCTGTACAAAGTATACTACAATTACAAATTGTTACATAATTTTGTTGCTATAATTTAAGGTAACAGAACAAACCAATACTGTTACTAACAAAAGGTTATTTATTTGAGTTGAGGACTTAACTTGATTGGCATTTTATTCGAACAAAATTTTCAAGACAAACCATTGATGGGATGGATGTTTGGTGGGTAAGAGTGACTTGCAAACAAATTACATAAGAATCTTAAAATAATTTCAGATTGTACACAGGTTGGAAGTGAATATTCTAGTTTTGAATAATTACACATCACTGCTCCCAAACAAAGGAATGAAGTTGAGGTTCAGTGGAATAAAACAAAAGAAAGTTCAAACTATTCCTCTTAATCTCTGCTCAATTCTTTTGTTTGCAATCAGTGGAGTGTAATTCAAAACTAGAGGGGGTAAGTTTCTAAAGAAACTGTGGTGCTGCGTCGGTGGGAAGTATAACAATATAATTTGGTTTTATCAACTGGGTTGATAATGTCAATTGGCCACCGTAAACAGATTCAAGAGCTGATGTTTCGAGCGTTAGCCCTTCGCTCCGACGAAGGGCTAACGCTCGAAACGTCAGCTCTTGAATCTCTTTACGGTGGCCAATTGACATTATCAACCCAGTTGATAAAACCAAATTATATAATTCAAAACTAACCTATCACAGACATGGTATGGCCTTCCCATCCAAGTGACTTCACACAATCAGAGATAAATGGAAACAAGGATTTTTTAAAATGTTTTATTTCATCAACATCATTAAACCATAAAGTATCAAAGGCTGCAAAAAGACTCACAAAGAATCAATAGCAAAGCAGTAAACTCAATGCAAATCATTTTATATCAAAGAGACAATAACACTGATACAACACTTAAATTCACTTACCTCTTTAAGCACTCTTTCTCCTCGTGGTTTCTCAAGCAGCTTCGAGGCAGCTCGTGGTTGCAGTAAGAGCATTCTGTTGGAAGCTCGGAGATAGCTTTCTCGACGGCCAAGTTACGTGAGCAGACGTTGCGATTTATTTCAGTTCTGCAGTTTGGACAAGTTGATTGTTCATTTTTTAGCCGACTATCAGCTAAAAGATGTGTGAAGCAGGAGGCACACATCAAGTGCCCATTTCGACACTAGATTCAAGAGAGAAAATCGTATATCAGCTTCACAACAAGTTTGCTAGATAAGATGAAAATTAGATATTTTTGAGTGCATTTCATTCTAAGGGGGTGATTACATGGTGAGGCAGTGAGGTTGCTTTCTAGGAAAAAATTCAGCCCAGGTTAAAATTTGTCATGTAATCGCAACAATATTTCAGCCCGCCACACCAGGCTGAAATTTGCCATGTAATCACCCCCTAAGCCTCAATTAATATGACGTCTATGTTTAACAGCTTCATTCTCCATCTTACCCACCCCACCCACCCTAAAGGTAAATACTGTTGGTAAGCAGATGCAAAATCCTGCTATAATTTACCATTTTGTTTTGCATAGCTGTCAAAGATTTAACATTTATATTAAAGTGTACCTAACCCCAAAATATTTTTTTCGCTAGAATAAACCTCTGCACCAATTTGAAATGCATTGCACCTTTTTACCAAATTCTGACTATTTATAGCATTCAAAAGTTACGATAAACTGTGCATCATTTGTTCCACGACCGAGTCAGAAGGGGCGTGGGTCTATTCCCGGTTTGACGTCACAAACTGATTTGCATGCATATTTACAAAGACTTGATGTGATGCAAATAATTTTGTGATGTCAAATCAGGAATAGACCCACGCCCCTTCTGACTCGGTCATGGAACAAATGATGCAAAGTTTTTCATAACTTTTGAATGCTATAAATAGTCAGAATTTGGTAAACAGAAGAAACAAAAGGTGCAATGTGTTTCGAACTTTTGCAAAGGTTTATTTTAGCGAAAAACTATTTTGGCGTTAGGTGCACTTTAACATTTATATTAAAGACCTGGAATGAAATTAAGAATTCTACCAGTCCACTTTTGAGTGTTATGTGATTTTTTAAGGGCAGGTATAATATTCGAGTGACAATGATAAAACTTGGCTTGTTCCTGTGTTTGAAATCTTTTACAAAAAATTACTAAGCAAGAAATTTAGACAGATATTAAACCAAAATCACCTATCAACTAAATTCATGGCGCAACTCATTAAAATTCTCGCACAGTCGCAGTTAATATCTCTTGCTGAAAAGTCTCAAGTGACAAATGGTTGGTAAAAGTGGCCATGTGAAATATTGGACGGCAACGTGAAACAAAATGTCCACACTGAAATCTCGCTTTAATAAAACGAAGTTTTTAATTTACATCAATATTTAAATATCTGAAAATTTCTCTTACTACCTTCTTGAGTGGCACTATGTTGCAAATTAAACCACACTCGCTTTCCAACACAGTCGAACGAAGCTTGCAATATTGAGAAAACGACCATAAAAATGTACCGAAATCAGCGTTGTCACAAAAGATTTCCAAAATGGATTCGGAAAAAGAAATTGTTTTTTTACAGTGTTTGCTAAATATCAACAATGTAAACCTATTATTCAAATGCTATTGCGCAGTAAGAAATGCAACATGATAAATATCGACATATTTGAAAATAAAACAAGGCAACGCCACCAATTTTGACCTCAGCGTGCAAAATTAACCTCAAGGAGACTTGGAGCAACCAGCCTACCACATTTAAGCTTTACAATACGTGACAAAAACCAAAACCGGGTTGTCAAAAACAAAACGCTCGCAAGAGTGGTACGTAGTGATCGGAGCAACAAGGGAATTGACATCACCAAAAGGTGTGAAAGAAAATCATTTTGGTAACAATAGTTTTCATTTAATTAAGCAGCTTGACGCTCTGTACACTGCTAAAGGTATGTTTAATACGTAAGCTTACCTGGAATACCGATTTTGTGGGTAAATCGAGACAAACCGTACAACTCAAAATATCATTTAAACGCGCCTCAAGTTTACCAAGACGGTCAATTTTTCTGTCCTCCCTTGTTTTCGCTTTCTTCAAGGGAGGCTCGATATTTTCTTTTTCCGAAGTGTCTTCCACCTGTATAGAACCTTCAGCTTCTTCTTCCGACATACTCTCCTTTCGATGCAAAAAATCCAACGCCCTCAAATACACCGCTCCATCAATCGATGGTTTGTTTTGATGTAGAAGTATGATGTAATATGTTTACTTCGCTGCGCCTGCGTCACAATGTAAGGCAAAGGTCAATGTTGTTCCAAATAAGGTAAAAAAGTCACGGGACCATCACGCGGAAGCAATATTCCGAGTCTTCAGGTTTTTGGCTCAGCGGATAGTCGCAACCAAAAGGAGGAATTCCGGATATAAAACGAGGAATTCCGGAAACCAAGAACCCGGAATGACTGCACTAAGTTAGATAAGGTGAAAATTAAGGCAAGATGAACTATGGAGGGCACTTGACAATTCCTCCATTTTATACGATTTATTTTAGTCACAGTTTGAAGTGGTGTTATTCGACATTTGTAATGTCATCACGTTTTGCAAGTTGAATCCGTAATAATGTGACTCGTACCTTTCAGAATTACTCCTCGGTAAATCAGCTCGGATACAGAATGCATCTTTCCTGTTATTTCATTCTCTTCTTCTTTTTAAAATAAAGAGAAACACCAAAGATAAATTTCAAGTTTGAAATGAATTGTATTCATTATGGCATTTTAACAGCTTATCCCAACAAAATGGAAGTCAGTTCAATTGATTGTGTAAAAATAATACAATTAATTTTCACCTGAATTAACTGAAATGTAGTAATTCCGAGTTCTTGGTTTCTGGAATTCCGGCATTCCACATTGAATGAACCAAAACTTGTGGGATATTCGAAAGAGAAGAAGCTGACAAGATCCAGCAAAAACAGACAATTTTATTACATAAAAACAGGCCAGCAGTACAACTGTAAATATAACACTCAAATTTGGAAAAACCACAGATTTTCTTGTATTTATTTTACATCCCAGTCTTCTGCACCAGTCACACAGCTACGGCCTATACATGTACATAATAACACCACCTGACAAAAAACAATGACTGTTCTCAACGTATAATTAATAGTCCATTATTGTAATGTTACTATAAGCCGCCTCTGAGGGCTAGGACAAGATGGAGAACAGATCCACCCTGAATCTTGTAGTCTGCAGCAGTTTTGTCATCATTCCTGTTAACAAAAGATTTGGCCTTAGCAGGCTATCAGACCTTCACAAATAATTTCCAAACTGTCAGGACCAATTGCATGTGCTGGTAATTGCTTATGCATTACAACAATAAAGAAAACATCAACACATTAACAAAACATGACAATAACTGATTACAATAAATTTAAAAGAAATATTATAGAATAATTATCACAAGCATAGTATGTGTACTCACATTTGCTTTCCACTAAATATCAACCTGTAGTAAATGAAAACAATAATAAAAAAATAAAGACGGGTCTGTCCAATTCAACAGTTTTAGTTTTAGTTGAGAGTCCCAGTTCAAGATTTTTTTGTGTATGCTTTAAAGTTTGAATTTATGTGATTCAATTATCAAGATACAGCAAAAATATTACAAGCAAGTTGTTAATAAACTAATAAATACCAGGGGTGGATCCAGAAAATTTAGATTCATGGGGCTGAAGAAAATTATGGCAGAGCACAAGCAAAAGGCCCTCCATCCACATTAAAGGCCAAAACATTGTCACCTAAAGTTTAGTTATGGCTTTGGAGGATATTTGGAGTTCAGATGAAATGGTAGGTCAACTATTTATGTTGTCACACCATTGTATTCATTCATCCTGTGACCATAACTAGAAATTGGTACGGATGAATCACTGCAGAAGGTTTTCAAAAATATTTGAAATAAAATAAAACCAAAAGAAGATAATTGAAAGATAATTGGCCCCCTCTGCCCCTACAGGTACACAAACAAACTTTAAGGTGAAATATTTTTCACTGCTTATTTTTCTCAATTGCAAATCTACATAACTGAAAAAGTCAAAGACAATAATGATCTAAACTGGGAAACTGAGTGAAATGAAACACAAGCACAGATATATTAGAACTTTTACAAAAAGGAAGCAATATGAATATTGGTTAACTGTTTTCAACAAAACTAGATTTGGTAATGCTGACTACGGCTATCATGGTTCCCTTCAGGTGTGTCTATTTAACAATTATTCCACAAGCGCAAGCGCAAAACAATTGTTTTATTAAAAACGCCCAAAAAATATTGTACAAACATTGCGAAAAATGCATCCTTTTACGCTTACACTATCCCTGTTTGTAGGTCAGTGGTATATGAGCTCATATAGCATTGCCTCTAAACCAATCAAAACTCAGGAAATGCAATATACCATAGCTAGTTTTTAATAAGAAGGAATACTGTATTACGTAAGAAAGTTTATAATCAATATCACATCTCACCTCTGTTGTGGGGGAGGGATTCCTTCTTTTTCTTCAACTCGTTCTTTGATTCTTTCAACCTTTTTGGTAAAATTGAGAGATAACATTAATTTGCTAATTACCTATTTATACACCTAGACGTAACAAAATATCCAGAATTATCTGCAACTCATCAAACAGGGATTGAGACTTCAGTGTATAATGATATTTGCAGTCACACAAGGCCAATAACATGCATTGATGCGTTTGCCAGCAGTAAATTTTTCACTTCCGTTAAAACCATAAACAATTTTCATTGGCTGCTTGTATATTTCCGGAAAAGCGGATAAGCTCTACTAATTAGGGGGAGTTTGACAATTTCATAGGCTTTGCAGGCAGACATTATTTCACTTGCCCCAATCCAATGCTGCTGCCCACCACCCCCTCCCCCCACCTCAACCCTCTGCGTGTCCAAGATACTGGCAAGATGGCAAAAAACGAGTTGGTCGCAAGCGTTCAAATGTGAAAATGCTAGTTAATGATCAATGTTATAGTACCTTGTCTGTAGGTTCAATGTCAATCTCAATCTGTAAATCAAACATGAAAATATGCTCAATATTAATTTTATTAACAAATTTTGTTTTACAATGAAAACGATAAAGCTGGAATACCTAGTCAACTATTTGCATGTCATTTTATAAGAATAGTGTCTATTGTGTTATTCCTTGTTCTACAAAAGGTCCTGACACATGTAAATGAAGTGGACCGAAGTGGCTGGGTATTCTGAACTTGCTCTCAAGCAACTTTGCTTCAAACATAATTCATGAACTACAAGAGTCATTTATCAAAAATTCAACTAGGCCATCCCCTTTTTTTCTCCATTTAGCGTCATCTGACCGACCCAGATTTTCAAGTTTTCAAAAAAAGTTATGATTAAGGCAATGAAGTCAATGACACATAACTTTAAACAATTGTCACTTTAACAGAGGCAATAATTTTGCCATACAGATTTTTAGTTTTTACTTTAACTACAGAGAACACTCTACGATGGCCCAGAAGGCTCACAGTTCAGTTGTGATTTTTCACAGTTCAGTTGTGATTTTTCACAGTTCAGTTGTGATTTTTCACAGTTCAGTTGTGATTTTTCAAACAGTTGCGTTGTAATTTTTCACAGTTCAGTTCTGGTTTTTGAGACAGTTCAGTTGTGATTTTTCGGTTGGACGAAAGAGACTGGAACTTAACATACGGGAACTGACACAGGCGAGTTTTCTCCCGCCATTTTGGAAGACGGTAAAGTCGTCCACTCGTTCGTCTTTTGGGTACTTCGAGGTTGTTTTGTAGCAGTGCTTGGCGTTTTAAAAGATGGATGCTATAATAAGGCAAACTGTACGAGAGGAAATAAGACGCCAGGGTCAGAACAACAACGAACGCGTTGAATCTGCCTCTACGAGTTCTAAAGCAGCGTCCAGTGAAGGAAACCAACGAACGGCAAGCCGACTGTCTGGATTGCTCGACCGCATCAGAGGTCAGTCAAGAGGGAAAAAAAGAAAGACCGATAAAGAACATCGAATCCAAGTTCGCTGGATTCATTACGACGAGCAGTCAGATAGTTTTGTTCCAGTTCGTCAGAAGAAAGGTGGGGGAAACCGGTTCGTTGCTTATACTGCGTCGGAACCTCCCACAGTTGGAGAACTGAAGCAAAAAGCCTCTGCTTTGTTTTTCCCTGACGGAAAAAGTGCTTTTGCTGGCTCAGTTGACGATATGCTCCTAGATATCTGCGACACAACCCAAATGGCCATTACTCGATTTCCTGGTGAAGGAACCATTGACAGCTATTTAAAGGAACATGGTCTCTATCCGTCGACAACTTACCTCTATCTAAGATCACAGCACCAAGACACATTCTTTTCACAAATTGAAGCAGACGAGGAGACTTTTGAACGGTCGGTCAACCTGAATGTTTGTCAGGTAGCATCAGATGCTGGTAAGCGTGTTATTTGTTCAGTATGTAGCTGTACGTATTTGGAAGGTGAAGAATGCGTTCGATGTGAGCAGAACAGAGAATATGAGCTTTCTAGGATCGCTGATGGGGGGAATCCATATACTACAGAAACTCCAGAAACCCCAGTCTCACTTACTATGGATGAAATAAGATCTAGGCGGGTAGCAGTATTTTCGAATGGTGTGGCTGAAATAGAGGCAGAAGGATCGCATAGCAATGTGGCTGATGAAACCAGTTACCCAAGGCTTACAAATGAAGGGAATTGCAGTCTTGATCAAGGCTCTGTAGAGCAGGATTCTCCATGTCCTTCTTCATCAAGAGATCTTCCAGAGAGAGTTCTCACAGTTCATCGATCGTGCATAAGAACTGAATTGATTGAACATTTTAAAGACCCAAGTGTAATGAACTGTAATATTGATTTTAAGGTGGTTAATGAAAAGGGAAATTTTGAACAGGGTGTGGGTGTTGGGGTAGTTTGTGAAGTGTACACTTTATTCTGGAGTGAATTTTCTATCTCTATGACTATAGGAGAGAGAGAAAGGGTTCCCTTTGTTAGACATGACCACTTTGTTGAGGAGTGGGAGGCTGTGGGGAGAATTTTAGTTAAAGGGTTTGTGTCTGTCTCTTATTTCCCCACCTTTTTGTCAAAGGCATTTTTATGCTACTGCCTCTTTGGCAACCAAGTTCCAGATTCCATGTTTGTTGATTCATTCACAAAATACCTATCCCCAGTCGAGGAAGAGTTCATTGTAGATATTATAAGAAAGAATCGGCTTCCAGATTATGAAGATGAATTTACTGATTTTCTTGAAAGATTCAAGTGTAGAAGGGTGGTTACCACTGAAAACCTTAGCCACGTAATTCTTGAAATTTCCAAGCAGGAACTAGTTCAGAAACCGCATCTCATGATTTCATCTTTGCAACCTTTTGTACAGCAGTTGAGGGAGTATCCCCAGTTCCAAACTATTTCAACCGTTGAGGGCTTCTATGATAGTCTTAAACCTACAACAAAAAAGGTGCTCTCTTGTCTCACCTCAAATCCACAAAATGAAGGAGAGAGAGATGCGTTTAAATTTTTGCAGCGATTTGTAAGAGGTCTGGAGATGCCAAAACTGCTGCAGTTTTTGCGATTTACAACAGCTATGGATATTATGATTGACAAGAAGATAGAAGTTACTTTCATTAAGTGTGAGGGCTTCAGTGCAAGACCCATTGCACACACCTGTGGACCCCTTTTAGAAATTCCATCCACATATGCTAACTATGTGGAATTAAGGGAAGACTTTATGAACATTCTTAATCGTGACAACTGGGAAATGGATATTGTATGAACGAAACTTTATTGGCTTAGGTTTTTCATCAGTGTTTTTCTGTTACAAAGTAACTGTTGAAGGGGTGAATCATGCCCTGTAAATAACAGACTATTAAGTTAGAATGTACAAAACTGATGTCTGAAATGACCTAGAAACTCCTCTGTTCTAAACAAAGTGTTGTAGTTTTAACTAATGCAGCCTCAGAACCAGAGGTCTGTGTCAGCCATGTTTTCGAGCTGGGTAGAATGTTGTGTTACTCTGTTGTATTTCAGGTATAAAGTTCTGATTTAAGGTTAAACTATAAGAAATCTTGGGGGGTCTTGGGAGGAGGTGACTTCAGATTTCAGGCTAAGGAAAGGAGCAGTCTGAAAATTTGGTCAAACTTTACTTTGGGTTGTTGTCATAAGAAGTGTTGAGTTATAGCTTTTGTCAGTTTCAGTTCACACACCACTGCAGTTAGATACATATTAAGCCTGTTTGGTTCTTAAAATTTAGAGTGGCTCACATATAGAGTTGTAAGCAGTTATTTCTGTGTAGACAAAAACATAATTATATTGTCATTTGCTCAATAAAATAGTTATTATAGAATTAGTGTCCTCATTTCACCCCTCGCCAGTGCTTATTACAGGGTGGGTGGCCAGGCAAGCTGTTAGAAGATGATTTTATTGATTTTCTTCCTGTTTTTGTGAAAACCATAGCACTAAATACATCTTGATCTCAGTCTCAAAAAGTGTATGAAATACCACCCCTGCAGCTAAAGATGGAAGATAATTTTGATGTTGCCTTGTCTTCCCTTCTAAGTTATCTCATAAAGGACTCTACATTCTCAGTGAGAAGGTGGGGATAATTAAAATCAATTTTATACATATAGGTGCAATTTGAAATATGGCAATAGCTCGTGTTGTTGGTTTCAAAACTGGAAGAACGCGTTCGGGTGGTATGCTCTGGGAAAAATTATGTTAACTTTTCCACCTCTTTGAGGAGTTCCATGTAGAGATCAAGAGCAGAGCTAACATCGTGTGGCTCTGGAAGGTGATGTTCATTCATAACAGTTAGAGCAAATTCCTTAAAATCGTCACTGTAGTCAGGTGGGCACATTGTGGAGTGATCATAGAACTCCTGAACGTCATCCTCGTCTAGATCCGTTTTGTAGTCATCTGTACTGTACAGGTGAGGTAAAAAAAACATGCAATCAGGTCGTCCCCGTGGACCACTGCTGTTTCCAAATTTGCTTGACGATATTCTGTGTTGATTCCACAATTCTGCCACTTGATATAGCTCATTCCTTAGAATAGGCATGAAGCAAAATCGAATGCAGTCAACATGAACTGGATCTGAGTCAATAAATAGACCCAAGTCACGCAGATCTTTAAAAAAATTAATCCACCAACCAGGACCATCCTTAGCTAGATGGGACCAATAGGCCTCAATCCTCTGATTTGCTGTGGACCTACCAGTGAGAAAACACCCTAGACCTGCATCCTCGTCACTCTGGCTTGACCTCAGAAATGTATGTACTGCAGCAACCATGCTGTTCTCAGTTCCATCATCTGATCTCACTTTTCTCGGTAAACCACCGACTTGTTTTACAGCATCAAGGTAAAATTTAGTGATAACTTCAGGGTTGTTATTTGTGGGACCAACCTCGAGCCAAATTAGCCTCCTTGAAAATCCATCGATGGCTCCATGCACACAGAATCCATAAGGTTTCAATTTGTCATAGCCATCGATATGCCAGACAAAGTTGGGCCCTTTTGCATGGTATATTCTTCGGCGAAGTCTCTTCCTTTTTCTGCTCTCAACTCCCTCTGGATCCAGCTCTCTTAACAGTTTCATGACTGTTATTCTCTTTACCATGTATCCTTTCTTTCTCAGTCTGGCCCATATCCTGCGGTAGCCCACGAAGCAGCCACTGCCACTAAGCTCTCTCTCTATGATACCCTTTAGCTCATCAGGAGGTATATTCATTGGACGTCTTGACAAGCCTATGGTTCGAAGTCGTCTTTTCAGCGTTGATATACTTATCGTTATTCCGTGAAGTTTTAAAAATTCCAGGATTTCCAAGTTGCTGTATCCCTGCTTAAAATAGCTCGAGATCAATTCTAGCTGGTCATCCTGTAAAACACCATTCACATTCATACATGGTGAATAAACTGGTAACGGCATTTTGTTACTTCTAGAACACTGTTAACTGCACGTCTCAAAGATGGCTGCTACGTTAAGTTCGAAAAATCCCGCCTTTTGTAGAGTTAGAAGCCCGGATGTGACGGATGAAGTGTCAAGAGCGAAGTATGTATGTGAACTGTGCGGAGAATCAGAACTGAACTGTCTCAAAAACCAGAACTGAACTGTGAAAAATTACAACTGAACTGTCTCAAAAACCAGAACTGAACTGTGAAAAATTACAACGCAACTGTTTGAAAAATCACAACTGAACTGTGAAAAATCACAACTGAACTGTAAAAAATCACAACTGAACTGTGAAAAATCACAACTGAACTGTGAAAAATCACAACTGAACTGTGAAAAATCACAACTGAACTGTGAGCCTTCTGGGCCATCGTAACACTCACTCCCATTTGAGTTAATAGGCCTTTTGCAACAGTTGGTCATTTCTAAACTTTTTATAGCTACAGCTAGTAAATGAATTTCAGAACTGGAAAGAGCATATTTTAAATAGTCTGAACACAAAATTTCAGACCAATGCTATGTAAGATTAAGATGTAGTGATGCTTGGAATATTGCAAAAATTAGTTTTTTTATGGAAGTGAGGAAGCTTTGCCCTCCAGGAACCTTTTCCATTATTAATCTATTTAAAAGGTAGCTGCTGGCATATAACTATTGGACATAAAAAGAGGGGTAAAATATTAGGAAGAATGGAAAATTCTAGGCTCTTAAACTGAAAGGCAAATATTTTATGGCTGTTTGAAAACTTGCAAAATTACAAGGATTTGTATAGAAAACCACTCGAGCATGACAGGAGGGCAAAGCATCTTCTTCCCATACAAATCCTTCTAATTTCTAACGTCCGTTAAAACTCATCAACAATAGATGAGGTTGGGGGTTGGTGCTTATACGGATGGTGGGACCAAGAACGTACGAGCCGAGAGCCAAGGTAACCATGGCAACCCTGTGAGCGGCAACCCTGTGAGCACCGTCACACTGAATAGCAATTCTGTGGAAATGTTGAAACCCACCTGAAAGGGGAGGGGAAGGGCGGGGGAGAACAGCATAAATGCTTCGCAAACTCAAAGAGTGAATGCACAATGATTCTCAGAAACCTGAGCCCTGAAAATACCAAAACCCCCTGCAACTTACCAGGCCACCCTGCAGCAACACAAGCCGCCATGAAGAAGACTGCTGCTTGCATTGTCTCGATTTTAACTTCGCCTAAATTACATTTAGCCACATTAAAAATTCCCTCTTGAAGGGATATAAACCTGAAAATTTGCATGTGAGGTTATTTGCAAATACTCTGTCCATTTCTGATAACTGCTGATTATGCTTTACCAATGACTCAGAGGGGGAATGACTGCATACCCACACTGCCCAACACGACCCTTTCTGTCACGTTTCTAAAATGGTGGTAGTATTTCCGGAAAGAACTACCAAAAGCGATTCCAGATTATTCTTATTCTCGTGACATAATTTCAGGTAAGAATGGTTTCTTTATTTGTAATCGTGCATATTTTACTGCTGTGAATTCATTTTGATTTTGCTGCTGTTATTTCAATAGTAATAACCGGGAAAATGTTCATGTCACAATAGCTTTGTTTCACCGGCCGTTGACCTCTTTCTAATTGACCATGTTTATAGAGCGTAACGAATGAGGAATTAGCATTTTTATATATTATATTTTTATAATATACATTACATTTTTATGTTAGCATTTTTCATAATTTTGGAGCGTAATGTAATTACAAGGTTCTAAAATGACCCAAAGTGACTCACGATTTCGAACGAAAATGGTCCATTAAAATTAGCTAAAACTCACCTCTTGCAACATGAGACATGGAGTATTTTTATTGAAGACTCTCCCAACATTGAAAAGACAAACAAAGTTGCATAGTTCAGAATGGAAAAGTATGATCTATTCATTATTACTGTTCAATTGTTAAGAATTTAAATTCTCGAAATGGTTTTAACTGTAATTTTAGGCGTTTCTATTTTGAAATGGATGCAAAAAGACCCAGCATTTCACTTGAGAATACTCCTTCCAAGCCATCCGGCAAAACAGAAGAACCGACGCTCAAGTTCAGATCAGCCAGCTGGTTCGCATTCGACTACAGCTCTGTCCCGGGGAAATTTGTTTTCGGAGCCTGCTTCATCGAAACCATAGCCTCTTTTCCCGTGGAGAAAAGATCATCAACAGCTACCCCATCAACAAACGCAGGGGTCGAAGCAACACAGCGAACACTCAAACTATCAGGTAAACTTACGTGAATTTCCCGACATACAACTTCCACACAAGAAAAATCTCTTGGAATTATGGCAATATCTTCCGAAGAAACGCAGTGGACATACAAAAGTTGCCCCTTCCTTATCGTCTGACCTCGATCAGTCCAGTTAGTTCTTACTACCGAATGACCGCCATTTGTCATAGTTCAAAATGCAATGCATTGTGGGTATGCAGTCATTCCCCCTCTGCCAATGACGAAATCAGTGTGTTCTTGAAAAACATGTCACATGACCAACTGTTGGAAAAGGCCTATTAACCTCCACTGCCGCCATGTTGACTTTGTAGCCATGTCTTGTCGTTTCCAGGCTCCACGGATATTATGCTGAGGTGCCGGGCCTCCTAGTTCCAGTCATGTTGATGCGAACTGCTGTGAGAACGAATGACGACGTCATGAGATAGTTTGATAATATAGTTCAAAACACAATGCATTGTGGGCATGCAGTCGTTTCCCCCTCTGCCAATGACTAAATCAGTGTGTTCTTGAAAATCATGCCACATGACCAACTGTTGGAAAAGGCCGATTAACCTCCATTGCCGCCATGTTGACTTTGTAGCCATGTCTTGTCGTTTCCAGGCTCCACGGATATTATGCTGAGGTGCCGGGCCTCCTAGTTCCAGTCATGTTGATGCGAACTGCTGTGAGAACGAATGACGACGTCATGAGATAGTTTGATAATATAGTTCAAAACGCAATGCATTGTGGGTATGCAGTCGTTTCCCCCTCTGCCAATGACTAAATCAGTGTGTTCTTGAAAATCATGTCACATGACCAACTGTTGGAAAAGGCCTATTAACCTCCATTGCCGCCATGTTGACTTTGTAGCCATGTCTTGTCGTTTCCAGGCTCCACTGATATTATGCTGAGGTACCGGGCCTCCTAGTTCCAGACTTCTCCATTTTTTTGGGCTTTTTTTCTTTTCCGACCAACCAACCCAAAATCAGAAAATGCATTTGACAATAAACAAAGAAAAAAAGGGGATGGCCTTAAACTATGCAAATATTAATAACATTTGGTCAGCTGATAATAGTGACAAAAACAATCCCAAAGGTGTCTGGAAATTGTTCTGTAAGTGAACCGTCATTTCTGACAGGAGAGTAGATATCAATTTTAGAATTCTCATTGTACATGTAAGATAACTTGGCAGCACGCATATATCTATTAACAGGTGTGAGAATGACAAGAGCTCCAAGCTTACCTCTTTTCCTGTTAACGTCTGCGAACAAGATAGAGAGGAGGGCAAATCAGCGTTAAAATAAAGAAAAACCAGTTAAATTCTCCTGACTCAAATCATAAATACCTTTACTTTGATAAGCATGCTGATATGAGGTTTGTTTGAAGTTCAAACGGGCGAAATTTCCGTAAACGACTGAACGATCCTGAAAGACTCAACTTTTACATGCCGATCACTGGCTCAACATGGCGCCGAAAAGCTGGTAACTACAAAGATGCTCTGCCGCTGGTCATTGAAATTGCGGGCGCTTTTCCTCGCAGTTCTCTTTGTTCTGGCAGCCATTTTCGACTGATTGTGTGAAAACACAGTCAGAGAATCCGTTTCCATCTGGCCAGAAGGAACGGTTTTTGAAATAATCCGTCATGTTTTCTTTACTACGGAAATTTATTTTTCTGTTTCTTTTAGTTTTACCAACATCGCTAGTCCTGATCGGAAATGGTGAGTAGCTAAGTCTTGCGTGATTTACAGTGTACAGTTCTAAATAATTCCATACATTGATCGTAAACTCTCTCACGTCCCATGATGTTTTAGGCATTTGGAATGATCTTACTGATGTGAAGGTATTAACAGCTCGAATGAGGCTTCTCGAGAGACATGTTCGCTCTCAAAAGTGTTTTTCTTTTGATGTCGTTGTGTTTCTCGACTGTCGCTTCATCGTCTCCGTTCTTCGATCGAAGAATGGAAGCTGTTTTCTTTGCGTTGGGCGAATGATTTCACTTGTTTTGTCTGAGGACTGCATATTAAGTAACCGGGAAGACTAAGCGAGTTGCAGTTAAAATGTGCAGATAGTCATTTCCTGTTTTATAGTAATGTTATATTTTTCGTTTCCCCCGTATACGTGGCATTAAATTATTGGGACGTGAAAAAGATTTTGGTGTAATGGCACGGGAAGACGAAGTCGAAAATGAGCAAGAGGTCGCACAACCAACTGAAGCAGACGCCACCGAGAATTCAGTAGACGAGGAATATGTCGAAGATGTTGTTGAAGATGTCGATGATGGAAAGGTCAGTTTACTAATTATCACACAAAACTTTTACAGTTGATGTTCCAAAACTCCAATATGACCGTTGCTGTTTTGGTGAAGTAAGCTATCATCCAGTGGCTGTGTTTTCAATAGGCCGATTAACTAGCTGAACATTCTTCCTAGGTGTTTGTTTACAGACCGACATTAGCTAGTTAAACATGACATCTGCTTTTACTGGGAAATTTTAAGCCACTAACAACTCGGAAAATTCAAATTACAAATCCGCACAACTTTCAAAAATGGCGGGAGAGGAAACAGTTTTAATGAGTTCACTAGTACTGATTCTCGCTATATTTTTGCGAAAGTAAAGGACTTTCGTTCAGAGGATGCGATTAATGTCTCGCAGATGCAGAGGATGCGACAATGTTGTAATCCTGGCAATTCAACGCCAAAACAACATACATCGCCGTAAGTGCAAGACCATGTCGGGCTATCCAAGGCCACAGTTTTGGTTCGAACAGCTCGTTGTAAATCATTACTATTTCTGCATGCCGACGTTGTGAAACAGGTACAGGGTCCGAAATTGCGACCAGCTGGTCGCCAATGCTTCTGAAAATTGAGTGTTGGCGACCAGAATTTCATAGCTAGTGGCCAACAGGCGACTAATTTTGCGTTGTGTCAATGTTTTGGACGAGCGCCCAAGGAATTAAATCGAAAAATTTCGCATTTGATTTCAGCAAGAAACTTACCCCTTGTCTTGTAAAAGTTTTAAATCTCCACAGAAAGCAATTAAGATTAAAAGTGAAGGTAAGATTCTCTTTAGATGTCCTTCAACAATCGTTGTAATTAACCATGCACTTCGATCGGCATTCAGTGGCTGCCATATTTTCAGCGGTTTCCTGCCGTAGGCGCAATTTTGTTCGGACGTGACCTGGAACGATCGTACTGCTACTGTTAGTCATCAAACTAAGAGAGCTATCTATTCAACGAAAACTCCTTTTCAACTGAATTGTAAGCTACACGATATTTTAATGCCTTTTTACATTCAAGTCTTGAAAAACCGTTTTTCAGAACTCAATATTTAGATAGTTTTTGCCTAATTTTTTTCACAATTTGTAACGTAGTTTGACAGTAGGTCCACATCAGCCTCTGGCTGCCCTTAATTTAACCTACTATACCAAATAAAGTATGTATGTATGTATGTGTTTTGCTATGAGACAAAAATTTACGAACCACTTTTTGGCGACCAGATTTTTTCACTTGGCGACTGAAAAAACAATGTTCAGTCGCCACTTGGCGCCTGCATAAAAAAGTTAATTTCGGACCCTGAGATAAGGCCCTGGATGAGGGATCTGAGCATCCAACGGGTCCGGAGGAATTGTAAAACTGAAAGAACTGGGAAGTGTTTTGCAATTTGTCAGCCATGTATACAGGTATACAAGGTGTTGTTGCGAAAGAATCAGGAGGCGAGCGTCTGGAAAATAATTTTGCCAGATTGTTTCACTACACGCGATGCGATTGGCTGCGGTATTTGTCGGGACAAAATAAACCATCTTGCGGGGTAGTATAACTCTGTGTGAGTTTCCTTTCGTAAAGGCAAGAAAACCCGTTGTTTTTCCTTGTGAAAACAGTTTGCATACATTGTTAACTTGCTAAACACTAGACAAAGTGTTTTCACTGTATTTCTGGATTTTATCTAGCTAAAATTGTCCTAGTGAAAACACAGCCAGTGGAAGAACAAACAGACCTGTCAACTCTCACTGTTCTGCCGTGAGTCTCATGATTTTTGTCATTTTTCACGGTCTCGTGACAAAGCTCCCAATCTCACGGGTTTTGGGGAAAAATCATTCTGAAGTGAAATCAATTATCATGAATAAATATGTAAAATTAGTGTGAAATGCTAGTGCAATAAAGGTATAAACTAGTAAAGGAGAACACTGTTCTTACTATTTTGTTCCAAACTACTGTGATTTTTGCTTATGCTTAGAACTTTATCTCGATGGAAAATGGGTTTGTTCAGGAAAAAAAATAGAATCTCACTACTTTTTGTACAATCTCCCGATTTTTTTTTCATAGATCTCCAGAGTTTTCCTTCGTCAGGTGTGGAACATGTAACCTTTTTGTAATTCCTTCCTGTATTCAAGATCATACTTAATGTGGCCAAGGAAATGTTCTAGTTAGTTAGTGTAACAATGAGTTACATGTACATTTTACATGTAACTTATTGTTGCTTTGCATTGTTTTTCTATTCTTTTATTGGCTTCGTTTGAGTTTCCAGTAAATTTTCAAATTTGGTGCTATACAATTATTGCTGCTGAGGTTACAAGGCAGCCATTCTAATCATGTTCCATTGAGATGTGCAGATTTCTCAATTTCTGCACGTCTGCATTGCACCTGCAGTATCAATGTCAAGGACAAGGTTGTTGTGCATGGCATATGGCCCCTTTTGCTCTATGATGCTCTGATCTGAACAGTTGAGACTTAAAAAATGAAACATTTGCTGTCACTGACTGAAAAATAAATATAAAAGGGGACATTTTGGTTAAAAATACTATGACCTTCAGCAATTATGCATAAAAGCAGCGTCCAGATGTAAATGAGATGTCTTTAAGAAGGCAAGAATCCCACAAGGGATTGCTAAACTATTGCAGATATCTGGAGTGTGGTTATGGTCATTAAAAGAATTTGGTTCATGGATAGAATGCCATGCTTCTAAGAATGGTTGGCCTGACCTCTGGGTACAATGATCAACAATTGTGCAGCAATGAAATCACAATATTTTGTGTACAATGTAGCGCCAATAAAGAGTTCTTGTCACTGTGAAAACAGCTCTTTTGTGTTGAGACTTTGGTGATTGCATGGCGAACAAGCTCGTATTTGTCCATATTTTTCCTGATTGCGATATCATAAGTTTATTCACTTGTGGAAGTGCAGGATCACAAACCTTTTTTAGTGACATGTCAAAAGTGAGGCAATGTTCTCTTCTGAGCTGATTGCCACTGTTCAGCATTCAACGTACTCACAGTAATAACTGGTGTAAATTTATAATTTCTAATCCAGTTCAAATTTTTATTTGCATTTCTGAAAAATAGGTTGACACTGAGGATGAAGAAGAAGAAGAAGAAGAGGAAGACAAAGATAGTCCTGCTCCAAAAGACTCTGTAAGAACTGTGTTTACTTATCATATCCACACTTCAGGTTATAAGCCCTAGCATTATATAATTTCATAAATTGGGTTTTGAGACTATCTTACAGTACCGCTCAAAAGTAAGTTGACAGTCTCGACTTGATCCTCGATCCTCGAAGTTTTTGAGGATCGAGAATCGAGTTTCGAGAATCAAGAAATAAGGCTTTCTCGAATATGCAAACTCGCTTAGGGCTTTCGAGAAAACGATTTATTTCTCGAAGAAAGAATAATAGCGGCTCACACCTCAAGTACAAGTGTTTCGCGTCAACCATTATCGCGTGTAAACATTCGACCGAACGATATCTTTACGCACTGCACGTCATTTTTTCGACAACTTGTGTTAAAATCTTGAAGAACTGTAGTCAGCAATGGAAACTTTCGAGGTGATTTAACTTTCACGATCTGGAGCCGTTTTCAAAATCAATCAAAATAAAACTCCGTAAAAATATTAAGTTACAGAAGTCGACGGCAGTAGCGCCATCGCGTCTAGCCTAACTTTAATAGTAACGCAATCAAAATGAACCGTGTTTTGTTGACTTTGTATACCAGTAAAATAGAACCTGAGCCTTTTTCTTTGGTTTAATATATTTCTTAAACTTTCCTTTTTCGTGAAAGCCTGAATATTAAAACTCCATCAAAATTTCTCGCTAAGAATGAAAGTTTGGAATCGAAAGTAAAGAACATTATGCAAATTTATCTTGAAATGTGAAACCGCGCTCGCTTTGTGAAGGAATCTTTCTTGGATATTTATACAATTCTAGCAAAACCGTAGCGGTCCGAAACATGCCGTTAACCATTCATCAGTATTTATCAACATCGCTCTAATAACACACTAAATTTGCAAAGGGTATCCGTCGAATTAAGTAAATAAATACTCGATGTAGTTTGCCACGGAAATTTAAAGTCGTAGATGGAATTTCCATTTCGTCTAGCGCTTGTCATCATCTCAGACAATTTTGAATGAAACTTGTTTGGGTTAATATCGAAAATAAAGGGCTTTGATGGTAATTTCTGGAAAGGAAAGAAACGAGCGAGTTCGCCAAGATTGTCAACTAAAACCTTTTGAATCACGCGATTACTGTAAATTATTCACTTGATAGCGCTAAAATTGGTGAAACGAAAGTATCCTAATCTCTTTTTTTACCAAATGACGTCAATGAAACAAAATGCTAGAATGGTAGGCAAGGTCATTTTCATCCCCAGCAATATTACATATATAGAAACGGGAGATTTTACCTTTTCGTGTTAGATCTTAATTATGATAAGAAAGCAATCCAAGACATACTGTCGAGCCAACTTGCACAAAGCGACATGGTACGCGAGTAACCTGAACGTCAATTTTTGCTCTCGATTTATCAAAACTTAATGAATGCGGTCTATTTGAGAAATCAGTCAAGCAACCAGCTCATTAACTTTCTTGACTCGAAACTCGATACTTGATCATCGATCCTCGAAACTCGAAATTTTCGAGGATCGAGGCTCGAGGGACTGTCAACTTACTTTTGAGTGGTACTTTATAACAGAAATGGAAAAAGGATATATTGACTTGTCTAGTAGCTTGTGAAATCCACATTGTGTTATTGTTGGTTTTTTATAGTATGTGTGTAACAGTTCCCACCTCATCCTGTTTTTCCTGGGGATTGGATATTTTTTTCTGATCAGTGGTTTGTCAGGTGTGCCTGTGCCTAACTCCTACAATAATTTGGTTGCCAAAAGGAAAGTGTTTTAAAGGAGGACACCTCATGCCTGTTTTACATGAAGACCATTGACCTTGATAAATCGAAATGTTAGAAGAATGTTTCAATGTAGTTATTTTTGCTTGTATTCAAGAGTTTTTTGGATCAACTGTTCTAGTTATCGCGCATAGCAGTAAATAACGGATAAACAAGCAAAGCAAGTCAATTCTCGTGCAGTAGGTCACGTTATATTAAAAGAAACGGAAAATGAAATGTGCTTTTCATCACTTTGTTGCCAAATTTTATTTTCACTCATGGCAAGCACTGCTCACTTTCTATTGAGGTGAAGAACACTGTTAAATTAGATTTGGCTTCAAAGAAATCCAAGAAAATTAATAAAAAGTAGTAAGAGCTTACATTGGTGGCCAAAGTGACAGGTTGAGGGAAAAGTCTACCATTCAACAGAATGCTGATTGTATTGGATCTCTATAACATTTTGAAAGCAATCTTGCAGAAAAAGTTCCCCTCATTATTTTTTCTTTGGCTTCCCTTACGAAGGATCAAGTGTGGATCCTTTACCAGAATGGGGTCAAAGCTGTTATTTTGGATCCAGAAACAGTTTTTGGTGGAATCGGGTCATCTACATTCATTGTGAAATTTATATTGTCCAGTCATTTCAGAACTGTTTGTCACGGAGTGATAAGCAGGCAGGCTGTCACCCATTATTTTCTCAATTCTCAATACCTGTCTGCCTGAGACATGTAAAGAGATGTTAAGAGAAATAAAAAAGTTGATATCATTTTGATTTTATTTGCAGAAAACTGAAGCTGAAGCAAGTGAACAGGACGAAGAGAAAGAAGAGACTCTTAAGCCATCTCCAGATGCTGATACAGTGATACTATTCACTCAACCCACTAACCAAGGTTTGTTCAATTACATCAGCAATCAACTAACTTTATGAATAGAGGGGGTAAGTTTCTAAAGAAACTGTGGTGCTGCGTCGGTGGGAAGTATAACAATATAATTTGGTTTTATCAACTGGGTTGATAATGTGAATTGGCCTCCGTAAAGAGATTGATTTGGGAGATTGAAGTGTCTCGCGACCGGTTTCAATGCATTTTTGTTGTCTTTCTCTACGTCACGAAGGTGTTCTCGGAATCGGTCGCCAAGTCGTCTCCCTGTTTTGCCGATGTATAACTTTTTGCAAAGAGTGCAAGTTATACAGTAGATGGCATTGGCTGAGGTACAGGTGAAATGATCAGTGATTTTGATAGATCGCTTGGGTCCCGATATTTTGTCAACGTTTTGAATGAAAGGGCATGTTTTGGATCGTGCACGAGCGCATTTAAAAGTTCCGGGTTGATCAATAGTTTGGAATGCACTTCTGACTAAAAAGTTACCTATGTTTTTGTCGCGTTTAAATGAAATTAATGGAGGTTGCGAAAAGATTCTACCAGTGTTGGAATCATTTTGAAGTAATTTAAAGTTTTTGAGAATGATGGATTTAACTGCGTGAGGGTGAATGGAATTCTATCGTTGTTTTCTCTCTGTGACGTTTCAACTAATTTATTTCGAAGTTTTCACGTTACCAGGCACCAGCCAATAGCGAAGCTCCATCTTTCTGTATATAAAGACACACGACGCACAATTCCTTGATTCGCTCCGACGAAGGGCTAACGCTCGAAACGTCAGCTCTTGAATCTCTTTACGGTGGCCAATTGACATTATCAACCCAGTTGATAAAACCAAATTATACAACTAACTTTATGATTGTGGAAGAGTTTCTGTGATCTTTGCATTGGATTTTCCAATTAACCCAGTGACTCCTAAACCGGGTGTAACCGACCATGACAGACGTTGACCTTTGATCCGCTTCTGAAGCTATCATCTTTGACCAAAAATAGGAATCCCATTTACCCCAGTTCTGCAGGAGGGAAAGAGTTTTCCAATGATACCCAGATGATATTGATTGGGCTAACAAAGCTTGAAATATGCACAAAAACACTTAGAAATTTCCGTCAAAAACTAGGAGGAAATTTTCCCTCACTTACCCTTGGCTATTCCACGTTAATTATTTCCTGTCTCATTGATGCTTTCTTGGCAATTCTTGAACTGAAAGCAAGCCCAGTAAAAGGCCGACAAAAGCACAACAGGTAGCTATTTCAAAAAAGAAATGGTGTTTTGCTTCAGGAATGACTTCTTGGGTTAGTGACATGCAGACAACATTGTGTTTAGCCTGCTGGGTTTTTGAGGACGAATAATTCGTTTCGATGGCGGAGCTGCAAGGAATCGAATCTCCATTCTTCTCAGGCTTTGTCGTTTTCTCGGTACATGCTCTGCCACTCAAACAAACCATTCCCACCAGTTACGCAGGCTACATTGCAGCCAAGTACGAACTTTACTCTGAGTGGATAGTGTAACTACTATGTAAATAGTGAATCCCCAAGGGTCAAAATTTTTCAAGAAAATTTGCCACAATATATTTACATTACAACTAAGCATGCAAAGGAATATCTTTGCATTTTTCTTCAATAGATTGTCACAATCTATAGTAAAATCACTTCAGTCGCAAGAACTTCCAATTTCTGAGATATCCAAACTCTCTTTTGAGTTTGTGACAATAATTTTAACAATATCTGAACAACATGTGTTCACCAGTTTGTTTGTCTCCCAATAACATGTTTTCATGGACATTACCAATTATAATACAAACTTTACTCTGATTGGATAGTGTAACTGCTATGTAAATTTCATCTGTGGCGACTAAAAGTTCTGGTTTAGTTGCCAAAATCCAGAAAATTCTAGTGAAAGATGTTTATTGCAAAATAAGAAAAGACAATCATCTTGCATCAGCTCTTGCATTGTAAAAACTTTCAAGTTTGAAATTGCCCTATAATTCATTGCAAACCCTTGTGTATGTCACTTATGCCTATGAATTGTGTCTCTTGTCATGCATGGCTATCCGCCATGTTGATTCCTTCAAAGGTAGTTCAGCTTCATCGTTGGTGTTTGCGTTAGTGTACATTACCTACAAATTTAGTGGCCAAAAAATTTATGTACGGTAATGTGTATTTTTACACCTTGTGGTAAGAATTTTGCTTTTCTTTGCGAATGGGGTCGTTTTGTCGATAAAATTACTACAAATGATGTTGTAAAGCACTTGAATTACTCCCCATTTGATTTTCAATCTGGCGACTAAAAATTTGAATTTAGCGGCTAAAATTTACCACTTAGCGCCAAATGTAGACTAAAGGATTTTTGCAATTTTGAGCCCGGTAGGGCCCTGAAAAGACCAAACATTCTTGATTCTGTATAGGCTAGGAACATTTTAAAAAGTAAAAGCTTAAAATTTTAGGCAAGGTGAGTCAATGCATTTGTTATTATTATTATTATTTTCTTGTACAGAATTTCCTGCAGGTGAAGTAATCAAGTGTCTCATTGGTCTTGGAAATAACGGCAAAAGTGATTTCATTGTCGAAACAGTTGAGGCATCTCTAAGGTAACTAAATCCCAGTAAACTACTACTGTGCATGTATTAGATCTTCCCTTGACTATGCTTGTCCAGTTTTCCATTATTCTCAACCTCAGTATTTACAGTCAGAGTTAGAAAGTGTTCAGGAAAGAGCTCTGGGGTGTATTTTTCCTAGAATGCCGTGCAGGGAAGCGTTAGTGCGCACCTCTTTGACTTCTACCAGGGAACATCATGAAGACATTACAATGTCGTTATTTAGATCAATCAGCGAGAATCAAGACAGTAAACTACATCACCTAATTCCTGAAGCCTACAGCCCTCATTATAATTTCAGGCGCCCAAGAACGTACAACATACCGGTAGCCAAGACAAAGCGTTTTGCTAATTCATTTTTCGTGAGGTGTGCGGCTGAAACCAACTCAAGTTTGAGATGAATGAAAACCTTTTAAAAGAACTTTAAGCTATTATATTTATATTTGTATATTTGTAGCTTGTAAATAATTATGCAATTCAGTATTTTACTGCAATGTGATTTATTAATAAACCAGTCAACCACCAGTCAACCAGTCAACCTAAATGTTTGACTGAATAGAAATGTTTCATGTTTGTGCACTACCAGAAAGCAAAAACTCACTTTACTGTTGTTGTTCCCAAATATTTGGATGTAGAATTTTTTATGCAGCTTGAAAAGCACTAAAAAATGTTAAACAAAATATCCAAATTTGTGAAAATTTGAGGCCACCAAATATGTTTCTCCTTCAGTTCAATTCAATGTTTATTCACCACATATTTAACTTGCTAAACGACATTGCAATGAAACGTTTTGCTGTAAGCTGCATTTCAATTCATAGTAGGCTTACAATATACATTAGTGTGGGAAGCGTAGTTGTGTATTTTGTGAATGGTATTCTAAAGTAATATACATGTAAGAATTGTTATCCACATTTTGTATGTAAAGTGTGTCGTTTACTCTATGGTATATCTAGACTTCAATCATAATTTTTCGAACTGGGCATTTTCTTCTTTTGTTAATTAACCTTTTAATTTGTTTCATGCAGGTACCCTCAAGATTACACATACTACATTCAAAATGTAAGATAAATATCATTATTATATAATTATTGGTCAATTTAGCGGGCCTTATTATTGAGTACGGCCCACTAAATTTAAAATCTTGCTCAATTCCAAGATAAAGAGATATAATGAATAACTTAGGTCCGGTTCAAACATCGAACTTTACATGTGCCGAATCTAATGCAAATGAGAAAAATCTATTGCATTAGATTCGGTACATGTAAAGTTCGACGTTGGAACCGGGCCTAACTAACCTTTAAATTACAGGCCCTTGTTTTTCCCATCGATTTATGGCCCATGCACATCACACATGTTCCATAAATCTAAGGGGAAAACATGGTCCTTTACAGTACGGCCCTCAAACTCGCTTAGTGAGAGGTATTTATAGGTCTTAATGAATTTTAATCATAATGAATTTTGCAAATACAAAGACAACGGTTTTCTCAGCATTTAATGATAAATATTTTTGATCGCAACAGTTCACTGGATTCCAGTATAACACAGTCGTGCAACCAGGAAGTCAGGTATGCAAGTAGCATTTCATTGCCAAGTGTTTTAAAATTATCGAGAACAGTTAACTACCACATGTACAAGACTCGCGTGGACACGGTTCTCAAAAATACATTCCAGCTTGCCCTTTGAACAAGCAGCACTCAAATCTTAAAGATTTAGTTAGTAAATGATTCAATTTAGTCAGTGCTCTTTCACTTTGGGTACTGACTGGCTGTGGATCATTGAAGTAATTTAAATGGATTTACAAAACGTTTTTGTAATAAATACCTGTCGCTATTGCAGGCTTCCTTTGAATATGCATTCAAGCCTCACGAGTCATTTGGTGGCCGTCCATTCGGTCTAACTGTTAACATGGTCTACAAGGATGCGGTGAGTTGTTTAACAATAAGACAAATATAACATCAATCAGATTTAAGACAGAAATTTGATTCATAGATGTAGGGTAGAATTTTATTTTTGTGGCAAGGTCTAATCTTAAAGTGCACCTAACAACCAAAAGTTTTTTTTGCTGAAATAAACCTTTGCACCAGTTAGAAACGGGAGGTGCAGTGGCCTAATTGCTAGTGCGCCATACTCTGGATCGGGCAGTCCAGGTTTGAGCCTCGGCTGGGCCACTGGGTTGTGTTCTTGGGCAAGACACTTTACTCTCACAGTGCCTCTCTCCACTCAGGTGTATAAATGGGTACCGGCGAATTTACTGCTGGGGGTAACCCTGCAGTGGACTAGCATCCCATCCAGGGGGGGAGGGGTAGAAATACTCTCTGACGTTTCGTGCTAAGGAAACAGGGGTAAGCTCAGGCGGTATGGGCCACTAGGCTCAATGCAGACTTTACCACAAACACTTTGCACCTTTCGTTTCACCAATCACTCTATAAGTCTATTGTGCTATTGTTTAAGGGCTAGGCCCCATTGTTGTGTTCTTTGTGACATACTTCGGGACTTGCTACTGGCTTGTTATATATATAACATTCAGAAGCTATGAAAAACTGTGCATCTTTTGGGGCTTGGGACTATTCCTGAATTAACGTCACAAACTGATTTGAATGCATGTTTACAATGACTTGATGTGATGCAAATCAGTTTGTGATGTCAATTCAGGGATAGACCCACGCCCCTTCTGACTCTTGGAGCAAATGAAAGCCTGGTTTTCACTAGTGATGGAGTCGGACTCTGAGTTGTAAGCGTTGTGATCTTGTGAAAATCAAATTAACGGAGTCGTAAGCAGAGTTCTGATTCTACTTATGACTCTGTCGCTTACGTTCTAGTGATAATTAGATTGTCGGAGTCTCGAGCAGAATGGAAGTACTCAGAGTGCCTGAAACTAGCAATGTAATTGGTTCATTCTTCCACTTCTGCTAGCGACTCCAACAATCTAGTTTTCACTAGATCGTAAGCGATGGAGTCCTAAGCGGAATTGTAAGAAAATGGAAACATTTTGATTCTTCCAACTCCGATTCCATCGTGCTTATGACTCCTCTTCCAACTCTGATTTCCGATTTTCATGAGGTTGTAAGTGTCCTTATTACTCTGAATCTGGTAATCTTATGACGTGTGATGTTTGATGTTAAACTTAGGAAGGCAAGCCATTCATGGATGCTGTATTCAATGAAACAATCAACATTATAGAAAGTGACGAAGGAATGGATGGTGAAACGTAAGAACTGTTTTGTTAATTTTGTTTCATTTAATCTTTCATCCACCATATTGTTTTACTTTTTTAAATTTTAGTGTGGGGAGTGCTGACATGAAATACATTTTATATAGCAATATGTGTTGTAACTGAAGGTTTAAAAAAACGTTTTAGGATGAAAGGTAGTGATATAAAAACATGACATTTTGGCAATGACATGTCACCATTATCAAATCTTACTCATTTGATAATGGTGACTTGACATCATGGAAACAAGTTTTTTTTATCTCTACTTACCATACCAAATTTTTTTTTGAAAAGAAATTAAAATGTTTTGATTCCTCAGTGTTTTATAGGGCTTGTTTTCAATTGAAGACATGTTTGTTGGTTTCAGCTTCTTCCTGTACGTATTCTTGGTAGCTGTTGCCTTGTTGCTTGTTATGGCTGGTCACTATGCTCTAACATCAGTCAAGGTACACTGAAAGCTTGTGTCTAATATTCATTCAACATTTTAGCAGTATAAAGAAATGTTATTAATCAAGCAAGAGGGATTGACTCGTGGAATATTGACCTGAGGACTGAGAACACTGAGGGCCAATATTCTCCCAGTTGGTCCAAGGAAGCTTAGTAAAGAGTTTATTACACGGCTGAAAAAGGATTTTTGTAGATAGTGGAAAGGGGAAATGGATGAATGTATGAATCCAGTGGGTGCGTCGGTTAGAAAAGAATTAGGTAACGCTGTTCTACGAACTGATAACAAGTACGAGTGGTTTTCATGCGAGTCAAGTTAATTAGGTTTACAATTAAATATCTTGTTCATTTTCTTTCTTACAAAGGGCAAGAAGCCGGCTGTTAAGCCTGTAATTGAAATGGGTACACAACAGAATGCCGATATAGACTATGACTGGCTGCCTAAGGAAACCACAACAGAATTTGGTATGTTCTACTGCACATACATGGCTTTTTCATTCCCCTGGCATGGAGTAGTAAAGAAAGACATGTGAGGGCTGCAAGTAATTTTTTCCCGTGAAAGGATGTCACATTATAGTGCCACATGATGTGTTGTTAATGCAAAACACTGCCGTTTGTATTGGGAGGCATAAAAATTGTCCAGACATCCTGTCCGCCCACAGTTGGGATTTGATCAGAAATTGTCACCAATTGTTTGACGTAACACTGAAGCCCTGGACTCTATAATTCCTGGCATCATCGTAAATTAATAATCTAAGATATTTTTTTTACGAAATTCAGTGACTGTCATTGAGTGGGATGTTAGTTCTGTTAATATGATATTCCAAATAATTCAGAGTTGTGTCACCAAACTGAAGTTAGAAATAAGTAAACGTGCTCTGTGTTAGCGAGATTACAAGCTGTGAGACTTAACTTTTTTTTCTTTTCTTTCCTGGTAGCTGGCAAAAGTTCTCCACGTCGCTCACCAAGAAACAGGCGGCAGAAACGCAACACAGGCTCCGATGAATAGATATAAGTTATTAGACTTCTTCAATATAAACGTATTACAGCATATCTATATTCTAGTGTTTAAAACAGTCTGAATCACAAACTGAAATATTTCTTTGAACAGTAGGGGCCGATGTATTACAACAGTCTGGCAATTCCTGAAACTGGACAGAGTCGCATTCCCAGCCACATACAAATGCTACAATTTTATTTTAACTTCCCAGAAACAGACACTACTTCTAAGTAGCTGTTTTTCTGTTTCTTGTTTATTAATTTTTCCTTTTGCTTGACATGCAGTATGGAAACCTTTGAAAGTGAAGGGGCTGTACCATACTGTTGTATGTGTAATAGAGTTTTCAGCTGATTTTTTATGGCCTTCTGTTGGTTTCTCTTTGCTTGTCCAGTCAAAAACCAAATGTCTCTACGACGTGGGAGTCAGTCAAGTTTGTTCTACAGCTCCATGAGAAATTTGGGAAATCAACAGTCATCATAAATTAACTGAAACTTTGTACAAACATCAACACTATGGTGCATTTTTAGAAATTCCCAGGAGCTCTGGAAATAAGTAACATTCTAGCATCGATCTTCTAAAATGGCTGCAGAACACAATTCATGTTCTTCGTGTACAATTCCTGACTTCAATGCTGACGTTTTTACACTAAAAGATATTGAATAAATTCAATTCAAAGTAGTGAATGTTGTCTTGGTTGACAAGAACCCATGATCTTCAAAATGACTTTGTTACTTTGCAACACAACCTTTCTAATCCCTCCTCATTGATGCAATCTGGTTAGTGTTCTCGTGTCTGTGGGGAAAAACAGGGGAGTGCAAGCAGTCTTCAGGCTTCCACTTCACAGATTTAAAGGAGCACTGTCACAGGGGTTTTGCTGTTTTTAGCTTTATTCATTGCTAAAATCATTACCTGGTACCTTTACTCGTCCTCAAAATGCTCCTGATCGACTTAAAGGAAGATATCAAATGAATTGTGGCTCAGAGAGCAAACCATAATGAATTCCTGGTGATATTTTCAAGGAATGGCTCTAGAATTTGAAAAAAAACCCGGCTAGTTCTCTGAAATTTCAATCCACTTCCATCCTTGCCATCCTAAGTGAGAGGCGGCAATAAACGGTTTCAGTGTAGTGATGTAGTCCTAGGCAGCAAAGCTACACCATTACTTTTGGGTTTCCATTGATGCAGGAACATATTTCAGCATTTTAAAATGACGGCAAAATACCGTGACAGTGCCCTTTAAGGGAGGGCTGGGGGAGCAGTAGGTGAGAAATACCTGGAATGATGACGACTGTTTTTCATGGTGCCCCTTGCTTCATACCCCAGGATTTCGAGTCACCTCCCCCTTCCATATTTTCAAAATTAAACTGTTTCTTTTTTTCCTTCCCAACGAAGGAAGATTGCATGATGAGAAAAAAGAAAATCTAGAGAGGACCCTACTCAAAGCCAGGAGAGTTCAAGAAATGAATCCAACTCTCCATTCTCAATGTCTAATGAGAGGACAAAATTTTCTCTCGCCACCGGTAAACATGCACATGAAATTTGAAGGACGGAGACTATACTCCAGTACTGATTCTATGCGTCTGAGGTCTGCTGACACAGAATTTTATTGCTTTTTTATTTCTTTTATTTTCAGTAGTGTCAAATACTAGAGTCAGAGCGCTGAAACTAAAAATCCCATTCCCATTTTCGAGACTGTTCATCCCATTCCCAGTCAGTAAATTCCATAAACTCTAAGCCAATGATACACGGTTCAACATCTTTCAACTTTTGTTGATCAACAAATGGTGAACGTTGTTGCGACTTGTTGAAACGCTTTTCCGTTTTTTGAAGTCAGCGTTCAACATTATGTTCAACCAACATCCATGTTGAACCGTGTATAAGATGAGAGACTGGTACGGAATTGAAATTCCAAGAATATCATGCACCGATCAATGTTAAGCCCGAGGGAGGGGGGGTCGGGCATGGGGTGGGGATTTTGACATTTTTTGAAAAGATAAGTCAAATTTCCCACCCCCGGGACAACATAATTGGTCAAAAGTACCAAAATCTTCCACTTCTCCACTATTAAAAATGGCGGCTATGTCAAATCCCCACCCTGGGGACAAACCTCACAGTCAAAGTCCCGTGGGCAGCCCGACGCCCCCCTCCCTCGGGCTTAACATTGATTCCACGAATTCTTCAAATCCTGCTTGTTTAGTTTACCACTACTACAGTACTGTGATTCTGGTGCCTAGATTTTTGCCGGGGATTCCAGGTAGGCCTTTTATATAAGCTCAGCTTTGTCCCTTTTTATGAACTATTTCTAGGTGCAGCCTATTCATTGTTTATACGTTCCTTTCTCGCCTGGAAGAGATGGGAATCTCTGTGTCGTGTCCAACAGGACAAAAACTGGTTTAACGTAAAAAGTAACTCGTTCAATTTAACAGTTCACTTGACAGAAATCAAACAAAGATTGATTCCCATTCCTAAAAAATGCGAAGAACACAGCCGGGCGAAAGCAAACCGAGAAGTGGCGATAATCGAGAGACATCGTAATAGAGCATTTTTGGGTTTACCTTGGTGTAAAAACCTGTGACTTTTTTCTTTGTTTTTGATCCAGTGTTTTTCTGTCATGTATTGTTTCAAGGTTCTTTGTTGTCTTGTTCGTTCTTTGTTTTACGTCACTCGTGAGTTTCACAGGTTTTTACATCGAGGATGAGCCGAATTTTTAATACTAATATGCACTTGATGTTGTAATGTCTCCATGGCCGTAGCCAAATGAGAACTGTTTATAAAAGCAGTTGCTATTATACCGAGATTGCACAAACCTTGTGATCCAGCCAGGTAAAAAGTAGCCCCCCAAATCTTGGACACAAAAACTTCCTCCTAAATGAAAGCCCAATTAGGCTAAGACACTCACTCCCTGAAAATAAACCCTCCCTGAAAGTAGCCCGCCTAATGGACCAGTCACATGAAACCCCCACCACCCCCTCCCCCTCCTTGGGGGATACCTGGGGCATTCACTTTTCCTGCAGTGAAATGCAGTGAAAGCCCCGCCTTGCGGGGAAAAAATTCAGAGTGAACTCCCCCACCCTCTAAACATTAAGTAGAATTCATTTTAATAGATTACAATTTTTTAACAACTAGAGCTTTCACAGGATTTTTTTTCATGCCACTGAAGTCAAGGTTACTTATTTTTTCCCTTCCTCTTCGTTTTCACTGTTTAGGCAAACGTACCTTCTTCATTATTGTTCAGCCTTCATGTTATGAATCCAGTCTTCTAAAAGAGGTTGCAAACCTCAAGTGAAATCCCTGCCCAATCCCTCCATCGTATAGCGAAGCCTTGAAAAAAGGTACATTCCCCTGACTACCGGGGAACCTAAATCAAGTGAAAACAAGGTGAAAACCCCTGGTTTGCCCTGGGTATCCCCCAAGTCTCTACTTGCACAAATCCCATAATACACCTCTTTTAACCGCCAAAATTTTGCATAATCATTGTTTGCAATTTCTCCTGGGACATGAAGATGTCCCAAGGGAAATCTAAAACAATGCCTATGCAAATTTTTTTTTTTGGGGGGGGGGGCAGAAGCGGTGTATTATGGGATTGTGCAAGTAGAGAATGGGGGTTGCAGGGTTTTCAAATGACTGGTACATAATACTAAAGATATTGTGTACAGGGTTATTTTTCGAATACTTTTTAGCATGCTGACTGGGTGTTGTTAATTCTATAAATATTCAAATTAATCCTCACAGTACATTATAGTCAGTGCTGATATGTCATATTACAATGGGTATCGCACTTGCAGTCATAATTCTTGTCCCCATAGCCCTTTTTGTTTCTCTTAGCTAGCTGGGCCTTGGCACAAAAAAAAAAACAAAGGACTCTTGGGACATAGGATTTTAAAAAAAATGTGAATTTTTTATTGGCTGTTTGAGAACAAAGAAATCTTAAACGGAAGTAAAATGTACACCGGCAGTTTGATGACTTTTGAAGTTACCGTATTATGTTTAAAGAATGTAAAGTATGATACAGATTCGAATTAACAATAAGTATCATGGACATTAATATTCACAACATCCATTCTATCTTTGAATATTTATGTTCGTGTTGTCCTTGATATGAAGGGCTTCGGGCAAGAATGTCCCGTGTTTTTGGCTAAAAATAAGCTTTGCCGAAACAGCTCCAAATTTTGCTGGTTTGTTTATTTTGTAGAACACTGTTCTTTTTACTTTTGCTGGTTCTTGCTTCGTTTTGGAGATATAACATTCAGTTTTAGCAAAACAGAACAAATTTGAATGTTTATACTGTTTTCATTGTTTTTATAATATTTAATGGATCGATCGTGACACCTTGTTGGCTGTAAACAACTAAGTCTTAAACAAAATACTATAACACCCAGTAAACCTATATACATCAGAAGCAACATAAACTATATTTTTTAACTGAGAAAAGTAACCAATTGCTCACTCAGGCAAAAAATATCCCTAAGTGCCAATTTTTCCAAAAACAAATGGCCAATTTTTGAAAAATATGATCACAAGTCCTGCTCATTTCATTATACTGTGACTATGAGACTGGGATGTAGAATCCAAAAGTTTGATGCAAATACACCCGATCGAGTGGCTGCACTGCGAGATAAGGGTCAAACTTTCCACACACAGCCTTCCTCATGGTGTTTTCACAGATTTTTACCGCACTTTCAACCTTTCCGTTACTTTGGGGGTTCCGTGGAGAGATGATGTTTTGAAAGTGCTAGTCACTTGCAAACTTTGCAAACTCTGCAGAAGCATATTGTCAGAAATGACAATTTTCGGAATTCCATAACAGTTCTGGAACCTGTCATGTTAAGCTTATCCACCTCGAAGAAAGAAGAAGAATAATCAACAGTAATCAGGTACTGATGCTGATCAAATAAGAATATATCTGTGCCAACCTTTTGCCAAGGCCTTGAAGGGATTTCATGGGGCATTAGCGGCTCTCGGGGCTGTGCTGGCTTGTAGAAATTGCAGATGTCACACTTGAGAATGAAATCTTTAAACTCAGCATTCAAGCGTGGCCAGTAAAACACTTCTCTGGCTCGTCTAAGGCAGCCCTCAATACCAAGATGGGACGAATGGACCCTTTCCATCATTTCCTTTCTTAACTTGGCAGGTACAATGAGGTGCTCGCTCTTAAACAGCAAACCATTTTGGGCTGTGATTTCATCTCGAAAGTGGAAGTATGACTTGATCTCAGCTGGAACTTCATCCAGAGTGTTAGGCCAACCTTCTAGGACAGTGGACATGAGGATCTGAAGGGTGTCATCCAAGGCGGTGCCCTCTTTGAATTCCTTTAGTCATACTTCTGAAATGGGGAGATCCTCCAAAAGTACTATCTCCTCTAGCTCATTGCAAAACTCAGTCTGTGCGAGAGGGTCGTTGAGATAGGCCCGGGACAGGGGATCAAACATAACCATCAATCTTCCTTTTTGATACTTAACATCAAGGTTGTAATGCTGTAAGCGCAGCAGCATCCTCCGAAGACGCTTGGGAGCAGAACCCAGGTCCTTCTTGAAGATGGCTTCAAGGGGTTGATGATCTGTTTTAACATGCACCACATCTCGACCATACAGGTACGTATCAAACCTCTCACAAGCAAAAACAACAGAGAGAAGTTCCTTCTCAATCTGAGCATAGCGACTTTCAACTGGAGTTAGAGCTCTTGAGGCAAATGCAACTGGCTGACCCTCCTAAAGTAAGGAGGCGCCAAGTCCACTGAGAGATGCATCACTTTCAATTGTGACTTCCCAATTAACATCATAAAACTTCAACATTGGAGCTTCATGAACAGACAGCCAACACCATTCAGCATCCTTAAGCTCCAGTCTCCTTAATGGTTCGCAGACACTGGACAGGTTTGGTAAGAACTTTGCTAGGTAAGTAACCATGCCAAGAAATCTTTTCAAGGATTTGATATCTGTCAGGACAGGCATGTTACGTATGGCACATACTTTGTTTGGGTCAGTCACAACACCATCTGCTGTGAGTAAATGGCCCATGAATGGTATGTGTGATAGGCGAAGCTTAGTCTTCTGAAGATTAAGTGTCAGATTCAACTCACTGCATCTTTGCAGAAAGGTGGTTAAGTTCTCATCATGATCCTTCACAGCTTCATCTACTGTGTCTCCAAATCCACAAACCAGGAAATCATCAGCAATTACTTCAACTCCTTGGAGACCCTCAGTGGCTTCATGCATCTTCCACTGGCATATCTCAGGAGCAGAACATCTGCCGAATCCTCAGCCAACGGAAACTGCCAAAGGGGGTATTAAATGTGGTAAGGTAACTGGAGTTCTCAGACAGTTTAACCTGCCAAAAACCACTCTTGGCATCCAAAACACTGAAAACCTTAGCATTGGTGAGATGAGAGGTGACATCTTCCACTGTCAGTAAGGGATAGTGAGAGCGTGTTCAAATCTTTGGGATCCAAACAAATGTGAACTGAAGTCTTTCTTTTTTCTTGGGAACTGCTCCATCCTTCTTGGGAACTGCTAGGACACTGGATGCCCAATCACTAGGCTCAGTAACTACAGGAGTAACTATCATGTCAGCAATCATCTTGTCAAGCTCTGTCTTCATTGCTTCCTTCTTAGGAACAGACACTCTTCATGGGGGGTGAACTACAGGTTGCACATCCTTGTTGAGCTCAATGCTGTATTCTCCAGGTAAACAGCCAATACCTTGAAACACATCAGCAAAAGGGCTTAGTACAGGATCCTTTGAAACTGACTATCTTTGAAGCTGCAACTACATTATTGACAGAGGTATCAACACCAGGTACCATAATCTTCACAAGACCTATGCCTTGTGATGCCTTCAAACCAAGCAATGGTGTAACTTCTTGATCAACAATAACAAAGTTAATTTCATGCTTGCTACCATTATGTTCCACTTTCAGCATTGCAGAACCAAGAGCCTTTCGCTTTGAGCGATCGTGCATAACTAGTGTGATATCTTTTGGAACAATGTTAACTTTACTGTAATCCTTTGTTGCCCTGATGTAATCCTGCAGTGGCAAGACATTTGCGGAAGAACCAGTGTCAATTTGAAATGTTAATGATGCTGAACCATTCAAAGTAAGTGAAACAAGAGCTTGATCTTTACCACTGACACTACGAACGTAAAAGACTTCTTCTTGTTCAACCATGTGAACTTTTGCATCTTCAGACTTGCTTCGGGACTTGACAGCAAAATGGCCTTCTTTTCCACACTTCTTGCATTTATGACCTGAAGCTGGACACAATTTCCTTTCCAGTGCATGTGTACCACCACGAAACAAACACTCTTTAATCTTGGGAGGGTCCTTGCTGGTAAGTTTGCGACGCGGTCCTTTTCAGTGCTTGGGTCTCAACCTTTGCCCCACTGCATTAATATCTTCGTTGGCTGAAAATTCCTCTGAGATCTCTGTTGCTCACGAGTGAGTAACTTGACTTGCTTTGATAGTTGCTTTGATAGTTTCATAAACCCGCTCCATAAATCCCACAAAAATGGCCCAATCTCGCCAAAACTGCCTCATGGAAGCCGTCAATAATTTTTCTTCCTATAGGCTTTGCCTCGGGTTTCAAGGTTTATCCTAACCTTTCGAAAAACACTACTTTTCGGACTCTAAATTTCAAATTCTGCTTTCGTTGGAGGCGCATTCAGCTGACTTGGCCACCAACTTCAAACTGTCAGCGTAGCGACCGCGCCATTGTGACAAAATCACTCTCAACACTGGAGAGGCACAGGACAGTTTTTATCATGCAAATTGTACTGTGTTACAGCCCTGGGGAAGTTTCACCGAAAACGGCAGGAAATTATGAACCATGTATTCCCTGCGCGCAGTGTTTTATTTGCATGATAAAAATTGTCCTGTGCCCTCTCCAGTGTTTAGAGCGAGCATAAATACAACACAATAACTTTAATGCGAGCAAAAGAGCAATGCGTCGGTAATGCGAGCAAAAGACCACAAGGTCTGATTACATAACAATAAGTCACGTGATACAGAAATGCATGCTAATTTATGCAGTATCACAACACTAACCCGAAACCCTAAGCCTAACCCTTAGGGCTAGGGTTGAGTTTGGGTTTGGGTTATGATTAGACAAACCCTAACCCTAAGTGTTCATGTTTAGGACTAACACTAATATTTTGTGGCTATGTTAGTGCTAGTTTTAAATGCTAATAATTAGCCCTCGCTGTAAAAGGGGCCTGGGTACTAGCAATGTTAAGCTAAAACTGAACCTTATATCTCGAATTAGCAAGAGCCAGCGAAAATAAACACAGAACAGTGTTTTACACAAAAAAACAAAAAAGCATACAAAATTTGGAGCTGTTTTGACAACATTCATTTTTAGCCAAAAACACAGAAGACGTTCTTGCACGCATCCCTTTGATAAAATTGATCTGATTTGAGTCTACACTTCGACCTTCATTATGTGTATTTAAAACTTGAAGCCAATTGAAGTATTGGAGGGTAGGTGCCGTAAAGGTAGCGACAGAGGAGAGCAGCAATCTCCTCAGCAGCAAGGAGGTCACCATGGCAACCGAGCCACAGCCCACCTCCAAGGCACCTGTCAACACAACACTGAAACAACCAGTGTGTGGAATGAATACTTACCAAGACTGTGGGAGGGAGGGAGGGCAACAAAACGAGCAAGCTGGCAGGCAATGAAGCAAAGCACATGGCAGTGCCCCTGCAAACCTCCCTGGAACCCCCCACATAATATTAATGCCGCCACTGCATTGGCTTAGTTTTAACCTTGCCTAAATTCCATTTAGCCTCATTTACTGTATAATGATTCAAAAGTTTGATAAAGACTGTGCAGGGCAAAAACAAAGAAGGTACGTGCAATGAAGCCCACTAAGTTTACAGTAACATTAACGTTGAGAGCTAATCATAAACAGGGCAACAGGAGTGTTATTTAGGCTAACCAGAGTGACAATGAGAGTAAAGTCTGCAAGTATCTGTTAGTTGGACGAGTATCTGTTAGTGGGACGAACAATCTAAAGTGAAAGCAAGTCGGTAGTGCACTCCAGAAAATGCCATTGCAAGAAATTGGAAAATATCAGACCTGGATTGATGTAGGTGGCAGGGGGAGGGGGAGGTTTACCTAGTATACACTATCAGGTTTAGATTTCTGATTTTTGAAAGCAAAGACACTGGGGATGAGTCGCTGGGTCACCAGGACATTAATCTTGTTCCCTGAGGAAACCTTCAAGATTGCGCCTTTGGAAATCTTCGTCCATATTTAGAAATGTTCGGGAATCATCATGGCATCTTTGGAAATCCAGGCTCCTTCAGGGTTAATTTTCTCACACCTTTGGATATAGAATCTACATGTGAGTAATAATGCTGGCAAGAAATCAGCCAACTTGGCTATTGGGAAAGTTTTATTCTTAAAGGAGCAGTATCAGTCTATTTCTAGTAACACATAAAATATCCAAGGGACACTTTTCGGTTAATAGAACCTGTATGATAATGATAAAAAATCCTTTGAAAGACTATTGTAACATATAGAAACTGTTTATAGATGTTTTTGCGAGCGGATAGCTAAGATCGAGATGCCAACTTGGAAAAGTAGGGCCAACTTTTTCAAGTTTTCCTGTTGCATCTCATATGAAATCAGTTCTAACATATTTTACATTGTCCTTCTGTTCTGAATTTATTTGAGGTTATAAAATTAGTGATTTAGAAACAATTTCACTATTGACGAGGCATTAGAAGTTTAAATTTAGTTACTTCTGACCAAAAATCGTGATAAACTAAAATTCAAATTCAATTTATTTCCTCTTGACGTAGTTACTTAATTTAATTATAAACTCTGAGATACCTCCCCTTTAAAGATACTGGTAGCCATCAAGTTAATCAACTTTTTGAAAAATGCAACTATTTGTATAATTTATATCCAACTGGTCACATGTTGAAACATAATCTTTGTTGTTATTTGTTTGTTATTTCAGATCAGTCAAGGCAGTAAGCATTCTATCAATATCATGCTTCTGCAATGTCATTCAATGACTTATCAGACATTTGGAAGACAGCTCATTCATGGCTGCCACAGCAGTAACATCTGCTAAAGAGAAATCTAATTATGCACGATTGTGTCAACTTCTGGTGGATGTTGGAACAGAGGCCCTTAGGGATACGTTCAATAAAATTCATCCTCCAAGATCACTCAATTCAGCTTTATCATTGCATCATCATGCTACACTGCAGTCCCTTAAGAAAAAAAGAATTATTAATTCAACCCAGTGGAAGATATTGTTTCCCATAATGGTACCATCTTCTGTGTCATCTGATGACTTTGACATCACTCTGTTGATGGTCCTCCTAAGGAATATCTGTGGTTTGACTCCTCCAGCAACAGGTTGGGATACCCTTCCTGCTCCAACAGATAAGAGTGTTGAGGCAGACATCGCTCGAGTGAAGTATTTTAGAAATACTATAGTTGCTCATGCCAAGAAAGCATCTGTTGATGATGCAACATATAATATTCATTGGGAGACCATCCGGAATGCTCTTGTGAGGTTAGGAGGAACAAGTTATGAAGCTGATATTGACAATCTAAAGACTGCATGCTTGGACCCTAATGTTGTAGACAACTATAAAGGGCTCCTTGAGCAGTGGGAGGAAGACGAGAACAACATAAGAGACAAGGTTGAAGAGGCAACAGGTGAGTTCTTACTTTATGTTTCTGAAAGGGGTAGGGTGCAGTGAGAAACTGACGGTGTGCATCAGGTAACATGCAAGGTGAATCTGCATTACTTCTGTACACACGCCACAAAGGTATATGTTTGTTTCAGAACACCCTCTGCTTTCCTTGTGGTAGTATTCTTTGTAGAATAAAGCATGTTGTTCTTAACGCATGCGTACAATATTAGTCTGTGTTAGAGGTCTAAGAGTTTGCATTCCTCTTGGCCAGTGGTCCGGAATGATTGATTGGAATGTCACATGCTTTTCTACGTGGAAGAATACAGTGTTGTAGGACGCATGCATCCTAAGTCAATTGTGAGGGTATGTGCGCTCCATTTTCGATATTGTCTTGGCCGTTGCCCAACTCTTATACTGACAAATGAGTTCAAGTGCTTTTTGAAGTAAGTTTTTAAGACTTGTGTACTAATTATGTTTCTCTGTTAAGCATCTTAAAAATGGTTCCAAAGAAAACTTGTAGTTGATCAAACGGTACAGAAATTTCGGAGAAACAGCTTTCATTGCAGATGTGCCAGCTCTGGTGAATATTATACATATGCAGAACCTTCAACCAGGAGTTTTGGCGCAAATTTCGTAACAACCATAGAACAAATCTAGTACCAGCTGTACTGTGTTTTGAAAAGTCTTTCGAGGAAAGTCTTCCGTGTGTGTTCAATAAATCGCTAAACATGAAGCTTTGTTTTGAAAATTATTCACGTTTAAAAACAAGACAAGGTATTATCTCTCATCTCATCTGAAGGTCTGTTACTTACAAGAAACTGTTTTTAAAATTTTGTTATTTATGTTGTAATTCGTTTCCTTATTGTTATCATCTATGTTGCGGTGTTTGCAGAAAAAAGTATCATGTTACAACATTTGTATGAAAAACAAATCATGTTACAAACACACGTCAAAAGTATCGTGTTATTGTTGTCAAGAAAAAGCTCAGTATCATGTTTAGTGTCTCTGAGTCTCTGAGTTACCAGGTTACTGCTGCTTGTTGTTATTTACTGCCGTCATTACTAAAAGAAGGACTCACCTAAAATATAACAGTAGAATTGATGTTCGTGGGCATACAGTGTAAATATTAGGTTAACGAGAGCTTGTATCTTTGATATTGGACATCAAAGTAAAATTACGTGCGAAACCTGAAACCTGCCATTTTGTGTGACGTCGTAGGTACCCATGTAATCTGTTATGTAGTCTAAAGCGATTTATATATCCCATAATCTGTTATGTCGCCTAAAGCAATTTAAACATTAATCTACCGGTATATATTTCGGTTACATAATTACTTCCCAATTCATCACGTATCTACACGAGCCCTCGTTTCCCCACCGCTGGTCAAGGGAACGTGGACTTTGGGAACGAGATTGTGGTAATGGGCTCTGCTGTGCTGTAACTTACTAACGCCTGATCACAGGTCTATAATGTGCAAATAAAGAAGGTTAGTATATGTATCTAGAAAGTTTAAGTTATTCTTCCATCTCAACTAACGTTATGATTGCTGACTTTAAAGAGAAACTGGAAGAGGTCAGCAAGAAACTGGACGATTTGAGAATGGAAAAAGGTCAGTTTTGCATTAAAGGTAATAACTTTGTTATTTATAATGGTCACAATTTTTGGTGTTGGTTTCTTTATTTTTTTTTAGCAAATAATATCCATATAGGAACTTAAATTTAAACCTTGCTTGTTCAGGTGGCCGAACACCGTTTTTGAAACCTTTGTTATATTTTCTTTTTTTCTACAACTGTTGAACTCTGGGTCCCCAAAATACGTATGGGTATACTTACGGTATGCCCTTTCAATATATACTCTGGGCCTCCAAAATACGTATGGGTATACTTACAGTATGCCCTTTCAATATATACTCTGGGCCTCCAAAATACGTATGGGTATACTTACAGTATGCCCTTTCAATGTATACTCTGGGTCCCCAAAATACGTATGGGTATACTTACAGTATGTCCTTTCAATATATACTCTGGGTCCCCAAAATATGTATGGGTATACTTACAGTATGTCCTTTCAATATATACTCTGGGTCTCCAAAATACGTATGGGTATACTTACAGTATGCCCTTTCAATATATACTCTGGGCCTCCAAAATACGTATGGGTATACTTACAGTATGCCCTTTCAATGTATACTCTGGGTCCCCAAAATACGTATGGGTATACTTACAGTATGTCCTTTCAATATATACTCTGGGTCCCCAAAATATGTATGGGTATACTTACAGTATGTCCTTTCAATATATACTCTGGGTCTCCAAAATATGTATGGGTATACTTACGGTATGCCCTTTCAATATATACTCTGGGTCCCCAAAATACGTATGGGTATACTTACAGTATGCCCTTTCAATGTATACTCTGGGTCCCCAAAATACGTATGGGTATACTTACAGTATGCCCTTTCAATATATACTCTGGGTCCCCAAAATACGTATGGTTATACTTACAGTATGCCCTTTCAATATATACTCTGGGTCCCCAAAATATGTATGGTTATACTTACAGTATGCCCTTTCAATATATACTCTGGGTCCCCAAAATACGTATGGTTATACTTACAGTATGCCCTTTCAATATATACTCTGGGTCCCCAAAATATGTATGGTTATACTTACAGTATGCCCTTTCAATGTATACTCTGGGTCCCCAAAATATGTATGGGTATACTTACAGTATGCCCTTTCAATGTATACTCTGGGTCCCCAAAATATGAATGGGTATACTTACAGTATGCCCTTTCAATGTATACTCTGGGTCCCCAAAATATGAATGGGTATACTTACAGTATGCCCTTTCAATGTATGAGGGTGTCAATGGGGTATAGCTCTAGTCAGTAAACAGCTGAAAAAAGGCCAATTAGTCAGTAAACTGTTAAAAAAAGTGGCTTTAGTCAGTAAACAGCAAAAAAGGAGATTAAACAGTAAATTTGTATGATTATATGACTTTTATAGGCTTTAGATGGTATTCGTTTGCAAAGTAAGCCATGATTTTAATAAAATCAGTTTTTGTTCACTGTATTGGCACAATTAGTACTCATATATGGTCATATATGATCTCATGTGAGCTCCTATGAAAGATGTTTAAGAACTTAATGACCATTTATAGACAAAAAAGCACACTGAACAGTAATTTCTGCAATGTTTGTCATGTTTATTGCCTTTATTTATTTTCTACAAAAGTCACAAAATGATTCACAATTACCCATTCTTGTCTTACAAGTCCAGTCTAACCACTGCTCTAATTTGCCTCCCAAGTCGCGTGGTCAGTGTATGGGGCACAACATGTCCAACATCCTCATCCTCTTCAGGCTCATCACCAGATAATGACAAATCGGAATCGGAATCATACTCTTCCAGAACTTCCTCTTCCTCATCTTCCACGTTCATGTCAGACATGTCAAGGGGATCTTGTGGTAGTTCCACACTGTATGCTGTCAAAGGCAATGTTCCAGCAGAGAATTTAGTGGTTTGCTGCCTAACAGTGAGCTGCCGAACGCATTGCCCATGTTCCCTTGCCCATTCCTTCATCTTCACAATGTCTGCCCTGTCCATGGGAACGACTGGAATAGGATTCAATTTGGGAATGTTACACAGATCCATTGCCACTGCTGGGACTGGGTAGTATGACCTTTGATGAGTGAAATATTTGGCGGACCAGTTGGTTATTCTCTTTACGGATTCCCGCATTGCCTTTCCAAAAACTCTACAGTAATCTAGTACACTAGGTGCTGGGTGTTTGATCTTGGTTGTTGCATGTAGACTCTCTACAACCAAAGTCAACAGGGACTGGAGGTTGATCGCATCTGCAGCATCTGGGCTCAATACTTCTGATGCTTTAAGGAGTTGTGTGATGCTATTTAACATCAGCTCGCACGATTTGGTGGTCTTGCTGGATACTGTACCCTCTGGTCCATTTGTGACTTTGTCTGTTCCTAGTTGCTGTTGAACATCAGAAACGCATCTTTTGAGATAAGTCGTGACATTCTGTAGGCAGGTTTTCGCATCTACGAGAGAGGCATCAATGGACTTTTGACCTTTCAAATGAACGCCAAAGTTGCGATATAGGTCCCCAAGGTGTGTGAGGAATTCCGTCGTACCATCCAAAGGCGTGACTAACTTCACACATCCTGTAGATGCATCAGTAATGTACTGTGTTCTACCCTCACAGCAAATTCCACATGGCTGTGAAAATTCAGCAAAAAGTGCACTGCCATCAGCTGCTCCTTGTTGGCCTTTACCAGCATGTATTGATAGACCACTGCTGTCCATCTTCCACACTTGCCTGCTCTTCCTGTCAGTAAAATAAAGAGCACCCTCCTCATCAACTGTAACACAGGCAATGTCCCTTTCAGGGGTTTGGGGTTCACAGTTTCTCAACACCGTTGAGACTTGGCGACTTGACAGTTCAAGTTTGAAGATACCTCCCAGACGACCACTGGCAGTGAAGAAGGCACAGTTGTTTCCTTTTGAAAAAGCCACTGAGACAACACTCATGGGATGGGGATATGTAGCCAATGCTGTGCTGGTGCCATGAATACCAACACCATCAAAATTGAGGCACACTTGGCTAAAACAGCCACTACCATCATCTGCCACCAACAGAATGTCATCACCAAGAGCACAGACAGCTGATGGCCTTTCAAATGACACTCCCGCAATTCTGTCCACAGTGCCTGTGTGGGCCGTTTGTAGCTCATCAAGGTGCTTCTTAAGTCTTTCTCGTAGCTGTAGGACAGTTCCTTCCTTGGACAAGTGAAATTCCTCGAGTTTTGTCTGCAGATCTGCTTTTTTCTTGATTGTGCCTACTTTCAGTTTGACTTTTCTTTCAACGTCAACAAATCGGATCCTTTTACTACTTGGCTCTGTGCAATAGGCCACACCATTGGTGAACGCTACTGATTTAGCATTTTGAAGGTCTTCGACTAGGACAGTTACGTCTGCTGGGGAATGAAGGCGCACCAGAAGAAGCTTGCTAGTGTTTTTCAGGGGATCGAAATCAACCACAAGCAGCTTACCAAAGGGACCACATGTTACAGAAAGTGGATGAGGGTACATACCAGGGCGATTGCTGAACCACATCCGGTATTTTTCGGGTACTATTGTGTAAACAACCCTGTCCACCGATTTAAGTACATCTAGCAGCTCTGGCGTGGTCAGCAGAAGGATAGGATCAACAGCCATTCGGTCTTTGTTTCTTACTGATTCTTCTGTCAGCAATTTCTTCAATTTCGTTCGTAGCTCAGGTTCACTTTCTCTCCTCAAGTTGTACAAAATTGCCAGTGTGGACCTTGTTCCCTTGAACCACAGAATCCAATTTGACCAGCTACATTTCAGGCTCTTTCCCAAGTGAACAACATCGGGCATAGCAGCAAGAAGGTACAAATCAGGAGGGGCATGCTCTTTTGCTGCATCATCATGGAGTTGGGTAAGGGCTTGCTTATTAGATTCCTCACAATCAGTTGTTACAACAGCTACTGCCACCTTTTCACACTTCGATCCACTATTCAGACACCGGGAACAAGCACGCAGGGCTGGGATGTGGGAGGTTTGTCCCATTCTTTCGCAGTTTGTACATACTTTCTTAGCGGTCCAACAGACATCACAGTGAGCAAAACAATAGTCTTGTCCTAAGTCTCCTAAAGACACAATCAGGTTGTTGCTCTTGGCATCATGGCAGCATTTGCGACACACTTGCACTGTTCGTATTTTCTCAACCATTTCTGCTTTCACTTGTGCTCCATTCTTGGACTTGGTGGCATAATCCACAGCAACAGGCATGGCATTTTTCATGTCCATGCTTGTCAGAAAGTATGGCACGGCCTCTGTGACAAATTTGCCTTTTAATTCATCACTCGACAACTGTGGATGTCTTGTGATAAATTCTAAATCCACAGGATCTTTTAGACCAACACAGAGCTTAAGGCGATCATCAAATTGTATGCAAGGCTTTAATGCTGTGCCATCTAATGCCATGACACAGGCCACTGTTTGAACCACATTAGTACTGATAATTGGTGATGAAGGATTAGGACCATCAAAAACAAGAGCCAAGAAAGCTTCTAGGAGACCTTTCAAGACACCACTAAAGGGAGTATATCCTGATTGAATTTTCCTTAGTGCATTATCAGACGGCCCACCAAGATTTCCATTTGAAAAGCTGAATTCCTTGATACCACCCCTTCCTGTTCCATGGTGACATGGGCCACGGACAAATTTGGCAGTTGCTGCTCCCCCAAGGTACTTAATGGTTTGAAAGAATTCCAACACATCTCCATCCCACTTAAAGTCATTTTTCCTCGACCAATCAACCAGGGCATATTTCACAGTATTGTTGAGAAATTTGTAATAGAAACAATCTTTGGGCAGTTTTCCGCTCTGGATTAAATCATTTAGGTTGTTCACAAGGGGATCAGCAGAAGCCAGTGACCTACAATTAAATATCAATACAATACCAGTGAGTTGTTAGATATGGTCAGATATTCCTATGACCCAGCAATATAATACACTAATCTTTATTTCATTTTAACTATTTTCATTTCAAATTGAGCTACTTAGTTTGAAGCATACCATGGAAACACTATTAGATCATCCTCCTCCTCCTCCACCACACTTTCCTTGTCATTGCTTTCATCTAATGTGTTGTCAATTGCTTCAGTTGTCTCAAGTGATGTCACAACTTTGCTGTCATACATGTCTCCAGAGTAAGACATGCAAGATTCGCTCTTGTCTGAGGAATTATTTTCAACTTCTACGCAATACTGCTTTGACTGTTTTGTCTCTTCGATACACTCATCAGGGGAAAATGAGTAAGTTGGCATGGTTATTCCGGGGCATGTAGCAGACAATGTATCATCAAAGCTGCAATACAGGTCATACAGTAATGTTTCAGTCAATAAGTATAGGGAGAATTGTCAGAATTAGCCGAAGCATAGGAGGTTAACAACATATAAATATATAACATACAATCTCAATGACTTGATTTTTTTTGACATCTTTATTAAAAAAAAACACTATACTTTAAATAACCAAAGACCTCATCAAAGGACTCAATGATGTATAATTCTGACAAGCATACATGTATCTTTCCTTGAGCACATATCACATATGGGTAAAGTACAAATATCACATTATGGCACTACTGTAGGAACGTTTTTAGTTACAGTTTTAGTAACACTCTTAGAGGTGCAAAAATTCTAATAAGACCCAATAACAAAAAAGATAAACAATCTCAACTAGTTGCTTGAAATGATATTTGTATTACACCTACACATCATTTATGTTTGAGAAATCCTCTTCAATGTTCTGATTAAGATTATCATTAATTGGATCTGGTTCAAGAGAAGGCTGTTGGGCAGTATGATTCTTCTGTGCTTTGGCGAACAAGACATCAATGGTTTTGGATCCAGATGCACTTTTCTCAACCTCTCATATTTTTCCTGGCACTTCTCAAAGTGATCTAAATAAAGCAACACAGAGGAAAAGGATCAATTAAAGCTCATAGAGTTTATGACACTCCTGTTTGAACATAATTACGAGTCAATTATGTATGTCATGTATGACCCAATCTCCTCCCCAGAGTCTTCGTTACCCTTGTCCAGCAGAACGGGACCGCGACCGCTGGTCTAGGGGAACGAAAACTCTGGGGACGAGATTGTGTATGACCATGTAGATGTTGATTGCCTTTGTCATTTTTTCGTAGAATACTTGACATACTTGGACTACTTACTGATGAGGAAGTGTTTTACTTTTCCAGAAACAGTACGGTCTCCAGCAATAACTTTTTTTCCGTTACACGCTCCATATTTTACAGTTAATTCGTCTATAGCACTACTACCAGCAAGCTTATTCAATTCTGAAAAAAAAAACACACAAACAAACGAAAATTTAAATGGGTCTACAGCAAGAAAGAGAGAGAGAAAAAGGGAAAAATCCTACCTGTCTTAAAATCTTCCAGCTCTTTCTTCTGACGTTCATTTCGAGAAACTGTTTCCGCTTTGCGGATTTTCTCTTTGATGGCTTTGTCTTCGCTAGCTTCCACTTTCCTTTTCCTCTTGACTTTCCCAGGTGTTTCATTGGGCGTCTTGCGGTTTCCACTTTTACTTTCTTTTTGGAGCTCAATTACAATTGTCTTGGCAGATCCCAGAGTTGTAATCTTTTCAACCACATGAACTACAATCAAGGAGCAATAACCAGTTCAATTTCAATGTCACGATATTTCAAGTCATTTTTCTGTTCTAAAAAATTACTATCAAATTGAAGGAAGCCTCAAAATAATAGTCATAATAGTGTGAGGACCAGATAGAGA
>OX393561.1:21350261-21366059 GCA_947652115.1 Blastomussa wellsi
CAGCTTTATTTCTTTCGTTTGGAGGGATAGCCCCAAGGGGGAGTTGTACAGTAAAATATTTATGTTTGTAGTTTAAGGTCATTCCCCTACGCGCGCACATAAAGAAAATGACGGCGTTTTCTTTACGGCTTGGCTCGAGAGAGAAAAAAATTGTTGTTTTCTCGCAAACGAGTATGGTGACGTATAGTTTTTTCCTCTTTTTTCTGAGAGTATTACCTTCTTCTTATAATAGGAATATTGCAGAAAAATAAATAATCTACGGAAACGTGAACTTACTGAACAGATATTGCGACCCCGAGATCACCACATACAAGTAACAAGTTGAATCAGGGTCGACTGGAAATGTATGTTTTTACGATGAAACATATCGTTAATTGTTCCTTGAAGTCGATACAGTATATCAATAGTTATCTTTCTTGCAATGTTTTTCTTTCTCCCTACGTTTTTCTCCTCCCACAAAAAGGTGGCGTTTGAGGAATCATGGGGTATTTGAAGGTGCTTCTGCTAGTAAACGAATATGAGGACCCCTCTTTTTTATTACAAAATTTCAATTGCCTTTAATAAGATGAACAACAAATATTCAAAGTTTAAACGAAAATCTATTGGCAGTTCTATTTCGAGGAAATGACCCTAAGTTATCCTTGTAGTTCAAAAGAAGCCCTTTCTTGGAAAAATACTCCATGAGACTGTTATATGTATGAGCAATGCTAAAAACATCACAAATTAGGGTATTAGGATATTAGGGTATTAGGATATTAGGGTATTAGGGTATTAGGGTATTTTTATTGAATTAGAAATAGAAAGAACACGGCTTAGGGTGAAATTTTATTGGGAAATGTAAATCTCAAATTTTTGTCCCTTTTTTTTTGGGGGGGGGGGGGAGTTGGTGTTATTTTATTACTATAATTTTAAATAGGTGTTATTTAGTTATTAAGCGTATTTGGATTAGGTGTACGTAGTTAGTAGATTATAGCGGCCGTTTTCACCCGAGTCATTATTGTTGTGAAGTATTCAGCTATGTAGGTTATTGCTTAACATTTCTGTTAGGTTACACAAGGTTTAACTCAAACAAGTTTTGTGTTGTGTTACTTGATTAAGTGTTTGCATTTGAAGATTAGTTCCCACGGTAGAGAAGATTGGGAATTTTTGCTGACCTTGTCTTAAACGGCCCTGAAAGTTCTTGTTCTAGTTTCGTGTTCTTTTGTTGATCTTTTTTATAGGCCTCAGTCTCAGTATTGTCTGATTTATCCAAGGTGAAATAGATTCCTGTCCAAAACATGTCTACAGTTTTACTATATCGTTAATGAATCTTCAAGTAGTAGAAATGGCCAGCAATTAGTCATTAGACATAGCAGTTCCCTAAGTCGACATCCACTGAACTTAAAGAAGAAGAAGGAGAAATTCTCGTCTCTCACTAATCGAGTAGCTCCACTATTTCTCAAACGTCCCAATATTTAACTGGAGAGGAAATATATTCACCCTCGTCTTAGTACATAATCAGCTGTATCCAGTTTGATATAGTTTTTTCCAGTTGCACATGCACTGTTTTCTCTTTTAAGTAGGCTTACATTAGAACTGTTAAGAACACATAGGACGCCCACTTTGTTTTGTATCAAACCATAGTTTGTGTATGCTTGAATTTGCAAGATGCTTGGTTATCTCGAGTGGGCAAAGTGGAGATCCTCTGTGATAAACCCAAAGCCAATATGCTATTTTACTGAATGGAAACAAGCGTAAAGGCACGCCCTCCTGACATGAAGTAAGCACAAGCACAAGTGATGGTGCTTTGTCCTGGTTAGGACAATATAACAAAAATTAATTAGTGCGATCATTCTTCTTATGCGTATCTTTGTTTGTGCTTGCGACCAAACTGGACTGGGCGCAGTTCTCTATGCCAAACTAACACGAATTAAAGGGCTCACTGATCTTCGCGCTCCGCTAAAGAAAACAATTCGAATGCTGGTTTCCGCGCCGCATGTACCCTTTCCACAGTCGGGGGATCAACTGCCAGTTTTGGTAAATCTTCGTGGTAGCGCTCGAGAAGTTTCCGATTAATTTTACCCGATCATAAACTAGCGCGAGAGCTCACGAACATACCAACAGTAATCACGCGAGCAAATACGCCATGTTGCTTGGCAAGCTAATAACAAGAAAGTACTGTATTTTTTCCATCCTCAGAGTTCTATCATGGTGACCAATTCTTGGTTTTCACGTGACGTCAGAAAAAACAAATTTTAAAAATTGAGTTTTCAACTTCATCAAGTAAAAGTCATTTTTAAACATATATCTGCTGGCCTGTTTTCAGCCCGGTAGACGGCTTTGTTCTAAAAATAGAACAGTTTGAATTTCAGTTTTTTCACAATGCGTGACATCGGCATTGTTTCTGGGTAAAATGTTACGTGCGCGAAAATATGGAGTCGCCTTATGTTTTCGAGTTCTTCGTAACCGATATGTAGAGGGAAGGGTCTATGTGAATGTTTTCAAGTTTAACAACAAGAAGAAGCATTTTGAGAGAGCCAAAGTAAACTCCAGATGTTTCCACTGGTTTCCGGCCGCCATGTTGGAGTCCCTCAGAGGGGCTCCAACATGGCGTCTCCATACTAAACACTATAATTTTCAGTGATACACTTTGCCGACTAACTCGAGTTAGGAATATCGTACATCCCCGAAACTTTGGCTCGTTTGTTTTTTTATTACTCTTCTACGATATTTCAATTTCTTGACTCAATTTCTTGAATGGTAAGCGATTTTATTTCTTGCGTGCATGAAACTTGCATGATACTTGCGTGACGTGAAAACCACCAATATTGACAATTTTAGCCTGAAGGTTTCTTTAGACAGTTTTAAGTCTTTTATACATAGCAAAGATAGTCCTTTAGACGCTCGGTTTTGAAGCTATAGGAAACCGTAGCTGGAAATAATCCCCTCAGGAATTCTATTTATTTGAGTGGCACGCTATGTCTTTAAAAATAACGAATAAGAGACACTTGATTGAATAAGGTGGGGAGGGGGGGTACACCTGAATTTGAATGGAAAGAACACCAACGGACAGTTTATTTCCCCACAAGAGCACCCCAAGCTACAAGTGGACTGTACATGTGTTAATGTCTATCTACTAATTCTAACTTATTTTAAAGTATATCAAATGTTCTACATTTCTTAAAAGCATGCATTTCTGTTTTGAGCATGTGTTTTGGGATTGCTTGAAATGTGAAATGATTCCAGTAAACCCATCCTACAATTATTATAGAGGGGGCAAGTTCCTAAAGAAACTGTGGTGCTGCGTCGGTGGGAAGTATAACAATATAATTTGGTTTTATCGACTGGGTTGATAAACGTCAGCTCTCGAATCTCTTTACGGTGGCCAATTCACATTATCAACCCAGTTGATAAAACCAAACTACAATTATTATAGTCTCCTTTGGGGATGTCTCGCCACACCCACCCTGCTACCCCGTGACATCCCACATAAGAGACCATAAGATGGCTACACGCTAGTTGAAGGAATTGACATTTTTGTGTACTCTTGTACCTATTTTGCCCAGTGTAGTAGCTAGCTATCTCATAAAGGAACTTTACTATTTTTCTTTCTCCTGGCCGGCCTGAAAAACAGGAGAGCCTGAGCCGCTTACCAAAAGGATCGCGGGCTCTGGGTTCCGATCCCTCTCAGCTCCCATAAGGCTTAGCGGGTTATTAGACAATAGATCAGTTTCGAAGTTCCTTGTAAACATGACAGGAAGCGAAAGATTGAAGTCTGTAAGCATTTAAAAATCTTTGCAAAAGGACACACCAACGGTATATAAAGTGTTTATCATGCCGTAGAACGTTGAAACGATTTCAAGGAGACTGGTTTTACAAAGGTATGCGTTATAACTGGTCATGAGGGGTTTGGTAATTGTATCAGATTACTTTGTACTTATACGTGAAAATGTGATCGTGCACTCATGTTTTATGTTCTTTTCAATCAAAAGCATATTTTTCGATCGATTAAATAACCAGACGCGATAGCTTAAATTGTATTTAGCTTTGTTTTCGTGAACATCTCTGTTCTGTTTCGATTTGATCTTCATTTATCTGATCGAAGTGTCGCGGAATATTCTGAATATTGTACTCGTTAATATAAAACATGACGCATGTTTCGAAAAGGGTTTGTCTGTTTTAGCCTTTGTGCAGTTTAGCTGCATCGTCTCTAGGCTTTTGTCGATTTAATTCAGTGTGTCAAACTGAAACTTCTGCAAAGTTCTGTGCCATCTCCACACGGAAGTGAATTATCCATGATTTGCTATTTATAATCAAGTATTCCCCGAGCAACATACTTCCGGTTTCACTTTCCTTTCATCACCAAAGTGACCAAGTGTAATGATAAATTCCCAGGAAATACACAGAACTGGTAAACTATAATAAACCACAGAACTGGAGTGCTTCAGGGTCCGAAATCACGACCAATAGCGTCGTCAATGCGACTAAAATTTCATCCATGGCGACTAAAAGTTCAGGTTTAGTCTCAGAAATGGCTACTACATTTCTCTGTATTGACAATGCATAATGGCCCTTTTCTCAAACATTGTGTCCCTCCAGAAAATTATGCTGAAAGATATTTGCTTCTTAAACACGGAGCGAGCCTATAAAAAGGCCCCGTCTAGCATTTTGTTGGTTTTAATTTTAAGCAGCCGTGTCGGAGTAACGGTCTTTAAGCAGAAAAGCTCTGCAAATTTTTCTTTTTAATTGCGAGCCCTGTTTTTTATGTGGAATTAACGACCTCAAATACAATATATACCACTAATAATCTTTTTCCATTGAAGTTAAACAAATTTAAACAGAAATTTATACACAAATCCTGAAAATTCAAACTTCGTGTTGACCACGCACAAACACTGTGCGACAAAAAAGCTCAAACGGACAATGCTGAACACATCAATTATTTAAGTAGTTGGCTTCATAGGCTAAGAATCCGAACAAAAGATAAATAACGATGTTTAGTCATGACTTCCAATGACTGTCGAATTGTGGACGAACCAGGAAAGAACACTCTTTTCAAGCTTGCAGAAACTTGGCATGTTGTTTGTTATCGTCAAGTCGTTTGCCGCAAGGAAATTCTGTAATTTTGCATAATAATGCACTACAGTTACGTAGCTTTACATGTATCTTCCTCTATTTCCGTTTATTTCTATTGTTTTATTATAAGAAGAGACAAGTTTGGATCATGCCACACCAAAGAAAACCAGTTGAGTTCAGTTCTCAACCAATACAATTGTCTCATTGGGATTTGTGATTGAAAGGCTGAGCTGCACAGCCTCGTTATATAGAATTGCTCGGTGTCTAAGGTTGTAGACTTGACTTTAGCTCAAAAATGAAACATGCCACGATTTGAAAAATTACATGGATTCATTCATAATCCCAAGAGATAAGCTCTTCTTTCTTAAAGTGCACCTAACCCCAAAATATTTTTTTCGCTAGAATAAACCTTTGCACCAATTTGAAACGCATTGCACCTTTTTACCAAATTCTGACTATTTATAGCATTCAAAAGTTACGATAAACTGTGCATCATTTGTTCCACGACCGAGTCAGAAGGGGCGTGGGTCTATTCCCGATTTGACGTCACAAACTGATTTGCATGCATGTTTACAAAGCGTTGATGTGATGCAAATCATTTTGTGACGTCAAATCAGGAATAGACCCACGTCCCTTCTGACTCGGTCGTGTAACAAATGATGCACAGTTTTTCATAACGTTTGAATGCTATAAATAGCCAGAATTTGGTAAAAAGGAGAAACGAAAGGTTCAATGCGTTTCAAACTGGTGCAAAGGTATATTAGAAAGAGGCATTGTGTTACACTATCAATCATTGCGAAATATACACTTTATGCCGAAACCAGTCACTCAAAGCGATTTATGCATTTTAAATTAAAAGTAGAGGACATAAATAAACATAAAACTGGTGTCCATTTAAATGCTGTATTGTGCTTAAATTCATTTCTCAAAGTCGTGACGGAATATTTACACAACACCATCATAGGACGAGACATACATGCGCAGTAACTCAGTACGCCTATTATCTGCTGTGCGTGTTAGCCGAGGTCTCAGTTTCACATTGTTGCTATGCATGACATATTTGTTTACGACGCCATGTTGAATTTCGTCAATGGACGGATAACATCGTAGAGTTTCTGCATTTTTCGACTATTAATCGGTGCTTTGTTAATACAAACACTTCGGACAGAGGTTTTCTAAGGAGAAATCAAGCTGGCTCCCAAAAGCATTTTAAAGGTATTTGAATAATAAAGACGAAGAATTATCGTTCCTGGATGAAATTTACACAGTTTATTTTATAGATATGTAAGAAACTTTCTGCGGGAGCCTGGATCAGAAAAATCTTTCTTCTTGATAATATTACGGCGCAAAAATATGATGCATGCAAATTACTACAACAGCAAATATCTCGCGAAATAAACACAGTTTAGTTCCAGGCTCCCGTAGATTTTTTCCTTTTCTGGATGGGAATAATCTCCGATATTATTTCAAACTGTGTCTCAAAAGGTAAAGCCATCAAATGCAAAAGTCTTATTTTTGAGCCTGCAATTCATTTGGGATTTGTCACCAGAGGTGTGAAAATTATTGATTTTCATTTCAATTTTTCCATCAATGTATGAGTACCATTATTGTGAGTAACATAATAGTAATAATAATCTTTATTGTGGAAACTTTTTCACTACATGTGGTTTTTGAAAAGGACCTCAAAGGTTAAGACTAAAAAACTAAAATATTTACACTGAATTAAAAAAAGAATAGCAAAAAAAATACTGATAATGAGTGGAACTATTACAATTACTTTTAAATTCATCTTCTTCCGTTTGTGCAGGAAACGCTTTCTGACACATTTTGAAACTTTTACCCTAAATTTCTCAAGTTTGCCAATTACAATCTTCAATCTTTTTTGCAGTCAGACTAGTTTCTCTACCTCTTTGGTGTTTTTCTACTTTGTCAAACTATTATTTTAAGCTACACATTGCAAAACATGACTTAATTGATGATGGCTAAGACCATTGCAACTTTGGCACATTCAATCCAACTTTCATCTTATTCTTGACATGAATAATTTTCTTTTTAGGCTGAGCAAGAACTGAATTAATGAGTGGCTAAACAGTATGGACGAAATAAGTCAACTGTCAGAGGAATACCAGCAATATCACTCAGGTAGTGCCAATAAAATCACACAGGAGTCACTTGAGGAGCATGCTAGGAAATTCTTGACCACTGTAAAGCCAAAAGACAGATTCATGTACCTGAATTTGGATATTTATGAAGATGTTCTGGGAAAAATTTGTCAGAAATGTAAAAGTAACGACGGATTCATGAGAAGGATTATGACTGGATTTAACAGCTTAGAAAAATATGGAATTAACTTGTGGAAGTTCCCTTGGCGCAAAGAGTACCTCACTATTAAGGTATGTTAAATGCTTTTTTATGTATTGTCATTAGTAGTGATCTCTACAGTCTTTCTGGAAGGCACTTTGGCCTTATGGTTAGCTGGGCCAACAATTTTTAAACACCTTCCAATGCAAATACCAATGTTTGGTTTTGACAACACTTTATTCAGAAGTTCTGTAATCTGACATCACTAGTCTTCTGTTTTGTCCAATCAGAATGGCGACTTAGTCGATCACATGTCCGTTATGTCAATTATTGCCAGCCCTGGTTAGTTTGTTAGACTCTTGATTGACCTGTTTGGGTTCGAGTCCTGAGGCCACTGCACTGCTTTCTTAGGCAAGGCATGTTACTTAAATAGAGCCACTTTCCACCCAGGTGTATAAATGGATAACAGCAAAATCTAGTTCTTGAACATCGTGTTGTTATACGATAATCGTTCATTTCATTAAGATGATCACACCATTAATTATTTGAACATTGACTGATACAAAGTGGCAGTAGTAATCCAGAGGAGAGGCATAATAATCATGCCACAACGTTTTCTTTCTTTCAGGTAAACTTTACGTTTACACATGTACAAGACGATCGTTATTGTTTTAACTGGACATAGCGTATTAATTTGCATCCTCGGTCTTTCTGTGCAATGGTAATTCAGATTCTAAACTAAAAAAATCCGAGTCTGTAGCTTGATCCATAACATCAAACGTAATCATTTCAACACAACGTTTCATAACATGAACAATTTATTACTTTTTTAACAGCTTTACACAGCGTTTTTTAAGTACAACATTGAACAGCAGCTTGAAGACCAAGAATTGATATTTCATATTTTGAAATGTCTTGGCTACACACTAATGGAGCAACAGGAAGTTTCGACTAAACAGCCGTATAAAGAGCGTGCCATTTGGACTTCATTAAGCCTCTTTCTTGTTCAGGTGGATTTAAAAGTGATAAAGGAAATTATGGATCACTTCCGTAACGGGGAGTTCACCTTGGAGAAGATTATTAAAGCAAGGTCAAGGACACTGAACTCAGAAGAAGCTATTTGTTATCTTCTGGGAAATGCTCCTAAACGGCCAAAACTCAGCGAGTCACAAGGAGGTGATGCTTCATCTCATGGGCACATGGACGATAGTACTTGCATTGGAAGAATGGACAACCTTCAAACCAACACGAGACCTTCTGATGCAGTGACCTTCACTAACCAAAAGTTAAGAAGGCCAGCAAAGGGGAGTGATGATGTTGCTTTGGCAGCAGATGCTGCTGATTGCTCAGCTGGCTCTGTAGTTGCCAAGAGGAATCCTTATGTTGGTGCTCCTACAGAACACAAAGTGCCATCTGGGAAGACTGCCGGGCATCATTATACCACCACAAACATTGGGCAGATTGAATTTACTGACCAGGATTTATACGGTGCAAGTCCTGAAGGAGGCCAAACATATGGCATGGTACAGCATAACTCAGGTGCATGTCACAGCACGGTTCCCTCAGCTGGGCCACGTAATGAGGCAACACAGCATCATTCAGAAGTGCTTTTCAGCACTAGTCCTCAAGCTAGTCTATCACAATACCCTTCCAATACTACAGGAACCCAACTTCACCACATGGGGCCTCAAGGTGAGCATGAACAGTACTATGACAACACTAAAGATAGAATGTATGCGGTTATAACAACTTCGTACTCACTGTCACACCATGGGGCAGTGTGGCCAGTGCATGCAAATCATCGATATTCCAGCCACAGTCACACTGGATCAGTTAGGAGTGATGTTAGGGAATATGGTGTAACCACTACAAGCGGTACAACAGGAGTCGTAGCCGAGTCTTTTGGATGTCAGCCTAAGATTTCGTCACAGGTGCGCATGTCTGTTTCTGAAGATCCCAAGTATTCCAACCTTAAAGATACCAGCAGCTCTGCCCAGTGGCAATTTGGACCAACCGAGTTGTCTACAAAGGACATTGTGAGAAGGCATGATGACATAGGTGCTACAGTCGTGCAAACTCGTGCTTCTGGCCCTGAACTGATCTATGTGGAACAGATAGAAAGGTCTGGAGAACGTAGAGATTATGCTACTTTTCATAACGGGACGGCAGAAGTGGCATATGCAAAACCCACAGTTCATTCAGGAGTTAAAGAATTAAATGCCTCGATGAAACATCAGTTAACTCTTGAACCTGGCGATGCCTTATCTAGCCCATCATCTCAGCAGGTCATTAGTTCATCCACTAAACACACACGCCAACATAGTAGCAAAAGTATTGCCAGAGCACAGGAAGCCAGATCCAGAGGTGGACCCACAGGACAAGCACAGCCAAGCAGGTCGCTTTACCAAAATGAAAGTAATTGCACTTCTAAAGAAGTTGATCAAACGTCCAGATCCAGTACAACTGACGTAACGTGTCTTGCTGCAGGGAAAGCTGAAGGGAAAAGATTGTCACCAGTTCGATTGCGGAGGACTTCAGCACAGAAAGAAGAGAGGCATCCACATCACCGACCACTGGAGGTTCAAATTCCAAGTCATAGCTCAAAGAATGATAGTCAAACTGACGTTCTTCCAAATGCCCAGGTAGGGGCAAATCCACAAGGGCCAAATACATCAAAACAAGGCAGCAAATTTGGAAAGGATGCCTGTGACATGTGTGCGTTACAAGGTACTAGCATCTGCCGGTATTGTTTTCGATTCGTGTGTGTAGAGTGCAAAGAAATATATAATACTGATCTTTGTGAAGTAACTAAGGGACAACATGAGTTTAACCCCGTGCAGCAGAGGAAATCTGAACTGTCCAGCCAAAACTATGAAAATGTCGACCTGGGCATTGGAAATGATGGGCAAGATTGGCCCTGTTCCCGATGCACATTTCTAAATCCTTCAGACGAGAAAATCTGTCTTATGTGTGGAGCGACACGTGGGGTTGGCCCTGTGGAACTAACACAAGCTGGAAGCAGGGTCTGCAGGAACTGTACATTTCACAACAAGGAGAACGCCGAAGTATGTAGTGCTTGTCAAAAACCATTGGACTTGCAAAATCTTGAGACGTCGGTGTAAAAGATCTTATATCGTGGATGATCAACAACAGCACTGTTTGTATTCTAACTGATTTTTCGCAATTATGATGCGATCAGAGGCAGTTCTGCAATTTTCTTCTGTCAAAGTACAAGTACAATGTGAAGTTGTGTGTACACGAATTTGAACTACTAACTACGTTTTTCTAAAATGAGTTTCAACATGTAGAAGGTCCATCATTTATTATTCTAGCTGTTTTAAGACTAGCTAAGCGCCAATGGTACAAACTCCCATTTAAACCCTGAACTGTATTTACACATTGTTTAAAGGTCAAAAGTCATCCACATCTTTTTCTTTGTTTTTTTTTTGTGTACATGCGAGAGTTTCGGTATTATATTTTATGTAGAGCTTGTCGTGAAGTGACAGTCTTTCAGGAAAACAACTTACAGCACCGCAATAAGATTTCCCTTCACCATACAATTTCCATAATTTCGATGACATCGAAAATGACAGAAGCTAGCTAGGGTTTGTTAAGGCACGATTTTTTTTTTTTGGTTTTTAAGCTATCATTAGCAGAAACACGAAGAGAAAAACCAAAACACCCCTCGATGTTAAAACATACCCCTGATTTGTGTTGTGAACCTCCCCTTTTCAAAGTTGTTGCTTAAGGTTTCATTGCAATCCTGAAGTCCAGTCAGCCTAATCCAGGAAACAAGGGGGTAGGGGTGCTTAAGGTATTTAGACGGTTTCTAGAGAATTCGTGAGAATTTATTCTTAGGGTGAGGAAATGAATTAAATCTTACCGTGGTTTGAGTAGATTTTAAGTTGTTAATTTTTTTGTATTTGTTCCTCGAACTGTCTGCGTAATCCGTCTTAATTTGACATTGTCTATTGTGTCATTCTTAAAAAAGAGTGTCTCAACTCTGAAACTGGTTGTAGAGTCAGTCGTTTTAATAGATGAAAATTTCACTGCTTTACATAACACTGATTTTATTGACGCTTTCTGCTTTTTGAGGCTGCCTGCTCGTGGGAGCCTCGTCTTTATACAGGTTATGCACAAACTTGGGAAGGTGTAAATATTCGATAGTGCCTCGCCTGTGTTGTAGCTCTTTATTGCAATAGTCAGTCTATGGAGAGTTATTTTTCACAGTTGGTTATCGGTACTTTTCGTACCCCTGTTTGTGCAAGGCAGGGTGTGTTATCGAGAAGGTAACGAAGTATTGATTATCAATAGGCCATTTTCATATGGAAATAAGCTTGTTTTGCATGAGAATGAAGATTAGCACTTGTTTTGACACTGAGGCAAATTAAAAGAGAACTCGGAAATGGCCTGTTGTAAAGTAAAATTATTAATTATCATCACATGTAAACAATTCCTGTTATGGCTTGTGAAGTATAGAGTGGTGTTCAATGAGAAGGCAAAGCATGATATAAATAGTATCATCGCAATAATCCGTAGTTCAGTGTAAGAGTTATGTTTCACAGAGCCCTGTTTTTGGTCAGCGGCGTTGTTAAGCAACGTCACGTACTTTTATGACGGCACGCTGACGTGACAATGAGACTTATTTGTGGTAGCAGTGCATGAAAATGATTTCTGACATTGCTGAATGACGTAGTATTGTCCAATAAAAACCGGTGAATAAAAACTTAATATTAGCATATATACTCATCCAGTTCAATTTATCATTTGTGCCTCATCCCTTTTGTAAATGGATAACAGAGGGCGCGCATCTTCAGCTATATGTACATGTATATGCTAGGTAGAATGTTATCGAGAACGTAATGAAGTATTGATTTCTACCAAATCCCGCCGTAGGTCGTAGTTGACGTTCCGTAATGTTTTAACATAGTCATGTGGGGCACACGTCTTTTCTGTACTATTGCGCACGTGTACTATTCGAAATATTAATCGATAAATTATTTGGAAAATTTGGTTGAGCTTGGCATTTATAATCGTGCTGAGTGTGGGTATTTACAGCGGAAAAGGAAAAATCAGAGGAATTATTTATACTCACAGAAGGCCTTGTATTAAAGAGGCAAGAAAAGCTTTGGTCCACCGAAAATTTTGATAGTTATCCTTGGGCCTTCTTGCATCTCTGGTGCTTACTACTGGTGCTCGTATTTAACGCTTTGAGGAAGTTAGTAGCTAGATAAGCTCAGCCTTTGTTACCATTTTGCTACCATTTAGACACGACTCGGTTAGTTGGTCGTTGTTAACAAATCTCCATTTCATTTGTACACACATAGATCTCAGTTCATTGTTTGTGTCAGCTATTTTACTGCCTACCCTTTTGTCGTTCCTGGAAATGATGCCAGGAAGAATAATTTTTGGGGCTTGAGTCTTGCGTCCAATAAATATTTAAAATAAAATTAGTCAAGGCTGGGGTACACCTGAAGGCTGTTTGTTTCGTCCGGTAACAAGGGTTTGCGCAATCCAAAATCTCTATGTTCAAAATGTGAATCTATGTTTTGGGTTTTTTTTTTTGTAACTTTCTGGGCTTTTTGGAAAAAATATTTTCTCAGAGAATTAGTGAAATTTACGAAAATATGAGATGTTGAAGATTTAACTTAAAGTTAGAAATTTGTAGATGGACACCAAAACAGTCCCCTACCTACCTGGGGTGCTCTTTTGTCTTTTTTTTTTTTTGGGGGGGGGGGAAGGGTTCGACTGTCTGGTGGTGTTCCGAACCATTTTTCTCTTTTCAATTCCTTCTTACCGAAACAGCATAAAATTTCATTCAAGTTTACGTGTACCCCCGCGTTAAGTGGAATTTCAGCCTTGTTAGAGGTGCTGTGTTTTCATATCGGCTTCTAGAATTAAAATTGTTAGAAAAGCGATTTCATGACGAAAGTTTACAGCCCGGGGTTAGATTCTCCATCTAATCAGGCCCTTAGATATCTGATCACTGATGTAGATTTTTACCAATTTATTTCATAATTTACTTCTTTGTGTCGGTGGAGAAGATGTAAGGGGGTGTCAACTTTAGGAACGTCTGTTTCGGGAGAAAAACAAAATTCCTCTGGGGATCTCAAGGGAATCGGGAGATGGGGGAACTTTTCGTGGAAACAAAGTAATGTAGACCGAATTTTAGGACGTTTTGAAAGATTTTTTGAGAGATTTTTTGAGAACTCTTCCAAAACGGGTTGATATTCAAAATTTTCGGGACAACTTTCATTTCCACATAGCACTTACTGATCAAACAACGTTTGTTAGAGTATAGAACACTCAAGGCTGCTTTATCACATTCAATATAATTTGGTTTTATCAACTGGGTTGATAATGTCAATTGGCCACCGTAAAGAGATTCAAGTGCTGACGTTTCGAGCGTTAGCCCTTCGTCGGAGCGAATCAAGGAATTGTGCGTCGTGTGTCTTTATATACAGAAAGATGGAGCTTCGCTATTGGCTGGTGCCTGGTAACGTGAAAACTTCGGAATAAATTAGTTAAAGGAAAAGCGTTCGTTGATACCGTGAGGATTAAGAGTGCCGATTTGAAAAATAAATTTTTGTTCTAGAGTTTTACGGCTATCCGTGTTTCCTTGGTGAAGGGAAAGGCCGCAGACTGCCATATGTTGCTTAGAATGATTTGGGAGATTGAAGTGTCTCGCGACCGGTTTCGATGCATTTTTGTCGTCTTTCTCTACGTCACGAAGGTGTTCTCGGAATCGGTCGCCAAGTCGTCTCCCTGTTTCGCCGATGTATAACTTTTTGCAAAGAGTGCAAGTTATACAGTAGATGGCATTGGCTGAGGTACAGATGAAATGATCAGTGATTTTGATAGATCGCTTGGGTCCCGATATTTTGTCAACGTTGTGAATGAAAGGGCATGATTTGCATCGTGCGCGAGCGCATTTAAAAGTTCCGGGTTGATCAATAGTTTGGAATGCACTTCTGACTAAAAAGTTACCTATGTTTTTGTCGCGTTTAAATGAAATTAATGGAGGTCGCGAAAAGATTCTACCAGTGTCGGGATCATTTTGAAGTAATTTAAAGTTTTTGAGAATGATGGATTTAACTGCGTGGTTGTGAGGGTGAAATGTGAGGGTGAATGGAATTCTATCGTTGTTTTCTCTCTGTGACGTTTGTAGTGCTGACTGTCGGTCAATTTGCTGGGCGCGATGATGGCCCGCTTGAACAACAGAAGCAGGGTAGCCGCGTTTGTCGAAGAAATTGCACATTTCCTCTGATTTTAAGGAAAAATCAGAGTCGTCACTACAAAGACGGCGAAGTCTAAGAAACTGAGAATAAGGAATGGAATTCTTGACATGTGATGGATGTGAAGATGAATACAACAAATAGCTATGAGAATCTGTGGGTTTGTAGTGCACACAAGTTAAGCAAGATGTTGAAAAATTCCTTCGCCGCGTTTAACTGAAAGCCTTTTTCCATGACAAAGAGGATGATTCTAACACCTCTGACAAAGATACTTTCGAGACGCTTCAGACTCGAAAATCTAAGTGGACTCCCCCAGAGGGCCAGTTTGCTTCTTTAGATTTTTTCATTAAAAAATGCCGTCACGACATCAACAAACTTAATTTCAATCGTAACACCAAATTTTCCAACCTTTCTTCGGAAGAGAGGACGGCGCTAAAAAACCTTAGTAAGCGCAAAGACATAATTATCAAAGCGGCCGACAAAGGCGGCGCTTTAGTTGTTTGGCGGGCCGATTTCTACCAAAAAGAAGCTTTGCGGCAACTTTCTGACACCTCTTTTTATGCTAAAGTCGACAAAGATCTCACCTCCACTAACCAACAAATTGTCAAGAGCACTATTAACGACTTTATAGTCAAACAAGAATTGCCGGCTACTGCTACCAATCTCATCATTACCACTCCCAGAACCTCGTGTATTTACTTTTTACCTAAAATTCACAAAGCTAACAACCCAGGTCGACCTATCGTCTCTGCCTGTAGTTGCCCTACCGAACTCATTTCCAGCTATTTAGACAAAATTATGGCACCTATTGTCAGATCTTTACCGTCATACGTTAAAGACAGTCAACACGCACTTCAAATTTTTCGCGATTTCAATTTCCTGGGCGAAGACAAACTTATTTTCACTATGGATATTACATCTCTTTACACCGTCATCCCAAATGGCGAAGGTCTTCTAGCCCTCAAACATTTTTTTGATTTACGCACTGTTAAGGAACCAAGCTCGGAAACACTACTCCGCCTGGCTGAGTTAGTGTTAACACTCAACTGTTTTTCATTCGCGAACAATTATTACAAACAAATCAATGGCGTGGCCATGGGTACCAAAATGGGACCCAGCTACGCCAATCTTTTCGTAGGCTACATTGAACACCAATTTTTCAATCAATACAACGGCCCAAAACCTGAACTCTATCGTCGCTACATTG
>OX393561.1:21366259-21595094 GCA_947652115.1 Blastomussa wellsi
AAAACGGGTCCAGTTGATTTTCCATGAGTTACTAAAATTAGCGTGATACTGCCCCTTTAAGGCATTTACTGATTGCTTACAATATACTCAAATGATAAGTATATGGTAAGAAACAAAAGAGATGATATATCACTCGCACCAAAGTTGACTATCTCTACAGGGAATTCAGGGAGATTTGTTTGGAGAATTTGTGTGTTTACACAAACTCATGATACTCCACTATAGAGCTCAAAAATGCAACAATGACCTAAGCTGTCTTGTCTAAAAACAATTTGATCCGGTTTAAAATTTCTTTTCATTCTTGTACTTTATGCCACCCTATATCCTGTACGAGGTTTATCCAGCCTGCATTGCAGGCTTTCCCGTACTGACTTTTGGCGCACGAAAAGTGAGACGTGGGGCCCCTCCCCTTCCACCTACATTTAATATGCCCTTGCCGCAATTTTCGCGCAACCAAATTTGGAAAGTCTTTTTATTGTACGCGGGGAACGCTTGTGAGGTCAAATAAAAACATCCGTTTTGTTCCTCAGATTTTTAGCTAGGACGAATTCATGAAAAAGAATCTCTTTTAATTAATTAACCGAACGTTCAACTTCCGTTTGACTAAACAGGACGTGTAACCCGACCTGCTGAACCGATGCCTATTTTTGGAACGAAAAAAAAATTGTTTCGAAACACTTACACTTGTACTACGAGCTGCTCTTCAACCTTTCTATAGCTGGTGGATGTGGGAAGATCGGACAACAGAATGGTGTCTTCGCGCTGCCAAAAACGATTCATCGCCCTGGTGTTTCTTTGCTGCAGTGTACTGGTAGTTCTTTACTCCAACTCCAACAGGACCGTAGCGACTACATCACCCGTGGTCTTCAGCAAACGAAAGATTTTTCAAGGTGAGTCCGCTGAAGGTCACTGATGAAACGTGCCTCGATCGCTAAATTAAAATACGTGTCTTGTATTGTCGCGGATATTTACCAGGATTTCTCAGCCCATTGCCTTTTTGGGGTGGATTTCTGGGTGAAATCAAGGCAAGGCAAGGCAAGACTTGTACCGAACTCGTACCGTAATCTGTATGGTCATGCATCGCAATTTGTGAGAGTTATGCTGACTACTGTATCCAGCCTATTCAATTTTTGGAGCTCGTGCCGGGGTGAAGTGCTTTAACACAATTCATTCCTAGACAGTATTTGTTAAGATTCGTTTATCATAACTTACTTACTTGTAGGATATTCAGTGCTTTTCATCTACGTTAGTAAACAATCCTTAATTCATCTTCCGAAACATTCCTTTAGTTTCCGGTGAAGAAATTGCGAGATTGCCCTATGGGGTGGCTGGTAGCCAACCCGCAGAAACTATTTAGAAAATACAGCGTTGGAATCAAACCATGCGATTTATTTTACGCTTGTGTTCTCGTATGTGCGTCGAATATGACTCAATATCATCTCTACTGGAGCTCAGACGAGATTTAAAGGACTTAGAAGAGTGTTAAGTGCTCTCAGTGCAAACGAAACCAGAGAAGGCCTAAAGTTGCCAGGGAGAAATAGAGGTGACTTGGAGCAGAAAGTATTAAACATGTGCAGATCCATCTTTTAATTTCTCTTGTGTAAGTTCGTTGTTCAAAGAAAGGCAACAAAAGGCTTCAAAACATGAACATCTGAATATCTGCTACAGCGTACATGTCCTGGTTGTCACGCAACGCTTGAAGAGATTAGTTGCGTGATTAACACGACAGCTTGTAATCAACTGGCCTGCGAGTCAGTCTCGCGTCCATTCTCGTCCCCAGAGGCCGCGCTCCTTTTGGTCAGCAACAAGAATCGCGACCTCTGGCCACCTCCAAAACCGTAAGTCCGTGCTTCACGGATTCGACAAATCGCATTGGCGGAAATGTACAGAACGAGTACTCTGCGCATGCTAATAATTTGGTGGCGGCCAGAGGTTTCGATTCTTGATACTGACCAAAAGGATCATATCGTGGCCTCTGGGGACGGGAATGCTCACCTTTGGCACACACGCGAGCGACGCAGCGAAAAGAGCGAGAGAGCGATCCGGCGAAAAGTCTGGTGCCGAGACACCAAAAAAGTGGCTCGCCAAGAAAGTCATTCGTGAGCTAGTAATTAACACTAACCTACCAGAACAGGAACACAGGAACAAATACGACGTTGCTAATAGAACCAAATCGAACTCAATCGCACCCAATCACATGATTAAGTGTGATTGGGCTCGGTATTCGAAAACAAACGAATCTCACGGCTCTTAGCCGCTAATTTAGGAGATATTCTTCTCTTGGTAATAGTACTGTTATAATTCCATATTTCTATTATTCTCCACTGCAGTGTTATTCCTGATAGGGACAAGTCTCTCATAAAAGAAACTAGCGAAGAGGAGGGAGATCTTACAGAAGAAGACTTGTATGGCAATGATAACTCAACTGATCAAAACGTTCACGTGATTAATGGCTACAACGCAACCGAACCTCCAGAAAAGCTTTACATCGGAGTGGAAGGCGATGACGAAGTTGAGGACACCTTGGATTGGCTTGCGGAGAATGGTGTCACGCCCCCTCCTGGCTCATCTCCAATACTCGACCTCGAAGAGACCACGACAAAAAGCCAGATTATTAGTACAACTCAGGCTTCGGTTTCCCGCACTTCAACAAGTTCAAGCCAAAAACTGAAGAGCGAGCGCGAGCGCATCTCAAACACTGACGCTGAGTTAGAGTCTACTTCATCGGGTATCTTGCTATCTGGTGCTTCGACCAAAGCGCAGCAAAATCACACAGGCTCACCCGCTAAATCTTCCACTCGCCCCATTAACGCTGATCTTTCTTCGCCGTATACAACACCACGTACCACAGGATCACCAACACCTACATACACCACATCTCCAAACCTGAACACTTGCCAAAACTCAACCTATGGGACCCCTCTATTAGCCATTTGTTAAAAGATGTTGGTAATGATCCCGGATGTAGAAGTGGATACCCATTACCTGCGTTTGACGTAATCGATAACAGACTGGTTCTCACGGGCGAGGTGAACGCCAGTTCAATCGATTTTAGTGAAGTGAATGTGGAGACGATTCACCTTGATAGTGGCACCGATAGCGCCATACACTATGCTAAACGAGGAAACCCGTTTAACGCTTCAGCAGTGGAATTCCTGCCTTCGAATGTGGTAAATAAATCGGACTTTTTGATAGTCAAGTACAAGCTGAAAACCGGCAAGGAAGTCACTAGCTACCTCGCTAGAGTCGTTCCGCGACCAGATGTAATAAATGAGTCGAATAGGATAAGACAAGAAAAGAACGAAGGATTGGGTTTAAATGTTGTGATGCTTGGATTTGATTCAGTTTCTGCCGCAAGTTTTCGTCGTAAGATGCCAAAATCGATCAATTTTCTCAAGACGTCATTGAAGACTTACTTTATTTCCGGGCAAACTGTTATCGGTGACGAGACCACGCCTACTCTGACCGCGATGCTCACTGGCTTTCACGAGACGGAACTCCAGAGGGGCGTCAAGGGTATGACAACAGCGCCCCCATTGATAAATGGCCCTGGATTATGAAACAGTACAAAGAACATGGATACGTCACAATGATGACGGAAGATGACCCTACCACGGGTGCATTTAACTTGAGGCTCTTGGGGTTTGACGATCCTCCTACTCATCATTTTGGAAGGCCTTTTTTTCTAGCACTGGAGCAAAAAGGCGAGCGAGACGAGCCTGGATTGTGTTCACGTTCAACATTCATGGTTAACTACACCCTAGATTATGTGCTCAGCTATTTCGCGGCTTATCCAAAAACTCCAAAATTTGCCTTCGCTTTCATGTCGTACTTAACTCACGCTCACCCTAATCACCTCAGTTACGCAGACAACGACATTGTGCGGTTACTCCGCGCTTTGGTCGACCAAAATTACCACAACAACTCTGTTATAATCATATTTGGAGATCACGGCTCACGCAATGATGACGTCAGAAATACCATGCAGGGAAAGCTGGAGGAGCGGTTACCTTGGCTGTCGATCTCGGTTCCTGCGTGGCTTGAAAAGAAATATCCGGATATTTCCACGGCATTGGAACACAATCAGCACGTTATCTCGTCGCCGTTTGATCTCCACGCCACACTGCGTCACGTGTTAACATATCCCGAAGAGCCCCAAGGAGAAAAAACACAAAGCTTGTTCAAGAAATTAAACTAACGAGGACTTGCAGCGAAGCAGGTAAGAAGAGATTTAAAATGAACGCTCTTCTGCTGCTTAGAATTCATATAGAAAATATGTACATGTACAGTTAGAGATTGACTAGTGTGAAGTACACTTCGCAGGGTTTTAGAATTGCTTTTAAAAATCTTGTGCCAAGCATTAACCAATATGATTAGAGAAACTGTGTTTTTACCAGTCAAAACTCGAAACCAACCATGATTTGGCTTACAAAGTCTTTTCCACCTAGAGCTCCGGTGATTGGTCAATGGTGGTTTAAAAACTTCAGCGAGATGAACAGTGAGAAGAGCTACAGAAAGGTACAAAATCATCGTTATCAACTGGAGCAAACTATAAACAAACAACAATTCGACACACTCAAAGTTGCTTTCAACAAATAAGAACGACATATATTCCTTATCAGAGCAAGTAGACGAATTGAGACAACAGATTCAGAAATTGTCAATACGGTGATTGGCGTCAGATCCCATAGACATAAGTAAATTAAGCAGAAGATTTTGTTGCTTTAGTCAAATCGTTAGGTAAACTACATGACATACACGTTCACGTGATCTTAAATCCTCAGTACCAGAAGACACGATTCGTGACACCGTTATCTTCCACGTGATTGACCACGCTCGTATCTGTAAGAATTTGGGTGGTTTCCTGTCTCATGAGCAGGTGTTATATTTGGACATGTAAGCTGAGAGAAGAAATTCCCAACCTTCCACAATTTTTGCGCCTTTTGAAAAAAACAAAGGAGCTCAACCTTCAGCCTGAAAAAAAAATGGAAACCTCTCCTGGGTCACTTTTAAGGGGTTAAGAGCACGGAAATTGCAAAACTCAAACCGCGTGACCTTATCAGCGATACCAATGATATAGGGGCCTATCTATGCTTGTTCAAAATTGGTAATTAGACTTTGTAGTTGTGGTCAACTACAATAGCCAATTATAATCAACGTAAGAAGCGTATGTAAACATGGTCTATCAACGTAATTTAATCTTTCAACTCAAAGCTGCAAGTAATGTACTGTAATTTGTTGTAGGTAATGTGTAGGTACGTAAAGCGTAGTTTTGCTGTGTAATTTTAGTGAAATTGTAATTGTTTGTGGAAATAATAATAATAATAATAATAATAATAATAATAATAATAATAATAAAAAGAATTATGGTGGTTTATTTTGCAGGATGTAGTCGCATCTCACTAAAAAAACTTTACCTTCCCTGACCATACGCCGTCATAAACGGGGATTCTTAAAAATGTTTATTGTTCATCGTTATTTCCAAGAGAAGATAAAGGGCAAGAGAGGTCTAGTCCCAGTCCCAGTCCCTCTTCAAAGAAAAGACGTTATAACTGAAAGAACAGAAATATATTTGAAAATCCCTGTTTGTTTTTCTAAACTTGGTGGATTTAACCATTCGTAGCAATCAAAATTAGTTTAACATTACATTTGCAAAAATGTCGTAAATTTGTTATTAAAATTTACAACAATGATTGGTTGTAGTATGTCACGTGACCAAGCAGCAAATATCTTATCGTCTTGTTACTTACAAAGAAATCAGTGGATCATTCGAGATGCTCAAACAGTTATTACTTTCGATGCTTTTGAAAACAGAGCACTTTATCAATCAGTATTACAAGATGGAGTGTACAAATGACATCAAACAAAATCGTTTACATGTACGAGGAAAGTAGCAAACAGTGGTACATCGCATCAGGGATAACAATGGGAAATGGTATACATGTCATTCCACGTAGAAAGCTGTATTTAGACTGTTGTAGGTTCTCGACATCCAATGATATATGAACTACGTAGAAGATTTGTTTGAAAGATTGCTCTTCCTTGAGGACTAAGGGGTCACGCAAACTGGAACGGAAATTGTAATGAAATTGACATTGTCAATAAAACGGAGTTTGTATACAGCTTAACGGATGGTAGTTATCCATTACACAGTAAACAGCAGACACCATTTTCATTTTAAACAACTATAATATAAAAAGCCTAGATGTACAAAGCGCGACATTTGCGCGACCTTAGTGGTCGAGCTAACGTTTAATATACAAAAAAAAAGAATAAACAGTAAATTATAAAAGATTAGACGAAAAAATTGAAGGAAATAGCAAATCCACATCAAAATCATCGATCACTTGATCGATGATGGCTCTCTCTTCTCTGTCGTCTTCCTTGTTAAAATCATCAATCAAGTGATCGATGATAGCTCTCTCCTCTCTCTCTTCTGCCTCTTTTCTAATCCTCTCCTGCTCCTGCTCCTGCTGCTCTGCTCTCTTTTCAGTTGTGGTCTTTTCCTCAACTACTGTTGCGCAAAATTCTGCTAGCAGATTATTCATTTCCTTTAATGTTTTCTTTTCCTTCTGTTTTCTTCTGTTTTCTTTTCTCTTTTCCAGTTCTCGATTTTTTGTTGCACATATTTTTCTCTGTTGTTTTCTCTCCATCGTTTCACTTGTTGGGTTTTATTTCCTTTACTTCTGTTTAACTTTTTCTTGAGTATTTTATTTTCTGTTTTGAGTTTTTCAAGTTCCATTTCCAACTGTAAACAAAAGGGGATGTATTTAAGTTAAAAAGATAACATCAGTTATTAACAGACAGTGATAGGTAAGCGAAAAGTATTTTCAACTTCAGTTCGTTTTAGTCCCTATGGGGTTTCCTTTCTTCGGTTTATGAAAGATACAAAGAGGTGGTAATTTTTCATGCAAATTCAGTATCAAGCAAAATGGCGAAATGAATACTATGACAACACCTGAATTTAACTCTCCATCTAGTAATTCAGTTTGTGAAAAAATGCAAAAAAAAAAATCACGATCGATATTTGATCATAAACGAACTATTAGGGTTGTATCAATAGAACATTCTATAAACCTTATCTATCCACGGGCAATTCGCTGGCTATTTACAGAAAGATCAGACTATAATTACATAACCATAACTATAACTAAGAACAACACTATAGTTAAAAGTTGCTTTCTCTGAATGTCATGTCTTAGAGAGCTTTCCTGATTGCTCATTTGAAGGACCTCATAGTTTCCGTGCAACTAACCGCACAGCGCTACTATTGAGCTAAAACAATTTGTTAAGAAAGAGATGTACTTACCATTATTGCTGATTTTCAGTCTTTAGGAACCGTCCGTGAAAGTGTGTTTGACTGTAAAAGCGTCCTTAGCAACAATATGTAGTCGTTTTGCTGTGTGGGATACCCGTTTCACCCGTTTTCTCATTGGTTCTTTACCACGGACTGTGTGGGATACCCTTTTCACCCGGCTACTCATGAATATGGGAGGGGTTATTAATGGCGAACATCACATTCATATTTCGTACACAAAATAACTAGCTGTTCGAAGTAACGTTGAAGAAGAGTCATCTTGAAAAAGGAGAGTTGTCTTGTTGTTTTGAAGAGGTGAGTCTTTGATCAAGTCAGATTTCGCTATGGAAATTGCGGAGAGAAGAAGAAGAAACAGAGATAATGCATTCAAAAGGAGGACAGAAAGAATGTTAAAAGAAGAGAGAATAAAAAAAAAATAATCACAGAATATAGCAAGGTCGGTATGGAAATTGCGGAGAGAAGAAGAAGAAACAGAGAGAATACATTCAAAAGGAGGAGAGAAAGCATGTTAAAAGAAGAGAGAATAAAAAAAATAACCACAGAATATAGCAAGGAAATGGATGCGAGAAATAGACAGTGGCTCGATTTAGCTCGCACGAACGAACAATTCAAACGAGAATACATGGTGGAGGAGGTAAAGGGAGACTATCAACGTACTCTTGAACAAACAGAGAATGTGATGATGGAACTTGAAAATTTTTTATTTGGAAATTCCTTTCATTGATGTTTTTTTCTAAAGAGCAAGATTCATTGCAACAGGAATTTACCTTACATTCTCAACATTGTGAAATTCTGAAATTGTGTGATACAAACTCGTCTTTGACAAGCGTGTGGTGGACCCGAGGAATTTCTTCTCGTACCCGTACGGATACCTGCGCCCAGACCCCATGGCAGAGGAAATGGAGCGAGTGCTCAATGAACAGTGGGATAAACAGGATGATATCAATGTAGAACTCTTATGCAATTTGTAAATAGCTCCCGCACAAAACTCACGTCCAAGCACTACGCTCAGTCTAACAAAACACACTCTCTCCCCCGTATTCCCATCGCACACACACACACACACCTTGCTTGTAACAATATTTTCTCGGGCGCGGGTCAATAGGATCCCAAACACGTCCCACCGTGTACATAGTAGGAAATAAAATTGCTTTTTTCACTAAATTTCCTTGTGTGACACGTGTTGCGTGACTCTCCCTATTCTCTCACCGTTTCCGTCATTTGCATGACTTGTTATTGCGTAACAAAATGGCGGATTACTGCTAATAAACCTGTTGTGAAGAACAATAGTGCATTTTCCCCTAAACAATAGTCTATTGTCTTTTCTCAGCTCCTGATTGGTTACTACCTAAACCGCCCCCCTTACTTAGAAACAATATGTAGTCGTTTTGCTGTGTGGGATACCCGTTTCACCCGTTTTCTCATTGGTTCTTTACCACGGGCTGTGTGGGATACCCTTTTCACCCGACTACTCATGAATATGGGAGGGGTTATTAATACCGCTAATAAACCTATTGTGATGAACAATAGCGCATTTTTCCCCTAAACAATAGTCTATTGTCTTTCTCAGCTCCTGATTGGTTACTACCTAAACCGCCCCCCCTTACTACTCTCTTAATCCTCACAGTATCAACGAACGCTTTTCATTCAACTAATTTATTCCGAAGTTTTCACGTTACCAGGCACCAGCCAATAGCGAAGCTCCATCTTTCTGTATATAAAGACACACGACGCACAATTCCTTGATTCGCTCCGACGAAGGGCTAACGCTCGAAACGTCAGCACTTGAATCTCTTTACGGTGGCCAATTGACATTATCAACCCAGTTGATAAAACCAAATTATATTGTTATACTTCCCACCGACGCAGCACCACAGTTTCTTTAGAAACTTACCCCCTCTTTATCACATTCAGTTTCATTTTCGTCAAAAATACTGCCGCTGCGTCGTATTTTCACTTGCTTCGTGTAGCATAAGTATTTGCAGAAAAGCTTCACCGAGAACTATATCTTCTTAAAAACTTTGACGTCTTCTTCTTTACAGATGAATTCAATCCCGATTATTGTTAATCTCAGAAACGAATTTGATGGTTTGGTTATAATTTGTCGCTTATTTTCGAAAACTAAACGTGATAAACTTTTAGTCAAGTCATTCAACGAAAAAAAGTGAACCTTGAACTAATTGCAACAGGAAGTCAAATAGTACCAAATGAATTTGTATGTGCCGCTAGTCAACATATAGCAAAAGCCCACTAAAATCCCCCTGGGGGAAAGTTTAATTGCTAATTTGCTTTGTTATTTAAATTTTGTAATCCCAGTGGGTTTTAAATAACAATTTCCCTAATTACCACAATAAAGACAAAATCTGGTAGCCGTAGTCAAATGACGCCATCGTGCAAATCGCGGTGGCAGAACACAGTTTTCGCGCGCGATTTCCTTGATTTTTGGCCTAAAAGAACACAAAATTGTGGGGTTTGGAATGAAGTCAATTTAGATCTTCCCCAAGTTGTTAATTGCTAATAAGTAGCTACCTCTAGTTGAAGATTCTGCAATTTCTGTTCAATAGCGGTATCGTTAATATTCATGTTTATTGTTCACAGATTTAAAGAGCATGCCATATTGGACAGAATACCAAATTTTCTAGAATGCATTAGTCATCCGTGCATTTTGAGGGTCTTCAACTGACGTAGCCATCCCCAATCTTCAGGAAATTAATATCTCTTTCTTCCAGTCCGCTGTGTAGTGACAGCTGTAGGGAAGACTGTTGAGTTAAACAGTTAGTTTTTAGTTACTACTCTCTCGCAGAAACGCCTGTATTTTTGTATTGCAGAACATATAAGCCACCACCACAGTGGCCTGTATGAAGCAAGTGCCTACTTCAAAGTAGTCACGAAAACGAAGACCAAAGATCGAAGGCCACAAAACTCGAAAACGAAGACCCCCACGCATACATACTGAATCTGTTTGTGTTATTATAAGAGTCAGATCAACTTTGGTGTCTGAATTACCGATGATTGTACAAAACGTTAAGCAACAAACACGATCAAAAAAGTCTTTGATGAAAATTGGGAGAGGCGTTTCGTTACTCATCAGTCCTGCATTACATTCACGACCATGTCAATCATTTTAATATCGTGTTTCGGCAACCCGGCTTGTGAATGAAACCTCATCCGAGGGCTCTCGAAGCAAATGTTTGCAGAATTTGGCGCGGTCCTTAATTCCTTCCCAGTGTACAAGCGGCTCAAATGAAGAAAACGAATAGGTAGCTTAGGTATCGTCCGTGATCTACGTGGAGTTTGGAGGCAATCGAAGCCTTGGTAGCGAATATATGGCCCGTTGGGTGATCTCCGTTCGGTGGCTTGGTCGCCAACCTTTGGAAAGGATATACAGAAGTTAATGAGGAGGAACCAAAAACCACCTAAATTGGTCTTAATCGACCCAGAAACCGTGCTAGAGACAAAGAGACACAAGACTTGAGCAGGGTAAGTTTTTTTCTCGTTTTCTTTATACAAATCCTTATATTTGTACCCTTGCGTAATATAGTACAGAGCAGATACTGTCACCAGGTAGCATGCACACCCACCTTTCTTGTGAGTGGCAGGCTGTCACTGGTTGTGCTTAACCCTGGCCCCAGGGACCATGTAGACCTTCCTGTCAAGAAAAAAAACACTTTTCAGACTAAAAATTCGGCTTTTCTACCCACCCCAACCCCCCTGGGTTTGCATCATTGGTGCCCAACTTGGTACGCGCTGAAAGCCAGGTGCCAGGGCAGTATGGTGATACCTTTGTTGACGTTAAGCTCCCTGGTATTTTAAGCGCTGGCCTGGCCTGACTGCCGGTTATCGCCGGCAGTCAGGCGAAAAAGTTTTGGCTCAAGGTTGACCACGTTCTCAAAAATCCAGACATATATAGAGATTACTTCATAGAAAGTGCGACGTACGGATTTTTATTCACGAGTTGCAAAACTTTGGAAAACGAACGAGTGAGCGTAGCGAACGAGTGAGTTTTCCAAAGGTTTGCGACGAGTGAATAATAATCCGTACAAAGCACTTTCTATGCTGTAATTTGTTTATTATATATAACGAGTACTCAACCATTGTAAACTTAAAGCGATTTTTCTAGTCTATAATTAAAGAGTTAAACGCAGCGCTACGAGGAAAACAAAGCTGCAAATGCATTCTGATGGCTTTCCAAGCGAGATCTCTTTTAAATAGAAAAGAAAAATTACGGCGACGACAAGCTATCGTAAACAAGAACTTTATTTAAATAGCGGTATAAAACACGCTGTGTTCATACTTTTTAAAAGAAAAGCTTTTGCTATCGCATCGAACGTCGCCATAAGTGAATCAACTACTGCGCGCAAATCAACTGGCGAATTTTTGAACAAAAGTTGTGATAACACAAGGAGTCGGTTCATTAAACAATAATTACGACGTAAATCCATATTCAAAAGTGAAATATTTACTTTACCCTTGTGTTCCCAAGAGTGCTTGAATTTTCTTAGAAAGTCCACGGCTGCGTTGTATCAAAGCTACAATGAAAGTCTCTCATTTCTTGGCTTTCCCTTATCGACATTTAGTTTGTCTTCGCTCCGCCTGGAGAATGATTTTAGCATTTCCATATCATAACTGTGTTCTCAAGGTTTTGCTTGGCGTGTTTCTGATGGCTTTCCTTTCCATAAAGTTCTCAAAAGTACAAAATTTGTAGCCAAAACATAAAACTGTCTTCGAGAGCTTGCAAACTTGAAGCGTTTTGTTTTCGCAACCTCGTTGGAAACCATTTGAATTCCCGCGCTCTGATTGGTTAGGTCGTTCTACTCTTGATGCTGATTGATTATATTTTTCACATGTGAAGAAAGCTATACGCGAAGCTGATTGGACGTATCGCTTTTCTCACATGTGAAAATATAGCAGATGTAGAATTCTATCTGCAAGGTTTATTACCTAAAATTGTCGCTATATATATATAATAAATATATATAGATTACTTCATAGAAAGTGCGACGTACGGATTTTTATTCACGAGTTGCAAAACTTTGGAAAACGAACGAGTGAGCGCAGCGAACGAGTGAGTTTTCCAAAGTTTTGCGACGAGTGAATAATAATCAGTACAAAGCACTTTCTATGCTGTAATTTGTTTATTATATATAACGAGTACTCAACCATTGCAAACTTAAAGCGATTTTTCTAGTCTATAATTAAAGAGTTAAACGCAGCGCTACGAGGAAAACAAAGCTGCAAATGCATTCTGATGGCTTTCCAAGCGAGATCTCTTTTAAATAGAAAAGAAAAATTACGGCGACGACAAGCTATCATAAACAAGAACTTTATTTAAATAGCGGTATAAAACGCACTGTGTTCATACTTTTTAAAAGAAAAGCTTCTGCTATCGCATCGAGAAACGTCGCCATAAGTGAATCAACTACTGCGTGCAAATCAACTGGCGAATTTTTGAACAAAAGTTGTGATAACACAAGGAGTCGGTTCATTAAACAATAATTACGAAATCCATATTCAAAAGTGAAATATTTACTTTACCCTGGTGTTCCCAAGAGTGCTTGAATTTTCTTAGAACGCCTACGGCTGCGTTGTATCAAAGCTACAATGAAAGTCTTTCATTTCTTGGCTTTCCCTAATCGACATTTAGTTTGTCTTCGCTCCGCCTGGAGAATGATTTTAGCATTTCACTGTGTTCTCAAGGTTTTGCTTGGCGTGTTTCTGATGGCTTTCCTTTCCATAAAGTTCTCAAAAGTACAAAATTTGTAGCCAAAACATAAACTGTCTTCGAGAGCTTGCAAACTTGCAGCGTGTTGTTTTCACAACCTCGTTGGAAACCATTTGAATTCCCGCGCTCTGATTGGTTAGGTCGTTCTACTCTTGATGCTGATTGGTTATATTTTTCACATGTGAAGAAAGCTATACGCGAAGCTGATTGGACGTATCACTTTTCTCACATGTGAAAATATAGCAGATATAGAATTCTATCTGCAAGGTTTATTACCTAAAATTGTCGCTATATATATAATAAACGTAGTTACTAAAACCCGGAACGACCCACAACGATCCACAACGATCCACAACGACCCACAACGATCCACAACGATCCACAACGACCCACAACGACCCACAACGATCCACAACGATCATCAAAAATTGAAAAGCATACTGAATAGCAAACATAACGACTCACAACTACCCAGAATACCTTTGATAGTCCGGTAACACATTCAGCTTTTCACGAGAAAGAATCTCCATTCAGAGACACATTTGTACGTAAGTACGATCGATGTCTCTTCGGTCGGCCATCGAATAAATATTTGTATAAGTCCCATGAAAAGTTTCATCAGCTTTGTTCTCCGTAAACATCCATCTGCATTCGTGCCATTTAATTAGTGATTATAGTAATTATTGTAGTTCTAGCTCTAGCCACTCACCATTTTCTGTGTCAGATAAGACGTCAGATGAGTCAGACACGACAACCGGGTCTTCCCGCGTGGCCGCCATCATCGACTATATGCATGGACGCGTGTGGATCTGTAATGCATCATGCCGTCACCTGGAGTCATGCCGAGTGACGCGACTTTTCCCCTTCATTCATGACAGATGATCTTGTTTGTCACTCGATAAGAAAACTTATGGGGGGGGGGGGGGAGGCGGGCGAAGTACAAAAAAAAAAAATCGCGCAAGGGGAAATTAAATGAAAAAAAATTCTGGCACGCCAATTAACCCTAAAAAATATTCATGCTATGGCCTATAAAAAAATTCATACAAGGAATTTGATCTCAAAAAAAAATTCCTGCGGCTCGAAAATTCCCCTCCCCCCCCCCCCCCCTCCCCCATAACCTCGTTCCCTAATGTGGGATCGTTGTGGATCGTTGTGGATCGTTGTGGGTCGTTGTGGATCGTTGTGGATCGTTGTGGGTCGTTGTGGATCGTTGTGGGTCATTGTGGGTCGTTCCGGGTTTTAGTAACTACGACATAATAAATATATATATGATATTGCTTCACTTATCCTAGGAGTGCTCTACGCATAAATATGCAGAGCAAAATACAAATATAAGAAGGAAAGTTTCAGTTACTCGAGTTTGAAACTCGAGTAACTGAAACTTTCCTTCTTATATTTGTTATATATATATGTATATATTAATTATTTCCCAGTGGATTCTCGAAGAAAAAGTAGTAAAAGGACGGCTTTATGTAGGTGCGCAAAAGGCTGAAACTTTTTTTTACAACTGACGTAAGGAACTGAGGGGTTCCCTTTTGAAAAATAGTAAAAGTAGTTATGAAAATTGCCAAAGTACCGGTAAAGTATTAAAAAAACATGTCATTCTGTGATTCAAATAAAAGTGCTCTATGTAATGGGCTATTAATTTTTGCAGCTGGGCAGTGAGAACTTATAAGCCATAATTATTAGAAAAGCCTCTTAAATTCGGAAGCAATATCTTGGGTCATTACGCAAGAGGAATTATAATTTCGTAAGCAAAACAAGTTTGATCTGTGAGCATGAATACATCCACGTAGATACGACTCGTTAAGCCGCTGGAAGTTTGCACCTCACTGAGCTTGATGCACTGTTTGCGACCTTTGACCTCCAATTTGTACTTTAAATCGTAAACTGTTATTGAAGGCGGTCGGTCAAGACTTTCAAACAGTTGACTTGACGGCTAAAGAAACGCTTAATTAATCCTTGACAGTTCATGAATTGTCCATCAACTGACAGACTCTTGGAGATAATTTACTTCCGGTTATTGTTTTTCACGATTTCGATATCCTGTGTGATAGTGGATTGAATCAGAGCTAGTGATGACATCCCCTCTTAGTTTGTTTCATGCTGGCTTTGATAAGCACATGTCTATTTTTTTCCTTTACGGATTTGCATTTCGTTGCGAAATACTCTGGTTCTATTTCATCAGGTTCGTTAAGGTCATGCGATATGAGGTTGTTTTGTTAGATATATTTTTTTAAAGATTGCTCTTCATTTCAAACAAATAAATACAGATGGCTGGCTGGCATCGATACAGATTGACAAGCGAAATGTGCAAAATGTTTGGCCTCATGATTTGAATCATGTCCAGTTACCGAGAACCTTTTCATTAATATTTCGCGCATTGTCGGTTATAGTCGTCCCACTTCTTGAATATTTTTAATATAGGTGTATACCGCGAGTCCACGACCGTAAGCACTATGTTGCAACAATGCTGCATCATAAGGAAGAACATGATTGCTATGATAGAGATGATCGATGTTCTCGAGGAAAAGTTACGAGAAGTTTCTTAACAATTTTCAACGGAACTCTTCAGAGCTACACAAAACGACTCTTATCAGGGCCTCAACACAAGGAATTTAAGCTGTCTCGCTCTATAATAAACGTATAGCTGATTTTATGACAGTTTTTACAAATCTTATCGCCGTTTTGGATATATTTACTGATGGGTTGAGACAACCGAGGTGAAGAAGAAACTCTGGAAAGTTAGACCAATTTAAAGTTAGACCAGTTTAAATAAAAACACATTGTTGCTAATGTTTAATGAGTGAAAAGCTTACGGCGATATATTGCCTGTTGTTCCTGGAACACTGAAACGATGCTGGTGATGTATGACATCAACCAACAAGATGACAAGAAAGTTGGCTTAGATACAGTAATAGCCCGCGTATAAGAACCTGGGTTTTAAGAACCTGTTAGGTTAAAATTTTCATTTTAAGCCCACTCCACATAAGAACCTATTAAGGCTCAAATTTTAAGTTAGGTTCTTATCAGTGGGGTTGCTGTAAAAGTGTACAGGTAGAAACTGCTGAATTAAGATCATCATCTATTTAAAAGTAACTTGACATAACTTTTTTTTCTATTGATTTATACTGTATTATGAGATGATGTAATTTATAATTGCTGCCGGAGCATTAGCGTAGGCAGCACATATATTCTTGACAGGATTCGAGAAGTTTGGTACGTTCGATGGTTCGGATCGAGAAACAGCCTATCAGCAAGCCCCTTTAAAATACTAGCCAGTAGCCAATGAGCAGTTCCCTTATAATCGATGAAACTCACATGTGTTCTGCCATTTTCCCTCTCGTGTTTCACAAGAAAGCGAAAGCGATCGATCTATTCAGGTGAGTTTTGCAGCTTTTTCGTTCTCTGTGATCGCATTCGTCGATCTCTTTGGATTACTTCTATTCGAGCTTATGATTACTTCTATTCAAGGAAGCATTCGTCAAGGTCATGAAGCCGTCAGTGAGCATTCAAGACGTGCATTTATGCCACTTTGAGCTTTGGTTTTCAATCGATCGGATTCGGTCGATTCTTGGACGCAAACAAATATCGATTCCATCTTATTTCATGGAGATCGCATGTATTTACATGCTCTAACTAATGAAATGGTACCTGATACGGACACTCTTTCAATAAACGAGTTGCCAGAGGTGGCAACCTCGCAAACCAATGTTTAATACTGTTTAAACTACAGTAAATTTTAACAGCGGCGTATTGATCACTCATTTTGTGGCGAAAGGCCATTTTGCTCACTGAGGCAGGTTTTAATTAATGCATTTTCGGATAGTCCAAATGCAATGTTATTTCTTAATGGTTGTGTGATGGCTGTTATAAAAAAATTAGATTCCTTTTATCTAATTGATTCACATGCAAGAAATTGCCTGGGAATGCCCGATAAAAAATGGTACTGCTGTTTGCATGTTTAAAGTTTACTGAACTAGCTGAATGTTAAAATCATCTTGAAACTTTAGCGTGTTGTCTGAATGTAAGCTTACTTGTAATTATATTTGTCCATGTTTTTTGTTATTGGTTTCTCGCATTTTGTTAAAATTAGATAAAAAACTGAACCATAAATTCATAAAAAGAACTTAGTTTGTATATCAATACTACAATTTCATAAAGACCAAACTGCGCTAATTAACATGACGTGTAAGTACCACCAGTAGAAATATTGATTCAAAACCCTAATTTAGACAATACCCGATTATGTCTTCAACTTCATCTAGGTTAATCACCTTGGTTACATTTATCGTGAACTTAAAACGACAGCCTAGTAACCAAGCTTTTGGAAGTAGACAGAAGTTTAGGCACAACGGCCTGTATTCCAGAACGGGAACCGGAAATGGTATAGAGCTTATCAAAACTTTTGACAATAGCAACCTTTCATGTTTCAAATCTTTTGATAGAAATGCACATACCATTGCTTAACCTTACCAGGCGGAGGCAGCACTCAACTTCTCCTTGAGAACTACTAGTATATATAGTATATTCAGATGAAATTCGTATGAAAATATAATAACTTGGTAGCCTAAATTTGCTTTAAGTACCATTTATATAAGAACCTATTTAGGCTAATCTGAAAAATTCAGGTTCTTGTACGCGGGCTATTACTGTATTTTGGAGCATTCCAACTACAGTCATGCGCATAATGGGGTCGTAACAATAGTTTAGTTTTCGTACGACGTTTTGGAATACAGGGTTTTGGAATCCATGGGATTAAAATGTCATTACCGAAATCAACTACTTAAGATGCAAAACAGGTTCCGTACCCTTTTCTATCAAATAAAAAAAATTTACTTTGAACTAAGTCCGCATGGCTCAACCGCGGGCAACCATAGTAACCCTGGAATGCCTCGTTTTCTAATCAACCAGGTTGGTCAACTCTTTGACAACCGACACCACTTAAGGCTTACCTCTCTGCAGTGGCTTCCTTCGGTTTGGCTGGTCTCTAACGATATATATGTATTCCAACGCTAAAGTCTGCTCCTTTTATGTATCCAGTTCAAAGCGAAGAATCGATTTCAGAAAACAGCAGTGCAAACAAACGCCGCCCGCATGAAGCTTGCATCACCTTCTCGAATATAACAAGGCCAATCAGTGAGCGAGAATGGCAGCCCTCATGGCTGTTCCCTCGAAAACCGTCTCGGTTGAGTGCATACATGTCAAATAGCTGTCAATCAAAAGAAGAATTCTTCCGGTCAAAAACAAGATAAGCCCATTTCCCTGCTGATATTCGATCTTTTTCAATTTTTTTCTTTTAAATGAAAGATTACACTTACACTATGACTTGGATCTAAAAGTCCGATTTTGGGAAAAATTGTCGATCTGAAGGAATACGGTAACCTTAAGCACATAGCAAAACATAGTTTTATTAAAGAGCTTTTTTCTGTACTGTCCTTTGCAGAATGTTGATACTTGGGGGCCGTTCAAATTTTTGTGGAAGACGGGTGGTATAAGATGGGGAGCTTGACAGTAAATGTGCCTTACGCTTCAAATGTGACTTCGAATTAGCATACTTGTAAGAATGGAATCTCGTATCTCTTTACTGTTCCAAGCAGACAAGATAGTACAGTTCATAAAGTTACTGCTAGCACAGTTATTTCGTCCTCCCCTTTGGCAGCATTTTTACCTTTTAGGTATACTAGTTGTAAGTAATAGAACTGTAGTCTTTGTCAAAAAATCTTAAAAAAAAGCGCTTCGAACTAAAAGATAAAACGTATTTATGGCATAGGACACATCACTTTTCACACTTAAGAAGATAAACTAAATCACCGAATGAGCATGCCTATTTAGATGAGATTTAAACTGCCTGAGAGAAACTGGAAAGTTATTCCAAACTTGATGATAAAAATGATGTTTGTTAACGACAAGTCGACTGACTCTGTGTTATACCAAACGACTCTGATCAGTAATTCCTGTTAGTGAGATAGTCAGGTTAAGTTTCATTGATACCTTGTGTGTTCTTCTTATACTGCAAATTAATCTTTCCGTGAATGCTCCCTATTAGCCATTTTCTAAACTAGCAGGGAACTCGATACAAATATTTAAAATCGATTGAAACGAAAAATTGAGCCTGGCACGTGAAAAGCCATCCAAAATAATGAAAGCTTACTAAATTTCAGCGTTATCGTCTAAAACGCACATATGCAGTACGCGTTTAAAAAGTTGAAATTTAAGAGAACTTTGTATGGTACCATGCTTGTCCCTCCAAACCATGCAAAGCTCTCTGAAATTTCAACTTTTCAAAAGTGTACTATATATTTGTGTTTATATATTTCTGTTTCTATTTCTGTTATTTTCGGACTCAATAATAAAGAAATTTACAATTGAATTAACTATATCATCCTTGAAGCCAAATACCTCCTTTATCTCTTTAAATTAAATGATAGGTTCTTATCTCCAAGACTGTTACTAGAGAGAATCAAGAGTACCTACAAATTAGAACACTTCATTGCGAGAGAGAGAAATAATCTTAACTATCATTACATGAAGTGGGAGCCTCTGCTTCCCCTTGTTTCATCTTAGTCTGAAGTCTAAATGTTTTTTTTTGTGTGTCACTTTCCCTTTTGTGATAAGTTAACTAAAACCTGTAAGGGCAACTGTTTGGAGGTGGTTTTTTATTTCTTTTCTTTTTCTTTCTTTCTTTCTTTATTTATTTCTAGTGTATTGTATTGTAAAATGTAAATAGGCATTGTAATGTTAAGTATTTGAAAGTAAGTTGTAAGTAGTAACTTAGCGTACTGTAAGTTGTTAGCAGTCAACCAGTGGAAATGAGTGACGACTTTCTTCAAAACCTCCAGGTTGGTTGCTTTGTGGCTGTTTTCTTTGAAAAGTACGACAAGATGCGAGTTATAAGGAAAGTACTATCTGTTGGAGATACCCATTTCCAGCTACATTACTGGAGAGGATCATATGGCGGAAAATGGTCTGCCCAGCATCTTCCACGAAAAAGAGCAGAGCCTTGGCTTGAGGATTTACCTAAGTCTTGCATTGTTTGCTGTGGTTTTCACCTCACAGAAGATAGCAGGCTCATGCCATCAACTAAAACATTTTTGAAAAATAGGTATGCTGCTCTCGGAGAGAACAACAGATAACTGACTGATTTATGAGTTGAAAATTATTGTTTATTATTATATGGCACGGAAAATCCGAGCATTCTGATTGGTTCTTTCTTGGTCGGGATTTTGCCATACGGACCGTTCTATGGAAACGGTCCTTAGCTGCATCTGTTTTTGTAAAGTTGGATAATGTCAAATTTGCAACTATGATTGCGGAAAGGAAACGTATAGAAATGCTCTAATTAAAAAAATATTATTTGGCAAGGAAAATCCGAGCGTTCTGATTGGTTGTTTCTTGGTCAGGATTTTGCCATACGAACCGTTTCCGTAGAAATGGTCCTTGAGATGCAAATATAATACCAAAAAATTAGATAATAATATTTCCCTCTTTTACTTAGAACTTCTAAACTACTTCAGTGAATTACGAGACCAATATAAGGATGAATACTTCAAAGGTGACTTAATTATATGGAACAACCAAGGTATCACTATCGAAGGGAAATCTTTGTACTGGAAAACCTGGAGCGAGCGTGGGGTATATTTTGTACAAGATCTTCTTAACAATACCGGCAAATATCTTTCTTATGAAGAATTCAAGATTAAATATAACATTGAAGTAAATTTTATTTATTATTGCCAAATTCTTTCTGCAATTCCCAAAAGTCTTAAATTAAAAGCTATGACTCTTCCAAAACCTGCAGAATCAATCATAGAAGAAACCGATGTATACCAGCTGACCATTTGTCCCAAATGCGGTGCAAGGATTATTACTCACTCTTCCAGGCGAAATAGGAAACAGAACCAACATCGATTCAATCATGGTCCAAACATTACCCCTCCTTCGCCAACAAATGGAATAACTTTTTTTAAGTAATATATCAAAGATGTCGGCAGACAATAAGTTAAGACAATTTTCTTTCAAACTATTCCATAAGATACTAGTAACCAAAAAGGAACTTAAAAGATACAAAATCAAACCAGATGATGAATGTTTCTTTTGCAAAGGTCCAGATTCCCTTGAACACACTTTCCTGGCTTGCTCTGTTGTCGAGGACTTTTACCATGAAATGATGGCATGGTTCAACAACGTACAGAAATCGCAATTTAATATCACTAAGCAGCAGATCCTTTTTAATGATTTCACGCTATCCATAGGATCACAACATCTTCTGAGGTGGAAATTTGGTATTTTCATAACACTAATGAAAAAGTATATCTATGACTGTAAAATTATGGATAAATTCCCACTAAGTAATCAATTCAAACAAAAACTAAATGTTCAATGGAAAATCGAAAATAGCGGAAATTGAATAGCTGTCTTGATAACCAGCAACCAGCACTGCGTCACCCTATAAACGAAATATTAACTTAATACAGAACCCTATGCTAAATTTTGTTAAGCGAATGTAATAATTTGTAACTATATAGTACTCTAAGCAACGTTTTCTGTAATATTTGTCATACAGTAGTATGTCCTGAGTCAAACAAATACCATTTTATGTCAACTATTTTTTTCCCGGGTGAAGCTCGCTTTGCTTACTTCACCCGGGAAAAAATAGTTGACAAAAAATTGTATTTGTTTGACTCTTTACATACTACTTAACAAGAAAACAAAAGAGTAAACAAAAAGCAAACAAAGGGCAATCCATGCCCACCGGGCGAGCGCCGCGGCACATTTATTTTTTCTTCTTCTCGGGGAGAAATAAACTCTTAGTTATGCCGCAGCTTGCACATTTAGCTTGCATCATTCTTCTCCCGTTTTTCGTGCGAATTATTTTTTCAGTGTCTTTTTTATTTGGAGTAAATTTACGCTCTTTGACACAGTATATCTCAGGCATTGCTATTTATAAAGAAAAAATATTTTTTAATTGTCAACCTCTTGCATAGCCAAAATTACCTCTCGAGTAATATTCCGTACTTCTTTTTGCCAAGAAGGGGTAAAATATTCGTTTAAAAGAATCACCAGAGTCTGGAAAGCAACAATCATGATTTTATTATATGGAAATATACTCCTTTGTTTTCAAATTTTAATTCGAAGAAGCGACGATGTTTTGAAGCTTTTTTTGAAAGTCTGCTTCAGCCTGTGCGCGAGCTTCTCTTTTAATCTTTTCAACATCAACCTGAGTCAGTTTACTGACAGACGGTTTTTTTGTGAGCTTTGCTCTAACCTTTTCTTTTAACGCATTGTACTGTTCTAACTCAGCAAGAATGCTCTGAAACTCTGAATCACTCAAAACTTTATCATTTATTGCCTTGGAAACCAGTCTGTCAACACTAATACGTTTCGCAAGGCCAAGTGTCACAATCTCCTGATGTTTGGACATTTTTTTGTCAAGTTTTTTCCCCAAAAGAATCAAACTGGAGGAAGAAACAGAGAAAATTCCACCCACGACACCTAAAGGGATAGCCACGGGAATTCCGATGCCAGTGAGAGCAGAAGCAAGGCCGGCACTAGAAAGAGCAGCGCTGAGGCCACCAAGACCGCCGGCAATCCAGTTAACGGCCGTTTTAGCGCGTTTAAATTTTTTACGAACAAGTCTATAGTGGTCAACCTCTTCACCCAACTTTGCAGCGATTTCGTTCACCTTTCCAAGGCGAAAGTCTTGGGGCATTTGCTGAGTCATTTGCAAAGACTCATGGCCTTCTATAACAGGGTATATCCTGCTTTGTTCAACATAAGCCGGAGCGCTCGGTAATACGTTTGATGATGACATCTTCTATAAAAGACAGATTTTATTTTTTAATTGTTAATGTATTTGTAATTCAAATTCAAGAGGGAATCCATTGAAATTAAATAACTCCCCGAGTTCATCTCTAACTGATATTGTCAAACTGTTAACATATTTACTAGACATAGTGTCACGCAAGTCATTTGAATCAAACTTGTAAGAGATTTTTTCATAAGGTTTACCTCTTTCATCGAATCGAGCCAAAATACTTGACGGTTTTCCATTAAGCAAATTCTTCTGTTTGTCAATAAGGTCGCAGTGAATAAAATAAGTAGATAGGCGGTGTTTTTTGTTAAATCTAAACCCTGATAAAGTTTCTTCAATATCAAACAGTTTGGTAAATTCCTCGCTGAAATTTATATCGATTCGATTATAATGTGTATTTTGAAGAAACAGCACGCCCGCGGGCGTGTCGACATCTGCATAAATTATGTTTGCGTATTTTTTTAACGCTTTCTTTAAAGCTTCAACAAAAGTCTCAACATTGTAAAAACCGGGTAGTAAATTTGTCTCGTATTTTCTATTATCTTGCTGTTTTTCGATTAACGTGACCTTTCCACCCATGAAATTAAACCACGAATTGTAAAGCGAGCAGCTCAAAAGCTTGATATAATTCGGTTTTGGAATTGGATGGTCAAAATAAACTGTGTAGTCGTTTGAAGGAGCGTTGATCGTGAGCACAACCATTTTAATATAAAGGAAAATATATTTAATTAAAATACATAAAAAATGGACAACAATATGTCGCAGTACGCGTGGCTGTCTTCAGCGAATGTCGAAAACGAATCAAAAGAAGCAAAAAAGTATGCGTGGGCAAACTTCGACAAATATTACCCCAGAGCTGACAAGAGTAAATTTGAAGCACAAGTAGTGTTTGATGAAAATAATATCGCAACAGCAGAAATTTTTTTCAAAGCAGGTTCCGGCTTAACACAAAGCGTTTTCGGATCAGACAAAAAATACTGGAGTGACCAAATGAAAGACGCACTCGGATTGATGGTTGGCGGTTTTCCAATGCAGCTTACTCCAAGGATAGGAAAAAGTACTTTACCTATCCCAGCAGAAGGCTTTCACGAAGCCGCGCCAAGTCTGAAAAAAATATTTAACAACAATATCAAAATATATGTTACGCCTGACAAATATTTTACAACAAAATTCAGGGAAATATTCCAAAAAACAAAACTTACTCACCATTCAGGGAAAGAGTCCAGGCAATGGCTAGCAGGGCCTGAAATGTCTTACTGGCCGCAGCAGCTCAACTTTGCTGTCTTTTGCGCAACAACTGCTTGCGGCGTTAGTCGAGAGATTTTTGATAAAGACCACTCAGCTCTGGGTTTGCCTCAAAATGTGTACAATTTTTACCTGTTTCACGTTTATTTTACAATCAGGAGAATATTGTTTCAGATGGGAGGAATTCAAAGCATAAGCGCCTTGCCAGGAGACCCAACATTTGAACTGTATAATAACCCATATGACGTGGCTTCATACAAAAGAATCTGTGCAGAGTTTGGGGTAAGTCCTTCGAGTGATTTTCGTTTCACAAGACCAGCAAATCATGGTCTTGGAGACGTTTACATTTATGTTACAAATGTAGGACCAGCAAAAGCTTCAACCAGTTACCCAGGAGGGTACAATAAGTTTTCAGACGAAGGGGGTTCTGGGAGCAAAGGTAACTTGATTTATTACATAGAGCCTGATGACTCTGCCAATGCACAAGCTGACTGGTTTTGCCCCAACGCATCAGAAGGTCTGACTCAGGCGGGTTTGTCAAGAATAAACCAATCAATAGAGGCTTTTGTTTACTGCATCCTGGGAGCGCAGGTTAACGTGAGGTCAAGTATTCAAGGATCCGGAGGAAGGGCGAAGGAGGCGCAGAGTGAGTTTTTGGTCCTGGTTGAAGACGCGATAAGACAGCCCGACCTGGCAAAAAGCGTGCAGCGTTATCAGCTGGCTGTGGACGAGGCAAAAGTCAGACTCAATATAGCTGTGTGCCCGGGCGCATGGTTAATGCCCGGGAATATGGTGATCAACACAGAAAGCGTTGTGGGCTACAACAACCAGCTCAAACAAGCGGTGCCAGGCATGCGACTGGGAATAAACAACGAAGTTAACAAGAGCACAAAAAAAGCGGGCCTTCAGCTCATGGATGGTGGGAAATCAAAGGTTAACCCGCCAAACAGCCATCCTTCCAATCCTATTCACAAAGCAGCCACAGCTGAAAGCAAAAAAAAACCAAAGCCTGCTGTCAAAACTCCAGCAACAACAGAAGAGCCAGTGCCCACAGCCGGCTCGGGCAGTGAGTCTCATGATGTGAACAAAATAATTGTGGCAGTCGGCGCGGTGGCAGTTGCTGGTTTGGTATTATGGAAATTCCGTTAACGCTGCTTTTTTATCTGACCTTCAACCAAAAAGGCCACCACAGCCAAAATCAACAGCCATGTGTGTTCTGCCAGAAAACCAATTGCCTGGCCAGCAGCTTTGAAAAGAAAAGAAACAATCGAGCCAATTAGTCCCGGAAGAAGGGAGGCTGTTTTTTTCGCAATAGCTTTTAGCCCATTTCCCAAAGCTTTGCCCATTGATTTTAAAGCGTCTGTAAGGATGTCAGTTACAACCCCAATCGTTATACCAGCAGCAACACTGATCGATAACAATGTAACACCGTTCTTTTTGAAAAACTCTTTGATTTTTTCCCTGGCATTTTTGAGTTTGACTTTTGCTCTTTCTCTGAAAGGAAGCCTTTCAATTTCTCTTCTATTTTCATTCTCTATTTGATTATTTTCAATCTCGAGCTCCTCAATTTTTTCACGGGCTTGCTGTCTTAAAGCAGGGTTTTCATTTTCATTGTTTGCAATTTCTTCTTGCTTTTCTATTTCTTGTTGTATTTCTTTTTGTTTTTCTCGCCTTTCTTCTTGATTTTGTTGAAATTCTTCTAAAGGTATTGTTTCCAAAGGCTGAATATCTCCACTTTTTAATTTTTTTAGTTCATTATTGAGATCTGTCCGTTTAGCTATTTCACTTTTTGCTCTTTCTCCGGCTTTCTTTCTATTAAGCTTTGCTTTCTATCGTCTGCTATTTTTTTATTTTCATTAATGTCTTCTGACAGTTTTTGTATTTCTTCTGCAATAGTTTCTCTGCGGCTTTTTCCAAGTAATTTTAAAATTTGTTTTGGAAGACTTTTATTTATCTGATATTCTTCCTTCCCTGGAATTTTTGTTAATAATTGCGTTCGACGAAAGGAGAAGGCATTATAAACCAGTTTGAATCGAGATTTTGGTGGTGTAGGTACAGTCCGTTTTGGCCCCCCCGAACATTTTTTTTCAGGGGCAAATGACGTCATTTCCGTCGACCATGTGCTTCGTTTCTAGCGGAGTCGAGTTTCACGTTCTTGCTTCGCGTCTTGGTGGATTGTCGAGTTCTTGATTGTGCTTTTGCGGATTGTTGTCGAATTCTGGACTGTGTTTCTTTTCATTGGAGATTCAACGTCTGCCCGCGTACAGGGTTGTGACGCTCTACTGTTCAAATCAGCCTTTCGAAGATTGTACAACTCCTGGTGCGAATATATAACAGCAGATTTCGATCAGTGCGGTGACAGTCTTTGTAATCGTCAATTTTATGTTTGCATTTTAGCTTGCATGTGCATTTGTTGGGCGACAAAGAAATGATATTCATACACAGTCTGTGGTTTTCGAAACACTGACTGCATGCAGCTTTGTTATTCGTGAATAGCGGTGTCACGCAATGCAAAAAACTCCAAACATTGTATTTGTATGAATAAATCGGAAAAAATCATGTTCATCAACTACAGTTATGTTAAGAGTTTCATACTGATATTTAAAATGTTGATTTCAGTATTAAAGAAAGCTTGAATTTCGGGAAACCAAATCAAAATGCAGCCAAGTGAATCGAAATCGTCGAACGCACTCTCTGATCTTTGATTACTACTAGTTTATAATATGGCTTGTCCATTTTAAATATACCGACTTCCAAAGTGTCATTTTTTGTATTAATTCTATATTTGAGGCCAAATAAATTTGCATCTGGAAACTCTTTTTTAAGTTGAGTCTCAGCAATGTTTGTTGTTGATGGGGGAGGGATATCATGCAGATCCTCCATAAAAGAGGGTTGTTGAGTGGTAGAACCACGCTCAGTTGGCAAATGTGTTGTCGTTTGACTGCTTGCTGGAGTCGATTCTCCATTTGGCTGAGTCGGAAATTTTGAATCTTCTTCTTCTTCATCATCTTCATCTTCATCTTCTTCTTCTTCTTCAGGGTCTTCTTCTTCTGGAATTGGTTCGTAACCACCTGTAGCCATCGCGAAATTATATTTTGAAATTATTTTTTATTTAAATATAAATGCCCGGCGTTGTATAAACATGTCTGTGCAAGCAAACCTTCGACCAACGAACAACGAAAAAATTTTAGGAGGAATGAAAGCCGAGCGCACGGTAAAGCGCATCACTTTTAATCCCAGCGAAGCCAAACCCACCGAGACGTTGTATGTTTCCGTGCCCAAGCTGAATGAGAACGAGGTCATCGTGCCAGGCTCGATCTCACTGCTCTTTAAAATCGACCTGGCTGGAGGGCACGCTAACAACTTCCTCGTACAAAACGTCTCCCGTGCTCTTGTCGACAAGCTGGTTGTGAAATATGGTGGCACCGTACTTCAGGAAACGGTGGGGTATGACATTTTTAAGATCTGGGAGGACCTTTACCTCTCGCAGGAGGAGCGGGACAACATGCTGCTCGAGGGCATTCAGTCTGAGGCCCTCTGCAAGATCCGCTCAGGCGCGGGGGATAAAGAAACCTTGGCCAAGGAAGACGCGCTGAACAAGGTTTTCGGCACAAATTACCGAATCCGTCTGGACCACCAGATCCTGACCGACCACGTCGTTTTCTACCCGCAAGCTCTTTACAACGACCTTGTGTTTGAGTTTACCCTTGCGAAGGCCGACCAAGTGGTCAAAATCTCTGACCCAGAAAAACTGGAATACAAGCTGAAAAACATCCAGCTTGAGTACGAAATAATCAGAAGCAAGACTCTGGCGAACGAAGCGCGCAGTGTTTTATTACTCCTCAGGAAAGGAGTTCTTGTACGATAATGTGATGCATTCTTATATGGTCAAATTCTCAAAAGCCACTGACACAAATATAATCATCAGAGTGAACCCGCAGATAAGGTCACTGAAAGGCATTCTTCTCCTTTTCATTGAGCCTTTCACAAAAGGCGACAAGGATTCAGAAAAGTACTTCAACCCAGACCTGACAAAAGTCTCCGTTACGGTTAACGGCTCACCCAACATGCTTTACAATAACGGCATCGAAGGAAAGGATATCTGGGGCGAAGTTGAGCGCTTCTTTGGCAAGAAAAACAACAAAACACCGCACATGAATCTGGAAAAGTTCTACACTGATAACAAGTTCGGGCTTCTGATCGATTTTCGCTCAATGGCGAGTCATGAAATGCACGGAAGCGGCACGCGGCTTGTAAACACAAAAGATGGAGTCCAGCTTGAACTCGAGCGGAATGGCAGTGGTTCAGGCAAAGTGTGTTGTCACGTCTTTGTTATAAGTGACTCACAAATGAACATAATGGGGCAGCAATTAGAATCTGTGCAGTACTGATATAGAAAATGGATCCCGGCAACATACCGTTTAACGCTCTCGTAATTGGACCGACTAATTCGGGAAAATCAAAGTTTGTGGTTGATCAGCTCCGCGGCCCTTTCCGTGGCAAGTTCGACTTTATCGTGCTCATCTGCCCGACATTTGCGTATAACAAGACTTTTCACCGCTTCGCCGAGGCGGACCCGCGTTTTTATGTTATCATTTGCGAACAGGAATGGGTTGAGGGCTGGTTGAGGCTTGTTTCCTGGCTTTTTGAGGGCACTAACACGCTCATTATCCTAGATGACTGCGCAGCCTCGAAAGATGTAAAAAAGCGAACAGGCGAGCTGGTCAAACTCGCATTCAGCGCTCGCCACACAGGGCAAAGCGTGTGGGTGGTCACCCAAAAGATGACCAGCATAACGGCTTCTTTCCGCGAAAACATTGGGGCAGTTGTGCTTTTTTACACTCCCGCATGGAAGACTTTGAAAGCGGTTTTTGAAGATTACTCCGGCGAACTTTCTCAAGATGAGTACAAAGATTACATTTCGTGGCTGAAAAAAAAATAAGTTTTCCTACCTTGTGTTCTTACTTCGGCACCCTTACGGAATAAAAAAATCTCAATTAAAAAATTAGCAATAAATATAAAATGGCAAATCCAATCGAATTACTCCAAATTACCGAAGAACAAATGGCTGACGTTATGAGCGAGCTTGAAGCTGAGCCAACGAGCGCGCCCGGCAATGCATTTTCAACGCAGCCTGATATTCCCGCACTTCGTGAGCAGCTGGCCGTCCTGGTGTCGACAGGTAAAGCAAAAGAAGCAATCGGTGTGCAATTAACACACGAGAAGGTGAAGCGCCTGAGCGACAAAGAGGTTGAGAAATACACCAAACGGTACGAGACATATGTGGGCTCAAAGACAACTGACAGCTTGATAGACAGCTTCATTTATCTTGTAACCAAAGCTGTCGGAATGGCCGTCGACGTCAAAGACATTGATGCTTATCAAAAAGAACTTAAAAACGACTATATCATCAACAAAGAGCTGTCTAACCTGGCAGGCAGCATGTCTTTAAAGTGCGGTCGTTTTCTCGCTGTGGCAAACGCAGCTCTGATCACAACAAAACACATTAATTTTGAAAAAAATTACGAAGCAAAATCGGAAGAAATTGTTGAGCAAAGCTCACCAACTGCTGAATAATTAGTTTGCATTCTTTAATAAAGACAGCAATTCCTCACAAAATATTTTTTTAATTAAATATAAATTAGTTCCAAAGTAACAATGGCTGAAGAACAGAAACAACCTACCACTGAACCGCAGCAAGCGGCCGATCAAGCAATTTCTGAACCGCAGCAAGCAATGCAAAGCCAAGTAACTTCACAAACTCCGGCAACAAAGCCTGCTAAAAATCCCAAGCGAGTTGCTGCTGGGAAAGCGGTTGCCGAAAAAACAAGGCTGGCCCGCGAAGCGCATAAAAAAGCTTATGATGAGAAAATGGCGCAAGAGAGCGAAAAAAAAGAAACCGCTCCCCCTGCTCCTGAGCCTGCGCCGGAAACCGAGCCAAAGCCTGCTGCAGCTGATTCAAATGGTCTTTCCACAAACCAATTGATATCTATCATCGGAATTGGCGCAACTCTTTTAACAACTTATGTCAAGCGTGATGATATAAAAGCCTTTTTCGGAAAGGAAAAAAAGACATCTACACCGGAGCCGCAGCCAAAAGAACCAGCTCCTCTGCCGCAGCCACCGCAGCCACCGCAGCCAAGAAAAGGAATTCGCAAAATGGATTGATTTTCATTTGAATATATTTTTCGATGTTGATATAACAAAATGAAAGTTGACGTTATCAAGATTTTAGTATCACAAGCTGCTATTGTTGGAATAGGACTTTTGTGGTTCAATTTTAACCAAACAGTTTTTTATGCAGTCCGCGATATAATTGTAAAAACCTACAATGAAATGGAAGACCCACCTGTGGAGCTTGAAAGATACCCAGCTGAGGAGCCTGGATATGATGAGGATTCTGAATAATTTCATTTAAATATTTTTTCGATTATGGTATAACCAAACAAATTAGAAAAATGCATTTCCTGTTCTCTGTAGAAGGAAATGTTGGTTCAGGTAAATCAACTCTTCTTAAGATGCTAAAAGAAAAACTTAAAACTATTGGGAATACAGAAGTTGTTTATTTACCTGAGCCTGTTAATGTTTGGGAAAGTGTAAAAGACGGTGAAGGGAAAAACATAATTAAAAAATTTTATGAAAATCCTGAGAAGTACGCATTCCCCTTCCAAATGTTAACATATATTTCCCATGTTCACCAATTAAAACCCCTCCTTGGGGGCAATGTTATTATTATCTCTGAAAGGTCTGTGTTTTCTTGTAAAAATGTATTTGCAAAAATGCTGCATGATGCCAATAAAATTAACGCCATTGAATATGACATTTATTGCAAATGGTTTTTGGAAGATATTTCTCTTGCGGGAATAATTTATGTTAAAACTAATCCAGAAATTTGTGAAAAAAGAATTTTAAAAAGAAATAGAAAGGGAGAAGCGATTACCCTATCATATTTACAAAATTGCCATAAATATCATGAAGAATGGCTTAATAATAAATCCGCGCCTGTTTTAAACCCTGAAGAGCCGGGGAGTTCTTGGTTAGAAAAAATTTAAATTTTTGTTAGTAGGGTGTGTCAAAATGAAATTTCTTTTTTGAAAACGCAATAATATTTTTTATTTTGAACATTTAATTTTTTCTCTCCATAAGCAACCAGGACTGACAACAAGCTCGTTAAAACCGTGATTGATGGCGCTACTCTTACCGGCCTTGCTGCTGGCATAGGCTGGGCTGCAAAAAAAATGGATGGTGGGAAATCAAAGGTTAACCCGCCAAACAGCCATCCTTCCAATCCTATTCACAAAGCAGCCACAGCTGAAAGCAAAAAAAAACCAAAGCCTGCTGTCAAAACTCCAGCAACAACAGAAGAGCCAGTGCCCACAGCCGGCTCGGGCAGTGAGTCTCATGATGTGAACAAAATAATTGTGGCAGTCGGCGCGGTGGCAGTTGCTGGTTTGGTATTATGGAAATTCCGTTAACGCTGCTTTTTTATCTGACCTTCAACCAAAAAGGCCACCACAGCCAAAATCAACAGCCATGTGTGTTCTGCCAGAAAACCAATTGCCTGGCCAGCAGCTTTGAAAAGAAAAGAAACAATCGAGCCAATTAGTCCCGGAAGAAGGGAGGCTGTTTTTTTCGCAATAGCTTTTAGCCCATTTCCCAAAGCTTTGCCCATTGATTTTAAAGCGTCTGTAAGGATGTCAGTTACAACCCCAATCGTTATACCAGCAGCAACACTGATCGATAACAATGTAACACCGTTCTTTTTGAAAAACTCTTTGATTTTTTCCCTGGCATTTTTGAGTTTGACTTTTGCTCTTTCTCTGAAAGGAAGCCTTTCAATTTCTCTTCTATTTTCATTCTCTATTTGATTATTTTCAATCTCGAGCTCCTCAATTTTTTCACGGGCTTGCTGTCTTAAAGCAGGGTTTTCATTTTCATTGTTTGCAATTTCTTCTTGCTTTTCTATTTCTTGTTGTATTTCTTTTTGTTTTTCTCGCCTTTCTTCTTGATTTTGTTGAAATTCTTCTAAAGGTATTGTTTCCAAAGGCTGAATATCTCCACTTTTTAATTTTTTTAGTTCATTATTGAGATCTGTCCGTTTAGCTATTTCACTTTTTGCTCTTTCTCCGGCTTTCTTTCTATTAAGCTTTGCTTTCTATCGTCTGCTATTTTTTTATTTTCATTAATGTCTTCTGACAGTTTTTGTATTTCTTCTGCAATAGTTTCTCTGCGGCTTTTTCCAAGTAATTTTAAAATTTGTTAGTTATTTTAATTTGTTACTTTTATTTATCTGATATTCTTCCTTCCCTGGAATTTTTGTTAATAATTGCGTTCGACGAAAGGAGAAGGCATTATAAACCAGTTTGAATCGAGATTTTGGTGGTGTAGGTACAGTCCGTTTTGGCCCCCCCGAACATTTTTTTTCAGGGGCAAATGACGTCATTTCCGTCGACCATGTGCTTCGTTTCTAGCGGAGTCGAGTTTCACGTTCTTGCTTCGCGTCTTGGTGGATTGTCGAGTTCTTGATTGTGCTTTTGCGGATTGTTGTCGAATTCTGGACTGTGTTTCTTTTCATTGGAGATTCAACGTCTGCCCGCGTACAGGGTTGTGACGCTCTACTGTTCAAATCAGCCTTTCGAAGATTGTACAACTCCTGGTGCGAATATATAACAGCAGATTTCGATCAGTGCGGTGACAGTCTTTGTAATCGTCAATTTTATGTTTGCATTTTAGCTTGCATGTGCATTTGTTGGGCGACAAAGAAATGATATTCATACACAGTCTGTGGTTTTCGAAACACTGACTGCATGCAGCTTTGTTATTCGTGAATAGCGGTGTCACGCAATGCAAAAAACTCCAAACATTGTATTTGTATGAATAAATCGGAAAAAATCATGTTCATCAACTACAGTTATGTTAAGAGTTTCATACTGATATTTAAAATGTTGATTTCAGTATTAAAGAAAGCTTGAATTTCGGGAAACCAAATCAAAATGCAGCCAAGTGAATCGAAATCGTCGAACGCACTCTCTGATCTTTGATTACTACTAGTTTATAATATGGCTTGTCCATTTTAAATATACCGACTTCCAAAGTGTCATTTTTTGTATTAATTCTATATTTGAGGCCAAATAAATTTGCATCTGGAAACTCTTTTTTAAGTTGAGTCTCAGCAATGTTTGTTGTTGATGGGGGAGGGATATCATGCAGATCCTCCATAAAAGAGGGTTGTTGAGTGGTAGAACCACGCTCAGTTGGCAAATGTGTTGTCGTTTGACTGCTTGCTGGAGTCGATTCTCCATTTGGCTGAGTCGGAAATTTTGAATCTTCTTCTTCTTCATCATCTTCATCTTCATCTTCTTCTTCTTCTTCAGGGTCTTCTTCTTCTGGAATTGGTTCGTAACCACCTGTAGCCATCGCGAAATTATATTTTGAAATTATTTTTTATTTAAATATAAATGCCCGGCGTTGTATAAACATGTCTGTGCAAGCAAACCTTCGACCAACGAACAACGAAAAAATTTTAGGAGGAATGAAAGCCGAGCGCACGGTAAAGCGCATCACTTTTAATCCCAGCGAAGCCAAACCCACCGAGACGTTGTATGTTTCCGTGCCCAAGCTGAATGAGAACGAGGTCATCGTGCCAGGCTCGATCTCACTGCTCTTTAAAATCGACCTGGCTGGAGGGCACGCTAACAACTTCCTCGTACAAAACGTCTCCCGTGCTCTTGTCGACAAGCTGGTTGTGAAATATGGTGGCACCGTACTTCAGGAAACGGTGGGGTATGACATTTTTAAGATCTGGGAGGACCTTTACCTCTCGCAGGAGGAGCGGGACAACATGCTGCTCGAGGGCATTCAGTCTGAGGCCCTCTGCAAGATCCGCTCAGGCGCGGGGGATAAAGAAACCTTGGCCAAGGAAGACGCGCTGAACAAGGTTTTCGGCACAAATTACCGAATCCGTCTGGACCACCAGATCCTGACCGACCACGTCGTTTTCTACCCGCAAGCTCTTTACAACGACCTTGTGTTTGAGTTTACCCTTGCGAAGGCCGACCAAGTGGTCAAAATCTCTGACCCAGAAAAACTGGAATACAAGCTGAAAAACATCCAGCTTGAGTACGAAATAATCAGAAGCAAGACTCTGGCGAACGAAGCGCGCAGTGTTTTATTACTCCTCAGGAAAGGAGTTCTTGTACGATAATGTGATGCATTCTTATATGGTCAAATTCTCAAAAGCCACTGACACAAATATAATCATCAGAGTGAACCCGCAGATAAGGTCACTGAAAGGCATTCTTCTCCTTTTCATTGAGCCTTTCACAAAAGGCGACAAGGATTCAGAAAAGTACTTCAACCCAGACCTGACAAAAGTCTCCGTTACGGTTAACGGCTCACCCAACATGCTTTACAATAACGGCATCGAAGGAAAGGATATCTGGGGCGAAGTTGAGCGCTTCTTTGGCAAGAAAAACAACAAAACACCGCACATGAATCTGGAAAAGTTCTACACTGATAACAAGTTCGGGCTTCTGATCGATTTTCGCTCAATGGCGAGTCATGAAATGCACGGAAGCGGCACGCGGCTTGTAAACACAAAAGATGGAGTCCAGCTTGAACTCGAGCGGAATGGCAGTGGTTCAGGCAAAGTGTGTTGTCACGTCTTTGTTATAAGTGACTCACAAATGAACATAATGGGGCAGCAATTAGAATCTGTGCAGTACTGATATAGAAAATGGATCCCGGCAACATACCGTTTAACGCTCTCGTAATTGGACCGACTAATTCGGGAAAATCAAAGTTTGTGGTTGATCAGCTCCGCGGCCCTTTCCGTGGCAAGTTCGACTTTATCGTGCTCATCTGCCCGACATTTGCGTATAACAAGACTTTTCACCGCTTCGCCGAGGCGGACCCGCGTTTTTATGTTATCATTTGCGAACAGGAATGGGTTGAGGGCTGGTTGAGGCTTGTTTCCTGGCTTTTTGAGGGCACTAACACGCTCATTATCCTAGATGACTGCGCAGCCTCGAAAGATGTAAAAAAGCGAACAGGCGAGCTGGTCAAACTCGCATTCAGCGCTCGCCACACAGGGCAAAGCGTGTGGGTGGTCACCCAAAAGATGACCAGCATAACGGCTTCTTTCCGCGAAAACATTGGGGCAGTTGTGCTTTTTTACACTCCCGCATGGAAGACTTTGAAAGCGGTTTTTGAAGATTACTCCGGCGAACTTTCTCAAGATGAGTACAAAGATTACATTTCGTGGCTGAAAAAAAATAAGTTTTCCTACCTTGTGTTCTTACTTCGGCACCCTTACGGAATAAAAAAATCTCAATTAAAAAATTAGCAATAAATATAAAATGGCAAATCCAATCGAATTACTCCAAATTACCGAAGAACAAATGGCTGACGTTATGAGCGAGCTTGAAGCTGAGCCAACGAGCGCGCCCGGCAATGCATTTTCAACGCAGCCTGATATTCCCGCACTTCGTGAGCAGCTGGCCGTCCTGGTGTCGACAGGTAAAGCAAAAGAAGCAATCGGTGTGCAATTAACACACGAGAAGGTGAAGCGCCTGAGCGACAAAGAGGTTGAGAAATACACCAAACGGTACGAGACATATGTGGGCTCAAAGACAACTGACAGCTTGATAGACAGCTTCATTTATCTTGTAACCAAAGCTGTCGGAATGGCCGTCGACGTCAAAGACATTGATGCTTATCAAAAAGAACTTAAAAACGACTATATCATCAACAAAGAGCTGTCTAACCTGGCAGGCAGCATGTCTTTAAAGTGCGGTCGTTTTCTCGCTGTGGCAAACGCAGCTCTGATCACAACAAAACACATTAATTTTGAAAAAAATTACGAAGCAAAATCGGAAGAAATTGTTGAGCAAAGCTCACCAACTGCTGAATAATTAGTTTGCATTCTTTAATAAAGACAGCAATTCCTCACAAAATATTTTTTTAATTAAATATAAATTAGTTCCAAAGTAACAATGGCTGAAGAACAGAAACAACCTACCACTGAACCGCAGCAAGCGGCCGATCAAGCAATTTCTGAACCGCAGCAAGCAATGCAAAGCCAAGTAACTTCACAAACTCCGGCAACAAAGCCTGCTAAAAATCCCAAGCGAGTTGCTGCTGGGAAAGCGGTTGCCGAAAAAACAAGGCTGGCCCGCGAAGCGCATAAAAAAGCTTATGATGAGAAAATGGCGCAAGAGAGCGAAAAAAAAGAAACCGCCCCCCCTGCTCCTGAGCCTGCGCCGGAAACCGAGCCAAAGCCTGCTGCAGCTGATTCAAATGGTCTTTCCACAAACCAATTGATATCTATCATCGGAATTGGCGCAACTCTTTTAACAACTTATGTCAAGCGTGATGATATAAAAGCCTTTTTCGGAAAGGAAAAAAAGACATCTACACCGGAGCCGCAGCCAAAAGAACCAGCTCCTCTGCCGCAGCCACCGCAGCCACCGCAGCCAAGAAAAGGAATTCGCAAAATGGATTGATTTTCATTTGAATATATTTTTCGATGTTGATATAACAAAATGAAAGTTGACGTTATCAAGATTTTAGTATCACAAGCTGCTATTGTTGGAATAGGACTTTTGTGGTTCAATTTTAACCAAACAGTTTTTTATGCAGTCCGCGATATAATTGTAAAAACCTACAATGAAATGGAAGACCCACCTGTGGAGCTTGAAAGATACCCAGCTGAGGAGCCTGGATATGATGAGGATTCTGAATAATTTCATTTAAATATTTTTTCGATTATGGTATAACCAAACAAATTAGAAAAATGCATTTCCTGTTCTCTGTAGAAGGAAATGTTGGTTCAGGTAAATCAACTCTTCTTAAGATGCTAAAAGAAAAACTTAAAACTATTGGGAATACAGAAGTTGTTTATTTACCTGAGCCTGTTAATGTTTGGGAAAGTGTAAAAGACGGTGAAGGGAAAAACATAATTAAAAAATTTTATGAAAATCCTGAGAAGTACGCATTCCCCTTCCAAATGTTAACATATATTTCCCATGTTCACCAATTAAAACCCCTCCTTGGGGGCAATGTTATTATTATCTCTGAAAGGTCTGTGTTTTCTTGTAAAAATGTATTTGCAAAAATGCTGCATGATGCCAATAAAATTAACGCCATTGAATATGACATTTATTGCAAATGGTTTTTGGAAGATATTTCTCTTGCGGGAATAATTTATGTTAAAACTAATCCAGAAATTTGTGAAAAAAGAATTTTAAAAAGAAATAGAAAGGGAGAAGCGATTACCCTATCATATTTACAAAATTGCCATAAATATCATGAAGAATGGCTTAATAATAAATCCGCGCCTGTTTTAAACCCTGAAGAGCCGGGGAGTTCTTGGTTAGAAAAAATTTAAATTTTTGTTAGTAGGGTGTGTCAAAATGAAATTTCTTTTTTGAAAACGCAATAATATTTTTTATTTTGAACATTTAATTTTTTCTCTCCATAAGCAACCATGACTGACAACAAGCTCGTTAAAACCGTGATTGATGGCGCTACTCTTACCGGCCTTGCTGCTGGCATAGGCTGGGCTGCAAAAAAAGCGTTCAATAAAAGCTTCACAGCTGACCCTTCTAATTCATTCGAAAACTTTGCAATGTTCACACTTGTGATGTCGGGCAGCCTCGCGCTCAAGCAGTACCTTGTGGATGAAAAAATCCTACCCAACAGCGTCTAATCATTTGAAAATATCTTTCATAATATATAAAATGGAAACTATCGGTTTTGGCGCGAGAAGATATCTTACCTTGAATAAAAAGTTACGTATTGGTTTTGACTTAGTTCACCATGAAATTGAATCTGCTCCATTTTGTGAAAAAAATCAACAAATCACCAAAATTACGGCTTGCAGAAAATGCAATAGCTGTGAAAAAATTAATTTGTGCTACCTATGTTTCAAGAAAGGAAAGAAACACTTTATCGGCTACCCTGAAGACGCTGAATTTGTATTTTTGAAACACGTCTGAACCAACACCAACCTCTGATTATTTGAAAATATCTTTGATAATATATAAACAAACATGGCAAGTATCGCGATTATGGTTGGTGGGGCTGTTTTGAACGCAGCCGCTTTCATCGGAGGTAATTATCTCGCAAAGGCTTTTGGTGGGGATGATAAAGCGCTTGAAGAAAAAGTGCGTCATGATAAAGCTCTCGAGGCGTATCAAGCTGCGTATGCCAAATACATGCGTGACCGCACCAAACTTCTTGACTGGATTCAGACAAACGCGCAGATAAAGGCAGAGGCCAAGCAGAACTTCACAAACACTGACTACGCTTTCAAACTATACAACAAGGCGCATCCTGATGAGCAAATGATTCCCCCCAAAGAGCCGAAGTTTTCCGATTTTTATCAGCCAAGCCAGCAGCAGAAAAATGGTGAGCTCCTTTTTGTTGGTACCGGGGCGCTTGCTCTGGGCTACGCTGCTTTCAGGTTTCTTTAACCGCAATTGAAGTTCCGTAATGGGTCGAGGAAGAAATGGTTGTACCACGCAAAGCAGTAGAAGAGCATTTTCAAAAAATTCCATAAAATACTTAATTGCGCCAGAAGAACACATTGTCCGCAGAAAGCACGATGAAAAAACAAAAGTCGAAATTCAACCTGAAGTAATGGGCCTCCTCCGAAACACAGATCCGGCTCTTCTGGTTAATTTGCTAACCTCTTAAACTTTTATTCCACTTAATATAGAATGATGGACGCCAAACTTGCAAAATTATACAACAGCCCTGGTGGCTTTTGGAAAGGCATTGCCGCCATTAAAAAATTATCTGCGGCTGCCAAGGTACCGGAGGATACCGCAAAGAAGTGGCTGATCAAGCAAGCTCTCTGGCAGATTTACCTGCCTGCGCCTAAGCACATTCCTAGACCAAAATTCGACGTTCCCACACCTAACTCAGTCCACCAGGCTGACCTTCTTTTTTTGCCTCACGACAAACTGCCACACGGGAGAAAGGTTTACAAATACGCTTTGACTGTTGTTGACGTGGCTAGCCGCTATAAAGAAGCGGAACCCTTGACTTCTAAAAATTCTGATGAGGTTGCTCAAGCTTTTCAGAAGATTTACAAGCGCTCACCTCTTACCTGGCCAAAACTGCTGCAGGTTGATCCTGGGCGCGAATTTATGGGAGCTGTTACAAAAGAAATGGAAAAAAATAAAACCAAAATCCGCCGTGGGCGCGTTAACATTCACCGCGACCAGGCAATTGTTGAACGTTTTAACCGCACTCTCGCCGAGCGTTTGTTCGGGCATCAGTACGCCGTAGAAATGCGGCTACCTGAAGGCAAGCGGTCCACTGCGTGGGTGAAAAGACTTCCTGAAGTTGTTTTGGCTTTGAACAACGCGGTAACACGCCTTACCGGCAAGAAGCCCGCGCTTGCTATTAAAGAAAAATCTGTTTATGCTGAACCCTCGACTCCTTATCTTAGACCTGTGGGGGAAAAAGAAAAAAAACTACCACCTCTTGTGCAAGTACGTTACCTCTACCAACCCGGTGAGTTAGAAGGTGGTGTTAAACGGGCCACAGACCCGATTTGGTCCTTGAAAGTTTACAATATTTTAAGGTCAGTTACGAAACCCGATCAACCCGTTCTCTACTATTTGGTCGACGGGCCCAAGCGCGGATTTGTGCGTGAAGAGCTCCTGGTTGTCCCTCCCAATACCGTTCTCCCGCCTGCAAACGTAAACTAAATGTGAAATTCTATTGGCTCTGTGTGAATACCGTCAGGCAGCACCCACCTTTTGTCGTAATAAGCGCTTAGCCCTAGTTTCTGTTGCTCATAAGTGACCATCTGTCCGTCGCGCATCCTGAAACCTATGTTAGTTGCCATGTCCTTGCTACCTTCTAAAGCTGCCTTGAAACGCTGCCAGGTTATCTGGTTTTGCTTCTTCGACATCCCTTTTGTGCTTAACTTCTTTTTTTCGCCTTCCGGTTCGTCGGCGAAATAACACTTTGAGCAGAGCGCGATCATCCGACTGCCCTCGAACTCTAGTTTGAAGAGCCCTGTGGTGCGGCCGCTCCATTTGTCCCAAGCCAGCCACTGTTTCTTTTGCATCTCGAATTCCGTTCGCATCTCCGGCTTGACAATATCCTCGAGACGCTCACCGGAGATGGCCATGTAGTTGCTGTCTGTGTCCATCTGGATCAGCTCAAAATCTCTTCTGTCAAAATACCTGTCGAGGAAGTCGTAATAAAATTCCAGCATCCGTAGCTTGGCCAGCTGATAGACAGCGATTCCAACCTGAACGGCCGTCTTATTGTGATCCTTTGCTTTCGACTTTCCAACTCATAGGCCTCTCCGATCTCATCCAGATCTGAGAAATACACGCTTCGCAAAGCTCTGTCGACCACCTTTTCGTCTTTGGTGTAAATAACGTTTGTTTGCCGCTCCAACGCTTCGATGAGCTTCCCGTAACTGCTGTTTCCCAGCAGCTTAAACACGTCGGCCAGCAGCGCCTTGCTTGGTTCCGCGTCTCCTGTCCGGCGTGCCTCAGTTACTTGATTCACAAACCAGGGAAATATCTTGCTGGGTTCGTAGTCGATTGTTCTAAAAAGCCTTGTCACAACCGCCCCGTGGTCAAGGTACCATTTTAAAAGAGGGGCGCACAACAGGATTCTATCTGCTGATAGTGCCCCCATTAGTGTTTTTCCATCTCCCCGTTTTCTGCCTGTTTTTTTCATATATTCAAGCATGTGCGTCGGAACAGCTTTTTCTGGCACCTTTTTGTTGAAGAAGAACGGGCACATTTCCTCGAACTTTGGGTGCAGATGTTCCGGAATCTCAATCTCAACTTCAGCATACCCAAACCATTCTCCGTATTTTAGTCTGGAAACGAAATCTGCCACTTCCTCTGGGGCATCGCTGTAGTGCACGACTGTTTCCTTTCCGCAAGGCATTTCTCTGAGCATGGTTGATGGATAGAGAGCGTTTGCATCGTAACCCAGAATCTTTTTACAAAGACGCGCGTCTTCGAATTGGTGCGATCTTATCTTTGTTTTCCCGACTTCGTGGTACCGCGTGAACACGATGCTCGGGCCTCCGACAACGGCTTCTTTCAACATGCGGTAAGCTTCTTCACCTGGACTGTAAAGCTCCGCTCCTCTTTCGATTGATCCCCGTAGCAATTAATGCAAACTTACCCCCGGAACGCTGACAGCGTCTTTCAGGATGTCGATTCCTTTTTCGGTGTAAAAGGCCCGCATCTTTTCTAAAGCTTCAAGGCCAGGTGCCACATCTAGATTGTTGTAGTAGCGCAGCCAGTCTGCAAAGGTTCGCATTCCCTTTTCTTTAAACAAACGCTTACACCCCACCCATTCGCTCAGCTTGAGCGTGTACCCTTCCTTTAGGTGTGAGAACCACTTTGTATAGTCCGGGAGTCCAGGATAATCAAGTTTTTCTGGCGAATCGAACCACTCGTATGGAAACCACGATTTCTCTGTTTTACATCCGTAGGCTTTCACCCACTTTTCGTAGCTTGTCCCTGGTCCAAGATAGTTAATTATATCAAGGAAACGGAAACCTGATGTGAGCAAAAACATTATCTTATTCCCATTTTTTGCCACTTTTACTTTGCCAGTTGTGTCAGCTAGCCTCTCCGCAAAGTAGCTTTTTATCAAGTTCAAATCGTAAGTGCCCGAGTTAAACCCGAGAACTGGCACCTGGTCGCACCATTCCCTGATTTTTTGCGACTGTGCTTTCGTAAGCAGGTCCAAGTCTTTTGGCATAAACTCCGCCCTTACTTTGGCCCGGATGTTTTTCCCGCGTCTCTCCAACTCTTCCATAAACTTACGAACCAACTCAGCTGGGTCTCTTTCACAGATGTGGGTGGGCTCTCTTTCGAGAGTGTCGCCGATGCTCACGGAAATTGGTGTGTGTGCGTTCTTGATTGTTAGAGTAGACGTGGGTTCCTTCCGCGGATTATTGTCACCGTACGCCTCAAAATCGTACAAGATCGCGTGGGGGTAGCTTTTTGTTTTGGTCTGCGGAGGGGCAACGTCTATTTTCCCAAATTGACACGCCCAAACCTCGACAACTCGAAAACCCGCCTTCCGGAGAGCTTTCGTGCGGCTGCATGTGTCCAAGAACCTTTCTTCACGTGTTTCACCCTTATGGGTAATAATTCTGTCACGATCTTGTGGGAAACATTTTCGGCACCCGTGCCAGTAACAACCGTGGTATTGAAATATTGTATTAGTTTCAGGGTTAAATCCATCAACAGGGGCTCGCTCAATCCACCTCTCCCCTCCGTGTCCACACATTTGCGTGGTGAATGTGACATTTCCTCCAATTGGATTCATATTCAAGCCACTGAAGCGATCCTTTTGAAGCTTGATTTTTTGGGTAAAAAGCTTTCTCGAAAGCTGTTTGTGGAGCTTCAACTTTTTCCCCTGGGCATTCAATTTTTGTTTTCCCTTGGGCACAAGTTCCGGCATGCCTTTCAAGATTACAAGATTTTGTAAATCTCGCACGGCAATGAACACAAGCATACACTTTCGCTAACCTTGTAATGTCTTTTATGACAAAGGCGTGCCCCTCGTAAATTCCGATTGTCAAAATGTTTGTTAGCTTGGGTGGCGAGTTTCTTCTTAGATGCCAAACCACTTCGTTGTCCTTTCCCTGCTCAGGCTCATAAACCTTGATACCGACCCAATCTGAAAAATTAACTCCCTTATTTAGATGCTTTTCAACATTATCTAGCTCATCAAGAGATGTTTTTGGCCAGTTGTTTGGTAAAGTTTTGAGTTTTAAGAAACTCTTTGCCAGCAAACGAGCTGCAGCAGAACATCTGTCAATCCTTGCCCCTCGGTGAACAGCGATACAGCGCCAGAGACATAAGTTGTCCCGTAGGTATCCAGCGCCACCAACTGCCTGCTATGTGCAAGGTTATGAAGCCAGTCTGGGAGAGGGCCTGTGCCCAACAAAGGCTGCCGGTCAAGCACAACCTTGACATCCGTGTTTTCAAAACCTTCAAACCCCCACTTTGTGTTCGGCCTTTGAATATTGTCAGGGTCCAACCGAACCTTTTCCCGATCTTCGAGCCATTTTTTCGCCTCTGCAAGTTCGTTAAACCAGGGTGAGCCGATGTTTGTGTAGTATGTTATCAAAGTACCTTCTTCAATGTGACGTAGCTTAGTTCCATAAACATGTCTGGCGTAAAACGATTTACGAACTCTCTCTCTAATCTTTTTCATAAATCTGGGTGTGAGGTTTTTTCCCAGATCTCTGCTCCAACGCCATCTTATAAAACGACGCCCGGTTGTCACTTCTGTTCCTTCATATGTTTCTTCTCTGTACATATGCAAAATCTCTTTCTGGTAGTCTGCCACCGTTCTGATTCTTTGCTGCCTTAAAATTTCTTGTCTTCTTCTTTCCCTTCTTGGCCTTGGTGGCCTTGGTGGCCTTGGTGGTGCTCTTGGTTGAAGACGCTCTTGCTGTTCCACCACATTCTGGACAATGTTTTGAGCCGCCGGCGGATTTTTTGTTAGTAATTCTTCAAGTTTCTGCAATGTTCCAAGAGGAATTTCTGCAAGTGCTTGTTCCAAATCTTTTGCCAAATTTTGTGCCATGCTTACAATTTGTGTTCTTATAATATGGGAGAAAATAATTAATTATTTTTTTATTATATGGTGTGTTTCTCTTGCTCACTTCACCCGGGAAAAAAATAGTTGACAAAGAGTGGTATTTGTTTGACTCAGGACATACTACTCATACTGCTTGTCATTGTAAGATTAATGCTCTCTTTTCTGTAAGTAGCATACTGTGAGCTGTTTGAATGTAATATGTAGATTGTTTCTGTTTTTTTTCTTTGTTGTAACTGTAGTAGACATTTAATTTTTAAAAAAAAGTAGAAATGGCCCTTAGCCGCGTATTTTTTTGTTAAGTTGGATAGTTTACAATTTGCAACTTTAATTGCGGAAAGAAAACTTATATAAATACTCTGATTAAAAAAAAGTGTTTTAAAAATCGTGTAGCTTGTTCTTTCGGAGTTGACACTGTAAACATAACAAATACAAACAAGGACAAAATGCGAGAGCGCAAAACCTATGTACAAATTAACAGGATCTCTTTCTAAACATGTTGGTTTAATTCTGTTGAAGATTTCAACATATCTGCATGATTAAAACTTTTTCCCACATTTCTGTTAATTTTTGTGATATTCTGTATAATATATCTTTCATTTTTTTGAATAAATAATACAGTAAATTAATCTTTTGTTGTGGCACTACAGCTTTTGTTCAATGGTGGGAACAGTGGTAATGGGTTGCAGAATTTCTGCGGCACGAGTCAGTAATGGGCTGCAGAATTTCTGCTGCACCAGTCTGTTATTGATTGCAGAATTTCTGCAGCACCAGTCGGTTATTGATTGCAGAATTTCAGTAGCACCAGTCGGTTATTGATTGCAGAATTTCAGTAGCACCAGTCAGTAATGGTTGCAGAATTTCTACACGAGTCAACATGTAGCATTAATTTGTAATTTATTTCGATGAAAGTCAGAGCAATGGTGCTTCACAGGCTAGTTTGGCCAATATCCACGGAGCTGCTTTTTATCATTTTCTTGCTCTTTTTCTCTGAATTTATAAAGTGTCCGCAATAATGAGATATTTGTTTCATAATGAAAAATCATGCAGTCAAAATATGCGCGTCAACTAGGAAAAAAAAAATTTAAAAAACCACAAAATAGTTTGCAAGGCGTTTCATGTAATTTATTGTAAGTAATAGAACTGTAGTCTGTCAAAAAATCTTAAAAAATAAAAAAAAACAAGGGTTTATCCTTTAAATAAAAAAATATATTTGTGTTTAAGTCAGTAACGCTGAAATTTGGTATTTTTATATTATTATTGGATGATCTTTTACGTGTTGAGTTCAACTTTCCGTTTCGATCGATTCTGCCAGTCTCGTGGAAACATTTATTTACATAGCAAGATAAGGCTGCAAAGCCTGTGGATAGTTCCATCGGATATTCACTGAAAATACAGTCGGAAGGCACTTCTTCTTGTTCTTGAAGTTTCCCCTGCATTCACAAAGGGGTTTACAATTGACCAGATGCCTCCAAACTTTCTTAAGCCTTGTCCACCGTAGCTGGTTGTGCAAGGCTTTCCGCGATGCTCTTCATTCCACCTCCCAAGATGTCCAAATCTGGGTAAAAAAGCTTTGAAAAGAAAAACTCCGCTAAGTAATATCTCAAAGCATTGTTGGTTATCAAAAGCATCAAACTCAAGACGGCTGTTGGGTTAGGCGCATCATTAGTGCCTGGAGAACTTGGCACAGCAAGGACTTGGTAGACAGCAATCGTCGAACCAAGGATGGCCATTGTGTAAGCCTCAAGCGCATACACGAATAAAGCTGCTTTGTAAAGCCCCAGCTTCATTGCAGAATTTGTTGGAGATAGGCCATTTGCATCTGAGGGAAGAAAGTTCAACAAAAGTGCTACTACCACTGCAGAAGACTTTTCGCACATGAAGAGGACGTACAACAGCGTTTTGAATGTTTCTGACTCTTTAAAATTGTCAGAAGGTCGTAGATGCACACCAAGATAAGTATGATAACGAGCTTCCAGAGGTATTTTTTCTTCATCAGGTGCTGTAAAACCGGGAGAAATCCAGGGAAATGGTTCAAGCGTCGTATACAGAAGATCATGAACAAAGACGTTATAACACACAGGAAGAGCCAGAAACTTTCAAAGATCTTAGGACTAGGGAAAAGAGAAAATCTCTTACAAAGTGCCGTGGTATGAAATTCTCTGACGAAACAGTCCGACGCCCAGACGATGAACATGGAGAGGCCAACCAACCGACTCACGAGAACCAACACCGCGCATCCCCACTTGAGCGAGGCAAAAAAGCATGAGACGGCCCTTGAAAACCTTTCAAATCTTAGACGGACGTTGTCCTTGTGAATGAGTAATGCTAGCTCCTGCAACAATGTCAGAAAGAGGAAACTATGAGAACTCCACGGTGTCCACGACAAATTTATCCAACAAAGTCTATGTATGCGCTTTTACATTAGCGTTTACGTTTGACACCCGATTAATTCGGCATAACGACAGTCTATGTATATCAAAATATAATTTGGTTTTATCAAACGGGGTTGATAATGTCAATTGGCCACCGTAAAGAGATTCAAGTGCTGACGTTTCGAGCGTTAGCCCTTCGTCGGAGCGAATCCAATCCGACGAAGGGCTAACGCTCGAAACGTCAGCACTTGAATCTCTTTACGGTGGCCAATTGACATTATCAACCCCGTTTGATAAGCAAACAGAACATTTTAATCTACATCATAATTCCTTTTCACACTCAAGTTTGTTTACTCGGGTTGAACTCGGAAAACTCCTTAATTCCCTTCACGTCACGGTTACGAATCGAACTAAGTCGTGGAGAGAAACGGCTAACTTGAAATTCCGCTTTTATTTGCGCAGAGGAAGGCTTGATTGAATGATTGGGAAGGACATTTAGGTTCTCCGTCTTCCGCTTTTGGTTTCACTTTCGTTGGTGGTTTCCCCTACTGAATTGGTAATTAATTTAGGCAAAATGCGCTTGATATTTGAATTACAAATTCTGGTATGGCTTTCTATCGTCATTCGTGCTCAAAAGAATGCAGTAAAATAAAGAAAAAGTACAGAAAATACAATCCTAGAGCCCACTGGTTAAAGTATCAAAAAGCTAGACCGAAACTAACATCACTTTGGCTATACAGGGTATACTCCAATTGATGTGGTTTCCTGTGAATTTGTGCGTTACATTTCGACGAAACTGCTTTCAGAAAAAAACTTGATATTATCAGTAAAACCGTCTCAACAACAAGTCAAACAAAAACCGTTAGCTTTCAATCTTTAGCTAGCGTAAACCGACTTTTGATTAACCGGGATGTGAAGAAAAAGGTTATTAACGAGTAAATTGCGTGGAAGAGACTTTGCAATAATAGTGAAAGAAACCGTATTTGGTCAAACATAAATAAAAATCAGTAGGCTTGCATCCGTAATAAATGAACTGGGACCCACCTCCTCTCCATGTTCTGGATGGCTCATTGCAGTTTTCTTGACTCTTGGTCGATATTCCAAACAGCGACAAAACGGAACAAACCCTGCGTTTAGAAACACTCTGAAGCGGAAACTGAACTGGTTCACTTTCCGGAAGCAGAAATATGTACCGTTCCCTGGCTGCTTTGATGCGGAAAGCTCAGATGTCCACTTTATTTCGTGGTTGTCATGGTTTGTCGCGGCCACCTGAATATTTTATTGAAAGGATCTGATTTTTGGAATATTTGACATGTTTTTTTGTCAGAGGTGGTGAAAAGTTGTGGATACGAATATCGCCCTAGTTTTTTATTCCACCGTATTTTGTTTGTTTTTTCTTTTTTTGAAACAGAGGCGTCATTATTCCGTGGGCATAAAAATATAAACACGTTTTTTTATTTTCTTTTTTCTTTTTCTGGTTCTGCTTCCATCCACTAAAAAAGGACAATTAATTAATTAGAAAGAAGTATGGATCCGGCGCCACTGCTAGAGACGGGCTATCCGTCCAGTTAGGTCTTGGCGAATTGTGCTCCTTAAAGTGGCATATTACGCTACCAGCAGTACTCGAAATTTTGCCAAATTAGGCCAAAATTCCCAAATAGTCAATTTTACAGTTCTCTGAAATGTAACCAGGCCTCTGTATGAAAGCGAGGTTCAGGGTGACCTTGTCATGATAAAGACCAGAAACTATTTAGCATAACAGCAAAAGATTTACATGTCAAAAGCAGGAGGGTTTGTATCCATGCAAGGTCACCTTTTGCTTCATTTCCACTCAAAGGCTTGGTAACTAAGCACAGAACTTTAAATTGGTCAAAATTGGTCTATTATGCTCCTGATTTCATGCTCGCAAAATGACGTAGATTCTGTACATATAGTCGCGTAATAACGACACCAAATTATGATGTATTTCAAACAAACTGTTGCTGTAAATTTATCAGTGTTTTATGGCAGTTTGTCTCGGCCCTCAGCTGTCCAAATTAGCTGCTCGCATCTCTGAACCGTTTGTAAAATGCCTTCCACGCATCAGCGATCACACTTGTATATATCTTACTGAACCAAAAAGAACATACTACTTACATTTAATTTATTTCTGTAGAAAATACACCAAATTTACTAAGCGAATTTATGCTCCAAAAAGTGCTAAAATTTGCTAATTATGCCGTGGCAGTGCTCGTTTAATTTTGCTCCAATTATGTCAAAAATTGTGAAGCTTACGTCCAGTACGAATAATCCGTCTTTAGTGTGGAAACGGGATGGTGTTCATTTTAGACGAATAATCCGTCTATTTTTATCCGTCCGATATCTTCAACTGTCAGAAACCTGGAGTTCATAATCTTATTGTTGAATTAGCCGCTCGGTGTGTTGGTTAATACAACCCAATCACGTGCGTTCTCTTGAAAGGGAAAATTATTCGTATAGCTTTTGGATTCCAGTCCTTTAGAGTTTCCTGAAACAAATTGACTAATCGCCCTCGATTTCTTGGAGCGATAGGCAAGTCGGCTGCACCTCAAGTTGTTAAGGGCGATTCGTCTATTAAAGTTTTTTCAAAAATAGAACACAATTGGTGAATCAATCAGATCCGGGCTTACAATGTAACCAACTCGACTAACGTTTGTAGAAAGCAGGTTACTCGTTTGGGGATCGTTACACACTCAGATGCTTTGATAGCTTAAAATTAAGGAAACACTGCTAGGACTACCAGTTTTCAATAGGCCCTTTGCACGATCCAGTCACATGGTACAAGATAACACGTCGCTGGTGAGCAAGTCGGGAAACGAATTCCCCCGCAGACTCTGCGACCCTCTTCCGCAGTATGATTTTATTCTGTCAGCGGTCACCCCACATTATTAATGTTCACCTTCATGTACTCAGCAAGAGCAGTTAGCACTGTTATGTAGGTTATTTCTTCGCTTTGCTTGCGGTTAGGACGGTTAGGTTTGCTTGTGGTTAGTTTCACTCTATTTTGCTTGCGGTTAGCTTTCATTTGATGTTAGGGTAACTCTATATTAATTTGTTTTATTTTATTTATTTATTTATTTTTTAATTATTTATTGCTTACAACGTTATCATCTTTACGATACTAACATTACTTAGAATACTGACATTACGTACAATTGTAACTTTACTTGCACTACCAGCTTTAATTACAATACTAGCCAGCTTACCGTACTAATATTACATACAATACAAACACGGTTTACAGGTTAGTAACGCCATATAACACCAGCATTAACTACAAAAACCTACAAAAATTACATTCTATATTAATTTATAGTACTGTTCATTATATGTAGTTATAATGGTTTTAGCCTTTAAATAAAAAAAATATATTCAGTTGTGTTTAAGCCAATAACGCTGAAATTTGGTATTTTTACATTATTATTGGATGATCTTTTACGTGTTAGGTTCAATTTTCCGTTTCGATCGATTCTGTCAGTCTCGTGGAAACATTTATTTACATAGCAAGATAAGGCTGCAAAGCCTGTGGATAGTTCCATCGGATATTCACTGAAAATACAGTCGGAAGGCACTTCTTCTTGTTCTTGAAGTTTCCCCTGCATTCACAAAGGGGTTTACAATTGACCAGATGCCTCCAAACTTTCTTAAGCCTTGTCCACCGTAGCTGGTTGTGCAAGGCTTTCCGCGATGCTCTTCATTCCACCTCCCAAGATGTCCAAATCTGGGTAAAAAAGCTTTGAAGAGAAAAACTCCGCTAAGTAATATCTCAAAGCATTGTTGGTTATCAAAAGCATCAAACTCAAGACGGCTGTTGGGTTAGGCGCTTCATTAGTGCCTGGAGAACTTGGCACAGTAAGGACTTTGTAGACAGCAATCGTCGAACCAAGGATGGCCATTGTGTAAGCCTCAAGCGCATACACGAATAAAGCTGCTTTGTAAAGCCCCAGCTTCATTGCAGAATTTGTTGGAGATAGGCCATTTGCATCTGAGGGAAGAAAGTTCAACAAAAGTGCTACTACCACTGCAGAAGACTTTTCGCACATGAAAAGGACGTACAACAACGTTTTGAATGTTCCTGACTCGTTTAAAATTGTCAGAAGGTCGTAGATGCACACCAAGATAAGTATGATAACGAGCTTCCAGAAGTATTTTTTCTTCATCAGGTGCTGTAAAACCGGGAGAAATCCAGGGAAATGGTTCAAGCGTCGTACACAGAAGATCATGAATAAAGACGTTGTAACACACAGGAAGAGCCAGAAACTTTCAAAGATCTTAGGACTAGGGAAAAGAGAAAATCTCTTACAAAGTGCCGTGGTATGAAATTCTCTGACGAAACAGTCCGACGCCCAGACGATGAACATGGAGAGGCCAACCAACCGACTCACGAGAACCAACACCGCGCATCCCCACTTGAGCGAGGCAAAACAGCATGAGACGGCCCTTGAAAATCTTTCAAATCTCAGACGGACGTTGTCCTTGTGAATGAGAAATACTAGCTCCTGCAACAATGTCAGAAAGAGGAAACTATGAGAACTCCACGGTGTCCACGACAAACTTATCCAACAAAGTCTATGTATGCGCTTTTACATTAGCGTTTACGTTTGACACCCGATTAATTCGGCATAACGACAGTCTATGTATATCAAAAGTTTATGTATATCAAACTCCAACTGACGTTTAGCAAACAGAGCATTTTAATCTACATCATAATTCCTTTTCACACTCAAGTTTGTTTACTCGGGTTGAACTCGGAAAACTCCTTAATTCCCTTCACGTCACGGTTACGAATCGAACTAAGTCGTGGAGAGAAACGGCTAACTTGAAATTCCGCTTTTATTTGCGCAGAGGAAGCTTGATTGAATGATTGGGAAGGACATTTAGGTTCTCCGTCTTCCGCTTTTGGTTTCACTTTCGTTGGTGGTTTCCCCTACCGAATTGGTAATTAATTTAAATCTACATAATAACTCTATTTCATGACTAAGATTTCATTTAATATTCCAGTTGTTTTGATCGGGAAAAACCCCTTCCTTTCAACTCCTTGGCAAACGAATAACCTCTCAGTGGAGCCAAGCAGGTATTAACTTGCCATTCCACTGTTATTTATTGATAGAAACTGAAAGGCTTGATTGCAAGTTTGACAGAATAGCGGAGACCTTTAAAAGGTTCTTTGGTAACATTCCTTGAAATCTTTTTTTAAGAGCTAGCTTCGTTTCACTTTCGCTGGTATTTTTCGTTTACCGGATTGAGACGTGTGACGTAATTTAGGCAAAATGCGCTTGATATTTGAATTACAAATTCTGGTATGGCTTTCTATCGTCATTCATGCTCAAAATAATGCAGTAAAATAAAGAAAAAGTACAGAAAATACAATCATAGAGCCCACTGGTTAAAGTATAAAAAAGCTAGACCGAAACTTACATCAGTTTGGCTATACAGGGTATACTCCAATTGATGTGGTTTCCTGTGAATTTGTGCGTTACATTTCGACGAAACTGCTTTCAGAACAAAACTCGATATTATCAGTAAAACCATCTCGACAACAAGTCAAACAAAAACCGTTAGCTTTCAATCTTTAGCTAGCGTAAACCGACTTTTGATTAACCGGGATGTGAAGAAAAAGGTTATTAACGAGTAAATTGCGTGGAAGAGACTTTGCAATAATAGTGAAAGAAACCGTATTTGGTCAAACATAAATAAAAATCAGTAGGCTTGCATCCGTAATAAATGAACTGGGACCCACCTCCTCTCCATGTTCTGGATGGCTCATTGCAGTTTTCTTGACTCTTGGTCGATATTCCAAACAGCGACAAAACGGAACAAACCCTGCGTTTAGAAACACTCTGAAGCGGAAACTGAACTGGTTCACTTTCCGGAAGCAGAAATATGTACCGTTCCCTGGCTGCTTTGATGCGGAAAGCTCAGATGTTCACTTTAAACGTGGTTGTCATGGTTTGTCGCGGCCACCTGAATATTTTATTGAAAGGATCTGATTTTTGGAATATTTGACATGTTTTTTTTTTCAGAGGTAAGACGAGCAAAGCCCTCAAATATTTATCATATATAAAAAATAGTTGTGGATACGAATATCGCCCTAGTTTTTATTCCACCGTATTTTGTTTGTTTTTTCTTTTTTTGAAACAGAGGCGTCATTATTCCGTGGACATAAAAATATAAACACGTTTTTTCCTTTTGTTTTTTCTTTTTCTGGTTCTGCTTCCATCCATTAAAAAAGGACAAGTGATTCTAAAGAATTTTCTCTTATCTGAATCCCCCCCCCCCCTTTATAATTAGAAAGAAGTATGGATCCGGCGCCACTGCTAGAGACGGGCTATCCGTCCAGTTAGGTCTTGGCGGATTGTGCTCCTTAAAGTGGCATATTATGCTACTAGCAGTACTTGAAATTTTGCCAAATTAGGCCAAAATTCCCAAATAGTCAATTTTACAGTTCTCTGAAATGTAACCAGGCCTCTGTATGAAAGCGAGGCTCAGGGTGACCTTGTCATGACAAAGACCAGAAACTATTTAGCATAACAACAAAAAGATTTACATATCAAAAGCAAACGGGTTTGTATCAAAGCAAGGTCACCTTCAGCCTCATTTCCACTCAAAGGCTTGGTAACTAAGCACAGAACTTTAAATTGGTCAAAATTGGTCTATTATGCTCCTGATTTCATGCTCGCAAAGTGACGTAGATTCTGTACATATAGTCGCGTAATAACGACACCAAATTATGACGTTTTTCAAATAAATTGTTGTTGTAAACTTATCTGTGTTTTATGTCTCAGCCCTCAGCTGTCCAAATTAGCTGCTCGCATCTCTGAACCGTTTGTAAAATGCCTTCCACGACTCAACGATCACACTTGTATATATCTTACTGAACCAAAAAGAACATACTACTTACATTTAATTTATTTCTGTAGAAAATACACTAAATTTTGCTCCAAAAAGTGCTAAAATTTGCTAATTATGGCGTGGCAGTGCTCGTTTAATTTTGCTTCAATTATGTCAAAAATTGTGAAGCTTACGTCCAGTACGAATAATCCGTCTTTAGTGTGGAAATGGGATGGTGTTCATTTTAGACGAATAATCCGTCTATTTTTATCCGTCCGATATCTTCAACTGTCAGAAACCTGGAGTTCATAATCTTATTGTTGAATCACAGGCAGCCCAAGCTCACATTGTGACCAGGATCATATTGCATAATAGCTGTCATGGTAAAAATATAAGAGTATGGGAATATTTTACAACACCTTTTAGCAAACCGAAATACTGCCAAATCTTAAATAAAATTGCCTTACCTTGCTTTCATTGTGTTTTTATTCTTGTCTGAACGCTTATTTTGCCGATTCTTGGCCATTTAGGCGAGTTATCGCTTTCTGGGTTCCCCACTACAAAGAAAAGAACAAGGCTGCACACTCCAGTTCGGAACGCCCGACGAGCCAAGCGAAAAATCCCAGCTTAAAATGGTCAAATGGCCTCAAATCCATCGCGATTTCCAAGAAGAGATGTTCTAGTTTCATTTTAACTCAACAACAACTCAGTCCAGGCTCTGTCATCGATGTCAAGCGGCTGTTTGCTTTCAAATATCCAAGGTAAAAAGATCTCCATTGTGCCTGTACACGCTCGTCACGACACACGACCGTTAAAAAACTCCTTGGTAACCCCGCCTCGATAATCGTCCTGAGGGGACCAGGGGAGTAACACAAAACTTGTTGAGAGCAATTGACGGTGTGGTTTACGGTGTGGTACTCCGGTGAGGTATAGTTTGTTAATGAGGCGGGGTTACCAAGAAATTTTTTAACGGTCGTGTGTCGTGACGGGCGTGTACAGGCACAATGGCGATCTTTTTACCATGGATTTTTTAAAGCAAACGGCCGCTTCGCATCGATGACAGAGCCTAAACTGAGTTGTTGTTGAGTGAAAATGAAACTTGAACATCTCTTTTTGGAATTCGCGATGGATTTGAGGCCGTTTGACCATTTTACGCTGGGATTTTTCGCTTGGCTTGTAGGGCATTCCGACCTGGAGTGTGCAGCCTTGTTCTTTTCTTTGTAGTGGGGAACCTAGAAATCGATAACTCGCCTAAATGGCCAAGAATCGGCAAAATAAGCGTTCAGACAAGAATAAAAACACAGTGAAAGTAAGATAAGGGAATTTTATTTAAGATTTGGCAGTATTTCGGTTTGCTAAAAGGTGTTGTAAAATATTCCCATACAAACTCTTATATTTTTACCATGACAGCTATTATGCAATTTTATCCTGATGAGCTTGGGCTGCCGCTCGGTGTGTTGGTTAATACAACACAATCACGTGCGTTCTTTTGAAAGGGAAAAGTATTCGTATAGCTTTTGGATTCCAGTCCGTTAGAGTTTCCTGAAACAAATTGACTAATCGCCCTCGATTTCTTGGAGCGATAGGCAAGTCGACTGCACCTCAAGTTGTTAAGGGCGATTCGTCTATTAAAGTTTTTTCAAAAATAGAACACAATTGGTGAATCAATCAGATCCGGGCTTACAATGTAACCAACTCGAGTAACGTTTGTAGAAAGCACGTTCTTTTTCGTCTTAAAAAAGTTGTAAGACTTGGAATTTTAGTTGAAGGAGAAGGGGGCCACAGAATCTACGGGGGAATTCGCTTCCCGAGCAAGTCACGCTCTGGGACATGAAGTCGCTTTGTTTTGGATGTCCGAGCGCTCAGCTTGCTCAGCAGAAGGGTGATATTTTGTACCATGTGATTGGGTCGTGCAAAGGCCATTTCCATATTTTAATAGAATCGTAGATAGATGGAATAGTTGACCGAGCGAGGTACGAAGTAGTTGTAATTTGTCTTCATTTGAATGTAACGAAATTCAAATTGAAATTTCTGGGCTAGCTTACTTCGATTTTGAATGTAATTTTTTACTTGAATAAGTAATTTAGTACTTTGATGTTGTGGAGGTTCGCCTTCCTTGTGTTGGGTCTATGGCTCTTTTGCCTACCTCTAGCGACTTTTTACTTTTCTTTTGTATTTTATTCTTAATGCCATGAATTGTAATAAATAAATAAATAAATAAATTGTATGGTAACAACTTCTTTGGTCCCTCTGCAAGTACTTAACTAGATTCGATGACAAAGGCAGCATATTCCAATCCTCCTTGGACATCGGACCAGCTCCCCTCTGTAAGAGAATGTTATCAAGGTGGGAGTTGATAATAAAATAAAGGAAAGATGTTGAAGGGGAGTTGATTCAAACAAAAACACGAAACTACTACTTCAAACGTTGGGCTCTTTATTAAAGAACACCCAAAAAGAATGTAAAGAGAAAATAAGATTTTGTCAGCCAATCAACTGGCTACAGAATATCACCTAACTGACATTATTATTTATAAACCGATAAAGAATCTATCATTCTCTCATTACAAAACAACCCGTCTTTTTTCCCATTAAAGTACCCCTTACAATCACAAAGTTGTGGCTCATTTTGTACTTCATGTATCCACATTTTCGTATCTACTAAAATAATTCTTCCTTTTCAGAACATGAAGTACGAGGAAGCCATTTTCCAGTTGAGTTCTTAGTCAGTTTCCAAAACGATTCCTGATATAAAAATGTTCACTGCCAGATTAATTTGTAAGAAAACGATCAGGACTCGTTTTAAAATAGACAGCAAAATACAACTTGAAAATGGCGTTATCGTTTTCGTAATGTGGCAAAAAAAGTCGCATAACATGATATTTCTCAACCACGCTTTGCAAATAAATCTGTTACAAGACCTGCTTGTAGCCAGATACCGAACAAATACTGCATAGGAAAATAACTCGATTTGGAGAAATAAACCTCATATATACCAGCGGACGAAGTGGAAAACAACTATATACTGCAAAGGAAACAAATCCGACAAGACCGTGGTGATCTTCGAATAATCCTCGGATGAATTCGGATAATCTTCGGATTTATGGCATTTAGAATTATAGGGCACCGTTATTTGACTATCTCGATGGGTGGAATCTGTTTTTATCATCCGATCAAACTGCAAGCAATGAACTCACGCTCAATTTACAGACTTAAACCTACAACGGAAGGCGTCAACAGCTCGCTTTTTATGGCCTTCAGAGACCCACCATTGCAGACTTCATATAAACAATTTATGGTGTCTACCATGAGTGTTAGCTATAAATAAAACTAATATTACCAGTTTTGTAGTTTTTGTTATAAACCATGTTCGCTAAAGATGCATTGTGTCTCAGATTTTGCAAGAGTTATACTCATAACAGGCATTCCTGTTTAAAGTCATGTAACGAAAAAGGGCGCAAAAAATTTAAATTTTCTTTTCTTAATAATTCATCGCAACTGCATTACAGTGAACACAGTCTAGAACTGACAAACAAAGACTGAATGACAGCTGCACTCTTACAACCGGAAATACGTCATAATTTGTTGACTGACTGCACACACTATACGACACATGGGCATCCAAAATGGTATCTAAACCCATTCGGTGATGGCAAAAGGACAATGGCCGCGAGGGACGTTTCTAACCAAGAACAGATTGAGTTGTCTTACACGAGGTGTGCTCAACGATTCCACGCTTCCTGTAAGACAACTCAATCTGTTCATGGTTAGAAACGTCCCTCTCGGCCATCCCTTTTAGCCAACAACCCATTCTCGTCCCAAGAGGCCGCAATCCTTTTGGTCAGCACTTCGATTTCTTGGTACTGCCTCACGGGATGAGAATGATGTAAAACCAGTCCCGTCCCACAGCCCACGTTACATTAATCAATGCAGTACGGGAAACCCCAGGCTCCTAATGCCACCTTTGTTTCGTACTCAAAGAACTAAGAGATCTGACGTTTCGCAAAGTGTTTCCTGTTAACCTACCTCTCCAAATGAGACAAAAATATATTACACGAGAAAATATCTACTAAGACTAGTAATTTCATTTGCTACAAAAATCGGCGACAGCATTTGCCACCATTTATCAAACGCTACAAGAAAAGCAAACTATACAATGTCCTAAAAATTACAATTTATATACAAATATCCAAATTTGGCCGCTCACTTTCACTATTAAACAACCCCACAAAAGTCCTTGTTCACAACAGACTGCCTTGCAATAAAATATCACATAAAACTATTTCTTTGTATAAAATATAAATTCTGTATATTAAGTTAAGTTGACTAGCGTCATTTGCTTTCAATATTGTCGAGATACTGTTTAGTGAGCTTTTCCATATCTTCAGGGCTGATACCGCTCTTTAGTGTCCTTCGAGCTGCAAAAAATAACAAAACAAAAACGTGGCTATAGCAGGGTGCTGAAATTATTGATGGTAACGACTTGGGTAGCGAGAATTTCGTGGTATATTAAGATAATATTTTCTGGCTGATTAAATCCTTCATTCTCCTCACCTTCTGCTTGATAATACATTAATATCGTAAGGAAGAGTTTGTTATTGATCATTCCATGTACGCAGTTTAGACCGCACCTCGCACCACTTAAGGATCAGACATTTATTCAATATCAGGTACTTTGTTTTTAACCCTTAACAATGAACCATCGAGTTTGTCAGAAAGAGGAAACTATGAGAACTCCACGGTGTCCACGACAAACTTATCCAACAAAGTCTATGTATGCGCTTTTACATTAGCGTTTACGTTTGACACCCGATTAATTCGGCATAACGACAGTCTATGTATATCAAAAGTTTATGTATATCAAACTCCAACTGACGTTTAGCAAACAGAGCATTTTAATCTACATCATAATTCCTTTTCACACTCAAGTTTGTTTACTCGGGTTGAACTCGGAAAACTCCTTAATTCCCTTCACGTCACGGTTACGAATCGAACTAAGTCGTGGAGAGAAACGGCTAACTTGAAATTCCGCTTTTATTTGCGCAGAGGAAGCTTGATTGAATGATTGGGAAGGACATTTAGGTTCTCCGTCTTCCGCTTTTGGTTTCACTTTCGTTGGTGGTTTCCCCTACCGAATTGGTAATTAATTTAAATCTACATAATAACTCTATTTCATGACTAAGATTTCATTTAATATTCCAGTTGTTTTGATCGGGAAAAACCCCTTCCTTTCAACTCCTTGGCAAACGAATAACCTCTCAGTGGAGCCAAGCAGGTATTAACTTGCCATTCCACTGTTATTTATTGATAGAAACTGAAAGGCTTGATTGCAAGTTTGACAGAATAGCGGAGACCTTTAAAAGGTTCTTTGGTAACATTCCTTGAAATCTTTTTTTAAGAGCTAGCTTCGTTTCACTTTCGCTGGTATTTTTCGTTTACCGGATTGAGACGTGTGACGTAATTTAGGCAAAATGCGCTTGATATTTGAATTACAAATTCTGGTATGGCTTTCTATCGTCATTCATGCTCAAAATAATGCAGTAAAATAAAGAAAAAGTACAGAAAATACAATCATAGAGCCCACTGGTTAAAGTATAAAAAAGCTAGACCGAAACTTACATCAGTTTGGCTATACAGGGTATACTCCAATTGATGTGGTTTCCTGTGAATTTGTGCGTTACATTTCGACGAAACTGCTTTCAGAACAAAACTCGATATTATCAGTAAAACCATCTCGACAACAAGTCAAACAAAAACCGTTAGCTTTCAATCTTTAGCTAGCGTAAACCGACTTTTGATTAACCGGGATGTGAAGAAAAAGGTTATTAACGAGTAAATTGCGTGGAAGAGACTTTGCAATAATAGTGAAAGAAACCGTATTTGGTCAAACATAAATAAAAATCAGTAGGCTTGCATCCGTAATAAATGAACTGGGACCCACCTCCTCTCCATGTTCTGGATGGCTCATTGCAGTTTTCTTGACTCTTGGTCGATATTCCAAACAGCGACAAAACGGAACAAACCCTGCGTTTAGAAACACTCTGAAGCGGAAACTGAACTGGTTCACTTTCCGGAAGCAGAAATATGTACCGTTCCCTGGCTGCTTTGATGCGGAAAGCTCAGATGTTCACTTTAAACGTGGTTGTCATGGTTTGTCGCGGCCACCTGAATATTTTATTGAAAGGATCTGATTTTTGGAATATTTGACATGTTTTTTTTTTCAGAGGTAAGACGAGCAAAGCCCTCAAATATTTATCATATATAAAAAATAGTTGTGGATACGAATATCGCCCTAGTTTTTATTCCACCGTATTTTGTTTGTTTTTTCTTTTTTTGAAACAGAGGCGTCATTATTCCGTGGACATAAAAATATAAACACGTTTTTTCCTTTTGTTTTTTCTTTTTCTGGTTCTGCTTCCATCCATTAAAAAAGGACAAGTGATTCTAAAGAATTTTCTCTTATCTGAATCCCCCCCCCCCTTTATAATTAGAAAGAAGTATGGATCCGGCGCCACTGCTAGAGACGGGCTATCCGTCCAGTTAGGTCTTGGCGGATTGTGCTCCTTAAAGTGGCATATTATGCTACTAGCAGTACTTGAAATTTTGCCAAATTAGGCCAAAATTCCCAAATAGTCAATTTTACAGTTCTCTGAAATGTAACCAGGCCTCTGTATGAAAGCGAGGCTCAGGGTGACCTTGTCATGACAAAGACCAGAAACTATTTAGCATAACAACAAAAAGATTTACATATCAAAAGCAAACGGGTTTGTATCAAAGCAAGGTCACCTTCAGCCTCATTTCCACTCAAAGGCTTGGTAACTAAGCACAGAACTTTAAATTGGTCAAAATTGGTCTATTATGCTCCTGATTTCATGCTCGCAAAGTGACGTAGATTCTGTACATATAGTCGCGTAATAACGACACCAAATTATGACGTTTTTCAAATAAATTGTTGTTGTAAACTTATCTGTGTTTTATGTCTCAGCCCTCAGCTGTCCAAATTAGCTGCTCGCATCTCTGAACCGTTTGTAAAATGCCTTCCACGACTCAACGATCACACTTGTATATATCTTACTGAACCAAAAAGAACATACTACTTACATTTAATTTATTTCTGTAGAAAATACACTAAATTTTGCTCCAAAAAGTGCTAAAATTTGCTAATTATGGCGTGGCAGTGCTCGTTTAATTTTGCTTCAATTATGTCAAAAATTGTGAAGCTTACGTCCAGTACGAATAATCCGTCTTTAGTGTGGAAATGGGATGGTGTTCATTTTAGACGAATAATCCGTCTATTTTTATCCGTCCGATATCTTCAACTGTCAGAAACCTGGAGTTCATAATCTTATTGTTGAATCACAGGCAGCCCAAGCTCACATTGTGACCAGGATCATATTGCATAATAGCTGTCATGGTAAAAATATAAGAGTATGGGAATATTTTACAACACCTTTTAGCAAACCGAAATACTGCCAAATCTTAAATAAAATTGCCTTACCTTGCTTTCATTGTGTTTTTATTCTTGTCTGAACGCTTATTTTGCCGATTCTTGGCCATTTAGGCGAGTTATCGCTTTCTGGGTTCCCCACTACAAAGAAAAGAACAAGGCTGCACACTCCAGTTCGGAACGCCCGACGAGCCAAGCGAAAAATCCCAGCTTAAAATGGTCAAATGGCCTCAAATCCATCGCGATTTCCAAGAAGAGATGTTCTAGTTTCATTTTAACTCAACAACAACTCAGTCCAGGCTCTGTCATCGATGTCAAGCGGCTGTTTGCTTTCAAATATCCAAGGTAAAAAGATCTCCATTGTGCCTGTACACGCTCGTCACGACACACGACCGTTAAAAAACTCCTTGGTAACCCCGCCTCGATAATCGTCCTGAGGGGACCAGGGGAGTAACACAAAACTTGTTGAGAGCAATTGACGGTGTGGTTTACGGTGTGGTACTCCGGTGAGGTATAGTTTGTTAATGAGGCGGGGTTACCAAGAAATTTTTTAACGGTCGTGTGTCGTGACGGGCGTGTACAGGCACAATGGCGATCTTTTTACCATGGATTTTTTAAAGCAAACGGCCGCTTCGCATCGATGACAGAGCCTAAACTGAGTTGTTGTTGAGTGAAAATGAAACTTGAACATCTCTTTTTGGAATTCGCGATGGATTTGAGGCCGTTTGACCATTTTACGCTGGGATTTTTCGCTTGGCTTGTAGGGCATTCCGACCTGGAGTGTGCAGCCTTGTTCTTTTCTTTGTAGTGGGGAACCTAGAAATCGATAACTCGCCTAAATGGCCAAGAATCGGCAAAATAAGCGTTCAGACAAGAATAAAAACACAGTGAAAGTAAGATAAGGGAATTTTATTTAAGATTTGGCAGTATTTCGGTTTGCTAAAAGGTGTTGTAAAATATTCCCATACAAACTCTTATATTTTTACCATGACAGCTATTATGCAATTTTATCCTGATGAGCTTGGGCTGCCGCTCGGTGTGTTGGTTAATACAACACAATCACGTGCGTTCTTTTGAAAGGGAAAAGTATTCGTATAGCTTTTGGATTCCAGTCCGTTAGAGTTTCCTGAAACAAATTGACTAATCGCCCTCGATTTCTTGGAGCGATAGGCAAGTCGACTGCACCTCAAGTTGTTAAGGGCGATTCGTCTATTAAAGTTTTTTCAAAAATAGAACACAATTGGTGAATCAATCAGATCCGGGCTTACAATGTAACCAACTCGAGTAACGTTTGTAGAAAGCACGTTCTTTTTCGTCTTAAAAAAGTTGTAAGACTTGGAATTTTAGTTGAAGGAGAAGGGGGCCACAGAATCTACGGGGGAATTCGCTTCCCGAGCAAGTCACGCTCTGGGACATGAAGTCGCTTTGTTTTGGATGTCCGAGCGCTCAGCTTGCTCAGCAGAAGGGTGATATTTTGTACCATGTGATTGGGTCGTGCAAAGGCCATTTCCATATTTTAATAGAATCGTAGATAGATGGAATAGTTGACCGAGCGAGGTACGAAGTAGTTGTAATTTGTCTTCATTTGAATGTAACGAAATTCAAATTGAAATTTCTGGGCTAGCTTACTTCGATTTTGAATGTAATTTTTTACTTGAATAAGTAATTTAGTACTTTGATGTTGTGGAGGTTCGCCTTCCTTGTGTTGGGTCTATGGCTCTTTTGCCTACCTCTAGCGACTTTTTACTTTTCTTTTGTATTTTATTCTTAATGCCATGAATTGTAATAAATAAATAAATAAATAAATTGTATGGTAACAACTTCTTTGGTCCCTCTGCAAGTACTTAACTAGATTCGATGACAAAGGCAGCATATTCCAATCCTCCTTGGACATCGGACCAGCTCCCCTCTGTAAGAGAATGTTATCAAGGTGGGAGTTGATAATAAAATAAAGGAAAGATGTTGAAGGGGAGTTGATTCAAACAAAAACACGAAACTACTACTTCAAACGTTGGGCTCTTTATTAAAGAACACCCAAAAAGAATGTAAAGAGAAAATAAGATTTTGTCAGCCAATCAACTGGCTACAGAATATCACCTAACTGACATTATTATTTATAAACCGATAAAGAATCTATCATTCTCTCATTACAAAACAACCCGTCTTTTTTCCCATTAAAGTACCCCTTACAATCACAAAGTTGTGGCTCATTTTGTACTTCATGTATCCACATTTTCGTATCTACTAAAATAATTCTTCCTTTTCAGAACATGAAGTACGAGGAAGCCATTTTCCAGTTGAGTTCTTAGTCAGTTTCCAAAACGATTCCTGATATAAAAATGTTCACTGCCAGATTAATTTGTAAGAAAACGATCAGGACTCGTTTTAAAATAGACAGCAAAATACAACTTGAAAATGGCGTTATCGTTTTCGTAATGTGGCAAAAAAAGTCGCATAACATGATATTTCTCAACCACGCTTTGCAAATAAATCTGTTACAAGACCTGCTTGTAGCCAGATACCGAACAAATACTGCATAGGAAAATAACTCGATTTGGAGAAATAAACCTCATATATACCAGCGGACGAAGTGGAAAACAACTATATACTGCAAAGGAAACAAATCCGACAAGACCGTGGTGATCTTCGAATAATCCTCGGATGAATTCGGATAATCTTCGGATTTATGGCATTTAGAATTATAGGGCACCGTTATTTGACTATCTCGATGGGTGGAATCTGTTTTTATCATCCGATCAAACTGCAAGCAATGAACTCACGCTCAATTTACAGACTTAAACCTACAACGGAAGGCGTCAACAGCTCGCTTTTTATGGCCTTCAGAGACCCACCATTGCAGACTTCATATAAACAATTTATGGTGTCTACCATGAGTGTTAGCTATAAATAAAACTAATATTACCAGTTTTGTAGTTTTTGTTATAAACCATGTTCGCTAAAGATGCATTGTGTCTCAGATTTTGCAAGAGTTATACTCATAACAGGCATTCCTGTTTAAAGTCATGTAACGAAAAAGGGCGCAAAAAATTTAAATTTTCTTTTCTTAATAATTCATCGCAACTGCATTACAGTGAACACAGTCTAGAACTGACAAACAAAGACTGAATGACAGCTGCACTCTTACAACCGGAAATACGTCATAATTTGTTGACTGACTGCACACACTATACGACACATGGGCATCCAAAATGGTATCTAAACCCATTCGGTGATGGCAAAAGGACAATGGCCGCGAGGGACGTTTCTAACCAAGAACAGATTGAGTTGTCTTACACGAGGTGTGCTCAACGATTCCACGCTTCCTGTAAGACAACTCAATCTGTTCATGGTTAGAAACGTCCCTCTCGGCCATCCCTTTTAGCCAACAACCCATTCTCGTCCCAAGAGGCCGCAATCCTTTTGGTCAGCACTTCGATTTCTTGGTACTGCCTCACGGGATGAGAATGATGTAAAACCAGTCCCGTCCCACAGCCCACGTTACATTAATCAATGCAGTACGGGAAACCCCAGGCTCCTAATGCCACCTTTGTTTCGTACTCAAAGAACTAAGAGATCTGACGTTTCGCAAAGTGTTTCCTGTTAACCTACCTCTCCAAATGAGACAAAAATATATTACACGAGAAAATATCTACTAAGACTAGTAATTTCATTTGCTACAAAAATCGGCGACAGCATTTGCCACCATTTATCAAACGCTACAAGAAAAGCAAACTATACAATGTCCTAAAAATTACAATTTATATACAAATATCCAAATTTGGCCGCTCACTTTCACTATTAAACAACCCCACAAAAGTCCTTGTTCACAACAGACTGCCTTGCAATAAAATATCACATAAAACTATTTCTTTGTATAAAATATAAATTCTGTATATTAAGTTAAGTTGACTAGCGTCATTTGCTTTCAATATTGTCGAGATACTGTTTAGTGAGCTTTTCCATATCTTCAGGGCTGATACCGCTCTTTAGTGTCCTTCGAGCTGCAAAAAATAACAAAACAAAAACGTGGCTATAGCAGGGTGCTGAAATTATTGATGGTAACGACTTGGGTAGCGAGAATTTCGTGGTATATTAAGATAATATTTTCTGGCTGATTAAATCCTTCATTCTCCTCACCTTCTGCTTGATAATACATTAATATCGTAAGGAAGAGTTTGTTATTGATCATTCCATGTACGCAGTTTAGACCGCACCTCGCACCACTTAAGGATCAGACATTTATTCAATATCAGGTACTTTGTTTTTAACCCTTAACAATGAACCATCGAGTTTGGGTTCGAGTTGGACTTCGAGTTGGAAATAAAAAAATATAGAATGAATTATTTGTTACGCACGCTAGCTAGTCAACTGAAAGCGAAAAATACACGTCATACACGTGTGGATCGCCTATAAAACGACTTAAAAATCGAATTTAAGCTCTCTAGAATATAATGTCGATATACTCACAATTCTGTAAGGCGTTATTCCGCTTAAGACGAGTTATTTTCCAGTTCTTACTTAAAGGCAGAAAACACACTTGTCCGATAAAGCTGTCCTTTCAATCTGATCTTCGATTCCCAACAATTGCTTACAATTTGATTGGCTAATTTACCAGAAACGGCGGGAATCTCGTGTGACCGGTCTAATTACGTCACGTTATCTTAAATAAATAAAACATCTGTCAGCGAAGTGAAAAACAGCGCTCTCGGTGCTGTTTTCGTATGATGGCGATGGAAGGCACTTCTGTGTAATATTTATCGTTCGTTTCATGACCAGTCAGACTCCGAATTGGAGAGAAACTTTGAGTTTGCAAAGTTTGTTTTTCAAAGAGAGCGGTATATTCCTGCCTTGGATTACACAGGAAAGCCAGAAAAACCGGTATATGCCAATACGAAAAAATTCTTGGGATTGATATTGTCCTAAAGCTGTTCATTGTAAAGCACAACAGAGCTGATCATGCTGCTGAACTAAGCTATCACGTCAGAACGAATGCACAAAGCCCGCTCGGCCTGTGCTTGTGGCCTCCTTTCCGTGACCCAGAGGTCAGTTTCGTCACACATTGTTGCGTCAAAATTTATAAGACAGATCAGCCCCCGATATCAAAAGCTCTGTTCTGTTTAATCACGAGGATAATAAACAAAAGTTGTGTTCTCACGGTAAGCTTCTATCCGATCCCATGCTAAAATTTCATCGCTTCGTTCCGTGTAAATCAGGAATCAGGATGTCATATGCTCAGTCATTGCTGGGTTCTCGATTTTTGGGCCATTTTCTCAATACCTTCAATCTGTTTTACACTTAATAAAGCAGCAGTACAGTGTTTGCTAATTTACCATTTTTCAACCTTATCTAAGCCTGGGCCATAAATATTGCCTCCCTTGCCTTTTTTCTGGTCTATCATATGTCACGTTCATGAAACGTTTGGCTCAAATCGAATTATGACAGGTACATTTTGCGATATTTTGAAGTCTGAAAGCTGTGGCTGAATGCCTGGCAGTCGGAAATTTTCACAGATTTTCCATTTCCATTGAAAGATTCTTTGAAACTTCTTGAAAGTATTATATGTTTCTTTTACAGAAATGTAGAGCGATTCCAAAAAAATATGTTCGTCTAGTTGACGAAATATCCGAACTTGGGCATACTATAAAATCGCAAGGTTCTCGACATTTATAGTAACATTTTCGGGATGCCGGTCATGGTCTCAAATGGACCAAGGGCTGGTTCAAACGTAGACCCTCACATGTGCCGAATCTAATGCAAATGAGAAAAATCTATTGTTTTCCTTCATTTGCATTAGATTCGGTACATGTGAAGTTCCACGTTTGAACCGGGCCTAAATGCCCGGCAGTCAGAAATATTTTGTTTGATTAAAATTGCAGACATTTACCATATCTCGGGACCGGGCGGTCTTTGTGTTTAATTAGTGTGGAAGTACTTTTTGTCTCAAATCACGCAACTATAAATTTGCTTCAAAAGTTCCCGTCTCTTCGAGATTTCATCTCTTTCATTCATATTTCTTAGGCGATGATATAAGACCACTCCAAGGCAAGAGTAATGGCGTGGCGTGACGTGAGTTGAGTGGGGTTGAGTGTTTGAATTTCCCTGCGACTATGGAAAGCCCGGCCATTTCGGACTTATTAATTTTAAGTTTATTTTATTTTTTTTAATTTTTAATTTTTATATATTATTAATTTATTGACTCGAAGTTCAACTCGAAGTCCAACTTGAAGTCCAACTCGAACTCGAACTCGAACTCGAATCCAAACTCGATGGTTCGGGATTCCCTTAACAAATGCGTTTCAAAAATATCTTAAACTTGAGCTCCTTTATCAACCAACCATCCTTGTTCCTCCAGACAAATAGACTTTGAGTCACGTAAAGATTCGTCACCATGTTCCCCATGTTCCCCACCCTCCCCTCCCACTCACCTGATTTTCTGTTGGATGCTCTGGGCCTCTTTCGCCCCTGTCGTGTTCTCGAGTCCGGTACTGTAGCTGATTTCGCCAGAGTGTTGATAACTTCATCTGTGGTGTCATCCGGGAATTCATCTAGTGTTTGTATTCCTGAGTTGGAGCGTGACGTCCCAGCACTCTTCACTCTGTTCCTTGTTCCTGGAAGTGTGGCGCTTTTCAGCTTTTCTTTTCCATTTTCCGCCTCGTCTCCATTGGATATCAGCGCTTGGCGGAAAGCCTCGATGTTCTCCTCCGCAGACACCTTGGCTGCTTGTGAGTAGGACTGGGCACAACAAGAAAAAGAATGTTAAGTCGTACTTCCAGATGTCCATCAAAACAAGCGATAACCTAACAATTCTCTCCTTGTAGAAATCCCATAATACACCTCTTTTACCCCCCAAAATTTTGCATAATAATTGTTTGCAATTTCTCCTGGGACTTTCCAAAGGGAAATCTAAAACAATGCCTATGCAAATTTTTGGGGGGTAGAAGCGGCGTATTATGGGATTGTGCAAGTAGAGAATAAACTGATTGAAAGATTGGACTTCAACGAAGAATGTGACAAGCCTGAGAAAGCGTGACGTGTTGAGTGAATATCCACCCAGTCACGCATTCTCCCGTAATTTACTCTTTCTGTCCTTTGCTCAAATTGTTCAACGATCTTTTGTCAAGAAATGACTGAAAAAGCGGCGCACAGGGACCAACAGCAGTTGTCCGTATTAGAGAGGTGTCCTTGACATGCCAAAAGTGAAAGAAGTCGGGTGCAAATTTGAAGAGGAGAAATTCAAACCGAAAAATTTCACATTAAAACACAAGCGCGAGCTGCAGAGGTGCCAGCACATAAGCTTAAGCGGTACATTTTATCGAATAAACTTTAATCGAGTTGTTACCTCTGTTTCTGTGATAAGCTTCCCTCTTGTCTTGCTTCGTTCTCTCAGGTTCTCTCTCTTTTTCTTCATTTGAATCACGCGTTCCCTCGTAGTTCGATACTCCAATGAAAACTCACTGATAATCTTACAAAACTCGTTGACCTATTGTAAAATAAAGATATTAATTAACGCGCATTAAAGGCCTAACATTGCCACACTCTTCAACAATGATCAACATGGAATTTCTCCTTGTAATACCAATACAGTGACAAGCAGATATGTACAGAGAATACATACAATCATCCATAAGGGAATATCATTTTCATTTGATACTTAAATTGTACTACTACGACATGAACAGTGATTTAAAGAAACCAATTATGGGAAAATGTTAAATTGAGCTTGAAAATCAAGAAGTTAACAAACAGGATTATTTTCCAGCCCAAAGAATCACAGCTTGCCTTTGCTTAAACATTTCTCTTCAATGAGCATTATTTTTCACGCTCAAAAAAGTCCCCCACTCTGACCATTTGCTGTAAGGTAATTGCTACCTGCGCTGAAAAAATGTAAAACAAGTGTCGTGATACCTTTGTCTTCTTCGCTACGCTAGAACTGAGTCCTAAGTACAACAACATCTTGTGGAATCTGCAAGGGACAAATCAAGGTATTAAACCCATGCAGTCATTAGCATAATTAACTCGATATTCGGTGGAGCAATTATGAGTCTCAAACACAATGGAAATCTGATTTCTTCAACCTCCAAGACAAACGAAAATTGGTTTAGGAAATTAAATTCAGGGGATCAAGAACCAGTTTCGGTAAATCTTCGTTGTAGCAGTCGAGGCGTTTCCGACTTATTTCATCCAATAAAAATTAGCATAAGAGCTCGTGAGTACACCGAACGTAATCGCACGAGAAGTCAAGGGAGAACACTTTCGGCCGTCCGATTCTCTCCAAGATTCTATGAGCAAATTTCGTCAAATTTCGGCTTCACGAAAAAGGTAAAGTTTTCACAAACCTGTTGATGACTCGTCTGTGGACGACTTTCAGGATCGTGCTTCGCTCCTGAGCGTCTGCTAAAAACTCGCTCATCCTGGCAACGAAACAAAAATGTTCATTTAAATAAGATAAGCCAAGTGGATTTGTTCTTTTTAAAACAGCAATCTCTAAAAGCACTGCTACAGCATATCTAGGGTAATCTTCAATATAAAAGTTTTTCACTTACTTGCTTTTAAGTTGTTTGGTGCTATCATGTTTGGCGACAATACTTAAATATTCCCAAGACTTCTTGCAGTTTTCACGCAGCTTCTTTAAATTGTCAAGCACCACCTCAAAGTCCACCTTCAAGCGAAAACACTTGTTTAGTAAGCAGTAAGGATAAAAGGGCACGCTACTTTCACTGTCCTGTCATTTTAGTATGTGCAAAATAGCCGACTATATTTTTTTCACTTCATTGTCTTAGATAGGAAGTAATGTACAACTCAATCACCCAACTGAATAAATATGGCTAAAGGAATAGAATTTTAATTGCACCTCCCTCGTCTTCAGCTGATGGATTCGTCAGTCATTTGGTCGGTCTGGCAGTCTGATGGCCCGATCAGTTAGTCAGTCGGTCAGTCTGTCAGACAGTCAGTTCGTCTGTCAGACAGTCAACGAGTGAGCGAGTCGGTCAATCAGTCTGTCAGACAGACAACAGGTCAGTCAGCGAGTCAATGAGTCAGTCGGTTGGTCAAAAAGTCAGTCAGTCAGTCAAAATGTTTTTAACCTACACACTTGCCGACTAGCTTGTATTCGTGTAAATCACGTACCCTAGAGCAGCGATGTAATGCGCCCAAATCACTGTAAAAATCAGACGAGTTAGGAAACTTCTCCATCACCATACAGCACAAGTGATACAGTAACGACTGCTTGTGGACCGTGTCCTTCACTTCCGGTACTTTGGCCAGGTAATCCAGTTGAAATCCTTTAACCTACAACAACAACAACAACACCAAAAAGTTAACTGCTTATCAAATTACCGATGGTTTTGAGAAATCGCAGCTACTTTCCAGAGTGATGTTACGGAACTTGACACACTTCCGAGATGAGTTTCTAGAACCGATAATAAGTTGGTCTTACATTTTGTGTTGCCGTTTTCACCATAGCTCAGGGCTGAATTGGTCCATATCAACTTTGGAACAATCAAAGGGAGATGTATACTAAACGACCCCAAAACAGCTATACGGATTTTGTTCACAAACCTTTTTCCCATTTAAAAAGTTTCCAATGGCAAGAAGAGTGGCCAAGATGTGTTTGAACGTTTCGTTATTGTGAAGTTCTTGAACGGACTCTTTCAAATCCATCAAGGGCTCTGCTACCTCCTATGAATGAAGCAAAATTAGCAGAATTAATAATTTGTCTTGAGTTGATTTAAGTGTCACGATATTAACTCTACTGCATTAGTTGGGGTCACTAAATAAAGCAACAAATATTGTAAATCAACATTCACGCGGTCTCAGACACGAAAGTTTAGCAAATCTTAGGAGTCGGAAACTTCCGATTTTCATTATCCAATCAAAATACGGGCACGAGCACTTACGAGTATTCCGAAAGATGACGCATCAACATGACGTCATACGCAAACGTCATGTTGCTTAGCAAATTCTATCGACGAAAACCGCGGCGCCACAAAACAGTACGTCCGTTTCTTGTTTCATCACGCATTATAAAAAAGCAGATTAAATATCTCTTGACTTAAGTATCTTACCCTTTCCAGTTGATCATAGTCAAGCTTAAAAGACCATAAATGAAGACGCGGAGCCAGCTCGTTAATAGATGACATGGTGAGTAAAAACTGCTCGGCTGTCCCAAGAGGCACTTCAGGATTGGACATTTGTGCTTCTTGTATTTTGGTCTTCTCTTCTGCTGTTGGTTGCAACTGAAGCAATTTCTACAAGAGCAGAGAAAAAATCATCAATAAAACAAATTAACCGGTGTGTCACCTGGCTTAGACTAAAAGCGGTTGTAGGCGACGATGCAATTTACTCACAAACTTCGAAAAGAATAGGGTATGCTATAGGAAAGAGTTCGTTCGAATCAATTCCAAATCGATCAACAGCAATGTTAGTTACACGAAAAATAATCTTTAGCAAATTAAGCAACTGTCTAAACTGCAAGCTTGTAATTGTGGAAAAAATCCCTTACAACCATCGCTACATTGTTAAGTATGTCTGATTTTGGAGGCCTTAATTTAGCTTCAGCTTCTACTAAAACAACCTTAGTTAAAAAAAAAAACTGGTTTGCAGGGCTGAAAATACGTTTTTTTTCCCGTGAAAGGGCATATGTCCGACTAAGTCACTGTTTTGATCGGGCAAAACAGTAGTGACATGGAGTTCATATTGCAGAACTCCGCGATAATGAGTCCTTAATGCAAAATCTTGGCATTTGCATTGGATGGCGCAAAAAATTGTCCGGATATTCTGTTTGACGACAGCTGGGATTACATCAGACTGCCTGTTATTTGTAGTCTTGTTTTGAGATACCTTTTCAGTTCATTGATCAATATGTGCTGTAGTTTATTTACAATGTTCTAGAAATGTTAATTGAGCATTGCTTAATACCTTAACTGTAGCACTGGCATTAAATGGTTGTCCAGTTCTCTAGAACAAAAAAAGCATTAAGCTACTACCTATCATTAAGATTACCATTTATTTAGAACTTAAGACGGTATTAGAAGAGTAAAAAGAAACTACGGGCTGTAACGCAACGTTCCTCTCCAGTTGGGTGCGTCACGCAACATTCTGAAGATAAAAGTAACGTGTTGACGCAAATGTGAATGTTCACCGTACAACACTTACATCAATTCCCTCCCTGTCAATGACTGCACTGTCCATTCCCAATATGGCCTGCTTCAAAGCTCTGATCGGTGGCAACTTGGTCAGACCAATGTTGATCGCTTGGGATCGCTTCATTTCCAGGACCACTATTTCCTTTTTCTTGTCTTTGTCGTCCCCCTCGCACTTCTACAAGGAAACAAGCGAAGCATTTACAAAACAATTACATGAAATCGACTTTCAGGACGCCACCTTTGAGCTTCTCAGACATGCTTTATAAACACCCAACTGGTCAGCCTTGCCAGATATAAGCACGCATTTGAACAAGCAAGCTAATTTATTTTTGCTAGGATCATTACACAACAAAAACATTGATTCAGCAAAACCGTATAAGGGCAGGGTAGAGGGTTACACTTCAGGTCAAAGCTGCCATAGTGGTGTACCACTCACTTCTTTTGACTGGTACACCAACATGGCCGCTATTTGGAATCCAACAGGACTGGGTGAATACCCCTCATATACTTTGGTGTTCAGATCCGAATTGAACCAAGAAGTAAACAATTATGGCTAGAAAGCTATTGACAAACTCAGTGTTTCCACTTTCACATTGAAGGGCATGCCGAAGCAAAACATGCGGATCTTTACACCTGAATGGTCAAGAGGGAAAATCATTGCTTTGAAATCTGATGTTGTGTATGTTCTTAGTCAATCGATCGCTAAACCATCATAAAAGCAATTACAAACTTTTTTAAATAGAAACAGTTGTGTTACCTTGATCTTTGCCGACGTTTTGTTCTCAAACAAATGCTCTAGTTTCTTGGTGTCAATATCCACAGAATCAATACTTCCCCAAATTGTCTTGTTGACGCCATTTATAAGAGGCGAGTTTTTAACCTCTTGCCAAAACAACCGCACCAACTTTTTCTTTGGGTTAGCGTCATTCAGTGAAGGCGCCTTTGGAATTCCAGGGGGAGGGGGAGGGGGAACGGCACCACCAGGGGGTGGTGGTGGAGGTGGTGGACCACCGGGGAAGGGAGGAGGGGGAACTGGGATTCCAAACATTGGCACTCCCCCATGGGGGTGCGCGTCTGTTTCGTCGGCTGTAGTCGACGCAGAATCAAGAAGTTCATCTTCATCGTCCTCTAGCTCAGTGAAGTTAAAGTCGTTTACAATGAGTTTGCGTTTTAGTATAATCATTTTCTCCCATTCGAGTTCCTTTTGGAGGGCAGCTTCTTCCGCTGCCTTCCTAGCTGCTTCTTCCTCTTGTCGTTTGCGTTCTTCTTCCTGCTTCTTCCGAAGTTCCTCCTGCTTCCGAGCTTCCTCTTCCGCAGCGGGATCAGGTTTTTCCACAGACGGCTGCTTTACAAGACTAGATTTTGCCTTCTGCAGCAATCCTTCAAATTCACCTTCAGGAGCATTTGAAGGTGTTTCGTTCTCCTCGTCGACTTCAATACACCCACTCAATCTTTTCACAGCCTCAGAAACTAAATTATCAACTGCCAGCAGATCTGTTTGTCTCTGAGCGCCTTCATCAGTGTCCCCTGGTGACAATAATTGCTGTTTTCGATCATGAACCGAATCACCCATAGATGGCATACTGCCATCAACTCCCTTACGATCCATGTCATCTGTTGACCTTTGTTGTCCGTATAACATGGACAACATCATTTTCTTGTTTGGAAACCCTGGAAACCCTTCGCAAATACTTGATCGCTTTTCAGAGTCTGTCATACTCGCCCGTCGGCCATCACTGGTCGAACTAGTTCTTCGGTCTGATGGACTAGGAGCTTTTAAATGATCCTCAGAAAGACGTTCATTTTTTGTGTTGTCATTTAAATCATCATTGCTTGAACCAAGTTTATCGTCCGTATCTTCACTTTCATCACTAGTTCTCTGATCCGAAGATCCATTGTGATCAATATTATTCACCAAAGGTTTAATGTCATCGTTTTTAGTCTCTGGAGTCTTTTTCCTACTTGCAGTTGAGACAGCCATTTCTTTCCTTCGCGGCACCGTTTTGTCTTCTCTCTGTTCTGAAACATCACTCTTTCGACTTGACGCCTCCGCCTTTGGCTGCCTTCCCGAGTCTTCATGAGGTCGAGATTTTTCCTCGCGATTTCCTTTTATCTTGTGGCTGGGTTGCTCTGCAGATACAAGAGCAAATATTCAGAGAGAAAGACAAAATACGAAATTAAATCAAAATTTTACTAACAGCTCCAAGGGATATAAATTTTATTTATACAGTAGCTTCATAGCCAGTGTTAATTAGTACCAATTAGAATTCCAGTGAGTTGTTGAAAAACAGACAATTATCAAGAAAAGGACATCGTCTGACTTTGCAGAACAATACTACAAGTAACAAAAACATACTGCAAAATGGTTAAATTAAAGAGTTCATTCGTTTTACTGTACAGGGAAACATCTTCCCATTTCACGCAGATAGAGGGCCATTAATGTCAGTTGCTATGACAACACCCTCGTACCCAGCGTCCTTGTTACCTTCGACCAGTGAGCAACCCTGGAGAGATCCAATTTGAAGTCCAAAATGTCGGACTTCCGGTTGAACCGTGCATGCCAAGCTTTCAAAAGGCTGACCCAAATGTTTTGATGGTAATTTACTTCCGGTCATTTTTATTGTCTTCAAAACTAATAAAAATCAAACCTGTAATGGACTTTCGAGAGTTGCTTGTTTTGCCAAGCCTGCGCAGTTAGTAACGAAGACTCGAGGTCCGAGATTGCTATTTGACAATCAATACAATAAAAAGCAGTTTGACTTGCTTGAATACTTAGTTAACCTGGCAATGATATAGGTCGGAAAAGACAACAAAACAAAGCATTTAAAAACTTGATATCTACAACCAGTTGCATAAGTAGTTGAGACATCCTACCTTAACGAGAGAAGACTCTTCACCGCGCTATTGCGCGTAATCTCTCTCCCCTCCTCCCCTTCCCAATGTTGCTAGCTATGCAATATGACGTAAAAAACTTAGATGGACAACATTGAAACGGGGAAAGGGGTGCAAAATGTTCTTCTCTGACAAACTGGCAATTTGCGAACCATAGAAGTAAGAAAAGCCTTTTTTGGCACTAACTGTCTCAACATTTTTGCAACTGGTTGTCTGATTTATGCAAGGCACAAAAAATATATTCTTCTCTTATATATTGAGGTGAAAATCACACCTGTCGAAGCTTTTCAGGGGAGCTTTTCAAAAGAAAAAGTTTTAGGGTAACATGTTGGCTATCTCAAAAATGGCCACGGAAAAACCTCATTTTGGGGTGTATAGGATGACGTAACATCTACACAGTTCATTTACCCTGGGGAAGACATCAGCAAGTATGCTTGAGTTTCGAAATAAACACGTGTCAATTAAAAATCCTTTTTGTTTGAAATTTGCTGTGGGTTCGAATTCTTGCGCAAAATTTCCAAATATTGTCAAACAACTGCATTTACGTATGAAAATGGCGCACTACGTGTTCGTAAGATTAAAATGAGATAAAGTTCCTGGACGAAATTGCAATACAGACAATAACACCTTCTATTGTAATTGCTCGCTACTTAAAGGAAATTCAACTTTTCTAGAAATCATTTCTTGTAGTGATACAAGTCATTGGAAGAAAGGTTTTTACTCAGATCTTTTTCGACCAGGTCTTGTTTGGATGGGTTGGAGCGGAAGATGCAGAATGCATTTTCTTGAACGACTTCCGCTGGTCGCAACAAGTTATACAATGGCATGATTTTCTTCTTATGCTTGAAGGTCAAGTAGTGCATCTCCCTGCACCCAAAACACACTACGCGAAAGACATTGTATTTGAAAAAGACACACCAATTTTCTGTACGGGAAAACAACCCTTTATTTACATTAAAAATGGAGTTATCGATCAGCGTGAAACAGAAATGATGCAAGTAAGGTGGAAAATCTTTCAATTTAATGTACAAATTGAACAAAACGATCAAAAGGAAATCCCGAAGTGTGCAAAGTGCTTTGCCTCGTTAGTGCTTAGCTAAAATGAGTCCTTTAGTAAGGCCAGGAGAAACAGTGTATAGGTGAATAGAAACGCAATCATCCACCGCGGCGGTCTACCACGGTCTACCACGGTCTACCATCGGAATGTAATTACAAAAAAGAATATCCTATTTCGTACCGTGGTGAGGGTAGACCGTTGGGAAATCCAAGTTATGATGGCTAAGACATTTTTGGACCACGGCTATTTTTTGGAATGCACTAAATCTTTATTTTTGAAATGACTCAATGCAGGAATATCTCATACGTTCAAGTTCTTTAAATTAGTCACGCAATAATAACATATGTCACGCAATATCCTGTCATTACATGAGATATTTTGTCGCATTGTAAATAAAAGATCACTTTTGCATTATTTATAAAGCTCCATTTTTTCCTTTTCGATTTATTTTTCTTAGTATTTTGTACGCCTGCCCCTATTTTTTGTGATTAAATCCAAGCGCTTAAACATTGAAGCGATGGTATTGTCAATTATTTCCCTTCGCATTGAATACAATGTACTTTTCACTCTTCTTGCAAAGGCCTCAAAACTCTCATAAGTTAAATTCAACCTCACAGCTTGTGTTCGGAGCTCTTCTTTCGCGGCATTAAAAACATTCTCGATAGGATTAAGATCTCCACTTCTTTTCGGAATAGGAAATAATTCTCCCCCAACCTCCTTAAGAGCCTTTCGCGCCTTAGCACAATTCAGTATGGGGCAATTGTCTTGGACGAATAGCTTTGAACATTTCCCGCTCTTTTGAAACATATTTCGGAAATTTCTGCGTATAAAATCTGCATAATAATTACCATCTAGTTTTTCATATTGTTCACAGTATATAACGCCTTTTCCATATGAAATGGCTACAATCATTTTAACAACTCTTCCGCCCGAGCCTACGTGCGTTCCCTTTGCAGTCACAGACAGTCCCTCCTTTCGTTTCCTCCAGATTTTACCTTTAGGGGCTCTAGCGTCGTCGAGTGGATTGTATTTATGATAAAAGCTTACCCCGTCTAGATAAAAGCAGATATCATTCATGAAGAAGTCGTTGCAATAAGTTCTTTTCACTTTACGTGCAAACCTTAAACGCTCTCTGAAATCTCTCTCCAGTAATATTCCTTTTTTCTTGCTTCCAAGAAGGCATATCCCATTCGTTTCAAAGTTCGATTGATAGTCCACAGTGAAGCATTGTGTAAACCCGCTTCTGCCCTTATTCTGTGGCATGAGAAGTTTCCCTCTTGTTCACGAAGTCTTCCAATTGTTCTGTGGATTTTCCTTTCCTGGCGCACATCGATTAATCGCGGCCTGCCATGCCTGTTACTTTCCTTTTGTGCTTGATTTGCAAATTTTAAACAGCGATAAACCGATGCCCTGGATATTCCACAACGGTGTACTATTTCTTTAACAGGTACATCACCCTGTTCTCGAAGGAATCTTACATAAGCTTTTAGTTCTGGTTTGATTTTCTCCTTAAAAACCATGTCGTTTGCCTTTATTGAACAAGAAATTCGATTGATGGATTTCTGTACGTCACAAAACGTAACTTAAGTATTAGCAAGATTTCATCCAAATCTGCGCGCTCTACCTTTTCGTTTCTCTTGAAACGAACGGATCCTTTCTTTTTTCAATACATTTCAGTATTTAGCTCGTTCTAAATCATCTCCATTGCCGCTGGACTATGTTTCATTCAATACACTGGAAAGACAACCAGTTGCATAAGTAGTTGAGACATCCTACCTTAACGAGAGAAGACTCTTCACCGCGCTATTGCGCGTAATCTCTCTCCCCTCCTCCCCTTCCCAATGTTGCTAGCTATGCAATATGACGTAAAAAACTTAGATGGACAACATTGAAACGGGGAAAGGGGTGCAAAATGTTCTTCTCTGACAAACTGGCAATTTGCGAACCATAGAAGTAAGAAAAGCCTTTTTTGGCACTAACTGTCTCAACATTTTTGCAACTGGTTGTAGCAGTTTGACTTGCTTAAAACCCGGCAATGATTATAGGTCAGAAACGACAACAAAACAAAGCATTTAAAACTGTATTGAAATTGCAAAGATCTAACAAAACTGAAACAACCTAAACTTAAACCTCACCCTCTGCTTGAGGCTCTTCGAATTTGAATCTCCTCCGGGGTAGAGTGGGGGAGTTCCTGGGTGAACTCCTGGGGGAGGGGCGTGGGGATGCACGGGGTGATCGTGGTCTGGTGTTAGTTGGTGAAGACACCTCTAAGTTATTTCTGTCATTCGTGCTGTTCTTACTGTCGCTTCTTTGTCTGCTCTTCTCGTGCTTACTGGAGGCTGCAGAGTCGTCTTGTTCAGGATCAGCAATTCCCAGGGCAGCCCGTCTGGCTGCACGGCGTTCCCTGCAGCACAAAACAACAGTTGTTATATAGCTGAAGTTTTACCCCAAAAGTGACTGCTCTCATTGGCTACTTCCACATCACAGGCCATCTGAAAATACCTCCCCCCCCCCACAAGTCTCTGAGTAGGCGATATTGCAAAATCTACAGTGTGACAATGAACAGTGCACAAGCAGTTTGCCTGTGAATATGTTGACAGACGACCACCGTTGCACACAAAAAAGGTTCCACAGCAGCTTTTGTTTCTCTTGGGAGCAGTCATCAAGTATTAAATGGACATATTTACAATACAGAGATACCCATACTATGGCCAGTTTCAGTTCCCAACAAAATTCAAACACATTTCTTTACAAATATATGCTCTGTGGTGCTCTGTAATACCGATAGCTATCTAACAATGAAAACAGACACTAAAAAAAAATGGTTTTTGTCTTCAGATAGATAACCATTTTCAACACCCTACACAACCTTCATAATAAGCCATTTCCGAGTTCCGTTGAGCCTCTATTTCAAAGCGAGTCTAAGTGCGAAAGTTTTGTGATGGTAATTAGTTTTGCTTTCCATATGAATAAAAACTCATTTTCATTACAAAGACTTTGCACTTAGACTCGCCTTGAAATAGAGGCTCAAGCGAACTCGGAAATGGCTTATTATTGCCATGCAGTGTGTTTTAGGTATTGTCATCAATGAACACTTCTCTAAAATGCATTCATGTACCCAAGCCCTTACTGTTCCAAATCATTAATTTTTCCCTACGATAGTTAATACTCTCAAAGCCATGCCTTATAGGCCTAAGCAAAACTGCAAATTTAATCCAATTCTTAGAGCTCTGACCAATAACTCATTGTATTCCAATTACCACAAATGTGTTAAATGTGTATACTTCTATATGAGCTCAATAAAAATATTATTATTATTATTATTATTATTATTATTATTACTTTGAATCAAAGCAGTTGGTGATAGGCTTCTGTCAATCAAAACTTATCAACCGTATATGGAAAGCATTTGTTAAAATCAAACCCTTCGAAGGTGTTTATATAATCAAACCTTTCCACATAAGGTCGCTAGCCCATTGCCAACTGCTCGCAGCAGTTTTGATCCAAAGGGTAGCATATTACTTTATTTGATGGTGAAGCAAATTAATTATAAACCTGAACAGCGATTTTCAAATGGGTGTCATAATAAGAGAACCAAAGTAAACACCCTGACTAATCACAAAAGACACAGACAATCCAACAAACCAATAAAAATGTGAAGCAAATACATGTAGCAGGTGCGAAGTGCGGGAAAGCATGTGCGAGAATGGTGGAAGAACCCTTCCCTTGCTCTGCGTGCGCACCAGTCACAGTTGGGTTTGGTTTTTCTTCTGCTTGGCCGAGAAAGTGGCACTAGTTTTTTTAGACCAATCCATGGGTGTAGTGAAACTCAAGTGAAACTGCTCTATTGATTCACAACATACTTTCTTGCCAGACGATTTCTGGTTTTCTCATCCAGTTCAGAATCTGTTGATGACGAAGGTGTTGTACAAGCTGCTGTCTTAACAGGTGAAGTAGGAGGCTGTACTTTAACAGCTGTTCCTACATTAGGGGCACTAGCAACCTTGTGCATTGAGCCCTCCCTGTTTCTAGCCCCTGGAGGTGCCAAGAAGCTATCCTTTGTGATGGATGAGACATCAATTTGACTGACAGAGTTGTGTCTCCGACTGCGTCTCCTGTCACCTATAATGTTCAAAATAACATATGTAAGACAATATAAGTCATGGCTTAAGCTTCCTTCAAACCCATTCTTGAAACACATTTTTGGGCATTTTAGACATTTTCTGGCCAGTTATAAGCTAAATTCATTCCTAACTACTCAAAATGACATTTGCACTATGAAAGCATTTCTTTCTTTCCACCAGCATAACATTTCCTCGGGCTTGCACAAAAGTGGAACTTTGGAGATATTGTTTGGACGAAATACACCTGTAATAACCAACATCTTAATGCTTTTCACTTTTTTGTTGCTTTTTAGTCCAGTTGGTGGCCTTCTACTGGGGTTGTACAGTAGCCAAAGGGTGTCCAGGACAATTTTCCTCTGAGTTTTTCACTCACATTTTTCTGCATTCTTTTGCATACATGTATTTTAAGCTCAATTTACCCAATCACACTGAGCTGCAGGGTATCAAAAAACGGCTGACAACAATGAGGATAATGGAACACAGTTATAAATAAAAAAAACTAATCAGAATGGCGAATTGTGAAACATTGTGAATTGTGTATCAAAAGCTGTTACCTGTGGCATAAGAAGTTGTTCTTTTTCTTTGTCTAAAAAAGAACAAAGACAATGATGTATTGGTTATTATGACAGAAGTAAATAATTAAAGACAGGAAATTTTTAAGCATGGTGAATAAATGATAGGGATGAAAAGTACATGTTCAAGCACAGGGAACAAATTGGACTCCAAATCTGGGAGGTTGCAGGGATGGGATCCTGCTTGGGATTCATATTTTTTCTTTTAGCCACGCTCGTGACAAATGGACAGTATATTACGTATTTTGTAGCAGAAGATTCAGTAAGTAACTAAGAGGCAAATGGCATCACTGCATCACAGCACACAAGACAATATATTAGAAAACGAGAAATGAGACCCACTCTGCGTGCCAGAGGCTTTTCATGTACGATTTCTGGTTTCAGACAAGTTTTTATTGTGACCTGTTGGTTGCCTTTGGCCACCAAAATCAAGTGTTCATCACACACGAGAAAAAGACCTCTGTTACCCAGGCAAATCACACACATCTGAGAATGACCACAACAAGATGAGGATGGAAACAAAACTAAAGGGCCTTTATCACTTTTCTGCGCATGTGTGGCGATTTCATTTCTTGTCCGACAGACCAGAAATCAAAGTTAATTTATGCAATTAAAATCCTCTTCCATCAACCTTACGAGGCTTGCGAAGGTACTAGAAATTGAGTTAAGGTATTATTTGGTTATTTTGGAAGGTTTCAAATGGAAAACATTGCTTTTATTTTCTTATCAACATCACAGGGAATATGATGTTCTCGAAGGGTGATAAACAAAGCGGTTCAGGACAAAAGCTAAAACAAAGGGATGAGGCAAGACAAAGAGGTGTTTGTGCGCATGTGACAACTCCAAAACAATCGCAGAAGGCCACTGTGGTTCGTAGCAGCGTGTAGTGCGCAACCTTGCCAAATTTCTATTGGTTACAACAAATCAGGATATACTACCAGGCTCACTGTTTGGCACCACTTTGTTTAAATTTTGCAACATCTAATTGAAACACGGAACTGTTACAAGAATGATTTTTGACTAGTTTTTCTAAGCATTTATTTTGAGACAGCCACCTTTCAATTTATCATTTATAACTACAGGTAATGTATTTGCAAGTTGTCTTGTACCTTATAGATGGAGAGGTGCCAAATGCTGGGAATTCTTCATCACCATCTTCAATTCGGAGCGCCGTCTAGAATAAAATGCAGCAAATTGGGAGACTTAGTTGCAAACACAGGAAATTGAAAACTACTGCGTACCATGGCCAACACTGCTAGTTTAAATTAATAAATATGTTTTACACAATACATTACATTAGTGTAAAAAAATGCATACCTCATAAATACTAAATTGCTCCATCAAATCAATGTTTGTTCATGGCCAACACTGCTAGTTTAAATTAATAAATATGTTTTACACAATACATCACATTAGTGTAAAAAAATGCATACCTCATAAATACTAAATTGCTCCATCAAATCAATGTTTGTCCCCTGGCGTTTCTGGTGCATCTGAAAACAGATCAAGAATATATAAATCCAAATGTACCTGTAAAACTCCACTCTTTCTATAAAATCAACAGCCATCAGCAAATGGAATACTATGAAGAATTCATTGCTTTTAATAACATTTTGTTTACTTTACCAGAAAGGTATACAACTCTTTTGCAGGCATAACAAAGTCTGCATACAAGCCTAGTGACCCCCTGGATGGGACACTAGTTCATTACTGGGTTACCCCCAGTTCCCATTTATACACCTGGGTAGAGAGAGGCACAGTTAGAGTGAAGTGTATTGTCCAAGAACACAACACAGTGTCCTGGTTGGGGCCTGGACCATGCGATCCGGAGGCCAGCACACTACATAATTATTAGGTCATCACGCCTACCACAGTCATAACACTTTCATGTACTGACAGTTGTTAAAGGTTATACATGTACGTTCAACTGGGAATCTTTACCTTTATAATCTGTTCCATTCCTTGTTCTTCCAATGCATCAGTTATGTCATAATACCCATCTTGGCTTGGTGTGGCATACAAAACCTTTAACACATCATTAGATCAATCAGTAAAAAAGCAGATCGAGCAAATCCAGCAATGAAAACTTCTCATGGTTTATCAACAGCATGAAATAACATTTAATTACAGGTGTAAATTGCTCAAAGCGTGATTCAGCTGAGGCAGGATTGGTGTGAATTTTATTTTTAACTTTATTTATTGTATAATTTCGTGGTCTTACAATGACCCCACAAGTCTACACCTACCTATGTTTTCTGTTTAAATTTTCTACCCTGTTTTGAGGTGGACTAATACAATCCCACACTCCAATAACCATCGGCCAGAAAGCAACAAAACAATTATATAAAAGAAATTTTAATCCTGGGTTAATGTTAATCAGCTTTCGAACAACTGATCTGCACTTGCGGTAAATGTTACCGGCACAAAGAGCATATGTTTTACTGTAATCTGTGCAATATGTAAGAATATATTCATGTAAAGTATACAAAATAATTCATATATTAACTGCAGATGTGGATGTAAGTGAATACAATATTTTTCAAATACCTTATTAATGAGTGTCATGGCATAAATGAGAACCTCTTCATCTCCTTGAGTTTCTTTATCTGTCATAATTCCAATAACTTCAGCCCACTCCCTGACACCTAGGATTAAATTAAAACTGAACCTTACACTGATAGCATAGAACTTTAAAAGCATGAGATTTTTATCACAGTGTTGAAACACAATCCTCAAGTCATCCGAAGACCTTCTGAACATTTGCAAAAGCACTCCAAAGATTTCTGGGTCAAAGTCACAAGATGTGTCTATTTTTCCTTCTAAAATTAGGGAATTTGGGGACGTACAGTACTTTTCTTTTTATTCATTGCTTCTAGTTTACATAATTATTGCTAGTAAGCATGGCAGTTTAGGCTGTAAGAACTCAAAATTTCAGCTAGGCGTGAAAAATTGCTCTGCAATCATGACCCACAGGTGTTTACCATAGGGAGAGTTTTATACTGGGAGTGTGAAGATTTCACAAGCTACAGTTTTACAGTGCACACAGTGACACTTGAAATTTATTTTTTTGTTATGATTTAACCAATAAGAGCTCTTGACAAAGACCAAAGGATTAGTGTTTTCAGCACTTAAGAATGCTAATTCTTCTGTTTATATGAATGGCTAACATTGGATAATGGTAAAAAAAAATTATTATTATTATTATTACCGTATCATTATCATTATTAATATTTTAACTGATTGTTACGACATTTAGTGTAAACAGTTTCTTTGAACTGCACATAAAGGTTTGTACAATAAAAATATCATTGTCATTGTCATTATTATAACCACCACTCATTCATTATTATTATTATTATTATTATTATTATTATTATTATTATTATTATATCTGAGAATGTCTAAAATTGTTTTGAATGTTTCTTGGTCCCAGTCTCAACACGTGTTTAGCCAAATACAAGCCTACTGTATGGTCAGAACGTTTTCCTTCTAAAATCAGATAATTTTGAGGATGCAACCGTCACTTGTATGGTTGTTTACTTGTATTGCAATGGGCTGACTAAATTTTTCAAAAGTGGACATGTGTCAGTTGTAGTTAATTTTTTTAAGCAGGTGCAAGGTAGAAGTCTGTAGACCTAAGCGCTTAGAATGTCAACAAATTCAGTGATACACAACCCATTGAACCAAAACTTCTGGGAATAAAGTTATATGGAAAGGTTTGACCATATAGGGTTATTAAAAAGTGTTGATTGAAAGAAGCCTATTACCAGCTGCTTGTAAGAGTTTTGATTCAAAAGGTCGTATATCACTGAATTTAGTGGCAACAATACAAATATTTGAAATTGAAAAGGAGCATTATAAAAGAGAACAACGTTTCAATGACTCCATGTCATCATTATCAACTTCAAAATACACAATAGAATTGATTATATATGCAGTAAAATAGTGAGAAAATATTTAGGGAATTATTTAAAGAGTGTTAAAGGATTCAGTTGTACTAAAAAGTTTGGTGCGAAATGAATTTGACTGCGTGTTAAGTTTTGCTTTTTATGTTCCTGATAAAATAGCATCTCATAGATCAGACAGTCAAGCTTTGTGTGGCATTTCTGTAGAACTGTAAATTGGTCTTCAATAAGCAAACAGCCTCTCACATGAACTCACAATTGATCTTGCTCCCAATTTGTGGCTTCATAGCTCAGTTGGTAGAGCATTGCAGTGGTATCGCAGAGGTCACGGGTTGCTTAAATCGGAAATTCACTGTGATGATCACTTCTCAATTCCATTGACATTTTTGTTACGTTCAAAACAAAAGTCATTATCAATAAACAATGTGCTAGCATTTGGAATGACTATAGAAATGTGGGAAATTAATATACCATTTTATAGCTGTTTTAGTTGCAGTTGAAAATCATTCCTTTTCATTGTTTTAATTTTCTGCATTGTAAGTGCAAAAAGGTACAGATAATAAGTCAAATGCCTAAAATTTAAGGACGAATAAAGTACATGTCCACATATTATTATACAAATGTTAAACAAATACATTTTCTTGCCATACCTTGATTGCTATCCACTGTTTGAATGGCATCGTACAACACCCTAGAGTTCGATTCTGTGTACTCCACAAACACAAGAAGGAGTTTAAGGGCAGTCTTCCCCACAAGACGGAACTGTGGAAAAGTTGAAAAAAATTATGTAAATCAACATTAATTTCAAACTTCCCATACACATTTTTCTGTACTATCAAACTATTTTAAAAATAATGATAAGATCTCTTCCCTTGGCTCTTGGTACATTTTTCTACACAAGATCAGAACAAACTTTTCCCTAGCTGCTAACAATCCTTACCCTGGAAGCTGTGAGTGAATATAGCCACTGTATTGTGTCGCTGTGGTTGATAACTCCATTCATTCCATCAACATACAGCATGATCTGACCAATTGCTATCAACAAAATCAACAACTTGAAACATAAGTTTGACATATTCATGACAATGTAACTGCCACAGTCACTGTTTTTACATCCTGGTTTCTCAAATCCCTTTGTCGTTATGTGGTTTAAAGCGGTTTATTTTATTGGACTCCCCTTGTTAGGTCTGAGCCAATCAAATCATGTGTTCCTAGAGCCACTTGTTCCTCATGCACAGGTCCAGCTGGTTAAGAGGGACAGGCGGCTCTGGGACCGAGGACGAATGTGTAACTTCCATGAAAATAAAATACTGAATACATTCATATTAAAATGCAGTTGGTTCATTCATGGCAGCATTCACCGTGCAGCTTTGTTGGCCATCTTGTGCTGGGCATTTCAGCTGTCTTCTTCCCTCCCTCCGCTCCCTATTTCCACTGCTTGGCAGTGTGATGGGTGCCTAGATGCCTAGCGTGGGGGCTCACGGCTGAGTTGCGGGGATTTGCCAGCCATGGCAGCAGTACTCGGTCTTGGGGCTGGCTGGCTGGCCGGCCTCCAGTGGAAGCCCCTGGACACCGTAGGCACCCAACCCAAAGGTAAAAGTTAGTCACCTGAGGCACCTGGGTGCCCTCAGAGCAAAGGCCTGAAATGTTAGGGAATGTAAAATGTCAACAACAATGGCCATGAACTGAAAACTGTGCTGGGATGAAAAAAAAAATAATGGAGTTATTTCCCTACCTCTAAGGATATAATTTTGATAGTTTTGATCTGCATCTTGTCCAACTGATATCAGTGCACTTAACCCATCAGAGTTTACAAACTCATGCACAAGATCCTTATCATCCTGTGAAACAGATACAACAAATACAACAACATCAAAACTCCCCTTACTGCATTTCATACAAATTATAAAATGTCCATTGGGAGAATTTGGTTCTTGAGGCCCAAGATGTTTTATTTACATGAAATGATCAGTTCTTTAATTCTCATTACTTGTTTAGCTAAGTATACTGGTAGATGGTAGAGAGAAGCAATGGATTGATTGACATTTGAGATTTTAAAGATCAAGAACAGTAGTACTGAGTTTTTCAGAACCACACCAACCCAGTTTTAATCTCTAATACAGTACCGGTAAACGACCCAAGACAGTGAAAAGTATTAGCCTTTTAAAGCTGGGTTGGTGTGGTTCTGAAAAACTGAGATGAGCCACCTTAAAGATAAGTGAACCATCGAACACATTCAACTTGTCGACAAACTGAGTAGCAGTCAATCTTACAGGTGTAATAGGGAAACTTCTTACCAACAGATCTAGAACAGCTGCCAAGGGATTGTTCAAGATGGTGTTTGGAGGAAAGTGATTTCCGAACACTATTGCTAAATGGTGAATATTATTTGGCGGAACACCTGCTTTGAAAATATCAATATTGTTTGTGTGGAACTACAGTACATGTACATGTAGTGTCAGTCCCAAAGCATGCATTATAATTTTAAACCCCTAAAACTTAGAGGAAAGGGGGAATAACAACATACCGTAGTCTTCTTTATAATCAGTCATATGGAATTCAGGGTTGTCAGTAGGTTTTTGAGTAGCAGGTTCCATCCAAACATTATTTCTCTAATATCACACCCAGAACTGTCCTACTAACATTCAGAGTAGCCGGCGCAGTATTTGGAATAGCAGGTGAAATGCGCCGGTTGCCAGCTAATTTTGACAACCCTGGGAATTACTGTTTATGCGTAAAAGACAAACGTTTCTGTGGAAAGTCTGTAAATATGGGTGATAACTACATCACAGCTTTTATGATAACATGAATTTCACAAAACCCATAGTAGCATCAAGCATGTGAACATTTTATATTGATTGGCACTGGTTTTAAGTCCTTAGATTTGTCTTTTAAGTTTTTTTTATTTTGGTCACGACTGACTCTTCAAAGAAACAAGCTTGCACCAAAAGATGTGGGAGTTCTGGTTTTCAGAATACAGTATGATGATTAGAAACCTTCCTTAGCAGCAAATTCATGACAATTTGATAGTTAAGAAGGACCCCTGTTGAGTGTTAGTTTTTCATCAAATGAACATGCTTTTTTTGTTATTTATTTTGTCATCTCCAGCTTGCTTTCTTGTGCTCAACTTCTGCTATAGCAGACACCTTTGGGACGGTCCCAATTTGGTGTCCGTAAAGTGAGAGTTCTTTTTAGTAATTCTTCAAAGTGTGTCTAATGGCAAGGTGTCTGCAAGGCGAGAGTTGACTGACAATGCTTAATGAATAACTGAAGCTAAAGCTAAGCTGACAAAAGTCTACTTATGCCGATGACCAAGTTTGTTTCCATGAAATGGGAAATTAAACACCCACTCTTGACAACCCCCAAACCCTTGAATAACCTCATCCCCATCCCCACAAGTCAGAATACCTGTACACTGTAATTTAGAGCTCTGTTGCTAATTATTTCGGGGTCAACAAATTTTATCTCTGCAAATTTCCCAAATGTCAATACATTAATCCACCTGCTTCAACTAACTCTAGACCATTTATCAATATTGACCTCAATAGCTTAACAGCCTACTGCAAGTTAATAACAACATACTTGAAAAATTTGCTTCAGAGAGAACAAAGCTCTCCTGAGCTCTCTCCCTGATGCTGCAAGTAGTTTTGCTGTAAAAAAAGGAAAGAGCACTTGAGTAAGATTATTCAACTACAAGTCTGTAATGTAAATAAGCCACCATTTTCAACTTGGCTGAAACTTTGAGCCTTTTAGCCTTTATTAGAGTAAACCAAGGAAATGTTTGTCTTGGCCACAGAAAGTACAGAAATGCCTTTGCAGAAATAGCTGTCATTGTCACAATTCATATGAACATCTGCCTTTGTCGTGACTGTAGCTTTCATGTTACACTTGTGTAATATTGGAATTCCTGCAAAGTTCAGTTGTGTTCAACTTTACACCCACACCAGCACTAATCACAGCCAGTGCACTCTCCTAATCACAGCCAGTGCACTCTCCTAGGTAGTTTCTGTGGAGAGTTTTGACTGTCTAATGTTGAACATAAATTTCACACAAAAAACACATCACTCTGTGTTAGCATGGCTTCATCACTTGAACATTTCAAAGCCAGCCTACACAAAAAATTCCTTGATTTGTTTGCCTACATGTAGCTTTTTTTTTCACTGTATAACACAAGATTTTCACTGTATAACATGAGATTTTCACTGTATAACATGACAAAAGATTTTATGAGCAAGTTAAAAATACTCATTCACTTTAATCAACTTATAGAAATGTAAAATTTGTCACACAGTATTACTTCAATTAACAACTGTAAGATTCATTGGATCAACATGGTTCGCTTACTGCGTACAAAGCAAGTACTAATCTTCTAACTATGGCATGGAGCAGTCAAAACTGGCCTGAATGCGAGCATATGTTCTATTGTTACTGAATGCATCCTTGTTTTATTGCTACAAACTGTGGTAAGTTATCACAAGGTACATGTATGTAATATGGCAATGAGTACATTGTTTTTCTGAGGTAATTTAGAATGTAACTTATTCTTTTTGCTTGTGATTTCCACAACATCACAATATCTGTGAGAAGAAACATGCTTACTGTCTGTAACAAACTTGTCTACTTGTTTTCCCACTCCCAAGACTGACATTTTGCACAAAATGCCATTACCTGATCAACATTGGACTAATTTGTATTAACGGGGCATTGTCACTGTGATTTTGCAGTGTTCAGGTAAATTCTGTGCTAAAGTCATTACTAAATACATTTACTTGTGCCAAAAATGCTCTGGGCAGCAGATTTGTAAAGATAATATCAAATGAAAATTTAGCAAGGAGAGCAAACCATTTTTTTCAGGAGATGGCTTGAGAATTTGAAAAAAATAGAAATTTTTTCCAATTTTCAATCCACCTTCATCCTTGCTATCGATAACAACAGGCCTCAGTAAACGGTTTCAATACAGTAATATAGTCTTTGGTAAGATAAATGTAACTACACCATTATTTTGGGTTTTCTTTTGAGCGAAGAAAAGTTTTAACTTTTTAAAGTTTTGCTAAAATGGCATGACGATGCCCCTTTAAATTTGGGCAGCAAAATGGGCTTTGAAAGATCTGCAGATTTTAAAACAAAAAAATCTTACCCCACTCTTATATGGGACCCAATCAACCACTACAACAATTTTTGCAACTTTTTCCTCTTTCATTTTAAAGGCCAAGTTAACTTTATATCTGACAACAACCCACAAGTTCAGTGGTATACCCAAATTTTTAGGCATTTTTCACCATTTTTTGGTTTTCATTTTGGATGCTTTTGATTTAAAACAATGACTTCTTCTGCATCTATTATACTAAGTATGATTTATACCATACTACAAACAATACCTTTCAACTGATTTATCGTATCTGGTCTTTCAGTCTCTACTTACCATTTTCAAAAAAAATCTAGAATGTCTCAAGTACCAATAATATTAAAAAAATTTCTTTAATTTTTATATATTTCCTATCATGCAAAAACATTGATTAAATTCATGTGAAATATGCAACACGAGTAAAATACTCCATAGAGTATTGAATGTATCGTAATTCCCAAGATACTTAACCTTTTATGACAATTACTTAACTTTGACTTTTCAAATGCTTCTACCGGTAAGCTCTTTTCTAACATACATGTAAGTTTAAACTCGCATTTCAATCTAACTTCAAGAACATATTTGTTGAAAAAAGAACTCAATATTAAATAATTATCTTATTGACCTGACACAGGATCTTCATGTATTATATGTGAGTTATATTACCTTGCCTAAATTTAACATTCATGTGTAGCACCCAGTTATGGCATTTGTAGCAGCTTATTGAGCACTTGATGAAAGAGTATTACTTACCCTTGACCAAAAATAACCAACATATTTTCTTAAAATTTTCATTCCAGTGTGCAGTTGCAAAGAATCTCCAGGAATTAAATAATTCCAAAAAAGAGAATTTCTAGTACATTTTGTATGGGACTACGAGAATTTTGAGGACATAATGTGCAATTATAAATTTGGAATTAAAGGGATCGATATGAATGTTATGAAAAAAAATTAAGATTGGGAATGAAAAAATTCCAGAGTGTAATTTGCATGGAGCGATGGTAATCAAATCTAATGTAAAATATTCAGAAAACAATTATTTGGTTTTACATCAACTAAAACGAATAACAGGTTTTTGCTCAAAGTCACCAGAATTACCATCGGAATCACCATCAATTCGTGTTTCTTGAACTAAACAGTTACTGTGTGAATAATAATGAAATAAACGCACACCAGATTTTTCAACAACAGATTCTATTTTGACTATCTTTTTCAAAGTGTGCAGTAAATATTAGGACTCTAAAAATTTTACTATCCAACATTTTTTTCTTTGTTTATGACACAGCACTTTAATTTCCAAGGAAATGTTGTAAAAAATGAGTTTTTCTAAGCACGCACGCCAGTGATTATCACATGCCAGTGATTGGTGCATTTTTAAAATATTATCACATTTGGCCAAAACAATGTCTGATGACCTTGGTTTGCCAAACCCAATAAAGTGAAGAAATTCAACTAAACCATTGTCAAACTGAAGTAAAAGTGTGCCCTTTGCGCAAGAACAAAAGCAACAACAAAGTGCAGGATACAAAAATAAGAATGTTATCAAAACTTTGCAGAGGGAAGTGAAAATAAACGTAGAATAGAAAAAAAAATTGACTTTAAAACAAGGTTATGCTGTTAAAACAATTCAAACTAGGCTCGTTTATGTTCATTTGATAGGTTAAATAGGTTGGCAATATAAGGCAATGTTCAGACAATTTTCACACACATGCATGCCTGACAAACAAGTTCATTGTTCCCCTCACAAATAACAAGAACTATAGTTAAATATTATCAGTCATGTCTCAGGTGAATAACCATAAAAAAAAAAACTTGAACAAAACCCCGAAAATGGCCTGGTTCAATAACATCCACAAAAGGAAACAGGTAGAAAAATAGCAAATTTGGAGCGCTTGCCTATAATTGGCGTTCCGTGTAAAATTTCTATGATTAATTCATCGCCCTCCACTTTAGAAAATTAACTCAATCCCGGGGCCCGCTACTGGAAGAAATCAGCATGATGCTGAAATGAACAACATGAAATCTACACGGTATATTGCGAAGGTCTCGCTGTTCTTTCACAGTGCAGTGATAAAGCTTTCCTCTGATACGCACTGGGGAAGATCCGAAGTCACGAACAGTCAAATCTCACGCACAGGAGTAATATTAACCGGTTAAAGCAAATAGCCCGCGAGTAAACTGATAGTCGAGCCGAAGGAAGATTACAAACCTATTTTTATGCAAATTGAATCCACAAAACAGTAACGCGGTGTTGAGCGAAAATTGTTCCGTGCAAGAAAAAAGTGTCAGTTTAAATTTACAAAAGGACAGTTTTAGGGTTTATTTATTTGTTTCATCAAAGAACTAAGAGCGAGAAACGGAAATCGCAAAATTCGAACTACTCGTCTGTTGACTTATTGACCCAAATAAGCTGGCAAATAGTAACATAACCGGGCTAGTTGAAATGCCAACAGGCTGTACAAACGGCAAGCCACGATTAGTAAAGTGACATTGCGCCTTCTAGCGCTAAGGTATTGTTATCGCATTTGAGTCAAAATAAACCACTCCTAACGCTATCCCGAATTGCTCAAGATATCCAAAACATACTTCTTACCACAATAACTATCTGCCTTTCGGAACAGTTGGCTACAAGTATTTGTGTGTGTTCGAGAAAATCCATCGGATCAGACAGCTTTAATTTAGACACTGTTCAAATTATGAATTACTTTCACTGATTCCCCCTGGACATGAACAGCTAATAAATCATATTGTTCACTCAAAAATGGGCGCATACGGCTAAAACGTCGAAAAACAACACGCCAAAACATTAAAGTACACAATATTTCAAGGAATGACTTACCAATGCAGTTATGAACTCGAACGGATAGAGCCGTCCGGAGAATTACTGTATTTTTTCGACTGCAAAAGAAAACAAGAATTGAGTTACCAGAAGAATAACACAAAATGAAGCTTCATTAACAGAGGGAAACAGTGGGTTAAGGAGGAATTACGGCTTCGTAAACATATAAGCTTACAGTCACATTAAAACTTCTCGAACCTGTCTAAAAAACCTTCTAAGAGATCGGCTTGCTCTTCCAGAGAGCTCTCTAGATCCAAATAACATCCACTGTGAGACAGCTGTAGCGCTACATCGTCTATCTGTGGCAACAAAATTCCCCCAGTCATTAAAACATATCTAGACAGACACCACGAACGACAAAATAAAATTTCAGCTGAAAGTGAACAGCGATATAAACAACGTGTAACGTACACTATGCGGTGCATTCAGTAGCCGGTGAAGTCCGCCGATTTGTTGAAAAAGTGGTATATTCAGGTGGAATGTGTACGTCGGAGGCCGTGTAGGTTCAGGAAAATTTGTACTCGCAAAAGGATCCGTGTCGTCTAAATACTGAACTTTACATGTTAACGCCATTTTGACGGAAGGGTCTGTGGAGTCGCTGGACGCATGCGCACTCGGGTTTTCCCTTTTATCCCGAAATCGTTGCGGGGGAGTCCTGTCACGTGACCATAAATCTCGGCGATTTGAGTAAGAGCGTGAATTATTGTTGAAATCCCCCATGATGTCGCTTCTGCTGGTTCATTCATAATCCACGCCAGCTAAACGCGACCCCTTTCGCGTGAAACCGTTTTTATCACGCTCAAACACGTGAATGGCCCATCAGATTTCTCCATCGTCGAAACTGAAGCTTCTTCTCAAAGGCCCAAAGTGAAATGACGGCACCAGTGAAACTCGATCTGTTGCCGTGTTCAATTGCCGGGTTGGTTGTCACGATTTGAGGTCGCCATCATTACGCTAACCAATTAGTTTTTATTGGTGTGTTTTTCCGCGGGCCTTTGTCACTGGCTCACAGCGATATCAAAACACTTGTGACGTCATAAATGTCATAACCCTGTGTCCCGCACATTTCCGTTGACTATCGCGTTTGCCGACTTCGAAAAATCCTTAATTAGCGCACCCTGGCTACCATTCACGTGCGCAAATCATAAAAAACCGAAAAACAGACACCCAAGCAGATTTATTCGGCCGTGAAGGTGAAAATTCAGGGCTATTTCCATTCCAGAAGACTCTTTGATTAGCTTAATCAAACAACAACACTGGCCGACAAACACAATGGGAATTAATCACGCAAAGAATTTCAGGAATGTTAGTCAGGTTTTTGCTGACGGCATTGCAGCCCAAATTCGGTTCATAAAATAACTTGGCGTCCAAAACACTGAGAAAAATTTTAGGCAAATTTTTCCGGATGTAATTTCAAATAAAATAAAATGTCCACAGTGGTTTACATCACTTAATCCCTTACGCAGAATTTTCTCTTGAGATCAGAGAAGTTTTAACTATAAAGTCATTCTTCCCTTGTAATTTATTCGACGAGGGGATTAATAAAATAGATACGCAAATATGCCGTTTATTTCTTTGAAAGATTCCACAAGTCAGGGCAAGTAAGGCATGGGAAAATGTTATATGCAGGTTTTCACGTTCGAAAAGCGAAATATCACTGGAGAAAAATCATACAGAACACATTTCATTTTGTTGCAGATTTACTTCAAACAAACAACTGAAAACGATCGTACACTGCAAATATCGTTGCATGTTGGGCTTGCTTTGTGGAAGGGATTTTATTCACTGATTAAAGCGCGAATCGAATAAATTATTTATCAATGTGCGACCTGTACGTTTGATCTGACCCTCTACAAACAAGGCTTTTTATAGCCACTTCTGCTAAATATAGAAACGATATCAGCTCACTAGACACCACTTTAACGATTTACCTGGTGAAGAACATGGTTGGTTTGTGCTGCCCACAAACCAACAGTATCAAACTTCTAGCACGCGTGTTATATAACTCATACATGATAACGGTATAAAAGTCTCAAAACGAAGCATTGTAAACAAAGCGTGTCCGGTTTGAGACAAAGCATTTTTACAATAACATTTCTTGTGAGTGCTCCAGATTTTAGCGGATGACGAGTTTTTCATTCAAAAAACACTTAACCTCGGTGAGAGTTTAATTCGAAAAGGCTGCTTACTGTTAATCAAACAGGTCAGGCTAAATATCTATGTACAGTGCGTAGAAAATGCGTAAAATATGGCTTGAAATTTTACGAGGGAATGACTGTAATTCAAATTGGGGTATATCCAGAATGTTTCACTTAATCACTGTAGTCTTTTTTCGCAACGTTACGCATTCCACAAACGTCTGACAACTGGGACAGAAATGCATAACGCCACCATGATCAAACTGACACAAATTTTTAACGCCGGAGGCAAAACACTCGTGACAAGTTGTTGTGAACTGCTGAGACAGTACCGAATTCAGCGCATATCGTGCTTGAAATTTCACCAACGACAACATGTCACCGCGCTTAACTTTCACAACTTGAAAAGCATTATTTGCTTGAATTGAAGCTCTTTTTCCACAGGATCCCGATTTCTTTTTTGCAGAAATTAAATAGTTGTTTCATTTTCATCGAGATCAGTCATACTATTGATACAAAACAAAAGTTGACCGTACATACAGGGATGTGAACTGAATAATCAAATTCCAGGAAGTAAAAGCTTATAACGCAGAAATAAACAGAGAAAAGGGCAAACCCATATGTTACTGTAACAGAACGGAATGCGAGAAATTAGCCATTTGGGAAGCCTTACTTACTGCTAAGATGTCCAAGGTAAATATGCGTCTCCGATTTGTTCGTCCGAATAATGCACAAAGCAGATCAATTACGTGTCTGTTACTCAAATAAAAAGGAAGAAATAGACAAGCAAACAGAAGGCTATGTACACCGGAAGTTCGCGAAAAGCGTGGGAAAATCGCGTGAGCCAAGTCACGCATATTGCTCGGTTTTAGGCAGGAAAATGACGAGCGTTTATTACTTAAAGACTACTAGTGACTACCCGAAAATTCACGAAGGGAACTTTAAGCAGATGTATTCCATCACACGGTTGTGTTGGCCAGGTTTATTAAAGAATGCGCGTTGCACACGCTTAATAAGCCAATTATGAAGTTCATCCGAAGTTAACTTTATTTCTCTACTTGTCAAAGAAAGAAAACTATTACGCTATGAAAAAGCGCTCTGGAAAACTCCAGGAAACGTAGTAAGGATTTATTGTTACTAGGCTATCAAACTTCCACGGATAGTAAAGAAAATTTCTTACAGAAACTACCAATCTCACTGCTTTTGCACTGAGCATAGATACTTAATCTTCACTCCAGCAATGTTACTAATCTTGCTAATACTTCGCATTCCATACACGAAGATTCTTTGAGTCGCGCGCCATTTTGCGAACTAAAAGACAAACATAACCGTTGTTTGTCCTTTACCAACCATTGCCATTCACCAACCATCCAGCAAACATTTTCAGTTGATATCAGTCCATAGGATGGAGGTTTTAACTGCATGGACTTGAAACTTGATAGAATGCGGCATTTTTCAGAGTATTATTCTCTCTGTCTGAATCCATGGTCTAAAGCACATGTTGCAAGTTTATAAGTCAGTCGTGGGCTTGGGTTTGAACTTCCTGGCCGAGCGTTCGCTTGATCGGTACCGGAAATGATTTCCATGAATCTTGAACACGAAATCTTCAAGCTCAAACGTGAACACGCTGTTTGCTTTGGGAATCACTGCAAGAGAAATTAGAACACGTTTGTTATTATTATTATTATTATTATTATTATTACTTAGGGCGTTTTATGGACACTGGTTTAGCCGTCATTAGTATAATTCGATTGTTGATTTTAATATCTCGGTATCATGGGATTTGCAATTTTATAGAATTTTGAACTTCTATTATCAATTATCTAATTTTTACTTCTTTTATGTAAGTAAGTCATTTTTGTTATTAGTATTATTACTTCATATAATAAATATTGTAATAAGTTCAAGCTCAAACGTGAACACGCTGTTTGCTTTGGGAATCACTGCAAGAGAAATTAGAACACGTTTGTTATTATTATTATTATTATTATTATTATTATTATTATTATTATTATTATTACTTAGGGCGTTTTATTGACACTGGTTTAGCCGTCATTAGTATAATTCGATTGTTGATTTTAATATCTCGGTATCATGGGATTTGCAATTTTATAGAATTTTGAACTTCTATTATCAATTATCTAATTTTTACTTCTTTTATGTAAGTAAGTCATTTTTGTTATTAGTATTATTACTTCATATAATAAATATTGTAATAAGTTCCACATGGATGCATGTAAGATTCGAGTTTTATTTCTCAATAAAGGTTGATTTATTATTATTATTATTATTATTATTATTATTATTATTATTATTATTATTATTATTACAACTGCATTTTTGCTTTAACACTTTTTGTAAGAACCTTCTTTTACTGTTCAGAACATCCCCAAGATTGAATCTTGGAGGGAAGCATATTTCTTTTTACGATTTGTTGTGACAATGAGATGTACATTATGTCTAGATGAGCGCGAAGGTCGCGAGGCAACCGAGCGAGCGACGTTATTGTCACCTCGTTGGTGAATTATTATTTTAAGTTTTTCATTGTTTGTGGGCAATTTTACAAATAGAAGCCTTTTGACCTCACAACCAACAAAGATCTTAATTTTAGCAACTGAATCCAAACTGCAAAGATTCGTCCAAAAAGCGTTCAAACTTCAGCTATCTCAGTTTCGATTCTTAACTGATTTTGTTTATTTAGCCAATGTTACATGCCGAACTTGAAGTACAGAAAACGACTTTTGTTCCTCTCTTGAGGCCATCTTTTACATCATTGCTGTTCCAATTACAACTCCCTTCACATAGAGAGAACGCACGACCAAAATTAAAACGATTTTAAATATTATGCTCTCTAAAACATCAACTGTGATTCTTTCAGTCTGTTTTGACTTTATAAAGAAGTTTCATTCACGACGGGTTTAGAAAAGCCAGAAATAGCTTTACCTTGCCCTCTGCAAGCAGCTTACAAAAATGTCAGCTACACGTCTAAAAATACAGTATGACCGATACGGTATTTTTAATGACAACATTCACCACAAACCCCCTAACTAATTTCCTTTTAATTTTCTAAAGAGCCTGATAAGATTAGAAATAAGCCTGTTTTCTTAACAAGCATCGGGGATAAACTTCTGTGACAAGCGAGAAAATATTCACCGTGGGAAAGAATCTGGTGTTCTTATTATAAGCGCCGGAAATATTCGAAATTTCTACAAACATACACAAAATGTGCGTTTTACGAGATGGCGGAAATAAGGTTAGTTTCTCTTGTTATTTTGTAAAAGTTTTGTTGCTGGAAAAATCGCACAAAAAAACAAACATAACGCCATAAAAAGCCAACATTTCGTAACGATTGTAGACTATGAAAAGACTCAACTCCCACTTTTGAACTGTTTCACACTTCTCCGGAGAGTTGTCTTGAAAACATGTTACACGAAAATTTGCATGAAAATAAAAAAGTCCTTGACTTTAACGAATTACTGAATAGCTCTTTCGTGCTACAAGACACACAGCCTATTAATTCAACACAGTATACATTTCGTTCCCTTATTTAACATCGTTCAGAAAACCGTGGGAAACTTTGTCCGATAAAATGACAGAATAAACGAATTTGTTTTGTAAATTTTATAAACTGGCTTAAAATAACAAAAAATATTTTTAATAAACCCATATCCATGTCTCTGTTTGCATTCGAAGAAGTGTTCTCTGTGTTACAGAATATCTCGAACTTTCGAATTGTGAATCATTTAAATACCATAAATCAACGTCAAAAAGCTACAAGAACATTATTTTTTCGCGCGTGATTTACTGTGAATTTTACTACAATCGAGCAAGCACTAACAAGTGGCTCTAATCTACGGCCACGCCCGCACTCCGTTAATTTACTGAAAACTCCCTACAAGGGCGCAATGACCAAATTCTACTCTAAGGTGGCTTTTGCAGAGAAGTTTAACTATACGCTCAATAATGAAATCTTTTTTAACAGTTTAGTTGCGATAAAAACACAATTATTAAGTAAAAGGAACTACTTTTGACGAAATCAGCCTTTGGGACGGATTTTTGTCCGAAGCTCCTACACATCTCTTAACGATATAAATTTGGAAACACAGGCAAGATCTCATCACGACATCGCATATATTTTTGCAGGTATCTAACCTGAAGTAAAGAGTGTTAATTTTAAGAATCCCTCGCATTTTAGTCTCGGACTCTTATAGCGCAGCACAAATCGGAATTTCTGTTTGAAAAATTCGCGGCGTCGCATTAAAAAGAGCGTATCTTGACGTGCTGGAATTTTACTTTCTTGCAATCACTCCTATGGCGGGCGGAAAAACCGATACACTTCAATTCTAAACATCACTTAAGTCGCACTCAACTCAACTCGACCCGACTATCTCGCATGACGTCATTGTTTGTTTGAAAGTGACCTCAAAACGAAACGTCGAGAGTTTGAAGTATCTTGCGGTAGGTAAAAAAAGACCTTCTAATCTCTTCTAAACAGCTCTGCGATTATGCTAATAGGATTAATATATTATACCTCAGAACAAGCTTAAAACATCCTCTTAAAAATAGGCACCCGTTTCAGGGAAAATTAGAGATGATTTAACCGCTCTCTTTAAAGGCATTCCACAAAGCAGGGCCCGCCTTTGATATGCAATATTCCTCTACATGGCTTCACGTTGAAACAGTGTATACGTGACACAGATTTCCGAGTCGTTTGTTTATACAACTATCATGTACGTAAATTGAGACTGACTGAGGAAGGAACGAAGGTTTGAGCGAAATTTTTGAATTCTTAGATGACAGTTTTCGAGTACATCAAATAGCGCGAAAAGAAATTTGTTATAATTTCATCCGGCGAGACAGCCAACACTGTTTCTTCAAACGAGGATTTCTTTTAGCGACTTTTACGTTCTGTCGTTTGGTCCGAATTTAAAACACCAACAACTTTTCTTGTGTACACTATTCAAGCTGCATGGAGAACAAACATTACACTAAAGCCAAACAAAAAGACACTTAAAAACTTGTAAACTTCAAGATATTAAGTTCACGTCAGTTGTTGTCGGCGGGAAAACGGTTTAATTACAAATGAAAGCTGGTGAAACTTTTCTTGAGTGACAACATTTTCAATAAAAACCGCACTGGTATGTGGTATAGCATATGTTCTCATAAACGAAAAAGATAGCTGTTGTGAATAACTAAGACCCCACCCCGGACGAAAATGAAGGCCCCGGAAATGATGGTGCAAGCCTCCTGTGAGGCTCATCTACCAACAGGGTCCAAATATAAGGAGAACAAACTAGTGATCTAGTGATCAACCCGGAACTTTTAAATGCGCTCGCGCACGATGCAAAACATGCCCTTTCATTCACAACGTTGACAAAATATCGGGACCCAAGCGATCTATCAAAATCACTGATCATTTCACCTGTACCTCAGCCAATGCCATCTACTGTACAACTTGCACTCTTTGCAAAAAGTTATACATCGGCGAAACAGGGAGACGACTTGGCGACCGATTCCGAGAACACCTTCGCGACGTAGAGAAAGGCGACAAAAATGCATCGAAACCGGTCGCGAGACACTTCAACCTCCCAAATCATTCTAAGCAACATATGGCAGTCTGCGGCCTTTCCCTTCACCAAGGAAACACGCAAAGCCGTAAAACTCTAGAACAAAAATTTATTTTTCTAATCGGCACTCTTAATCCTCACGGTATCACAGGGAGCAGAGGAGTTATGCTTGAAACATCAATAAAAGAAACGTCTTACCTTCGTCCTTGTATTTATTCTCTTAGTTAAAACCTCATTTGCGAACCAAACATACGTATTCATTTGCGATCTATCGTTTCGAACCGCCATCAATTCCATCAATTCCTTGATTCGCTCCGACGAAGGGCTAACGCTCGAAACGTCAGCAATTGAATCTCTTTACAGCTGATTTGGGCCCCTCGATTTTTGTGCAATTTGAACCATAAATGAAAGGACCTGATTTTCAAGATCTTTCCCGTGACGGTCCACATTTTTTACACTCGCACATCACTATCAAGTTAAAATATTTTTGAAAAATGTCGTATGTATATTTCTCCAAGAGCATACATTTGTTAAAATGCAATTTTCTACTGTGACGATAGGTTTTTCCACTTGGAAGCGTATTCTTTGTCGCACGGTAACTTGAACTCAACTGAGCGGGGAACGCTCTGAAACTCGGGGGAAAATTAGCTTAGAGAGACACCTCTTGCCTACAGGAACGCAATTTCCTCACAAATCTCTGTTACACGGAGATCTAACTTCTGATCTTCTTACGGACGTCAAGGAAAAGGCACAACTTGGGTCCAACAGTAGTTTATTACTCCAAGGTTGTAATCGTTGATGTAATCCTGATGTAATATACTAAACGTTACAAGATCAACTACTTATATATGATTTCCACAGTACAAAGTACAAGTCCTAAGTAAATACAATCAGGCGTGAAACAAAAGAGCTAAAAGACTGACAAGTAAGAAACTGCTTCCCTTGAAAGGAAACTGATGCAATCTGAATATCCGACAAAGAAATTAACTATCAGCTGAGCTGTACAAGTACAAGGTACAGCATTAGTCAGCATATCTAACAAAGAAATTATCTGGTAATGTACAAAGTTCACCGTGACTCAGATCAAGGCAGGTGTACAGCTACAACCACAATGCATTCAAAGTACAAAGTACATCATGACTAAAAGAAAATGCCAAGCAAAGGTACGACAATCAACCGACATAGTATTGAAAACCACAAGACGCTCGACCCGGTTTCTGATAAGAAAATTACTGTTGGTTATTCATAAGTTTCAAAAATGCTAAATAACAAGAACATAAAATACTTTAATTTCTTCCGTATCACTATGATCATAGATAATTAATAAACTCTGGGATCTTATTCCCTTATTATAAGAATAAAAAGAGCTGGTTTAGACAAGGCGATTACGCTACATGTAGCTTGAGGGTTAAAGTAAGCTTATAATTCACCGTTTTACTAAAGGAAAAAAGTGTGAAGATACTTGGGAGGTACAGACTTTGAAACAAAAAGGAAGTTGGGATTGTTAAGAAGTTGCTGTTCAATTTACAATAATTGTTTGCTCTTTTCTAGTGCCCCCAATTAGCACAGGAATGCCAGATACACTAACACTTAACTGAAGCGATTTATAGGTCCGCACCAGGAAAGCCACTATAAATGTGCGATAGGATTCCATTCCATTGCAGGTTGGGTTTGGCCAACAAATCGTCAGTGACACTAAGCAGAGTGGAGTGCACTGAATAAAACTCAATAACCACCTAGAGGTCTGGATATTAACAATATGGTGTGATTTAAATCAGGAACCTACTTTTTAGTCTGTTGTCTTTTGTAATGATCTTAAAGGCATTCTTTGTTTCCTGTAGCAAGATACCACATGTTCCCACATATGACGGGCATTTTGATTGGCTCACTGTCAAAAGAACAGATTAACAAACATCAAATCCATGACAACCCCACGTCTGTGTGTGTCTGTTTGTGAGGGGAGGAGGGGAGGAGGGGAGGGGGGGTTGGGGTGGGGTGTATGTACAATGGCCAGGAGTTTTGCTAATATCATTTCAAAGTGCCTTGTTCCTTGAGCATGACAGAGTTTTACCAGCAGACATGCGTTAGAGCAGGGTGTTTTACAAATGATAAAGGCTAGATGGGTGCAGATAAAGTGGAAAGCTGCTTTTTCGTTCATATACTTTTGTGTCATATCCATTATAATAATTATTATTTCTGTTTTTGCAATGTTCTTTATGGTATTCAGTTTAGTGGAGGTGTTGTTCCAAGTCTCACGAATTTTTTAGCATTGTACGTTAACTTTAAATTGTATCGCGATTGATGATGATCGTTGAACTATCGAAACACGTCTTGTTTTACAGTTTTTTCAGTTCATTTCTTAAAAATAACTACTTGCCGGCTGTCATCCAGACCATTTGTAGCTACAAGACAAGAAAAATAGAATGTTACTCACTCACCATTAAGAATACACCCGTGGTAATCAGCTCGGAGTAGTTTAGGATATACAACTTTCAAATTACTGATGGATAAAACAGTTAACATTTATTAGACTATCATACATGGACTGTAGACCTGCAGCTGATTGCTGATTGGGAAGTCAGAATAATATAAATGGAAAACAAAGGGAAATTTCTGGTAATACTCTTTCCCAGAGGCTCCTTGCGTATACTCCAACTTTTCTTCCTTAAGCTTTTGATAAGCATTTGACATCTCTAACAATGTTTTACCTTTTTTCCCATGGCTGAGGCAATGTGACTTTATCAAACAAAATCTATGATTTTTGGGAGCAAAGTTGAAAACTGTTACCATGTCAAAGTTCTATGCCCCTCCCCTCCCAAAACTCTCACTGTGACTTACAATTTGTCGAATATACTAAATTTTGAAAGCTATTGCAAGGCCATAAAAATATGTCAAAGGAGATGTCAACCAGAATTATTACTCAGAAAAACAGAAAGCTTTCGAGGTTCTTAAGTTCTTATATTTAGCCACAAGTTCATGATAGTTTGAAACTGATGGGTTCACATTTGTTATCTTACCTACCTATCATGTGATAAGTTTAACATCTCCTGCATATATCCTTTCCATAACTCATGAAGGGGAAGATACATGTCGTACCTGGTACAACAGCAATATTACCAGTTGGTTTGATAACACCATTAACCACTGAAGGTTGTATCAGATTTTGGAACAATTACTGGTAAGTTAAAAATGTAGACTTTTGGAGTGCACCACAACATCTAACACTCATACAAAGTTCTATAGATTGTTTTCATGTGATGTCACAGTGGCCATGTTGGTGGACTAGAATAATAGACTTTCTCTCCTTTGGGAACAAATTGCAAATTTCGCACAACAATTTTGTTTAGTCCACCAATATGGCCGCCTTATCACGCGAGTGAAAACCATCTATAGAAACCATGTGATAGTTGGCATATAACAGCAAATGTAGCCTTATTACGCTTGACAATAGCAGCAGACAGCCTTGCTTGTTCTCAGTTTTATGTTACTACTTTGGTGTTGCTCTGGTGTTTTTTATGTAAGTTTATTCTTTTTTAGTTTGCCCAACATCACTTCCCTGACTTATACTAACATTGCTATAAGAATCAGGGCTCTATTATCAATAATGTCTCTTTGAGTGCACCCAATCCCAAAAATATTTTGCACTAAAATATACTTTTGCACCAGTTCGAAACACATTACACCTTTTGTTGGTTTTTTACCAAAAGCTGACTTTTTACTGTATTCAAAAGTTACTAAAAACTGTGCATCATTTGTTGCACGACCGAGTCAGAAGGGTGTGGGACCATTCATTGGTAGATGTCACAAACTGATTTGATCGCATCAAGTCTTTGTAAACATGCATGCAAATCAGTTTGTGACTCACTTCCGGTAAAATTTCTCTGCTGTTATTTACTCCATTTGCACATATTTTTTTTTGTTTGAAAGATCAACATGAAAACTTCATATTTCTGTGGAAAAACAATTTTGGTCTTTTAAGGTACATGGTAAGGCCAATGCGTGCCCGATCGATTTCTATTGGCAAATAGAAAACAGTGCAGGACCAATCAGGTTCACAGATTTCCAATATAGCAGAGCTGAGTATCTACTAATTAATACTAGTAGAAACTCAGCTGTGTTCTATTGGAAATCCTTGAATCTGATTGGTTCTCCGAATGTTTTCTATTCGCCGATAGAAAACGATCGCACGCACATTGCTCTTTGAAGCCAAGATTTTCTTGATTTTTCGCTTAAAAATGCATAAAATGGTAGCTTTTGGAATGTAATCCTTTACAGTTTCTACTAAAACAATTAGACTACTCGCCCTCGTTTTCTATTAGCTCATAGAAAACTCGGGGTCGTAGTCTAATTGTTAATTAGTTAATCATTTATGACATTTATTGTGGTTCAGACAACCCTAAGTTTTCTTTGTTCTAAATATCCAACAACTAAACCCCTAATACCTTTTACATTTCAACAGTGAATCCAGACACAAGGATATCACCCCCCTGGTGTTGAACTATGCATAATCAATTTGCCTCATAGTTTATATACTTGCCAACCATGGTTTTTGAAGATGACCTGATCATTTCTGAAGCCGCCTGAAGATTCCCGAGGTCAATTCGAACACTTCCAAAGACAGTCCGAAGATTTGTGGGTCCCAGTTCCAGCACATAATTTCTGCCAAGTACTTTTCCTTTTAAATCAGGGATTTTGGTGATGTACCGTCATTTAGAAGAACGTTTCTTTAAATCTTGCATTGCTTCAAGTGTTCATGTTTTTAGAAATTGTGTCAGTTAAGGTTATAAGATATAAAATTTTTCAGCGAGGTGCGAGAAATTGATCCACAGGCTTGAGTAGGCATGGAATTGAAGTTTTCGACCAGGATGGATGAGACTCGCACATAATGTGCAAGAGTGATTTGGCAAGTATAAGTTTATAAACTCACCTTTGGTTTTTGGATGAAATCCTGTATATTCCACGCATCCTTTTCTCCCTTGCAGACATCTCTTTTCTCTTTGGTTTCTTTTCAGGCTTCTTTTTGTGTCTCTTTAACCTGTCCAGCAGCACAGGTTGGGTCTCTCTATCTTTTAAATTACCTAAATTATATTGCACCACTCTATTTGTAAATGAAGAAACAAAGCTTGTAGCAGAGCAATCTAAAGGCTGAAACAAATAATAATATTAATATTAGACTTTGACAACAAAAATGTCAACTGTGGTTTGAGAGTAGCATATTCAACATCTTTAGTCAGTTGAGGATTAGTGGAGAAAATGCTGGCTGGAAAAAAGTCTGTGGTCACTTTAAGGTTACTGTCAACAAAATCTGACCAAAATCTCACAAAGAAATCGCCATCAAAAAGGGAATTATGTTAATTAAACAGCAAAACTGACACAGCAGAAACTATTATACACAAAGCAGAAAGCATTTTGTCAAGAAAAGGTTTCCATGTACATTGGTGGCTGAAACTACTTCTTGTTTCGGGTAAATTCCAGCTTCATTCACATTCGTGTCCATTGATCCTTGCCTTCTCTTTCTATTTTTCAATGCAATCCCTTTTGTTGACGTTCCTTTTGACTTCGACTTCCTTTTCCCCATAGTTTTGTGTTGTATTTCATCAGAAAGGTCGTAAAATAGCCACGTGAAATTCAATGGAGAGTCGCTTGGGATTCTGCGTTACGAATCATTGTTATGCGTCATGAACGTTTTAGCAGCCATCTTAATTAGGTGTGAAAATTGGGAATTTCTTTGGAGGCCGAAGTTTGTGTCCATGGTAATGCAACCACTGGTAATTAGGTGAAACAAACAGGGGCACTTTGGTGTTTCACAGCTCGTGCATGCCAACCAAAGAAACGATGGTTAAAAATATTATTGTTTTCGGAATCTCCATTTTATTAGCTTTACAGTGATATATAGTTTTCCCTGGTTTCTTTTAAAGTAGCATGCATAGAAAGATTTTCATGGAAGGCACCTTATTTTGTTGACAGCAACCTTAAGAAAAGTATTTCCAGCATTTTAGATTCTTGTAAAGAAAATTGAATAACTTTAATCATGGTGCTCTAGTAGTTTACACGGTGATTCTTAAGTAAACAAACAAACATTGTGAAATTAGAATTATTTGAAGGCTGATGAGTTGGCTACACACAAGGCATGAACGAGTTGAATTTTCCTTTTTATCTACAGTACCCCCCCCCCCCCCACCTCAATTAGATTTGTAACTATTGATGGGGACAAGGAATGCTTGGAAATTTTGAACAAAGTTGAGTTGAATTGAGTTTTCATTTGGCACCACTGAACACAAATCCAACTATTGGCAGGGACCTCCCAACAAGATTACCAAGTCTGAACCAGGTTTAACAGTTATTCTCAACACTTGAACATTATTGATGCTGATAGAAATTTAATTCTGGCTTCGGGGCACAGGCAAAGACTAGTCAAGAAAAACAATTAAAGATTTCCTGCTTGCCAATTCCTGTCTTGCAGTGAGGGCACTTGAACCGTGAACACTTGATATGTATCCAATGTTAGCCATTCAGATAAACAGAAGAATTAGCTTTCTTACGTGCTGAAAACACTCACCCTTTGGTATACGTCAAGAGCTCTCATTGGATAAGCATAACAAAACATGTAAAAATTAAATGGTTTGCCAGTCAGTGAACACTGCTTCCTTAAACCACCATAATCAGCCATGCTTTGTTTTTTTTTCCTGAAACATACTTCTGGTAGCACAACTTACAGCAATGCAATAAGATATCGCTTCCCCATAAAATTTCCATAATTTGGATGGCATCAAAGATGGTGGAGGCTGACTAGAACCCTTAAAGAGTTTACCTACTTTACTTCATAGTTACTGATTACCTGAAGCCCAAGTTCGTCAAGGTTGTGTTTAACATGGTCTGGAAGGTCAGAATACAGTGTACCTAGAGAAAAACCAACATAAAATATCACATTATTAAAAATTGGATAATGTAATACAAGATTGGCTTAGTAATAGTGCTATATTTAAAAATTATCCTACAAAATCGCGAGGAGTATTGCCTGATACTTAGCCAGTGAGGCTGCAGGCGAAGTTAGTTAAAATCAGATGATATTCACTGAGATTGAGTACGATAACTGATTTATTATACAACAAATCACAGGATATCTATTTGTCGTATAAATTTGAGGGATAAAAATTGCTTCATTGCCACATATGGGCTATGCAATAATTTATTGAATAATATGAGCAGTTATCATACCATGCTCAACAAATATGGTAAGCATACGAGTTAGCTCGAAAATTTAACAGGAGCTCAAATTTGTAAGATTTATGATCTTATTTCAGGGGGACATTTTTAATAAAACAATTATTTCACTTGTGCTTGTTGGATATGGTGCTATACACCACGCTATATGCCTAATTGTTGGCTATCAACCACCTTATATCCAACACACGCCCATGGAATAATTGTTAAATGTTCAGTTGCTGAAAGCCTCCCATCCCCCAGGGGGATCCCACATGAAAGAAACCCCTACAGGAAACCAGACAGGGAATTGTTGAGGCCAACTGGCGGCTGAATAAACGAACTGATATTGACTTAGGTCACGTGCTTAGTAGCACATGGTTTGTGAAAAGAGAAATGAGTTTCGTGTTGGGGAAAGCGATTGTTATGTTTGTTTGCTACAGTTTTTGTACCTTTCTCGCCTTTTATCGCACATAATATGTAAGTATGGGGTTTGCAATTTCCGTTTACCCCAAATGTGTTGTTGATTTAGGTTTTTTTTGTTCAGTTTTTTACCGTAGGTGTAGGTGAAAGCGTAGGCCTAGATCAAGTCGAGACAGTGTGAAATGGAAATGGTGGAAATGGTTGGAAAGGCATTTGTGCACAATGACGTCGATGATCTGGATTAAAGCATTGTGTTCTGCAAATACGTGTTAGCTCTTTTTAACCTTATTTTTCATGTGTGACTGACCAACACAGTATGAGAAAATGTTTTATTTGTTCACATGCAACATTAAACAAGACCTTCAAGCTTGATGACTACAGATGTAGAAACATCATTTGACATTCTGAGACCAAATTTAAAATGCACCTACCTAAAAATAATTTTTTTTCACTGAAATAAAACTTTGCACCAGTTTGAAACGCATTGCACCTTTTTTTCTCTTTTTTACCATGTTTCACATGTTAGGAAAACCTGCGCATCATTTGTTGGACAACCGAGTCAGAGGGGGCGTGGGTCTATTGCCTATTTGTTGTCACAATCTGATTTGCATGCATGTTTACAAAGACTTAGCTGCACTTTAAACCCCTGAGAGAAACATCCCTGCCCCTTTATACAGGAGATCCCCCTCACCCAGGGAATTCATCATTATTACAAGACAGATAATAGTCAAGAAACTTATTCTACATCAATACCCAGGAGCTCATTCTAAAATTCAAAGGAAGTATTGCTTCTTTTGAAAATTAACTCATATGACACCACAACCCCTTATCAAGGTACATTTTCATGGAAAAAAATCTTTAATGGGAGAAGGGTTTCATTCTTAATAAAGCTTTGCCATTTTAATTTAATTTAAAAACTAGTGTAGCCGGGGTCGCAGAAATTTGGATGTAGTTTGGAATTGGAGAAGGATTGTATAGATCTGATGCAGTAGTGGTCATTGTTCATTTACTGATACCCGAAAGCATGTCGAAGTAACCAAGGTGTGAATAAACCAATGGACAAATTATTCAGAAAGAAGCACATGGCAGCTGCCATTAAGTGTAAAAACATTCAAAGCAAACTTCAAAAATTAGCTGCCCAGGTGAAAACGACAAACCACCTAGACAAGTTTTAAAAATTATTGAATGTTGCGCGAATACGTGTGTGAGCTGAGTGCGAACACATGAAAGGCTTGTCAAAGTAGCCAAGTTTCAAAATTCGCACCAAGGTGTGGGATTGCAGAAAACTGTCTTCAATGCCTATTTATTAAAATAACAATGAAACACATTGATCTCATTCCTCATTCTTTAATGCCTGAATTAAATTTTCTGCAATCCCGCACCTTACTTTACGAAAATAGAGTATTACTAAAGTTTTTTTCTTTCTTGCAAGACATGCCCATCCGCCAGAGATCCAAGCTGCCATGGTACTGTTGTAACAGACACCAACTGCCAAATATATTTTTTAGCGTAATGACAGACGACAACTTACTATCGGAAAGCTGTGGCATCAAGACTCGAAAAGGAAGATCACAACGCAAGCCTTCTTTGTTGTTGTTCTTGTTTATTTCAAATCGAGGTCCTGCCAATGCGCTGTGTGCGTGCATTCTGCTCTGCTGAAAGTAAGGCTATTCCGCAGCAGTGCATTCTGGTCCGCTGAAAACGAGGCTCTACCACAGCGCAAAGCATTGTGGTCCACTGAAAGCGAGGCTCTTAACCACAACAAAATCTTGATTTTTTCTACCTTTATAATATGATTATGAATCGCTATTCTTAGTTAAGTTGCTGACATAGGAGGGGACAAAGTTACACTGTGAACACACTCCCTCCACATGGTCCATTTATCGCTCTCCACTAATGGAGACAAAGGACCCACCTCTCCACTCCCCTCAAGCAAAAAGTGCTCACAAAAACCATTTAATGCTGTATATCTGGGTGAAGAGAGGCACTGTGAGAGTAAATTGTTTTGCCCAAGAACATTCTTGTCCCCAGGGCTGCTTATCTCTCTCCCCTGTGAAGGAGGAACAAGTGGCTTTGGGGGAACACAATTTCATTGGCTAGAATCTAACAAAGGAAATCCAATCATATCAACTGTTTTATACTAGCTTACAACATTGGACTCCCTTTGTTAGATTCTAACCAATCAAATCATGTCCCTAGAGCCACTTGTTCCTCGTGCAGGGGGAAGAGGGAAAGGTGGCTCAGGGGGAAAAATGGTCCCAAAACTCAAATTAGTGCCCTGGTCAATATATGCTGACCATAAAGCCAGCACGTCTCATAATATAAACTGCATATTCCCACAAAAGTGAAAAACACTAAAACCGACCTTTTCCTTGGATTTTGTCCTTGGAAGTTTCCAACTTACATAACTGGCCCTGGTTGTTTCTCGTCGTTTCTTTTAATCCTCCAAACGGAGGATCATTAAAAATCCCTAGGGGCATGGTGGTCTGAAATGTTAGCCGTCTTCTCAATCTAACTCCCTGAAGGTGGGGCATGGGTGAGAAGACACCCTGCTTCCAGGGGGTTAGGTCGAGAAGACTAGGGGTATGCATTTTTTAAGAAAATTATGAACCTGAACTGGAATTTCTCGAGGGATAGAGGCTTGAACCAAAAAATTGTCCGTAGGAGCAAGGATATTTTCTGGAGCAACACAGTATCTGGAGGTAATCATACCCGCCCCCCCCCCAGAGTACAAAAATCTGGAGACCTCAAGAAATCTTAGCATTTTCAACTGAGAACAGCTCAAATAAGAGTAAATAAGAGCACTAAATCCAAGCAGGAGACCAGGAGATTTGATGAAAAACTTGGAGACTCTATAAATGTTCCAAATGTTATGCGTGGTTGCAGCTTCTCTTTTAACCCTAGTTGTGCCACGGCCGATCTAATCGGCCCCATTATGGAAATGAGATGTAATGAGCAATCAAAGGAAGCACATTGAGCCAATAGGAATTGCTATACTATCAATCGTTAGTTAACTTCGCCAAGCCTTTGTATTTCAAGTCGTGAAGCCGACAGTCGCCCGAGTTTGAGCATCTCCATTTACAAGGAAGACAAAAACATGGCCATTTTGTTATGCGTTTCTTTTCGCGCAATGTTATACGTCTTCAGAACAGAACAAGATAAAAAATCAAGGAAATGGAATCTTCAGGACCTTAACATCCATCGACAATTGACGAATTGTACAAGGCAAAATCCTCTAGCGATCGCACTGCATCGTAGAGTGACTTCGACACATCCATGATTTGTAAGTGCGGCAAAAATGTTTGGCTTGGAACTAAATGTTCATTTTGGATTATGGAACATGATTAATCTTCGCTTTTTTTGAGTATGCCTGTTTTGGATGACTAGGATGGAGAAATAAAGGTAGAATTCAAGATTTATTTCATATGTTTTCACAGTAGAGTAAAGTGTGAGAAAATAATTTGCTCTGGCATTTGCACGCCACCTCTATCTAAAACGCTGGCACAAATAGGGTTAAAAGTCCGTTTGTTCCCCGGTGTGAAAGTTAGCAGTGATGCAAAACCGACGATAAAAGCTGGCGTCCATACGACATTTGCGCTAATTTGGCCGTAATTTGTCCTCGTAAAATCGTCAAGAGCTTAAGCAGATATTCTCCCAATATAGAGATTACTCCTGGTTAGTTAGGTATAAACGTCACACTAGTCTTTCCGTGTACTTACCAGAGGAGATATTTGCAACCTTCGGTTTGTCCGCCATATTGCCTTTCTCTCGTCCCAGTCCCACGTCGTTTACGACCTGCTTCATATGTATTTCACAAAATGTCTCATGAGGTGCGCGCCGCCACCACTTCGGCAAATCTTCGTTGAAGCACTCGGGGAGTTTCCGACTTCATTTATTCAATCGAAATAGCACGAGAGTTCGCGAATACAGTCAAACCTCTCTAATGCGGACACCGAAGGGACGGAGCGAAGTGTCCGTTTCAACCAATCACATTATATGTTAGGAAAGCTGCTACATCGCCCTTTTACCGAGCTCTGTACGATGACTACACTTTTTAGACTTCACTGACAGTTTTAAGTGTTCGGCAACTGAAAACAATCAGAATTACGCCTTTGATTTCTAATTGTTGCCACAACTGATCGAAAACAGCTTTATAGTACTATAGACAGTTTATTGAATTGGCTACTGCCACAGTATTTTCTTTTATAAAGCTTAGTTTTGCAAACACGTTACTTTATTCTTCTCTGGATAAAGCACAGGGCCCCCATACAAGCAGTGCGTCTTTGTATGTTCGAAATATAAAGAAATGTATGGGAACACTAAAAGCGTGCTACTATCGAAAACTTATTTCGAGTAATGCTTATTTTTTTGGTTGAAATAAACGAGACAAGTCTCCTTTTTATAACGTGAAGCAACAGTCAACGGAAAACCCTCCAAATCGCTCAAATTCACCATTTTGAGCCGAGGAACGACAAAAATACCTGAGGTAAGTTCACGTTTATTTCAACCAAAAAATAAGCATTACTCGAAGTAAGTTTTCGACAGTAGGACGCTTTTAGTGTTCCCATACATTTCTTTATATTTCGAACATACAAAGAAGCACTGCTTGTATGGGCCCCCTTTGGATAAAGTGTCAATGTTAGTGTCACCGCCAACAGAAAATTGTACATAGCCTATAATTTACATACACAAATTATTATCACCTGACCACCGGAGTGTTCGTAATAAAGAAATTACGTTTATATGTACTGTATTTGCTCTCTGGACCCAGGATTTAGTGCCCGTTGACCGTATTAGAGAGGGTCCGTATTATAGAGGTTTCTTTAGAGTACCGAAGGTCTTGCATTTTTCCACATTTTTTTAAGCGTTAAATGCATTTTTGGTGTGTTGTGGTGCTAAATCGGCATGAACTCAGCCAACAAAGCACTTTTCTACGCTGAAACTAGAATCGTTCTGATTTTTTTCTTGCACCTTTTCCTCTCCTTTTTCTCGGCCTCTCTTTTCTCGATATCTTCAACTCTCCACAGCCTTTCTAGCTGCTGGAAAACCGTTTCGAGTACGCCTTCCTTTTTATGCACCAAAACTGATCAGGGTGTACTTTATTAGCTCTGCTAGAATGATTTCGATAATCATAATACACTGTCGTGTGGAAAGACCTGTCCCAGCTACATCAAATTCTTATCACAAAAGTCCGCTGACAGCCAAACGCATGACGTCACAAGCGGTACAAGTGATCATTAATCACTGTCCCTACTAGAGAAGTGTCCGCCTCTGAGACATGACTGAGCCCAGTGTTCGTCCCTGAAGTTGCTAAGCAACATGACGTGTACGCTCGCGCTCGAGCTTGTTTTTGATTGGATAAAATGGGTTGGAAACTCCTGGAGTGTTTCAACGAAGATTTGCCAAAATCTGCACTTTTTCACAAGGATTTTTGACATTTCATTCTTACAACAACTCTTGGGAAGGTTTGTCCTTTTTCTTTTTATAAGACTGATAAGGCCTAGGTATCGTTTAACAAAGGTAAATTGTAAACAATTAAAAAACACAGGATCGCTGCAGCGCAAGGGTTTTGGAAAAACAAAAGAAAGAATAGGAGAGAATGGGGGGGGGATTTTTGAACAACACCACTATATATTCGTTCAAAAAATAAATGACAACTTTATTCACTTTCCCCAGAACTAACACAAGCCTGACTATACATTATGAAACAGGTAGGTGCAATTCATTTCTCTTTTCTAGTCAGAAAAAGTAAAAGACAATGTATGCAGACGACAATACCACAGCGTGAGAAAGAACATTTTTCAGTCCACAGGCAAAACGTTTGTGGAGGAGAGGAAACTGGGGACTACAAGCAAACACAAACAAAAATCACAGCTTTTCTAAGTTGAGTTGACATGACAAACTATAAGCAGTGAATATCTGTTCGGCATACAAGTCAAGAAGGATTTTCTTATAAAAAGATAATCTTTTGTTGTATTCTGTTCTGGAACCCTTAACCAAGGCCGAGGTTATCCCTCGGCATAATATAAACTTCAAAATATCAGAAACAATGCGGAAGAAAGTTTGCAAGACAAACAGGGAACGAAGATGAGCAATTGTTTCTGCATCATTTAGATCGATTCATGTTCGCGAACCACATTTCGTCCATCAGTGAAGAAACTGCATGTACAATTCCTTGATCCTCTCTTCTTTGAACTTTGGTATAAAGTTCACTTTAACAATCTCTTCAAATCCTTCATCACAACTCGGGTCTTCATAGGAAGATCTGTACAAACCAAAATTAAAAGAACGAATTTGCCATTTTTACTCCAGTGGAAGAAAAGCACGTGCGTTAAACTAACTTACTAGTTTCAGAAATAGCTTAGTCATCGATACCGGTTACTTGAAAATAAGAAACCTTTCGGAACGTTAAATCGCGGGCAATTTTTCGGTTAAAAAAGTACAGCTTGGGATAAAACTTTGTCAAAGTAAAACACGTTTGAAAAACAAATAATCCGGGGCTAGGCTTGCAAGAGGCTCGCGCTTTTTGCGTTATATTGACGTGTGATATCCCATATACGATATACGATACTCGGTGTGAATCATAAGGTCAAGCGCTCTGTTGTTTAAGGCTCGTGTAAGCATGCAAGGCATGTCCGCCCCTCTTGTTATTATTAGAATCAATAGTAATCTAAGCCTTTCTGTTGCTGAAATCTTTTTAAAATAATTAAATATAAATCTTCTCTTTCAGTTATACCCTGTATTTGACCTGCCTAGTATATTTAAACTTTCTACATTGTTACTTGTGCAGTAGCAATTTGTCGTTTCTTCTGTTTAATAACTGACTTTTAATTACCAGCTGATATAGTACGATACCCTGGTCACCGACAAAACGAAAAAAAGTAAACCGACCCGGGAGCAAGAATCCCGGGCACAATTAAAAAATCCAAGTTCTCCCAAATGGACTCGAAAGCTATCGCCGCGTGTGCCACCTTTTTGTTTTTTTTTTCCACATTTTGACATCATCAGATCTATTACTGAACAGACGCACGGCAACATGGAATCTGTTTGTTTCATGGAAAGCCCGAGTGATCTACTACTTCCTTCCGCTGCCATAACTTGTGTTAATAACTAACATCGTTCTCTTATTTTTCTACCAAGCTTTCTTAACTCACTTGTATTTCACAAAAGCTAAGTGTCCAACATGCTTGTACGAGCTGTCCGCATTTGTCATTTCACGTATCTAAAGATGATGAAACAGTCAAATAATAAGACATATTCACATAGGTTTTCATGACCAATGTTGGGCTTTTTGCAGTTTATGGATCACGTGTCACAATATTCGCCATGCCAGGAAACAGTCTACGTGTAAGGACATTCAAAACAAAGTAACTTCAACCAGTCAAGCTTGACTTTCCTTTCTTTTGCATGTCCCAATGCACAAGATTCAATTTTTATTTACACTGTCCAAAACATTTATTCAATATTTATAATATGGATAAAAAAAGAAGAATGAAATTAGGCCATATTGTAGACAGTTAATGGGTGTACGGTGACCAAAATGTTCAAAGGAGCAGAAATTTATATTTGGACACCGCAAGAGCTAGGTAAATAAATAATGGCAGTATAAACATGCGAGAAGGCGTAGTGTGCGCTGAATGGTCTGGGTTTGAGCCTCTAGCTGGGGCACTGTACTGTGTTCTTGGGCAAGACACTTTGCTCTCACAGTGCCTCTCTTCACCCAGGTGTATAAATGGGGACCGGCGAATTACTGCTGGGGGGTAACCCTGCGATGGACTAGCATCTCATCCAGGGGGGAGTAGAAATACTCTCTGTCGCTTCATGCTACAGAAACCGGGATAAGCTCCGGCCTGATGGGCCACTAGGCCCTGAATGCAGACTTTTTTATATAAACATGCATAGCTTGCATCCCGGCACGGCAGGTATTCAGGAATCAAGTGACCGTGATAGGGACAAATGAGTACTCGCAAGGCCAGAAACTAAAAGGAATTTTGTTAAACATCTGGGCCAGTTATCCAACGGATAAATCACTAGAGCGGTGTCAATTGAGTGTCGAAAGTAATTAGCCAATTGCTTAAGTTTTGCATTAGTACGCTAAGGGACTTTTTCAACCAATCAGAAGTAAAACCAAAACTAATAGTAACTCGCGCACACACGTTTTCCCGCGCTTTGTGTCGTCTACGTGTAATTACTTTGAGTTTTGATTGGTTCACTGGATTGTCTCTGTCTTTTGTGGTTGGCCAAAGTAACAACTGTGGTTTTCGTTTTGCGACACTAAATTTAAACTCGCTCTGTCAACCGCTCTGTCCAGTTGGCTATTAAATCTCACATGTCTTCCTCTAATTGCCTGAAATTCAGGTTAACTATCCTGTGGATAGTTTGTTTTGTCATTACATATCTCCTCGATAGCGTTGTCCAACCTTTGAAAAACTGAGGCTTGCATGTTTGTGGAAGATGAATGGCAAATTTATTGCACCTAGGATAAAAGCATTTGCACGAAAAGGTTTAAGCCTCTGTGATAAACACAGCTTCTCTGTCATGTTTGCAAGTACTGTTAACGAACTTTACTGAAAGTTGGCGAGCTTTTCTTAAATTTCAATCTGTTGTAACGCGATTACAACGACAACAATTTATTTACAAATTGAAAAGAAAGATATAAGGGGGTTGTCCCGCAAATAGTCGCAAATCTTGTCGAGGTGGGACAAGATAAGCACAAGAAACATAATGGAAAAGACAAATTAGTTTTTGCCATGGATTAGATGTGAATCGTGGTAGATCTGTAAGTATATTAAAGGCCAACTCACCTTATTGTTATGTAGAGCGTGTTCAAAAGACACGTCAACAACAAAACATCGAGCGGGAATCTTGGCCTGTTTTGCGCAATCGACGTATCTGAGAAGAATGAAAAGATGCCTGTCTTACAAAATATTACAGCGTGATGCAAACTCAGAACATGTGCCACGTACGTAACAGAAGAAAGGGAAAGAATGCGGGGTGACACAAAGTCTAAAAAATAGAATGCACTTATTGGAACTCCGCTAGACTCGGACAAAATTAGCGCTTTCTGAGAGAACTAGCGAGAATGGGCCTTAATCACACGGCGGCCATGCCGAGTCTCGAGGGATTGAAAACTTTTATTTTGGCACGCGGACACTCGTTCCCAAACATTTGAACTCGAGGCTCGGGGTACAAAATCTATTGTCTATGGCCAAAATGGCCGCCGTGTGATTAAGGCCCATGTAGGGGAAGTTTTCGTTTCAAAAATGTATTACGAACACCAACTTTCGCGCTTGAAGAAAACTTCAAAAATGAAAATCATCTGCCATTCCGGCTTGTTTGCCGGAGTCAGTCTTGTCTGAGTCAAGATGTCACTCGCGCGCTGTTCTCTTTCCTGAAATGTTTATTCTTTACTCGTTTCCTGAATACCTCCTCAATACCTCTTTCTCGCTTCCTTTGTCGGACTTGTGTTATCTACCACAATGCTTTTACCGTGTGACAGTGCGTCTTTACAAGCAGACACACATTTCTGCCATGTACCCAGGCTATCCTGCAGAAACAAAACAATACACATGTTTGTGTGTTGCCAAGAAATTATGGTGTCGCACAGCATTGTAATATTCTGAAGATGTCCAGTTTCCGCATGTTCTTTCCACGTGTTACTCACATTAACTTAATTGTCCCTCACTAATGCCTTGACACAACGTTTTTGTCAGTGAGCCAAAGAATGCACAACACAGAAGCAATGTAACTCAAGCATCTTTGAATATATAATATTCTGTTTTCCTACCCTGTTAATGTGAATATATCCCTGTGGTACCAGATGCTCATTAACAAAGGTAGTTTTTCCAGCTGGTGGATAAGAGCAATGAATAATAACTGCTTTATGCACAAAAGTAGTCAACAGTACTATTAGAGCTCATTTAACAGTTAGTTACCACGTTTAGTTTTAAGTGGACGAGAAAGATTCTTGTGGATATTATTTTTGATGGAAACTTGCGTTTTGTATAAAGAACGTTTCCATAATGATCTTTGTAAAAATGAAACCTTTGGAATCAACCAATCACAGGGTATCCAAAACAAGCCAATCACAGCTTGTACTAAAATCTGGCAACTGATGCTAAGCGCGGGAAAATCATGTAACAGCAGCAAATCAAAGCTGGTTTTCATCATGCACTGGGTTTACTTATATGTGGCATGAGGTTTTTTGGAACCAATTATAGACTTCTTTTAAAATGGTGCCAAATGTTCAGCCACAATTAGACATTGTCAGTGAAGTTATTGATGAAACTGATGGAGGTGGATTCGCTAGAAAGTGTACAGTTTAAAGCAACACCTCAAGAGAAAATAAGGGGGAAAGACGTTCGCTTCACCGTTTTCATCCGAGAAACTTGAGGAATACTTACATGCAGGATAACCAACCATAACAATGACCTGAAAAAATGACCATATTATAAGACAAATGGTCATAAAACTGAAAATAATGATTCACCTTTCTCGCACGGAATTCTAACACCAACTTTTCAAAGATTTAGTCTTTCCCGTAAAACAGTGAACACCAGAAAAAATTTCTGGAAAGTTTATTGTGTAGTGACCAATCGCAGCAAAGTTCAGGACACGCGAATAAACCTCAAAATCACAAACTAATGACCGTTGCTGTTTGCAGTTTAGTTTTCTCACACCTGATTGGCTTTTTCTTTGTAACACAATAACATTCCATAAACATTTCTGGTGTTCACGGTTTTACGGGAAAGACTGTAACATCGTCTAATGCAGCCATGTATATCGGCGCCAGACTATGGAATTACGGTAAATACAATTCACTATTGCCCACAAAAACAAACTTCCTTCGTACCTCCTGGCTGTCCAACTTTAGCTTGGCATTTAAGGGATTTAACAACGATCCATTGGGATCCAAGTTTTTCTGGGAATAAAAAAGGATGATTTACCAAACTGCGGTCAAATTCAGCAAGATGTTTTTTCACAGAGATCTGAGATAACAACTTTTTGATTGTCTAGATTTCCCCAAGAAATGTAACACACGGTCAATACACAACACTCCTGGTACTTCATATCTTTCCTTTAGAAAAATCATAAGTTTTCGCAAACTGACGCGACTGCCTTGATAATCGGCTTTTTACTTAATCAAGTTATACAAAATCAGTACTGCCGGTTTGCAACGAATCCCAAGAAATTCAAATAACAATAAGAGTGGCGGCCATGTTGAATGACCAAACAAAAGAGACTAACCAGAAATCTTTTGTTCGCGTCATCCAAGCTCCCCGGCAAAAATGTAAGCTGCCCAGGCTCCAGTCAACACCGCACGCACCCACCCACCACTCTGAGCCTTCCCTTTCCCTCCCAACTCCCTTTTGGGGGCCCGTTTTGAAATCCAAGTTAACAACATATGCCGGTTTAATCATATATCATATGCGCTACTGGGCATAATACATACTGGCATAAACTTGGGCCACTCAAATGGTCCTGGTTTCTGTTTTAGGAAGAATTCTTCTGGAGTGTAGAAGTTAATTCCAATGTTTGCTGCAAACTTGATTGAGATATTATGCAATAATACACATATTATCATTGATGGCTACAGAACTGGTACACACACTGTGATTGGATAGTAGTTGGGGGCAGGTTTTCTAATAATAACCTTTGGCATTACGAGTGACTGGCAAAATATGCACAACAGCATGAAAAAGGGAGCCATTATTGTAATGCACTTCATTAGAAACTCTTACTAGCTTTTGACTGTACTGGGAGAATACTGCAGGGCTCGAAATTAACGCTCGGAAACGCGCAAAATGCGAGTGATTTTTGGGATTTGTGAGTGAAAAAAATATCCACTAGCGGCCATTTACGAGAAAGAACCATCCCTGTCTCCAAAACATTTTCAAGAAAGCTGTTCGAATTGAACTTCATGTCAAGAAATTCGAAAGAAAGTACGAAAACTCTTTTTTATTTAGCTTTTCAACTCATTACCGCAAAGTATCAATAACAATTTTAATTTTTACATAAAAACTTGCCAGTTGTCTCGCCCAAATTGCTAGCAGGAATAATTCTCACTAGCAAGACTTTGCTAGTGGACTAGAAAGTTAAGTTCGAGCCCTGATACTGGCCTGGGTCATTCTTGTTTCTACTATTATAACGATCAAGCATGTAACATAAAGAAGACATTTAACAACTACACTTTCTGCTAATGAAAAGTCAGCCAAAATGCCATTATGTCTGCATCACATCTCATTCAATCTGTAGTTCCCTTGATGAGATGTTTCTGTTTTTGTTTTGTTTGCTGAATATGTTATTTATCGTCATTAGTCTAATTTAAGGTATCCAACCGAAATCAGAGTAACAATTATGTGTTGGCACAATTCATAACCACCAGCTGGCAAGGAAATCCCAAGATGTAATCAACCTACTGTTCTGTCATTACACGAGAAGTCCTTCTTTTTTCCTGCAGCCCAGCCTGTTGGTCGACCTGCAGCATCTAAATAAAATACAGTTAGAAATAAATTATTGTAAAGCATCCACAAGAAAATCTATTTAAATGAAATTTATTTAGCAGCTTTAAGATAGATGATGATTTATAAGAGTGAGAGGTCTCTGTATTACTGAATATTATATTGAATCTCTCACCACCAACATAAAAGCTGTCGTTGAGATTAACTGTGACACCATCATTAGCCTGTCAGAAAACAGATAAATAAGCAGATAAATGGACAAACAGACAGATAGATGGGCAGATGAATGGACAAACAAACAGATAGATAGGCAGATGAATGGACAAACAGGCAGATAGATGGGTAGATGAATGGACAAACAAACAGATAAATGGGCAGATGAATGGACAAACAAACAGATAGATAGGCAGATGAATGGACAAACAGACAAATAGATGGGCAGATGAATGGACAAACAAACAGATAAATGGGCAGATGAATGAACAAACAAACAGATAGATAGACAGATGAATGGACAAACAGACAGATAGATAGACAGATGAATGGACAAACAGGCAGATAGACAGATGAATGGACAAACAGGCAGATAGATAGACAGATGAATGGACAAACAAACAGATAGATAGACAGATGAATGGACAAACAGACAGATAGATAGACAGATGAATAGACAAACAGACAGATAGATAGACAGATGAATGGACAAACAGACAGATAGATAGACAGATGAATGGACAAACAGACAGATAGATAGACAGATGAATGGACAAACAAACAAATAGATAGACAGATGAATGGACAAACAGACAGATAGATAGACAGATGAATGGACAAACAGACAGATAGATAGGCAGATCAATGGACAAACAGGCAGATAGATAGGCAGATCAATGGACAAACAAACAGATAGATAGACAGATCAATGGACAAACAGACAGATAGATAGGCATATCAATGGACAGAGGGGGTAAGTTTCTAAAGAAACTGTGGTGCTGCGTCGGTGGGAAGTATAACAATATAATTGGTTTTATCAACTGGGTTGATAATGTCAATTGGCCACCGTAAAGAGATTCAATTGCTGACGTTTCGAGCATTAGCCCTTCGTCGGAGCGAATCTGACGAAGGGCTAACGCTCGAAACGTCAGCAATTGAATCTCTTTACGGTGACCAATTGACATTATCAACCCAGTTGATAAAACCAAATTATATCAATGGACAAACAGACAGAGGCATTCAGATGGACAGACAGGCTGATATCTCATTTACATTGTTTTAAACTCCATACATTGCTATCATCCAACCAAATTGACCTTTTTGCCAATACAGCAGCCATTCTGTTTTCTATTGTTTTGAAAGATATTATGGAATTCTCAGGATACGAATTAATATGTACTTGCCACCTGGGAACCCACGACAGCTTATTGAAGCAATGGAATTCAAAATGGCGAAAAAATTTTAAAATTAATTACAATTGTTTCAAAATACTGTTTACATTCTCTTGTTTCTTTCCTCTGACAATGTTTTGCTGTTTTCGGTGGAATTTCAGGCTTTGTTTACTTTTGGGGCATCCCAGCATGAGCCTGTGTCTTTTTGGCACTGCAATGCACTGGATTGCTTCAACTTTTTGTGAGGTTTGTATTTGTTTGTGATCCAAGAAAATTTTCCACTCAACCTAAGGTTTCAAAATAATGCTGGAAATGGCATCCTCGAGGGCTCTATTTTTTCTGAGGGAGAATGCTGGCAGACGCCCCTAGGGGCTTACACCTTCAGCACCATTGGTCTTCTCTTATAAAACACCTTCAAAACTGCCATTTTTCTCTGTCTGAGGTCCAATGACCTTTAATAATTCATCTCAGTCAGTTCATACCTTTTTGACCAAGTGATCCCACATACCAGTAACAGGTTTACGATACACATTAATTCCTGGGGCAATAAAAACCTACAATGAGAAAATCAGCTTGATTTATATCCCATGTAACGTCAATCTGTTAACTGCTGTCTCATCCAAGCGTAAACCATTAGTGTTAGTGGGACATTCGTTCATTCATTCTCATTCATTCATTCATTCTTCTTCTTCCCATGTGATTGACCATTCATCAGTTCATTCACTCGTCATTCATTCATTCATTTATTCACTCAATTATTTCTATATGTCATTTTTAGTCAGTTTCTCGCGCTTAGAACAAAATTAAAGAGGAAGCCGCACCAGCCTCGCTGGTTTTCATGTGGTTCTTCTATCCAGGTTGAATTGGAATTTAGAAATGTTGGTTTTTGAGGAGGGGAAAAACCAGAGAACCCAGAAAAAAACCCTCAGAGCAAGGATGAGAATCAACAACAAACTCAACTCACATACGGCAACAGGATGGAATCGAACCTGGGAATCAGAATCTGGAACTCGGAATCGCCCCCCACATTGGCGAGCTCTCTCACCACTTCATCACCCTCGCTCACCTCCAACTGTAAGGGCAAGGTAGGTTAAGTCTGCCTTCCGGCTCATCAGGCCCGAGCTTATCCCGATTTCAATAACATGGAGCACCAGTAACTAGGAGTATTTCTAGGAATGCTAGTTCCTTTAGTTAATTAATCAAATTTCACCTGAACAGGAATTTTCAGCTGACTAACAATCTGTTCAATCTTGGACTGCAAGTCTGCTACACTTAGCTGCTTCTTAGAAATATAAAGCTGACAGAAAAACAAACAGAAAAGTTACATATTAGGCCAATTCTGAGTTCTCTTCAACCTGTTTGAAAATGAGTCTAAGTGCAAAAGCCATTCACATGAAAATAAGTTTGCTTTTCATGAAAATGACCATGCAGGTAAACACATTTTTCACATGAATGGTTTTGCACTAAGACTCGTTTTCAAACAGTGGCAAAAGAGGACTCCAAAATGGTCTATTGTTTTTATATTCTCTTGAGCAGCAAAACATAAGGAATCAGTCACATAGCTCTAGTAATTAGGAGATTTTAATAACCTAAAGTATTACTGGAATCGTATTTGTGTATTTAGCATACCTCAAACTTAGATAACACATTAATGTTAAGCTGCATGTTTACTACATATTAACTACTTTGCAGTAATGCCACAGGCTGTATTGTATCTTACAGTGCAACGCGCCCAACTGTGGCCACCCAACAAGTTATAATTAGCCAATCAGAGAGCACAAATTTGTTTGAGCTGTTCCGCCTCCTAGGAATTTTCAAAGCTGTTCTAACGAAACCTGCCACACTTTTAACAAGGAGGCGGGACAACTCAAACAAATTCTTGCTCTCTGATTGGCTAACTTGTAAAAAAGGTTTGTTGGGTGGCCACAGTTAGGCACGTCGTGCTGTAAGCTTGTTTCCAGTATATTCCCAGTCTGCTATTATATTAAATCGATACATACCTGGTTTGTAAAAATGACAATCTGGCAAAAGTAACAACAAAAATAGACTAAACATTTCACATTAAAGCATGTTTTGTTTGTAATTAATTAGAGTGCATAAATTTATAACACAACAGAAACAAATATCTAATTTATTTAATGTCAAGGGTGACAAATTACTCCTTAATTTTGGTGTGAAATTTCAGCATTAATTGTTAATTTCACATGTGAAATTATGAATCTGCCATGGCAACATTGGTGTGCAATTTCTCAATACAATACACCAGTCAAAACCCCACGATTGTGTGCATAATTTCTCACCTATGATATTAAAAGGTAATCACATGATATACTTGTGAAATTAGGAAATAATTTCACTTGGGTTTTGTCAAAATTCTAATAACTTCCCTTGTCTAAAAGCTCAGAAAATTATAAGAATTTTGACAAAACGCACATGAAATTATTTCCTGTAAATTTCACTCGTCACCATTTCAATACCCATACTAATTTCATTATATTACATCCTTAAAGTGATAAGACTACGGACAATTACACTGTACCTTGTATCCATTACTCCAAAGATCTTTGAATTTTGGAATAATTTCTGGGTAAAGAATTCTGAAAATGTGAGTAATACCAGCAATTAAAATTATTGAACCTGCAATATGTGGGATAAACTGTACAAAGTCCAGGAGCTGAGAACTGTAAACCCAACTGGCTCAATGTTCTAAGCACTTTACTTCAGTTTCTGTAGCATGACACGGCTAGTAGTATTGCTGCTCCCCCTGGATGGGATGCTAGTCCACTGTAGGGTTACCCCCCCAGATGGGATGCTAGTCCACTGTAGGGTTACTCCCCTGGATGGGATGCTAGTCCACTGTAGGGTTACCCCCCTGGATGGGATGCTAGTCCACCGTAGGGTTACCCCCTCTGGATGGGATGCTAGTCCACTGTAGGGTTACCCCCCTGGATGGGATGCTAGTCCACTGTAGGGTTATCCCCCTGGATGGGATGCTAGTCCACTGTAGGGTTACCCCCCTGGATGGGATGCTAGTCCACTGGACACTACCCATTGGACAGAGAGGGGCACTGTGAGAGAAAAGTGTCTTGCACACAAAAAAAAAAACAAAACAATATTATCCAGGATGATTCCCTATGAAACAAAAACAGAAAATTGCCGCCAAAAAAATATATTGACCAAAAAGCTTTGAAGCTTAATTCTCTACAGGTTGTTGTCTCAGTTGATAGAGAGTGGAATAATTTTCTCACCTCCAATCTGTTATTGATGAAGAAAAGACTTTCCCAGATTGAGTGGCAATAATAGTCCAGTCAAGATCAAAACCTGCAATCTTCAGTGAGACATTCTCGAAGTTAATTTATTTTAGTTAATGTTTCTAATAATTAATAATTAATAACTGTTTTAATAATTAATAAATTTAATAATTATTATTTTGACTTATTAAACACAACTCTTTAGAAGAGCATCATATATATGATAGAAGTTTGTGTAGAAATAAACTTGATGATGACTGATAATGACAATTTCATATTACAGCCATATATATTTATGCAGTTACTTCTTGAACTTGAATAGAATAAATTTTTGAGAGTGCTCAACTCTGAGTAGAGCACTAATTATAATGATCAATGGTAGCAAGATTTCAATTCATCGTTTTATTGCAACAATGCTGTTTCGTATGGTCAAAGAATGACCACACACAATTGCCTGGTGAGTGTGGTCATTCTTTGACCATACGAAACAGCGTCGTTGCAATAAAACGACGAACTGCATGTTATAAAATATTAATAGATAAATAACATCTCCAAGTTCCAGGTCTGTGCTTTACACCATTCTTGAGTTATTTGCAGAAGCATCTCACACAAATTTATAGAGCTTAGTATGGAGACGCCACATTGGTGCCCATCCACATGGGCACCAACGTGGTGGCCGGAAATCAAAGAAAACAACTCGCACTCACTTTTGCTATGAAAGCGATCGCTCTTTCCTTATGATCTAGTATATATACATATAAACATCTTTCCTAATACTTCAACTGTTTAAACTGCAAAAATCTCGAGAAAAGACCAGAACAATCGTGATGTCACTTACGTATTTCAAACACAAAGCATGCTATTTAGCTGGAAACTTGTGAAAAGATGTATTTTTCGGATTTCTTTCACATGGTGACAATAAAAATTTAGTTGGCACAGCGAATTTTGTTTTTAAAATTATATGACGTCACGTGAAAACCACGAATTGAAATCTTGCTACCACTGATCATTATAATTATGTAGTTATGTATACAAAACATAGGAAAGTTAATGCAGTAACCCAGGGGCGGATACAGGATTTTAAAAAGGGGGGTGGATAAGGAACGGACGGAAGCCACTGCAGGGCTCGAAAAAAAACTGGCATCACTTAGGAGTTAGAAGTTTGTAGAACTTGCTGTTTGAGTGATTTGTCATTATTTTTAAATAACAGTTATGCAATTTTTGATATTTAAACAGAAATGCATTACCTCTGCCAGAAGAAGTTCTTGACATGTTTAAAGTAGGTAAACTGAATGCAGATGTTGTTCTTATTTCTTCCTTATTTAAAACAGTTATTGATTTAAAGACTGTAGGGGGTAACTACATTCGTGGAGTGTAAGGTCGCAATAATAAATTCTGTAGACTCTCTGTAATGTGTAATGCTTAGAACCTTTTGGACAAGAAAGTGACCCACCCAGGGCTCGAAAAATATTTGAATTCCACCTTGCCCATTGGGCAAGTAACCCTCAAATTTTGCTTGCCGGGGACACTTCCCCGCTTGCCCAAGTTTTCAAACTCATTAACCCATTGACTCCTAAACCGGCCGTGACAGACCTTTACCTTTGTTCCGCTTCTGACGTCATCAGCTTTGACCAAAATAGGAATCCCATTTATCCCAGTTCTACAGAAGGGAAAGAGCTTTCCAATGATACCCAGATGATATTGATTGGGCCAATGGAGCATGAAATATGCTGGAAAACGCTTAGAATTTTCCGCCTAAAACTAGAAGGAAAATTTCCCTCACTTACCCTTGGCTACTCCATGTTGAGTATTTCCCGTCTCAATGATGCTTTCGTGGCAATTCTTGAACAGAAAGCAAGCCCAGTAAAAGGCCAACAAAAGCATTTAAAAGATATGAGGAAAGGAGAAAGGAAAAGCGAAAAATAAAAATAAAGAAATCGAAAAGCTTAAAGACGTGGGTCACTTTCTCGTCCAAAAACTATGCAAATGCATTTTGGAGAAATTTGAAGCATATTTAGACTATAACTGACTACAAATGTTCAAAATGTCTAAAAAACACGTTTTTTTCAAAAATTTCCAGGAGTCAATCGGTTAATAATTCATGAACCCAAGAATGGAAGTCAAACTACAGGCGTGTTTTAATGTAATAAACCCTATCTTGACTGTAGTCCTTTTAGTGCTGATCACTTTCATGTTTACGCCATTATACTGTAATACTTCCACAACTTTCAAAAGAAACACTATTCTAAGTCATATTCCAGGAACTCTGAAAGTATTTTGATGACTTACCTATACATTTCTTATTAATAATATAACACTTTTCATTTTGCGCAGTGGCGCACAACTTGCATATTTCGCCGAAAACAGAGATTTACCTGGATTTTAGCATCAAAAATGCTTGCTTCATTTTCGTGGTAGAAATATGCGACTTCTCAGTTTTCGCATACAATTTCTTCAGTTTTAATTAATATATCGTTGTTGAGTTAAGTTTTGTACAGAGAAACTGAAAAATGCTCGCAGAAAATTAAGAAATAAATGCAGCGTTTTTGTTCCCAATGCGGCTATTTTTATCCTGGAAAGAAACTTATCGGGGCAGACTTTGATCGCATGCTAGGCAACCACTTCTGAGCCGTGAGAGCACGTCACGCAATCAACGAAACAACGCTATAAATTGTAATTTTCGTCAGCTTCATCTAAACACTTGATTACCCTTGAGCCTAAAGCTTACTTTTTCTTCTCAAAATCGTCATCAAAAATTTAGTCGGTGAATGGCTTGCCTGGGTCCTTGCCCATCGGGCAAGGATGGAGAGAAAGTTACTTGCCCTAAGGGAAAATCTACTTGTCCCGGATGACCGGACGGGGCTTTTTTCAAGCCCTGAGTTAGTCAACTGCACTAGGTGAAACAGAACGAGATCCTGATTGGCTCAGTGCACATTCTTTGATGGATGGAGCAGAAAAACCAACATGAATCAAAGTTCTGAAAATGCGCATTGCGCAACAAAGAATTTGGCTGTAAGAATCAAAGCGAGGTTTTACACGGAGAAACTATTTTTAACTTTTCTTGCTATATATTATTTCAATTGACTTTTAACAAAGAGATGGAAACATATTTGTTTTCTATTTCACTTTCAATAGCAGTTTTTTATTTTTTACTCTAAAAGGTAAGGTAAGTCAGCATTCGGGCCTAGTGGCCCATCAGGCCGGAGCTTATCCCAGTTTCTGTAGCATGAAGTGACAGAGAATATTTCTACTCCTCCCTGGATGGTATGCTACTACATCACAGGGTTACCCCCAGCAGTAAATTCGCCGGTACCCATTTATACACCTGGGTGAAGAGAGGCACTGTGAGAGCAAAGTGTCTTGCCCAAGAACACAACGCAGTACCCCGGCTAGAGGCTTGAACCTGGACCGTCCAATCCGGAGTCCAGCGCACTAACCATTAGGCCTCCCACTTACTCTAAAAAGGGGGGTGGAAATCCACCCAATCCACCCCCCCTGTATCCGCCCCTGAGTAACCTTTACGACATGGTCAGCTTTACCTTCATTTACAAATTTTTGAGGAACATGAATGATGCTGGCAAAAATCTTTGCATAGATCTTTGTAAGATCCACATACTCCTTCAAAGATCTCCATGACATCTTTATCTTTTCGGATCTTTGGCAAGCATTAAAATAGTTGAATTAGGATGTTCCTAGTGATCCTACCAAGGTACTACAAGTTTTTCAAAAAGAATCCCTAAAAATACATTTACCTTTGATCTTGCCTCAATCCTTTTACTTGTGAAAATAATGAGCTTTCCATCTATATTCTCCCAAGAGTCTTTAGAACCAGGAGAGTTTAAATCTTGCTTAACAACCGCTTTTGAATGATCATGCACTTTGCTTTTACTCTGTATTTTTTCCACCATCTCATGGCCAAATTCTCGACATATATCCTCCAGGTCTTCAGCAGTTAGATTATCTTCATCTGAATCGCTCAAGGTATCACAACGAGCTTTCTTTGCTCTAGGTTCATCATTGGGAATATCTTGTTCCAATGATTCTGAATTAAAATGGATGTAGTAACGATAATTGTCTCCAAGGAGACAAAATGTTCCCCCTGGTCCGAGAGGGGCTGAATCTCCTTTGTTCAGATTTACACCTCCAACAGAACTTGAATTGTTTCCTAGCTGAGAGTATAAATCAATCAAACAAAAAACTGATGAATTAATTAATTGATTAACTAGTCAACACAGTAAAATATATAAAAATAAGTACGCTGTAGACTATGTGCAGTCTCTCTTTTGCCCTAAAATCTATGAGTACTCCAGCTGGTGCCCATGTAATGCATGGATTGTGGCCTCATCACTCGCCACTTGAATATTGCATCCACCATTTTAGTGTTTGCCTTGTGAATTTTAAAGTGCCTTATGCAAATAAGGTAACTGATGATATCATAAGTGGTTTTCAGTATGGGGTCAAAACGCAAAACAAAGAATATCTCTGCAAATAATAAGGCAATGCAGTTGAAACTTGGCACCAGTATTTTGTTGTTACTGTAGAAACACTTGGTTCCAAATCTCTTTTTATGCGGCAGTGACAATTACTGTTTTCGATCTTTACCAAAGATCATCCACTCCCTAAATGGCAATTAGGAAAACTAGTGCAATGCAGACATTGTGTATGTTGTACATTCAAAGAGGAAAGAGACTGGAACCAAGAGTGTTGCTTTAGCAACATCACAAAGGCACCATGTGTAAGGTACAATACTGCTGTCCAGTATAAACTGCATTGCCCTATTATTTAGAGAGATATTCTTCATTTTGTATTTTGACTACATACTGTAACCACTATTTAACATCATCAGTTATCTAATTTGCATTATGCAAAAATGTGAATATTTCTGGAACGAGAGAAGATATCACAAAAAGGAAAACACAGTTCCGCAAATGGGCTTAAGTTGATTTTTATTTCATAGGCACTTTAAATTAAAAGGGAGACTGCTGGCTGTATAGTCTTGTAGGGCCCTGGTCAGCCACGCCTCTGTTGTTGTTTACATGCGAGAGTTCAGTATTATATTGTACACTGAATGTGTCAAAGCAAAAGACATCACTGAGAAACTGGCTGAATTGGTAATTCAACACTTCCAGTAACATAACTTACAGCAATGCAATAACATTTCGCTTCACCATACAATCTCCATAATTTCGATAGTATTGAAAATGGCAGAGGCTGACTAGGACCCTTTAACTACAACGCTCAAATTACAGTCATATACTCTTATTGCAATTGTTTTGGAAGGAAGGAGATTGCTACAGTAAACAATGGAGATCTGAGTTTAAAAGATCTTTAGGTTTCTATTTCAACAGTACACTATCACTGAATTGTTTTAGTAAGTAAGAGAATGCCACGTAGTACCAATTGGAAAAACAAGTCCTCATAATCCACCATAAGAAAAAAGATGAAGGCAGAACATTTTACCACAATACCTTGTGAAGCAAACAAAGCCCACTGGGCATATAGAAAGGTATGGTTCAACAGAAGTCGTTCCTGTACTAAGAACATTGCTGTTGCCGAGCAATGTACGCTGTTTTAGGGTTTTCGCGTGCAAAGCATCATAGGTAAATGTACCAGTCGCCATCTTTTTCCTTACGGTGGATTAGGCGTCTATTCTTACCTAAGGACCTTTCAACTAAGAAAAGCAAAGAAAGTGTCCCTTTACTGCTGCAGCAATAAACACACTCGACAGGGAACAGTTGTTTACCTGAGTCACCTTCACTTCCTTTTCTTGATAATTTGCTGTGAGTTCAACTGAAAAATTAATTTTATTAAAAAACGAACCAGATAAACTTTCAATTGACAAGGTAAACTATATCATCAGTCCATGTATCTTGACATGAAATATGCAGTCAGGTCATGATAAAATACTACCTGTTGTAGACTGTTTTGTTCTTTTTGGCTGACATTCTTTTCTACAGTTACTTATATAAAAACTGTCTACTGCTTCAACCATTAACAGTATTATTGGACATTCCGCAAAAAGCGTAACAAAATAATTGCTTTCTCTGTGTGCCATATATGGAGGTGGATTCCTACAATATTTCGTACAGATTCCTGTGGTGACATCACATATTGTTCACTCATGCAGGATTCCTGCTGCCCCTTACTTGGTTTCCTGATTATCCCTACCAGCAGGATAATTGCTTATTATTATTATGTCAGAGTGCATAAATATCCAGGGATTGGGACAAAAGTTGATCATTTGACTCTTTCTCACCATGAAAGGTGGTGAATGAAAAATAAGGGACTCACAAAATTTTAGGCATATTTAATGTGGTTCTCAATGTATTCTGATCTCAATTTTGTTGTTAAGGTGGCACCGTAGTTATTCCGAGCGAATTTGTCATTGCCAAACTTCTCCTATCATTCGGTAATCCTATAATTATATTTGATTTAACTGATGAAAAATATTTTTAATGTTATTGGCATTTTCGTGGACCCACCTTTTTGCATGAATTTCAAGATATTACAATAATTTTGCATCAATTTTTGCTGCTGTGCCGTGCTGCGAATTTGAGAATTGTAGTTAGTACTGTAACCTACTCTGCAAGTGATCTATGGCAAAGCAGACAAGCAGTTTTGTTTATGTAATTTTGTCATCACCTTGATGTGGTGGTGAGGCTTGTGCAGCTCAGTGACCTTTTACAGCTATGCCGGCTGGGCTCTTGGTCCCTGGTGGGTTCAACCAAGCTGGATTGGTCAAGAGGTAGAGTACAAACAAAGAATGACCTGCCCCTTCCTGCCGGTAGTAGGTTTGGCAAGGGGTTGATCACCCCTTCTCACAAAACAAACAGATTATGGAAACCTTAATTTCCCGATTCAATGAGGGTTATCGCGGGAGTTGCCCAACGACTTGCCGAACTCCATAAGATGAATGCATCATTTGGGATGACGGCGATATGACAGGTGCACGCCCAATCCGAAAGGAAGCATGTACTCTGTCCAAGTCATTTGCTAACCCCAAGATGACGCTACGCATAGGAAACTGAGGACCACGTATAGTGTGGGAAGGACAGCACAAGTAGTTAGAGAGATGAGAAGATATAACATGGACATGTGGGCATCAGTGAATGCTGATGGTCTGGTTCTAGACGGCTTAAGACAGATGGGTGAAGTCATTTTGTATTCAGGAAGAGATGACAACATACATCAAAGTGGCATTGCACTTGTGTTGACCAAAAATGTGGCTGGTTGCTGAGAGAGTTGGATGCCAGTTAGTGATAGAATTATGACTGCGCGATTCACATCAAGACAACAGTGGTTCAAGTGTACATGTATGCTCCAAAAAACGATGCAGATGAGGAGACAAACGATAGCTTTTACGTTGTGCTACAGATGGTCACCAATGAGATTCCAGGGAATGACATGATCATGATGATGGGTGATTGAAACACTAAGATTGTGGTTAAACAGGACGGTGTGGTGGGTCAGCATGGGCTCGGAAATGAGCGGTCAGAAAATGGCGTTCGCTTTGTCTCGTTTTGTGCAGCTAACAGCTTGGCTATTGTATCAACAATGTTTCCACATAAGAACACACATAGATACACATGGACTGCCAGAAACCAAATCTATCATGTGGCAGTGAATGGCGAGTTCAGAAGATCAGTGAGGGATACAAGGTCCTACAGAGGTGAAGACATTGGAAGCGATCATAACCTAGTTATCACAACTGTGCCTCTGTTTGCACAGTATAAGTAAGTAAAATTCTTGATGTCTATAGTATCTACTCGCTCCAAGTAAGTTCTTTCATGTACCTATATCATAATCATATGACGCTTTACCTATTGCTTTTAATCAAATCTTTCAAACTGGAAATCAGATTCATCAATATTCAACAAGATACTTTTACCAACCTCATACCTGTAGAACAAATATCAAAACATTTTTGATCTTATTTCAAGGTCCCAGAATATGGAATTCATTACCGAGCAACATCAAAAACGCCTCGACTTTTAATACATTCAAGCGTGTGATCAAACCATTTTTAAGGGTCAGACAAAATACAACCTAAATACCTTAATACTTTACACCGGAGGGGGGGGGGGTACTCCCCTATAAAAATGACGGGGGTGCTCGTCGTACCTTTTAGGGGGTAAAATTTGTGAATTGGTACCGCTTAGGGTGCAAAAATCTAAAATGACCGCCGCTTAAGATGTTGTGGTACCTTTTAGGGGCCTTCCGTATAGGCCCGCATTTGTTTTACAAAAGAAAAATAAGAAAAATGGTACCTTTTAGGGGTAAAAATTACTCTGAGCCACGCCCACAAAATGAGATTCTGGTACCTTTTAGGGGTGTTTTCGAAAATTTCCGACGAGCACCCCTGTCATTTTCATACGGGAGTACCCCCCCGGGACTTTATATCTATCTCTTGTCTAAGTACACTTATACACTTAAAATATACGTCTTTTCTTTATTTCTAAATGCCATCTAGTATTTATATTGCCTGTGGGAGGGAATCTCTATTTCTCATAAGCTTTGCTTCTCGGAGATTTCCCCGCCACAGTCACTTCTTCCAAGTTGTATGCTCATTTTAAATTTAATATTAATTAACTATTTATTATCTTTTCTATTCTACTTGTAAGTTGTTCTGTGTGGCAAGATAATAAAATACAATAAAAATAAAATAAAGAGTAAAACCAATGTCAGGAGGTATATGACACAGGCAAATTGACAATACCGGAAGTAAGACAGCAGTTTCAGATCAAGTTGAGGAACAGATTTAGATGCGTAGCTGATGAAAGTGGAAATGACAGTGAGCAGACTGTGGAGGCCCAATGGACTAGTTATAAGAAAGCAGCCAACGAAGTCTTAGGATTCAGGAAAAAGAAGACTAAGCCCTGGATAAGCGCTGCAAGCTGGAAGAAAATCAATGAAAGAAGATCTTGCAAAGCCAAAGTGGATTCAAGCAGGTCAGAAAGATTGAAAGCAGCATACAGAGAGGAATATCAAGCTAAAGACAAAGAAGTAAAAAAGCAGCTGAGTAGTGATAAAAGAATTTAAGTTGACCAGATTGCCCGAGATGCTGAGAAAGCAGCCAAAACAGGCAATATGAATGTGGTGTTTGATGCTACAGCAAACCAAACCATAGGATAGACACAGTGAAGAGAAAAGAAGGCTTCCTGCTGACAAAAGAGGAAGATGTAATGAAGAGGTGGAAGGAACACTATGCTGCAGTTCTGAATAGATCTGCTCCTACAGGTACAGCAGCTGTGAATGAAGATTGCCAAACACTTGAAATTGAAGTGGGTACAGTTACACATGCAGAGGTCAGGACAGCCATTCAACAAATGAAGAATGGAAAGGCCGGTGGAGTTGATGGCTTAAGAACAGAGCTGATGAAGGGAGATTTAGTAACTACAGTAACTGTATTGTGCGAATTGTTTTCCAATATCTGAAAAACTGAAAGAGTACATTAATGACTGGAGATCTGGGTTGATCATTCACCTCCCCAAGAAAGGCAATCTCACGGAATGCGGAAACGGGCGAGGAATAACCCTGATACCTGTGGCTGTGAAAGTACTGGGCAAAGTGATTATTACAAGAACTAGGGATTCTGTCGACACCAGGCTATGACAATAGCAGGCAGGTTTTAGGAGAGGAAGGGGGGGGGGGTATTGAAATGATATTTATATTGAGAAACATCATTGAGCAAGTAATCAAGTGGAATGCCAGCCTGTATGTTTATTTTGTGGATTTTGTGAAAGCTTTTGACAGCATTGACAGAGATACTTTGTGGCGGATAATGGGGGAATACGGTATTCCATCAAAATTGATTACAATGATCAAGGCAATGTATGATCAGAGCACATGTGCTGTTGTTCATGGATCCAGATGTCATGACTGGTTTGATGTGAAGACAGGGGTGAAGCAGGGTTGTTGTATGTCTGGATTTCTCTTTCTTCTCGTGATTGATTGGGCTATGAGGAAGACTGTTGACAACAGGCAAACTGGGATAAGATGGCAACTTATGAACAAGTTAGAGGATTTAGACTTTGCCGATGATATTGCCCTTGTTGCAAGTAGGAAAGTGGAAATGCAGTCAAAAATTGAAAACCTTAATACAAACGGGAAGAAAACCGGGCTTAGAATCAATGCTGGAAAGACAGAAGGGAGAGACATTGATCAAGTAGAGAAGTTTGTATATCTTGGCACAACAGTCACAACAACTGGTGGTGCAGAACAAGACATAAAAGCAAGGCTAGGAAAAGCACAACCTGCCTTCAGCAACCTAAAGAACATCTGGAGAAGCAGCCAACTAAGCATAAACACCATGTTAAGAAAATAGAAATATAGAAAATAGAAAATAGAGTTCATTCTTTTATTTCCAACATTTATTTTATATATTGATTGGATTTACCCTGTACACATACAGTATATTCAGATTTACAGTTTTTAAAGTAGATTTTACAATTGCTGCGCCAACATAATATGTCTTCACTCTTTCCTATCAACAATATCATAATTTAAGAAGTGCTTTAAAAACATCAAGGCAAACAAAAGAAAATCCTTGTCTTCCTTCTCCTCTTGGGGTGGTCAGTGCATATATCACTGACACTCCCTTATAAATGTGCAAATTCTTAGGATAACTGCTGCAAATGCTCATTTCGTATTCAAAATTACATAAACAAAACTGCTGGTCTGCTTTGCCAGAGATCAGTTGCAGAGTAGCTTACAATCCAACTATAATTCTCAAATATGCAGCATGGTACAGCTGCAAAAACTGATGCAAAACGTGGGTTCGTGGCTTGTTTCATCAAAGAGCATCAAGTATAAAAAAATATAAAAACAATGATAAAGCTGAATATAAGAGACTATAAGATTTCCGCAATTCTGCTCCAACTATTTTCTTGAAACTTAACTAAAATATGTATAAAGTTAATACACACTGATGCTAGAAATCTAACAAGAATATATTGGCAAATTTTTTTGCTGGGTGCGATTTATTTCAAGAAGGTGCATCCATGTAAATGCACATAACATTAAAAAACTTTTCATCAGCTTTCCCAAAGTTTTCCCGAAGTTTCATTGCCATCCCCCCAATGCCAAAAACATTATGACGCAAAGTTTGGCAATGATAAGTTCACTCGGAATAACTAAGAAGCCACCTTAAGTCATTTGAGGTCACAATGTAATCTTGGTTTTGCAATCCAAGAATTCAAAATGTTTCAGCCTCACAGAAACAATGTTTACCGGTTTAGAGTTAAGTTATTATTATGCACCTGCCAATGTTAAGCCTCAGGGTGGGGTAGGGGGCTACCCACAAGAAATTGACTTAGCCAGCTGGCTGAGTCAGATGTACACATGCACAAATAAATTATTACCGGTACTTAATGACACAGAATCACTGAACGAAGATTTAACAGATTTAACATTTGACATTACTGCCATCTTCGAAGACCAAGAGATTATGGAAATGAGTCACCATGCAAAGTTTCGTTTTGGATTGAATGAGTGAATGAAAGGTAAGCCAATTTGTTTTATTTTTCCTAACATCTAGGCATTTGCTTCTTTTTCTCTATTCTTGTGTTTTTCAACATTGAAATGGCATCAACGGAAACTCGGGAAAAATACGAGCAAGGGTCAAATGTGGGTCTTGACTGGAACTGCATCACGCGGTTACTCAGTCAAATGATGAAGGGCACACAGCCATATAGCTCTTAACTGCATTGCGCAGTCACATTAAAGCATATCGAAGATGCAACCAATCAACCTCCAAGAGAGCAATGAGAGAAATAAATTAACATTGAAATGGCATCAACGAAAACTTGCAAAAAATCCGAGTCCCAGATGGGATTTGAACCCACGACCCTAACTAGATCATGGAGGGTTGTGGGTTCAATCCCATCAGGGACTCCGATTTTTTCCGAGTTTCTGTTGATGCCATTTCAATGTTGATTTATTTCCCTCATTGCTCTCTAGTGTTTTTACAAGCACAAACGCCCTTTGTTTATTTTATTTTCACTTAGATTGCTTTCTCTACACTTTTACATATGCATGAGTTATTCTACTTTCTACAAATATGTATGCTGGATGGTAATGTTGTTCTTGCTCAAGGGTATCCCATGTTCCATTCTCAGTGTAGTCTACAAGTTAAAAAAGCTTGCAGACTTCTGCAAAATGAAAGGTCTCTACCTAAAGGGCTTGTTTAAAATCAATAATACTAGGCTTCAATTTATGAGTTAAGTATACATATTAAAAAATGCACTCACTTTTATCGAGCAGGTCACGTGGTTTAACGTAAGGATACAACTTTTGAAAGAGCAGAGTTTGGGGATTACCTCGGTGTAAAAACCTGTGACATTTTTCTTTGTTTTTAAGCTATTGTTTTTCTGTTCCATATTGTTTTGAGTTCTTTGTTGTCTTGTTCGTTCTTTGTTTTATGTCACTCGTGAGTTTCACAGGTTTTTACACCGAGGATGAGCCAGAGTTTGTATCTAATTGCTTGCATAGATGATGTACGTTTCACTACTGTGGGATCAGACAAGCTGACAGACCTGGGATTGCTTGGTAGAGATATTCAATCCGTGACGCGATGTAAATTATGACGAGAACTTCACTAACCTTGCTTTCTGGAGCATTTCTTGTCAGTAATTTTGGTTAGAGGCCCTCTGCCAAGGCACACGCTCTTGCCATCTGGAAGAGGAATTGGATCATGGCTTTTATGACAGCAAAACGCTAAGCATTCCATTTCACATCTGGGAAATGCCGTTGCTTGGGAAGAAAACTTCAGCTCACTGTTGAAGGAGCAAATCGAAAATGAACAAAGAAGTCAAATTGAGCGCCACAAGCCGCCATTTTGAGTGTTACGGGAGTGAAGTGCTCGCGAGGCCTGGAACCCAAATTTAGGAAAGGAATGCGAGAACGGACGAGGAACATCGGACTGATCGGACTGAATATAAAACAAAACATGTTTTTGTTGACGTTGCTTTATAAAACGATTTTAGACGATGACTGGTTGATCGTTCTGTATTTTTTTGTGACCATTCTCGACTCTCTGACTGAAAACACAAAATTGAAGAACACTGAAAGGCTCATCGGTTTCCGTGTTTCAGCTAATCCAGCGTTCTCGAATCCAAAAAGTTCCAGTGTTCTAATATTTCCATTGTAATAAAATTATTGGGAATCACATGTGAAAACGTCGAAGATTTTGGTGGGCGCCGGTAAAACAGCAAAAAACTCAGGGTACGTAGCAAGGAAACATTTTATTCACAGTGGTGCAGGGTAACTGTAACATTTAAGTGTGATCTAAGACATGACTTTCGTTCGAGGTCAACATTGTTTTATAGCCGTCGATGGGTTTGCAACTTGTATACGTCCTGGACTCTTAGCAGGGTTATCTTAGCGAAACAACAACACTAACAGCCCTAAATGCGTTCATCTGTATTAATCTCTTCTCTCTCCACATAGTCTGTCAGACGTCTTCCCGCATAGTCTGTCAGACGTCTTCCCCTAAAAGTCAATAAATGTTGCTAGAAAGGCCAATAAAACGGTCAAAAGTCACTGTCAAATCCCACACCTATGCCACACCTATCCCCCCCGTCAGATTTACATTGATAGTAGCATAAATCAGGTTAAATCTCTCAAACAACGGTCCAATGCAGACGATTTTGCTCCTAGCACTCCGGCCTTGGAGAATATGGAACCTACAGTGGATTTCTCAGGGGGTGGGGGCAGAGTTTGGTGGGGGCTGGGAGGGATATACCAGTATGCTACTTGTTATTAGTATAAAATTACGTGTAAATAGCTTTCAGTTATGAATGCTGTTCTCTGATTGGCTACGCTACTCACTATCTAATCTGTTTTAGTACAAATCTACTAGCTTTCTATCACAAACGTTCCCGAAGTCACACCCGCAGCCCAGACATCCCCACCCCTATGCTGGGCCTCAAGTAAGCGCATTATAAGTATGTTTCATTAATGAGATTGTAAAACTGCAGAAGTAGTTAAAGGAGCTACGTCATCGTTCATGCACTTTGAAAAATTTAGCCTAAATTTTTCAAAATCGTCATTCACAATCTGTTTCAATCTTCTCCATCCTCAGCCATCCTTGTTCCTTTTTTGTTTAGTATCACTCTTTTGTTGTTTTTCTTCTTTGGCAAACTATTATTTTAGGTTTGACTTTCCTAAATTTTAATGGTAATTTAGGTTGTCAAAGAAATAACTCAAAAATATCTTGTGACATAGTTCCTTTAAAGACTGAAGACTCGATGAAAAGAAAATGAACAAGGGAGGCACGTCTTGCCAGCCATCTAAAGATGCATTTTGGGAGGAGATACCGGGAAAGCTTCTTGTTTATACTAGCAAAGGAGTTGTTGGATGTCCAAAGGTAAAAACTCACAATTTTTTGTATAATTATAAAATTATACTTATAGCAATAACTAATATTAAAATGCATTACATCATGATGATCCATTATATATGGTGTGATGTGATGTATGTGACGTGTGTGATGTGATGTATGTGACATGTGTGATGTGATGTGATGCATGTGACAAATGTGTTGTATGTGACATGTGTGATGTGATGTGATGTATGTGATGTTTGATGTAATGTAATGTATGTGACATGTGTGATGTAATTGTTGGACTTTCAGGGTGGGCGCTTATTCAAGGTTGCACGTTTATTAAATTTTCACCATTTTCAGTAAGTAAAAAGTTTATTTTGTAACAAAACAATAAATAAGAACAAAATAAGACAAAATGTTAAAGATTATAAATTGTAACTGTTCATTGTTCGGTTTATGCCCAGGACTAACAACTCATTGTTCAGTCTTTGCAGAAGACTCTTTAGCTATTATAATTCTCAATCAACTTCAATGTCATCGTCACTCAGCTCAATAAGTGAGGGTGGGCGCTTATTAACTTTTTCTACCTTCAGGGTGGGCGCTTATTCGAGGTGGGCGCTTATTCAAGGTTGAGCGCTTAATCGAATAAATACGGTATGTGACATGTGGGATGTTATGTGATGCATGTGACGTGTGATGAGACATGTGATGTGATGTGACATGTGTGATGTAATGAGGCATTGGGCAACTTATTAAAATTAATATTTATTTATATTACTGTATATAACATACGTCATCTAATGAATAGGCCCAGATACTTAAAAAGAATATTCAAACCAGAAATTGGCATTTCTAGTCGAAGACCAACTAGAACTAATCGAACCAGAGGAAATGTATGGGAATATTGAAGAGTCTTAATATTGTAGACTTACATTGAGTAATGGCTATAAAATAAACGCAAACCTACCTCAGGTGTTGTATTTTGTCGTTTCTGCAGCTCAAAATGGCGAATTTGAGTGATTTGGAAGGTTTTGCGTTGACTGTTGCTCCACGCTATAAGAAAGAGACAAGGGTGGAAAGCTCGTTTTCGGCTGCTTCAGCGCCAAGCCGATTTTCACACTGAAATTGGAATCGCCTGGCTCCCAAATCGAGCACCAGATAAACTGAAAGGTCAAAGCTTCTTTTCGTGGCATTCAATCGAAGATCCATTCAAAATCCGAGCGCTAACTGCCGATTAAGTTTCGAGAAATGCAGCTTTCGAAGCGACAAACAACCGCGGCAGTCCGTTCGTGTTCTTCGGACCAACCGTCACGCTTTGTGCTCCACGCTGATTGGTTGATGCTAAACAATACCCTGTTACAAATGACTCATGTGGGAGGGGAGCCATGGACATATTCGCAGTGGCGATCCATCTACTGACAAGTCTGGGGTGAGGTTTATGACGCGTGAATTGGAGCTCAATGAAATTCAATTGCTCAATATTTTTGTGAGAGTTCAATTATGTTTGATTGCCGAACCCAATAACTTGATTGATGTTCAATTGCGTTTGATTAATTAAACATTATATTTGGTTCAATTAGTTACTTAGGGCAATAAAAAAGGATATTAAATGGCAGGCTTTAAACAAGACAGAAATTCAGGTGGTAGGCTAGGAGCCTCTGAGGGAAGCTAAAAAATATCCTGACCTTCCATTGGTGGGGGAGGGGGTGAGGAGTTTATTTTGGAAGAACCCATATAAGGTGTGGAAGCTGTATTGAAATCGGTGAAAAATTAAAATACATTAAACATTTGTTCAGATTGCAGGTTTTGATCTTGACCACACCCTGATTGAAACCCAAACTGGAAAGATTTTTTCTCCATCACCCACAGACTGGAGGTAATAGACATGCTTCACACATACATTAAAATATAGATTTTAGCCAATACTATACATACATATATACACGGTACATATAACATCTTATTTAACAAATGCTGGTTATAAGAGAATTGGCAAGACCAAAAAGGTTGAAAATTTAGGTGAACAGAATATATGTTGTTTGCGCACACAACAAATCGTCATAAGCAACAATGTGTCCTTGTTTGCCACCACCTTTGGTAGCTTCGTTTTTAGCTCATGGATAATGTAGACATGTTATGAGGTTGAGGAATGGATTTCAATGACACTCACTCACTCACTTGATTCTGTTAGACAATACCCTGTGAGGAGAAGTCCCTTTGATCTTCCTAGATAAGTTGGGAAGAGGAAGGGACCTCTGCTTACTGCCTCGACTTTCCCTGTTGAGCATGCATTGAATTCAAATGTAACCGAATATTTATCAGCCTCGCTTTCAATATTGATTAACTATTAATTTTGTCACAACTATTTTTCCTCAAGCTTTTTCCTGTGCATGCAGATTGTCTCAATGTTTACCATATCCTGCAAGCAGAGGTCCCTTCAATCGACTTATCTAGGAAGATTGAAGAGACCTCTGCTCGTGGGATAGTGATTACAAGGACACTGTCCAGAAAGTGTTGATTTTCATTCCAGGCAAAATCGTGTACTATTTTTGGTCGAACTGCCAGCAAAGATTTGGTGTGCTTGTTGTGCAGAAAGATGCACAATTACGGCGTTCAGGATAAATTTCAGAGCATCTTAGAAGAAAAATTTGACCTACCTGTTCAGTATTGTCACATGTGTAGACCGTGTGACTGCCAAACAGAGCTGTCAGTGTTATCAGGTAATAGATTGGAGAATAACTCCCTTCAATTTTCGCTACCGCAAAACTTAAATGTTGTCATAGGCCTGCATGACTCCTTGTACAGAATAATTGGTAGTTCTCTATATATCTCCCTCAGTAAATTCGGCTTGTTCTTGTTCTTGCCGGGTGGCATTGCGTGACAAAAGTAGGTCGTTTTAGGTCATTTTGTGAAATTGACAAGCGTAAACAACAAACCGCAGGCACATAATTAATCAGCAATTTCTATCACGAAAAATGGTTAAAACGGGTTTTGAACTGGACTGACTCATCCATTTTGGTGGATGAGCGGCAAATCAAAGAAAGTCAAGGCGGTAAGCAGAGGTCCCTTCCTCTTCCCGAGTTATCTTGGAAGATCGTAGGGACCTCTGCTCGCAGGGTAGTTAGACAAGTATTCTGGATTAATCCAATTCAACCATGAGCTGGCTCACAGGAGCCTTTGATTTTTCTATGTTGCTGTTGGTGATTTGAGGTCATAGGCATATGGCACCTTTAGACTTTAGAGGGTGAGCTGTAACTTCCCTGCCCAAAAACAGTGCACAATTCCCAATGGCGTTAGCATTAAACTGGTATACAACCGCCAAAAAAATGCAACTGCCGTTGCCCAAATCCTGAGCGTTGTGCCTGCATAATGTGAACAATTTTCGAAACTGGGGGATTGCACCCCCCCCCCCCCCCCCTCTGTTTGACGTGTTCCAGAGCAGTAAACAGTTGCCAGCCTCTTCCAGGAGGAGCCTCTTCTATCTGATTTCCTTTTAATTTTTGCTTTCTTAAGAGCTGGAACAGCACATATGAATTTGCCAATGTCCTCCTTAGAATGACAAACTAGTTCCAAGAACATGAAATGACTGCTTTAATTTGTATTTCTGTGAAGAAGTTGATTTTCATTCAACCCAGTTTCTAAATAAGGTCTGGTCAAGTCTGAGCACTATAAAATTAACATTGAATGTTATTTGAGAAGCATTTTATTTGGTCTGCAGAATATTTCTACCCCAAGTTTTGCCGAAGTTGAAAGAATTATGGACATGTGGCTACAAGGTAGTTAAACATTAATTTGTATCTTAAAGCAGATGCAGTTATAGCGGAGCTCCAGCGGCCCAAAGGGCCGCAAAGCGGAGCACCATAACCATAGGAGAAGGACAATCGTGCATGCATAGAAATAGGAGAACCATGCATTCAAGGTTTCATGGTCAACATGGCCAGTGGCATTGCCTGATTTCATACCAGGGGACTGGGTCCGAGTCCGTATATTATGGGATTATTCAAAACAAGACCCACCTACTCAGAAAGAGCACACCAAGCTTTACAAGATCCTAAAGGTTGGTGCTTATCGGTCTAATATTGAAGGAGATACAGCCAATCAAAAACTCCAAAATTTACTAAGAAATATATAGAGTCCGGACAAAGTGTTCGGCAATAAATAATTTCAAGTTTTTGAATGGCTATATCTCCTTCATTATTGGCCTGATTAACACCAAACTTACAGATTTTGTAATGCTCGGTGTGCATTTTCTGACTATGTGGGTCTTGGTTGAACAATCTCATAATATACGGATTTCGTTACCAGTCCCCCCCCCCCCGTATGAAATCGGGCAGTGGATCACGGGGGTGTGTGCCCTACGACAACGACAACGACAATGACGAAGTTGCACAAAATGGCAGCCATTGGGGTAGCCATGCCTTGTCAATACCTTGTTGGACATCCATGTTATGGTCAATTGACAGCTGTCAAATTGAGGTGTCCACTGACCAGTATCACATGACCAGATCACAGGCTCAGATTTAGAACTCATTGAGGTAACTTTTTTTGAAGTTGACAGCTGACCAGGCACTGTTTTTTCATTGAAGTGGGCTCTGGTTCGATTTTTTTCTTCTGGCAGCATTTTTTAATTATTATGGTCATTCTCAGCTGAAATTCTGCAATTGGAGTTGATGTTTTTAATTATTCTTATTTATGTAAGAGAAGTTATTAAGAACCAGCAAAAATACGGAGCTCCGCATTTAGGGTTGGCTAAATCTATATATTATGTATACCTATAACCTGTATACCTGTAACCTGAACAGAATATCAGCTTTGAACTGACGTTATCACATGTGTGATGTAATGTAGGTAAGTGTTTTTAAGTTACAACCAATTTTCTTTGTTGTTTTTCAGATTTCTGTTTTTACAAATCAGGTACTAATTAAAGTGCCTATGAAGTGAATTAGTTTTGTATTTAGTTTTAAAGTGCTACTGCGATCAATTTTTTACACCTTGCTTTTTGAAGGGAATCGTGCAGTGCTTCACATGAGATTAAAAGTGCAGTTTTCCGTTTTCAAATATCTGTAGTAGTTCCAGAGATATTCAAGTTTAAAAAATTGGGAAAATATGCAAATTAGGAGACTGATGACGTCATCTCCTCAACTCAATTTTATATCAAGTAAAAAAAATAGGGCTATCTCGGTCACGTTTCTACAGAGACAGTTGAAATTTGGCACAGTAATAGTTCTTCAGGTGACACACCTATGGTTGTAACTTAATCTTGTTTCCACTCTTTTCCAGTCCCGCTGAATCTGTTTTCAGTATTTGAGTGATTTTTAGCCCAGAAAAATTAAACCAGGCCAAAGAAGGGTGACCCGAAAACACTGACCCCTGGTCCCCGGACCCCAACTATGGACTGGGTCCACGGACTACCTATGGACCGGTCCACGGACTACCCCTACGGACCCCCAAAATAGAATAAAAAACAAAAATAAAGATTTCACTTACTGCTTCTCCAATGGATCACTTGTGTCGGCAAAATTTCGACCGTTAAGCCAGGAAAAATGTAACAGACCTGGGTTCAGTCTCGGGAGCAAGTTTTATCATTAGAGATCATTACATTGCCATTTTCTTTGCTGTGGCTTTGCATGATTGACCAGTAAGCCTCAGGAATTTTGTGCTTTCTTACCCTCCGCTATTTTTGTGGCCCACTCTCTCGCGGGTTAAAGAGCTCGCCCCAGCCTTCACTCTTCCTCTCTCGTCTCACGGCATGGCAGTCATGGATGAACAAGTCAATAGACCCTATGCATAAATAGCTGCCAATTTAAAATTATTTTGTGTATATTTAAATTAGCCTCACTAACCTCGTTTTAGATCTAGTAAGTGTAAAGAAATTTTACTCTCAAACGAGGTTAGTGAGGCTAATTTAAATATATATACAAAAGAAGTTTAAATTGGTAGCCATTTATGCAGAGGGTCTATTCATTTGTTCATATCGTTCATCCATGACTGCCACACCGTGAGACGAGAGAGGAAGAGTGAAGGCTGGGACGCGCTCTTGAACCCGCGATAGAGTGGGCCAAACAAAATGGCGGAGGGTAAGAAAGCACAAAATTCCTGAGGCTTACCGGTCAATCATGCAAAGCCACAGCAAAGAAAATGGCAAGTATGTAATGATATCTGATGATAAAACTTGCTCCCGAGACTGAACCCAGGTCTGTTACATTTTTCCCGGCTTAACGGTCGAAATTTCGCCGACACAAGTGATCTATTGGAGAAGCAGTAAGTGAAATGTTTTTTTTTAAATTCTATTTTGGGGGTGGTCAGTAGGGGGTCCGTAGGGGTAGTCCGTGGACCGGTCCGTAGTTATTCCATGGACCCGGTCCGTAGTGGGGGTCCGTGGACCGGGAGTCAGTGTTTTCGGTTCACCTGGCCAAAGAACCCACCTAACACATAAATATGCTTGCAAAATCATGTAGATCCGGAGTCATTGAGAAATATCAAAATTGACAGCCACAAATGGCCAGAATAGTCTTTAACATTGGGGAGGTCCGGTTGCCATGGTAACATAATTATTAATTGCATATTACACAACTCACCTAGTTGAGTCATGATGCAAAGAATCAAACATTTCTGATACAATCTGGGTGAGATATTTTTACTTCATTCGTTTGATTAAAATTTGGTTGAGTCTATGACATCATTAATCAGCTAATTTGCATATTTTAAAAACTTGAATATCTCTGTAACGAAAAAAGATATTTCAAAAAAGTAAGCGGCAATTTTCTTCTCATACAGACCACTGTTTAATGCTTTAATATGGCTTAGTTTGGAGACATCCAAATTTCATCATAGTAGCACTTTAAAATTTGCATTGTGAAATATGCGATTCCAAAGTTTGAGACGTCTGGCGATAAAAGTAACGATTTTACAAGCATTTAAAGTTGAGCCACTTTGCCCTCAAAAATGGTATTTGAATCGTGCGGTCAAAATACCACGTGACAACAACATCTGACGTCATTTGGGTGCCAAAAACCGTTCTCACAATCATTCTCAGTTTCTATTTCCTTGGGGTTGCTGGATCTTTCTGACAAATCCCCCATTTCTGAATCGCTCAACATGTTTCTCAAATAATCACTCCTCGCTGACAAGAAACTTTGATTGTGCAAACAAACGTTTGGCACCAAAGTGACGTCATGGCGCGGTATTTTCGCACCCATTCCCCTGACCATTTTTTGGGGGGCAAAATGCTCAACTTTGAAGGCTTGTAAAATCGTCACTTTTAATCCCAGAGGTCTCAAACTATGGAATTGCATATTTCACAAAGTAAATAACACACAAAAAAGTTCGCTTCATAGGGACTTTAATAGTTTTACTTACATAGATACTGTAAAGTGTTGAAAACGTGTACATGAGGAGAAGGATGTGGGTGTGGTTATTTTGGACAAGCTCATGTGCACCTTATTATACAGCAAAAGCTAACAAACTGCTGAAGAGATCATGTCCCATGTAACTAAGGTCCCTGTCTTTAGCAATCGTGAAACCCCACCTTTCTTACGCTGCCAAAGTCTGGTCTCCTGCTCAGAAGTCACTACAACTTAAACAGGATTGAACAAGTTCACAATCAAGCCACCAGATTGATTTTGCGTTCAAAGCCTGGCCAGCAGATATCATATAGGGAGAGATTGATTGCTTTGGATATATGTTGCCCCTTGTTTACAATAGAGAAATCATGGATCTTGTCTTTTTTTATAAGGCAGTTTATGGCTATACTGACACAGGGTTCGTACGGGTCCTGGAAAACCTGGAAAGTCCTGGAATTTTATTATGGCATTTTCCAGGACTGGAAAGTCCTGGTAAAAGATTACAGGTCCTAGAAAGTCCTGGAAATCTGTTAAACTCAAGAAATGAATTTTTCTGAACTAACTTTATAAGGAATGCGAGGCTTACAGTTGGGAGAATTTATATTGGGATCTTGGACGAAAAAGGGTTTAATGTGAATTTTAGAGTCCTGGAAAATTTGATGTGAGTCCTGGAAAAGGCCTGGAAAAGTCCTGGAAATTTGTTTTTGAAAAGGGGTACGAACCCTGTGACATTGATGTTAGCAATTATAATATAACCTTAAACAATCATTCATGCCCGTGCCAGGGCATCTGCTGGCTGTTAACTTACTGCCCCAGCCTTAGAGAGGTTGGTGAATAGGTTCGCGGATCAACAGATTTAGCCTTAAAAAGCACGCGGATTGCAGATTTCATCGAACAATTAAGCGGATTCGCGGATTTCGAAAATACAGTGGATCACGGATTAGCTGATAATTTTAGCTCGGATTCCGGACTCTGCATGCCATGAAGTTCGGATCATTGCCTTGGCGTATCTTCCATTTGTCTCAGTGTTATCGTTTTGTCCATTTTCTGTTTGGACGAGACCAAACAAGGCATTAGAACTGGCGCAAAAAGAAGCAAAGAGACGAAGCCTCTTGAAAAATTGCCATCAAAAACAACATCTACCATCCTTTCTGTGAAACTGTTACACAGAAAGTTTTCAAGGAATGTGGATGCGGATTTGAACGAAAATAGTGGCGGATTGACGGATTTATCCAAAAAAATAGCACGGATTGGCGGATTCACGTACCCCTATTCACCCCCCTCCTTAGACCAGTACTTTTCAGTAAGCTTCATATTTTGTTCGTATTGTAAAACTATGGAATACCATAGGCACATAGCTTTCCCTAGTAGTTTTATCTCCCTGGGTACAAAAAAGTCTGTCTGTTTTTGACAAGGACCAGTGTAACTAGTCTGTTCATGATCCATTTCACTGGATGACACCATTTTAAGTTCAAGTTTAGTTGACATGTTCATATTTGTACATTATCAATTGTTTTTATTTCCCTGGGTGGGTGCCTTGCATGGGTCTGTCCTGTTAATGCCTTTAATTTCCCTTTTGGACAACCAGTTACTATTATTTATTGAATTTATTTTTTATTTCAGTTAGACTGCAATTCAGTTGGTGTATATAATTCCCTGCTGTTTTTCATATTCAGCTTACCCTGAATTTAAACATGCAAACTATAGAGGATTTTAAAGTAAAAACTGAGAGTATAGCAGATCATCTGGATGTACCAGTACAGGTGAAGTTTATAATAAACATATTAATCTAATTAGTTGTTGATATTTAGTTTCCAAGAGTGATGGAAATCTGTCAATGTGAGTCTAATGTGTTATGGGAACAAAGAAGATCATCAACGTGCGATTATATAGCCTTGATTTGTCTTTCCCTCCCCTGTTCACTGTTAAAGTAGACTTCCATCACTGATAGGGGAGGGGTGTCTTTGATACAGTTGTATATCGTGTTTATTGCCAAAAATTCAAATCTCACAGTAGTCGGATATATCTTTCAAACTTCCAAACTGCTTGTCTCATCTCAGGGTAAAATCTTTAAATTTGCATTGTAGACAACTGGTCCAAAATTTTTGCACTTCACTTGTAGCAGTAGTTCTCGCTTTGGAACATAATCACAATTTAGTGCTTGCCAGCTATTTTCTGATCTGTTTCGTCAAATGATCCCATTTTCAGGTGTTTATTGCCCCAGGAGAAAATGAATATCGTAAACCAGTCAATGGAATGTGGAAACACTTGATCAAAAGGGTAAATCATTGTGTATAAAGAATACTACCAATGCTAAAACTCTTGTCCTGAACTCAATTCATTCCTTTTCCATCATCATCGTTGATGATGTTGCATTATTACAGTCCCTGATTGGATCTTAATCTAATCTTTTCGTATACTCAGCAATCAAGAAATATGAAATATTTTCCCAAGTTTTTCTCCAGTTATTTAGTTTTATGTAGAACACGAGTGGAAGTTTGCAAGTGAGTGTTTTCAAGTTTTTCCAAACTTTCGCAAATCCATGTTTCTAACATGCTATTCCTGTGTAAATTGAGTCAAAACACAGCCTAATTCACAGCCTAATTATTAAATATATTGATAACCCAGGTGGCCTCCCCTATAAGCCCAGTGGTCTCCTAGAGTTCTCTTTGTCCTCCTTTTTTAAAATTTTATTTTTTTCGTATGTGGCAAGTAAATGATGATGGTGACAATTTTCTAGACTAAGTTATTTACGCGCAGGCTAATGATGGCATGGCAGTTGAACTCAAAGATAGCTTTTATGTTGGAGGTGAGCACATTTCGTTATTCTGTCAATGGGTTTATAGAAATTGTTTTGGTATTGAATGTGTTAAATAAACAATATAAACAAATATTGTAGAATTTACTCTCTGTCATGTAGATGCTGCTGGACGAGTCGCGAACTGGACTCCAGGGAAAAATAAAGACTTTTCGTGCTCTGATAGGACTGTAAGTTGTCTGTGATCTGGATCTTTGATACAGACTAAGAGTACCAATTTGCAGACCAAACAGTGTCTTAACTTTATTTGTAAAAAGCACAGCAATGGGAAGCTTAATTCTGCAAAGTTAGTTTTATATTTTTGGCTGCAAGAGTTCATAACTTTGTTGGTCTTGTTTTTCATTCATTTCAGGAATAATGGTGTTTTCTGATATATTTCATTCCAGAGATATTCACACTTTTGTATTATGAAAATTACATAACTGATGATATCATAAGTGGTTACAGTGTAGGGGTTGAAACATGGCACTTTTATTGTATCCTAAGAAATACACCTCATGTTGCTACGGTAAAACTTGGTTTCAGTTTCTTTCTTGAATGTACATATTATTGCCATTTATGGCTCTGGGAGAAGAAGAACATGGACCTATTCAAACCACACACTGTGTCCAAATTGTAGTAGGTCTCTTTATTACCATTTAGGAATTGGACAAATTATGTTTGGTAAAGATCACAAACAGCAATTGTCACTGCTGCATAAAAGAGATCTGGAACCAAAAGCAATGGCATAAAAATAGGTATTAAGGTAAAATATTCATGGCAAGTTTCAACTTACTCTCTTACTCTTCATCCGGTCTGGGACATTAAAGGCCATAATATTAATAGACCTGTCCATACAGACCTGTCCCATGCTTTGGACTGTGCTTCACCCCATGCAAGGCTTATCTCTTCCAGCTCTTTCATCACTGTCATCCTCAGCCAGGTGGGTTTTGGCCTACCTCTTTTCCTTCTTCCAGATGCAGCGTCCATCTCATGGCATCCTCATGGCATGTCTTCAGGCATCCTCAGTATGTCACTGACCCAACAATATAGCCTGCGACTTTTGATCTCAAGGGACTTATTCATACTAGTTATCTGTCTTGTGCAGTTCCACATTATGAATCTTGTTGGGCCAATATGGTGTATTTCTTAAGGTAAAATACTCATGCCAAGTTTCAACTGCATTCTTATTGTTTGCAGAGATATTCTTAATTTTGTGTACTGTAAACTACTTGTAACATAATCAGTGATACAATCAGTTATAATCTAATTTGCATAATACAAAAACATGAATATCTCTGAAATGAAATAAGATATCAGAAATTTCTTATTAAGGTGTAACTACGATCCAGCGCACCTGAATACTTTGCCCTTGTTTTACCAAAATATTCTAATGTACTTCAACGAATTGAAATGCCTTTATAACTTTGATCAAGCGCAGGATTTAATACTATTTAACAATAAAGAGATACTTGTAGAAGGCAAACCACTGTTTTTAAGGGAATGGTTTAACAAGGGCATCCTATCCATCCAGGTCCTTATCGATGAGGCTGGCCATATATTGTCGTACGCGGAATTTATAAACAAATATGCGTGCAAATCAAATTTTCTTCAATATTACCAGGTCACGAGTGCCATTCCAAAAAAATTATTCGAAAAAGCAAAAACCATTCATCCAATCAGGAAAGAAGCATATTCCGCTGCAAACTTTAGCTTTCAATTAAATGAATCCACACAACTTGATTTAATTAAGGCCAAAACTTGTGATTTTTACAAACTATTAAATTTGAAGACCCACACAGCTGAACATACAGGTCCTCAAAGATAGAACGAAAGTCTATCTATGAATGAAGACTCCTGGGGAAAAGCATTTACCTCTCTTAAAAATACATGCAAAGAAACCAAGTTAAAGGAATTTCAGTTTAAGCTGATTCATTGCATTATAGTAACAAAGAAAGAGCTACGCCGCTATGGCATCAAATCAGATGACGACTGCTTATATTGTGGAGAAAAAGATTCTGTTGACCATTCATTCAAAGATTGTTGCTTTGTAATTTCTTTCGATAAAGAGGTTATCAATAGCGAAGCGCACGAGTGACGTCATAAGAATTTAGACCCCCGGCGAGACTCAGACAAACAAACCCGGGAATGGCGGAAAATTTGAAGGTTTCTTCAAGGACTTCAAGCGCGCAAGCCACAATACTCAACAGAAATGCTAATGTTTGAATGGTGAATCCACGTTTCAGTCGCAGAAGACAAATGAACAATTTTTCCCTGTTGCTCCAAACATTTTCACGGTTAGCTGGTGGGTTGGCTTTCACAGGATTTCTGTTTCCAACGACATTCCAATATGTTATGCTATCCAAAGGGCAGATATCATTCAAAAAGTCATACAGAACCTCGAACTGAGGGGTTGTTAATCCAACAAAATGTTTCATGTGGTTCGAGTCTTTTGCAACCACTTCGTAAGACAGTTTATTCACGACCTTAACACAAATTTCAGAGGTCTTAGCTTTCAACTCGTTCTTCAAAATAATAGTTTCGATCTTACTTGACAGTTCGTGTTTGGTGAGTTCAGTTTGCGTTGCTTTGTTGTTTTCGTCTTCACCCCAACCAGATAATTTATTGTCGGTACACACATCCTCAGTCTCTAAAGTACTCCTTTCAGCTTCTGACAGATCCTCAGAAGAAGTCGAAGGAAGGTGCGAGTCGAAATCGTCTTCCTTTGCCCGTTTGTTTACCAAGACTCTCGGCTGAGGTGCTTTACGCTTCGGGCGAGATGCTTTTAACACTTCCTGAGCTGTAAGGTTTGCTTTCAAGGGATCGGGAAACTCATCAGTTGGACCTCTCTGTCCTGGCCAGTGTAGAGCACAGATGTATGTGTTTCTAGTAATCTGATCGACGGTAAAATGTTCACGGGAACAAGCATTAACCCAGCGTTGACAGCGTTCGATTCCTTGCGATGGCTTCGGAAAGGGTATAAATATATTCATACCTAATTTCAGCATTTGTTTCAGCGATTCATGCAGATTATTCGGATATCTGGCATCACTGTTGCATGTTCCCCAGCAGCAGTGCTTGGTACTAACCATACTGAGCGAAACAAGGCGGCTAAATCACTTTTTGGAAAGGACAAATTCGCCTACATGCCCTCTAATTCTCACAGAACACGCTGATGTTTGTCTGAGTCTCGCGGGGGGTCCAAAAGTATGCAATCTATTTTTAGACCTCGTGCGCTTCGCTATTGGTTCAACACAAGAAATAATTCAAAGCTTAATCCATCCATTGAAGAAAAACTTTTTGGTCTAATAGACGGTCCATACAGTAAAGATTTAGTAAAGAAATTTAACTATACAATGCTGTTCATGAGGTACTACATTTATTCTTGCAAACTACACAACAAACCAATTATTCTCAGGGATTTTAGAAACAAACTCTTACTCAAATGCAAAATAGAAAAAATTAAACTCTAGTTGGAGTGACAATTCAATTAAATCAGTAACACAGAAGTCCATTTTATAGACGTTTTGCATTAAAAAGGCTATTTCTACTTGGTTGTTCGAGAAAGCCATTTCTATAGAAAATGTACATGCACCTAATTTCCTTTCCTTTGTTTGTAACCTTAGCTTAATTGCACATTTAGAGTAACCATAATTGTATAGTGCATTTGTTTTTGAGAATTTTTTTTTGTTTTTGTGGTTGTAAAAGTTGTTAAAAGTGAATTTACTAAATAAAGAAGTGGAAATGGAGAATATCGGGTATGATAAATACATCTTATTAACCAAGGGCTGATATTCTCCCAGTACAGTCCCGAGCAAATTTGGTTAACAAGAGATTTATTACACAACTGAAAAAGTCTTTTATAGAACGAAATGCACAGCAAACAGGATGGGGAAGAACGGGATTATGGCCGAACACCCACTGGTGTTTTGGTCGGAAATTATTATTCTTTTTAAAGGCCATTCCAATGCACAAACCACTCTCGGGATCATTTGGGACAATACCGGTCCAAAACTTATAAAATATTGGACCGGCAGTGGAGCAATCTGATTGGCAGATTTTAGTTATTTGCCCTCCGAGTACCATAGTTGTGTAATAAATATTGTTACAATGTATCGTAGCATCCAGGTTATAATTACAAATTAAAGTATTGTTGATGATAGTACTGTTTTTGTCTTCCCAAGTTTGCAGCAAACATTGGAATTGATTTCTACACACCAGAAGAATTCTTCCTAAACCAGAAACCAGCACCATTCCAATGGCCGACCTTTGATCCAGTGAGTCTCTAGCGACCTTTTCACACAGAAAAGGTGTCTATTTTGTATTGAAGCTACCGTAACCATATGCGTCATCCCATCAAGTGACAAGAACGTGCCATGTGTTTTGGATGTTCCCTGGTGTATCAGTAGCTCTAAAGCACAACTTTACAGTAAAACAATCATTCCATATCATCTGTTCTAGGTTAGCTTTGGAACATAAAAACTCCCAAAAATTGGGCAATAGAGACCCACTCATTTAATTTTTTGTAGCTCAATGGAGTTTAAAGCCCCAGCCAAATGGGCATTTATAACATATCGCAACATTTTTGGGTCATGTTGCAAAATGTTGTGAAGGAGCTGGCCAAACGTACACATTTCAACGCAACATGATAGCGCAACATTGTTATGCGCAACATTAATTTTTGCACACGCTTGTCCACCCTATGCAATATGTTGCAACAAGTTGGAAGGTGCTTTTATAGCAAAATCAAACTTCTGTGCATGCCCTGGCACGACAATATCACATGTACGTTGGCAACAAGTACATGTGGACAAACAAGTACAACAGCATATAAAAATGTTGTAAGATACTGGGAGCTTAATTTGATCATTTTGAAACTTGATCCAACACGTTGCAACATATTGGAACAGGGTGGCCAAAGACATGCAACATGTGCCCAACAATGTTGCAATAATATGTTGCATCAAAACAACATTGCCTCTGTTTGGCCAGAGCTTAACATTTGGTCCTGCTGGATGTGTTATATGTTAAAGGAATTGATGGAAAGCTCAAAATCCTCAAATTTGTCATTTTTATGTCATTATTTGTTTCAATCTAAACTGTATATACAATATAGTGTTTACTTTTGTTTCCTTCCGTTTACTGTCAAACTAGGTAGTTATAAAAGAAAACTGTGAACAAATTAAACTATCGCAAATAAGATTCAGGAGACATGAATACACCTCAAACCTGCAAACTAATTACCGTTTCTGTTTGTGGTTCAGTTTTCTCACACCTGATTGGCTCTTTCCTTGAAACACAATAACATTCCATAAATATTTTTGGTGTTCACAGTTTTCTTAGTTTCACAGTAAAACTTTTTTCATGATTGCAGAAATTGTTGGATCCCAATGAGCCGTTATTAAATCCATCTACTTCAAAATTGCAGTTGGATCATCGAGAGGTATGGCTGACCTCCCTCCCTGGTGTACCATATTTAATTACACTGCAGCCATCCATGCGTTTCCATAATAATTTTGTTTAATTTCTTTAAATTGTGCTGGGGATATCCGACTTAATAATGATCAATATATAGTCTGTGATAAATCTCCAATTTTGTTTCAGATCATAGTGATGGTTGGCTATCCTGCCTGTAAGTACCCTGTACATTTTGCTTTGTGTTGTTGTAATTTCTACAACCAATTTCAAAAATTACATCACAGGGTGTCCCCCTCCCCATTCAATGCTTTGCCTGAATTTCAGGGCCATGTTGTTGAAAAGAGGGTTAAGCCCTAACCCCAAATTGACCCTATATTTATTAAAATGGTCACTATTTAAAAAGCGGTGGATACATTTTTCTAAAAATTATTCTTCAGGTAGATTAACCAATATTTAATATAATCCCGGAGTTTAAACTTCATTGAAACATTCTAAGGCTGTCAATTTGTAGCCTCAACTTTGGTTAAGATTGTGCTTATTTTCCGTCTTGTCGCTTGTGGTTCTGATTATACCTATCCACTGTCTCGAATCTCCGTGCAATTGTAAATTTCAATGCCTTATTAATTCATGTAACAATATATGAATTCATGACGCATTGAAATGTACAGTTGCATGGAGATTCATGACAATGGATAGGTATAATTAGAACCACAAGCCAAAGTTGAGGCTACAAATTGACAGCCTTAGAATGTTTCAATGAAGTTGAAACTCGGGGATTATATTAAATATTAGTTAATCTAACTGAAGAATAATTTTTAAAAAAACTTATCTACCGCTTTTTAACTAATTACCATTTTGAAAAATTTACGGTCAATTTTGACGAAAATGCAAAATAACACTCCACTTCAGTTCATATTCAAGCCAGTGTTTTCAGAAATCGAATAGAACGATTTTTCTAAGATTTTCACCAAATGTAATTGGATGCTGTTCAATTTATTTCAGACCACAGTCATCTTACATCAGGCCTAGTGAACAAACTTTTTAATAACATTCAGGAACTAATACGATTTTGTTGTATTTTAACTCCTTAAAACTTCACCATAAATTTTCTAGAAATCGCTCTTATAAATTTTTTTTAAATTTGGCAGACCTCAAGGAAAGTATGTCAGGTTAAAGATCCAGGAAGGGTTTTCTAAAATTATCCCTTGATGACAGGTTATTCGGTCTCGAGTAAAGTGGGGCATGACGTGACAACGTTGCTATGGTAACTCCGATCACAATAAAATGAACTTCATCTGAAACTTTGATCTTTCTCTAGTGCACCTGGAGCAATTGATTTTCTGTCGGATACTCGATGGTGGTACAGTAGCTGCTCAAAGTTGAAAGATATCATCACTCAAAAATCCGATCGAGCCACCTTAAGGCTAACCTCGGGGTAAACTGAAGATTAAATTTAACCCACCTAGTTTGTGGGTTAAATCACTAACCTCAGATTAAATCAGGTGTAATAAAAGAAAATCAAAACAATATGGCAAATTTGTTGTTTGTTAATGTTGAACAATGCCAAAGGCCACAAAGAATTTGTCTTCTATAGAATTCTGGAATCTATGGCAACACAGACAAAAAGTTACCTGCTCAGTATAGCGTTGGTAGACAACTGATGCAGCTATTTTACACCAGACTTCATTCTTTTTTGGTTTGTAGTGCCGTAATTCTGCCAAATTTCTAATTCTCCTAAACTTTCTCTGTTAAGATTTCAATTTCGGAGCCACTAAACTTGTATTTCCACTTCTTTTAACGTGGTAACTAAGGGAAGCTATCTTTGTCAAATCAAACTAAGACTTCAATATTATTAGGTGTTTAACCTGAGGTTACATAACCGGCCCAGAAACCCGGCTTTCAATAATCATCTTTAAAATACGGGTTAATAAACGACAACAATAACAACAGTTAACCCAGGGTTAATTTAACCACCAGGATTACATTGAAACCTTGAATGAACAACTTTGAATGTTTGCACCGAGGGCATGTTTTTTGAAGAAAAATGCTATTTTGTTATAGTTTTGACTAACCATATAATCACCCTTCCCTCAAAGGGAAACTGGAGGATCAAAAGCATTAGGAGAAATCTTGATGTTCTGTATCATGTGTTTCTGACATGATTAAATAACATGATTTAAATTGTTTGTATCAGGTGGAAAAACAACTTTTATAAAAGAACATCTTGTTCCTCTGGGATACATTCCATTGAACAAGGTAAGCTAAGGCTAAGTGTGTTCTTTGTATGTATAACTTTATTCCAAGTGCATATTTACATGATCAGTTATTTCTTGTGCTTTAGGGCCAGTTTGAGACATGGCAAGAATGTTTATCTGCTTGCAATGAGCTGCTCTCTGGTGTCCAAAGTGTTGTTATAGACAGCACCAATCCTGATTGCAAAACTAGGGCAAGGTTAGATTTGAATTTCATGGATGGAAATGAAAGTGTATGATTCTTCCTGCAGGAAAGTTAACAAGAAAAGTGATACTTTTTATTTAGAATTGTCAAACTTTTAACCAACTTGGTCTGGCATGGACTCACTAATGCTTCACTAGTGCCAGTCTCTTTGATGCAACTGTTTACCACCCGCTACTCTCTCTCAGTGACAAAAACTTTGAAGATTGTTTTTAACATTTTTTCCACAGATATATCAACTGTGCTAAACAGGCCCAGGCTTCCGTGCGATGTTTTCATTTTGAAGTATTGTTTCATCATGCACAACATAACGATAAGGTAAGATAGCTCGCTAAAAACTAAAAATTCAATGTTTTCCCTTTCTTTGGTTCTTTATGTGAGTTTGGAGCAAGTGTGAACAAAGTTTGAAACAACCTTCACTATAAAAGTATGCTTTTCAACACTTTGCTACCGGCTTGGCCTGTGCACAAGGAACAAGTGGAGTGGCTCCAGGGACACTTGAATCTTAACAAAGGGTGTCCAATCACTTCAGCTGTTTTAAAATTTCTCCTTTGCAAGACAGTTTAAAATGGTTAATTTGATTGGACTCCCTTTGTTAGATTCCATCCAATGAAATCATGGGTCCCCTCGTTCCATATGTACAGCCCCAGCCGACAAAGAGGGACAAGTGGATCTTGGGACGAGAATGTTCCCTAGCTAATGTAGATGACAACTCAAAAACCCACTAACACATTCCAGGTTGTTTTGCTGAAATGACCAGTTACAAATTAAATCGCATCTCGTGGAGCATATGAAGATAGTTTATAAGCACCAATATGCTTTTAGCCTGCAAAGCAGGAGGTTTTTGTGGGGGAACGGCGATCACGAAAGACCAGCCACCATTTGCAGCTCGCGAACACTGGGGGAGAGGAAAAGAGAGAGGGGTGAGGGGTAGGGTGGAGGTTGGTCTTTCGTTATCGATGTTTTCGAAGCATTCCCCCCCACAAAAACCGCCTGCTTTGCATGTTTGCAGGCTAATACGCTTACAGAAAATGTATTCTTTTTGGGTTTTTGAAGCTTCGGCAAGAAAACGTGTTAGCGTGAGTTGGTCAATTGAGGTATACTGATACCTTAAAATGACATATTTCTTTTATGTCCTTCAATGCAGATTCGATCTATGACAACCCATGATAGCAAGTGCGAACATGATAACGATAAAAATAAATTTACAAAGTACAGGTAAGTACTGGAATGTATATCTTTGTTTAACAAATAAAGAAGCCTAAGCCATGTATTATACTGTCATAAAACATGAACGGCATTTGAGAACACGGTAAGTCAAAATCCCACCCACGGGACAACATAATTTGTCAAAAGTATCGAAATCTTCCACTTCTCCACTATTAAAAATGGTGGCACTCTGGGGAGAAACCTCACAGTCAAAGTCCCGTGGGTAGCCCGACCCCCTCCCCCTCCCTAACATTGATAGTTGCATAACTACTTCTCAAGGGAGAGTCGCATCTTTTAAGAAAAAATAAGGGGAAGCAGAAGATTCCTCTGGCATATAAGCCCCCCACTCCCCTGAAAAATGAATGCTGGCTCGCTTATTTCTCTTCAATTTCAATTAATTTTGTATCATTGTTTTTTCTTTGTATGCATCACCTTTAGTTCTCTGTATGAAGAACCAAGTAGCGAAGAAGGATTTGAAGAGATTGTTAAAGTGAACTTTAAACCAAAGTTCAAAGAAGACAGGATCAAGGAATTATACATGCAGTTTCTTTATGAAGGATTACCTGCTGAATACATGTGGGAGGCCGACAATTAACAATACATGGACATTTATTCTCATACGAATCCAGCCTGTGAATGTGAACGATTTTCAGGCTGTTGTGTTGACGGCAGGGCATTGAAGCAAAAGCTGGAATCAGTCTGCATGGGCATGCATAGTATAAACAAGGTGATAATATAATGAATACAATTTCTCCAACTGGTTCTATAATAGTCCACAACATGGGAAATGGAATTGCTTATGATATTTATTGTGTAAGTTTTTTCACTTTGTTGTACAAATTTTCTAGTATTTTTTGAAATAAATACAGTTTCACATTCAATTAAATATTTAATTTACTACAGTGGTAATAACCTATTCTGCTCCTTGAGGCTTTGTAATTGAGGGGGGACTTGAGGGAGCTACAAAAAATGATTGCATTGTGGCCTGTTGTTCCTTGTTTATCAGGTGAATCTCTGAACTGGTCCCCCTGATATAAAAATATGAAAAGTCTCCAGAGATGCGACAATAACCTATGAAAATGCAGAATGCCACAGATTTCCTAGCCTGCGTAGCTGGCGGAATTCGTGGCAAAGTGCTTTTGTGTTTCGGGAGGCCGTCATTGGAGCGGCAAAGCCATTGGGAGATTGGTTTGGAGTCGAGTTGAAATCCCGCCTGCTCTAATGGATTTTTTTTCATTAGACATTCACGCAGTGAATGCAAATTTCGGATTGGCTGATAGTGGTGAAATGCCAATCAAATGTTAATTGATACTTCATCTTTCCCATGCCGCCGGTCACAGGAAAGTCAGGAAAATACCCATGATCACGAACAACAAATCTGCGTTAACATTTAATGGACGGGCCCGTTCACACAAATATTTAATGCAAGTTATCATCAACTTCACAGACAATTTCAGCTCTGGTCCTTCCAGAGCTAACATTTTGAGAGCTAAACATATCTTGCAAATAGTAATGAGCCAAAACAAACCGCACCTAAGGTGTCAAACAGAAAACTGTCAGGAACCCATGGGAAACCGTGCAAATAGCGCCATCACAAATAAATAGAAAGCAAAAAAGGGTAGGAAGACCGAATTAATGTCACGAACATAGGATTCCGTGTTGGCCTGTCAATTAAGCCTGTCAATAAACACATTACACCTCACTCTCTGATTGGCTTATTTAATAAGATCACCAAAGTGGGCGGCTAGCAAAACCCATAAGCAATGAGGCAGGCGGGAAATAACCACTCACGCGGCTTTGCCGCTTGACCTTGACCTCACCCGCGAATGCTGAGTGACTAGCTGGCACCCTCAACTCCTCCCGCCTGCTACGCAGGCTACAGACTTCCTTACATGACAATGGAATTACTGGTTATGTTTCTGAGCTGTAAAATCACACAAATTACTTGCAGTAATTCATTATTTCCAACCTGACCCAAATTGAAATCAGTTGATTTTTAAGGTCATGAACTGATCTTTTATTACTGTTGTTGTCAGTGACGCACTGGCCAAAAATCTGATCTGACAATAAATTCTTGTTTTTCTAAATTTTCAATGGAGAACAGCAATCACATCATTTGTAATTGACTTGTTTTATCACGTCGCATTCAAAGGAAACACAAAATGTTTATTTCCTATTTTACAATGCACTTCTTTTACTTCCAACACTAATGATCTAGCGACTTCTTTTTCACAAATATGAGCATCAAACATGCCCTGCAAAGAGAATCAAGTGACAGTCAGCACTACAGTCATTGCAGTCAGATCAACCAACCATGATCAGATTAAGCAAACCATGGTCGGGTGACTGGGCTCCAGAACATTCAGGTCCCAGGAAATCACAGTTTTGGTCTCAAGTCATGCGAATATCACTCAGCACGAAGACATGCTGGCTTAGAAACAGTCATGTTGTTTAGAACAAAAGGTTTAACCTAGGCTCGATTTCCGCCACTCTCTCGAGTCCGGTGTGTTCGGGGAGGAGCGTGGGCTCCAGTTCCCGAGCAGCGGCTGGTTATTGAGCCTAGGTTTAACCCTAATAGGAAGGTGTTCCTTATTAGCAGGGGGTTCTCCCTCAGCTAAAGAAACTGACTTCAATAAGCCAACAGCTGGTGTCCACATTTAAGTGTTTTGGGATTGTAGATCGTAGCCCCGTCTGTTTTTGGCTTAGGAACTCCTCACATCACCCCCACTGGGGGTTACCCCCAATTAAGGTCCATTGACTTCAGAACATAGTTACAATTATTTCAAGAAAAGGATAATTAGTGTAGATCGTTCTTGACAAGATGCAGGCTTGGCAACGAAATTGTTGACTTGTATAAAACTGATGTAAGATCCATGGAGTGCATCACAGGTGAGTGGGTTCCCTGTGACCAGCTTAGGTTCACATATTACCTGAAGCTGAGTTTGCATATCCTGTGTTCTCTCAGAACAAATGTCACCAAGAAACCAGGCAACACTCACATGGAATGATGGATCCTTGAATGGACAGATACACAGACAGATTAAAACACTGGGATGAGCTCCTTATGAATGAGAGTTTAGGATCAACAAGGAGAATAAAAACAGCACAAGACTGCATAGAGTTAACAGTAGTCTAAGGACCTCTACAGGCTAGACATTTAGTTGTTGACCACTATTTATTATCAACAACTGCATGTCATCAACAGCTGAAAGATGTAGTGTGCGAGGCAAGTTGTAAGCAACTTAATGCTTTTTAGCTATTGACAACTAGGGCGATCCCCTTTCCAAAGGGGAAACAACTTAGTTTTTGGCATTTAATAACTTTGAACAACTCTGTTCTTGGGAGTTTTTTCTCGCACTTTTGAATGAGTGAGCATGCCCAGAGAGCAGTAGTTCCAAGCTCTCACTGGCCCGACTTACTAACTGATTGCATGGAATGTTTGAAGCAGACGTGATTTGTTTTTGATAACACAATTGTTGTTCACAAAGAGTTGTCATCAAGTAAATGTATAGTCTAGTGGAGGTCTTAAATAAGTGTGCTGTGCAGTATTTTAATCTTTTTCCTGCCCAAATTAGCCTCCTACGCAGATGTTCTTTTGGCTTCTTTATAGAGTTACAAATAGATCATGTTCACAGTGATATTTGAGGATAATTATTTTACTTTGGATCAAGATTGACCCAGTACATGAAACTGGTATGATCTTAAGTTTAAGAAAAATATTCTAAAACTGTTTGAAACATCAGAGACAAAAGAGGAAAAGTCTCTGTAACAGGTTGTACAAAAAGTCAAAAACTTAACAATTCAGGTTTGCCTAGTACACGTAAAACTGTACCTTGTAGAATGCAGGGAGGGAAAATTCTTGGAAGATTCCATTTACTACACCAATAATATCATTGAACTGATAAAACAAAACCACAAGCTATTTGTCATTAGTTTCAAACTCTGTAATCTGATGTAGCTACAACTCAAACAAGTCTGATCCAATACACACAACTCTAAAGCAAGGCAGTCAGGAGGGGGTGGGGGGAAGGGGGGGGGGTGTCCCAAAAGAGGAAAATTTAATCAAGAAGCTCTGACTCCAAAGATAAAACTACTGTGACTGTGATTACTGTGACTAGGTCAAAAAAATACCAGAACAGCAGAGAAAATATTGAAGGGTCTTTTTCTTTTATTTGACACATTTCATCCTTCTGACATAATAGTGCAGCTATCTGTTCCTGTGCTTTCAAGGATTTTAAGTTTACTTCAAACAAACTGAATGGATCATCCACAGTGTTATTAAAGTTTGCTTTCTTACCTTCTTGTATTCTGACATGGTTTTCAATGCTACAAATGATCTGAAATGCATTAAATCATAGAGTTGAGTATTCAGAGAAATGAATTCAAAATGTTTCAAAAGAAAAACACAGAAGTGTCTTCATTTAACACCAAACTCTCACCAACACAATTCCTAAACTTAAGATTAAAAAAGGTTAAAAACCCTCCACAATATTACCTTGTCTTTTCATCATTACTGTACAATTCAGGCCACTGCAGAGCGGACACAAAACTAAATAATACAAAAAACGACATGTTGAACCTCATTTACATAAACAGGCAAAAATCTAATGGTGCTCACTGGTGATGTGAGCAGGTCACTTTACCAGAAATTTGTTTCTCACCCAAGTTTATGTTCCACTTTCGATGCACATTTCCATCAGCAATGTTATAACAGTTGTGCTTGGCTATCACCTTGACCAACAGCAACTCATATGCAACTTTTCACCTTCTCCAAAATATCCAGTGTGCACACAAAAACATGACCAGTTGTTAAATATCAGATGTGCATGTGGTGGATGCCAAATAAGGCAATTTTGTCTATTATAATTCAAATATTTCAATACACAAGGTTACTCATTTGGGTGGACCTTTTTCATTCGCTGTACAAAGTATGCCTGCATAAATCCAGAGCCTTCAATAAATTCACGTTGCTCTCTGACGGGTGTTGCACAGGGTCAGCCACTCACTCAAAAACTTATTTATAAAAAGAACTGGCTTGGTTACAGTACCAACCCCAGAGTATGACATTGAAATTTGATTGGGTTACCTGTGCACAGTGCTGAGTCCATTCCTAAGCTGCTGTACAATTGGCTCAATCCAGTAATGCCTGATGGGTACTGTTCTGGAGACGCTCATGTGTAACTCATCATGTGGTATCATGTGCACCTCACATGATATCACAGCTGACACACATTCAACTACTGAAACCACAAGACTCTCAAAATGTACATTGGCTTTGACTGTAAAGACAAAACAGGCTGTCATTAAGGGCCGTAACCTGTAACACCTGTTACAGATGAGGTCACTTGATGTTACGGGTGAAGATGTCAATTTGGTGTTACATAGTACTTGCATATGTATTTCACCACTACAGGTCAAATTTTACGGCTGCTGGAAAACTAAGTGACAGCCCTGCAAAGCAAAGCCAGTTTACAGTATCCAAAAGCATCTAGTTCATAGCTTGACAAGAAAACAGGTAATAAAAATTAGAAAAACAAGAACACACAAATATATTATAATGTGTGTTACAAAATCAAATCTGATTTATCGATCTGCACATTCCCCTACTGATTGTGCAAATCAGTAGGTCGCATCAGCTAAGAAGGATAATCAGCTCTAGGGATGAGAATGCTGCATTTCAACTTATCATGACCAAAAATCAATTTATTTGCCTCCAAGTTATTACCTGTGTCATTGTAAATTGATCTATGAACTGGAGAGTTTACAGTGCAGAATAATACTGTTAGTAACAAGTATAGCACTCACATGGAATGAAGACATGCATGGCCCAGTTACCAGGGAAATGTGAAAATGTCCTGACTCGGCCATCATGTTTAGAAGGCTCATCATCTGGTATGGAATCTGAAATAAAATAAAAAGAAGTTACCAAAATCAGGCAAAATTTAATCAAGAAGCTGTGACTCTAACGATAAGTGTGGTGAACCATTGCACAAGTTACTAAATAAAAATATGAAACTGTTTCAATGGCAAAGTGTAGTCCATTACGCTGTTGTTTGAATCCTGTCAAATAAACCTAGTCTGTGAGCCCACAGAAGAGGTACATTTCTTGTGTCATTTTGATACACATTGATCTAACAAAAACAAACTAAAAAGTTGGATAAAACATAGGGTTATGGAATTTGCATACACTGTATTTCAAAGTTATGCTTTTACAGATGAGTTGTAAAGGCAATAATGTTGTATTGCAATGGCATGGATCAGTAAAGGACTGGTTATTTCATATTGTATTTTTGTTTGTATGTATTCACTTCCTTGAAACATTGAAAAGCCAAATTGTTAATTAATCCCTCCACTAACAGGGGTGTAGAACAAGAGTATTGGTAGAGCCTTTCTAATCTCCCTAGCACTGCTTGGGCTGGATCAGAGGAGATTAAGGCAAGGCAATAAGATGGCAAGATACAAGCAATGCCAAAAGTGTGGGGGAAGTCACTGTGCAGACTTAACTGTCATAGATACATGCAATGCATGTATCCCAAAGATACATGCAATGCATGTATCGTTGGGATACATGACCTTCGAGACTCTTGTATGGGAGTCCCACGCTCTGGGGAGAATCCCAAAGCAAGTGCATGAGAGAAGACCGGGTGAGAAACCGACCAGACCCGAAATAGAACAATGGCCCAGACGCCGGCTGGGCTAGGAGAAGATACTGCTGCATAGAGACTGGACACAGCAAAGAAGAACACCAGAGCCACTGCCCATACCAAAAAACCTCCGTTTTAAACGACTCAAGTGTAACCAACATGTGCTGCAGACATACCAGACTTGGAAAGAAAGTTACACACTCAGTTGTACGGTTAAACTTGGAATTAAAATTACAGGCCCCAGTTTATGTAAACTTGCTACACAGAAGAATGGAAAAAAGCGAAGGGTGACGGAAGCCCATGTCATGGAAACGTCCTTTGTGCCTAGAGAAGGAAGGCAAGCAGAAACGGGGAAGGGGGCACAACAAAATAAAGTGTTTTTCCCAGAACTATAGGTACAGTTGGCGTTCTGTGATAATGTGCAATTGGAATACCAAAGAACTTCATCCTTCAGAAGGTCATGAAGGAAGGTAGGATGGTCCTGTGGATCTGGTCGACATTGGGGGTGAATTCCCTGAAGCGGTGAACCTGAAAACAGGAAAGGGCATCAGCAATTCCATTTTCCAACCCAGGGACATGATGAGCCCTAACCAAGAAATTATGTTTCATGGTAATGAGTGCCAAAAACTTCTTGTTTAGGTAGACATGATGAAAATGGTTTTTACCCCCCCAGATAACAACCATGGGATGGCACTGAAGATTAGGAAGTGGGGAGGATGCGAAGGGCCCTGCAAGTCTACCCAAATGTATTTCCTTATCAAGACTGACAGATGCAACATCTGAATGTTGGGAAGCCAACATTAAGTTGTGTAACAGCCGGGTTACTTGGGGACGGTGGAAATCAGTGTGGGTACCATCCCAGAGGGCAGTAACTAAATTATTTGCAAAATAGTGGTCAGGGTGATTATCTAATTCAAACGCTAATTTATCTACATTAAGGGGAGTAGAGACTGTTGGTCTGTACTTCTGCTGATGCTGCTCCACCTTATTTTTTGCTGTGATTGCTGGAGGTGGCTGGCTTGGTGCTGCAGGCAGACTGTGTGGAACTGGGGCAGTTGAACAGGGCATGACCGTGAAACCATATTGAAGGCAGTTGTGTGGGAAGGAGCAGGAATGGCAGTGGCAACCAGAGGACTTATTAAAATCAAAGCAAACCAGAGCATGGCAGCGGGGCTTTATGTTCAAGTCCTGCTTTGGGGGAGTCCTCCAACTGATGGTACAGGCTAGAGCACACAAAGCAATGTGGCTTAGCAAGGCCAGAGAAGGTTACTGTCCAAAGTTCTTGGTCAATTTTATCCTAGGCTAAGGAAAGATCATAGGCTGCACAACCTTGGAACTGCTCATTGTAGGTCAGCCAGGCTAGACCCCTGAACTTTGCTTTACTGACAATTTGTTGGTATTTTATCAGCTTTAAAGCCAGTTGGGATGGACCGCGACAATCAGCACACATAAGCTGTGAATGCATCAAGCCACTTCTGGAAGGGTCTCCCATTTTACCAAGGTGAGCGGGGAACCCTGAGAGCCTGGGGACGATAACTGGTACTACAACTGAAGCACAGGGGTCTGGGAGCAACAGATAGAGTCAGGAAGAACAATGTAAAATCTATGTACTCACCACAGAGTATTCTATCTATGAGGCTTTTGTCCATGGGATGGCTCAGGCCCAAGGGAGTCCCTACTGGAGGGCATGGTGTGAAGGAATCCGTGTAGTGCCGTGGCTGGGTCTCGCAGTCTTGAAAAACACAAAGAGCTTTATGTACAAAATACATCACAGTCTCTTGAATGGCCGACATCCGTGCCGGCATAAAGACAACATCAGCTGGCATAGTGGGATCAATGCCCTCAAGCAAGTCATCCACTTCTGAGCTGGCATCTGAGGGAGAGTTCTGCTCCTCATCTGAACTGGGGAGCTGCTCCTCATTTGGCGCTCCTGGTTCATTGGTGATGATGGTGGCTGAACATGGACGGTGAAAGGTCACCTTTTTAGCCATCGGTTTTTGTACTCTTCCAGGTGCATTTGCAGGACAACAGATTTTTTTTACTGCAGCTGCTGGTGTGGCTGATGACCAAAACCTTTTGATCAACCGAGTGCAGGTTCCCATGATAGGGAGATTGAGGTGCTGCAGGCAAAGGTGAAGGACATCATTGGAAATCAAACTTTTCATACAAAAGGTGCCAGGACTGTCACAATACCCTGAGAAATTGCTACCCTGCTTTTATAGCAAGACAGTGTCTCAAGGTTCAACCAATAGGTGAAGTTGTACTATACACCCAATAGGTCCCACATGGCAATTTCCCATTTATCAGTAGAAAATATCAGACATGAAAGAGCTTGGCTGGCACTTGACTGTGCTGGCCGTAATCGGCCAGGACCATGCAGTATCGACCTTTGTTCTGCTACTGACATCATCAGCTTTGATCAAAATAACTTTTTCTCAAGTTCTGCAGCAGGCAAGGAGCATTCCATTTATGATACTAAATGATTGTGACTGGGTTAATGGAAATATCCATGAAAACCCTTACAAATTTCAGTCAAAATCAGAGAATAATTTCCTTCATCTACCCTTGGCTACTCCATGTTAAGTATTCCCAATGTCATTGATGCTTTCTCGGCAATTCTTGAACTGAAAACAAGACCAATAAAGGGCCAATGACTGCAACTCAAAGATAAGAGAAAAAGGAACAGCAAAAGCAAAAAAGAAATAAAACGAGAAGCCTGAAGAGGTGGCAGGGCTAATGAAAAAAACCCCGTTCAGTCATCCAGGACAAGCAGATTTTCCCTTCAGGCAAGTAACTTTCTCTCCTTCCTTGCCAGACGGGCAAGGACCCGGGCAAGCCTTTCACCAACTAAATTTTTGATAACGATTTTGAGAAGAAAAGGTAAGCTTTAGGCTCAAGTGTTTAGATGAAGCTTTACAAAAATTACAATTTATAGCATTGTTTTGTTGATTGCGTGACATATGCTCACGGCTCAGAAGTGGTTGCCTAGCACGTGATCAAAATCTCCCCAATCAAATTTCTTCCCAGGATAAAAATAGCCACGTTGGGAACGAAAACGCTGCATTTATTTCTTAATTTTAGCAATTTTCTGCGAGCATTTTTCAGTTTCTCTGCACAAAACTTAATTCAACAACAACATATTAATTAAAACTGAAGAAATTGTACACGAAAACTGAGAAGTCGCATATTTCTACCGCGAAAACGAAGCCAGCATTTTTGATGCTAAAATCCAGGTAAATCTCTGTTTTTGGCAAAACATGCAAGTTGGGCGCCACCGCGCAAAATGAAAAGTGTTATATTATTAATAAGAAATGTATAAGTAAGTCATCAAAATACTTTCAGAGTTCCTGGAAGATGACTTAGAATAGTGTTTTTTCAAACAAAGACGTTTTCCCTCGACTGAAACTATTTTTCATTCACCCAAATGTAAAAAATATGCTCTCGCCGGCTTTTCAATATAATGGCGTAAACATGAAGAGGACTACATTAAAACACGCCTGTAGTTTGACTTCCATTCTTGGGTTCATGAATTATTAATGAGTTTGAAAACTTGAGCAAGCAGGGAAATGCCCTGGGCAAGCAAAATTTGAGGGTTACTTGCCCAACGGGCAAGGTGGAATTCAAATATTTTTCGAGCCCTGGATGGGTCACTTTCTTGTCAAAAAGGTTCTAAGCATTACACATTACAGAGAGTCTACAGAATTTATTATTGCGACCTTACACTCCACGAATATAGTTACCCCTACGTTCTTTAAATCAATAACTGTTTTAAATAAGAAAGAAATAAGAACAACATCTTCGTTCAGTTTACCTTCTTTAAACATGTCAAGAACTTCTTCTGGCAGAGGTAATGCATTTCTGTTTAAATATCAAAAATTACATAACTGTTATTTAAAAATAATAACAAATCACTCAAACAACAAGTTCTACAAACTTCTAACACCTTATTGATGCCAATTTTGGCTAACGTGATTACAATCTTGTTGCCACCCAATTCAGGTCATGTGATGATTCATTTGCGAGGTTACAACTGTCATACACAACTGATTGCATGCAAGTATGTACGAACAAAACAATTGAAACCTCCCAAATGAATCATCACATGATCTGAATTGGGTAGCAACAAGGAGGTAAACATGTTAGCCGAATAGGTCTATTTTTAAGAAGATTCTTTCATATGGTGAGGTCTTTTCCAACCAAGCCTTAGGATCAGAGGAGTCATATGGAGCTTAACTCTGTATGAAGTAGCTACAGATATTGTTGCCCTCATGTATGGGATGTTCGTCTATATTATCCCATGGGTTTTGTCACTTTTCCCATTCAAGAACAAAACACAATCTCATGATCCCTTCCAGGTTCCATGTAGAACCCAAACATCAATTGGCCAAGGAAAATAGTTGGTTTGGTTGATATGGCAGATTTTTAAGCACCATAGATATGGGAGGCACGGTAGTCTAATAAAGGAATAAAATGACTTTTATCTGGAATATTGTTTATTTGCACCCACATAGTGTCATTTGTGGCCTGAGCACAAAGCACAAGGGCCGCAAATGACACTACAAGGGTGCAAATAAACAATATTTCTGATAAAAGTTATTTTATTATCATTATCAATGTACAAGGCCAAATAGAATCCAGATAAGCAACAAACTGAATAACCTAAATGTTTTCAAGAATACAAATTGGAAATTTTTTAACTATCTTTTGTACAGATGAAGTTGAATTGCAGATAGTTACAATGTCTCAGAAAATAACCAGCAATGAATAAGAACTCATGGATAACGAACTTGCATTTTCCAGTTGAACTACAGTTTAAAATTTCTGCGGTACTTCAGCCGAGTTAATTTTGAGCGGTCGTAGGAATCAAGTGATTTTCTTTGAAGCATTGACAAAACCAGTTCTTTCAACCCAATAATTAACTAACAATGCTAATAATTAATTATAGACAACCCCTTTTGTCTTTAATCTGGACAAATTTGCTAAAAAAAGACCAGCAAACAGACAAAAGTACCAGCATCTTGCAAGCAGAGTGCGCTATTAACCTTGCAACCTTTGCCATTAGAGCGCACGCTTAAGTTTGTGCACAATATTCTGATTGACAGCCGTAATTTGGCATCACGGGGGCAGCCACATTTTCAGAAGTGGTGCGCTGCAGGTGAGACAAGTCACTCATTCTGCATCACCATTTTGATTTTGCAGCCCGCATGCTGTCTCCATTACAAGCAGTCTCACACCACCATTTTCATTCGTACTCCAGCGCACCAAACCATGCGAACCAAACGAGCGACTTGCAGCAAGTATACCCTATCCCCAAACATGGGCCAAGTACTACGTCCCCCGCCCCACTGGGGGGGTTCAATTAAGAAGGCTACACTAAAAAGGTTACACTACGAAGGCCTTTCACAGAAACTTTATAAATACCGGTACCCAGAGGTTTCAATAGAAGGCGGCTACCGGCGGTAGACCGCCGGGTACTTTGGTCCATCCCGCCGCCTATTTTTTGCCATCAGCTAGTCATTTCAGAGACGTGTATATCTGGCAAAACGCCATCGAACGCGAGCTTGCTTTTTATGTTTTTACCTTCCTATCGAATTCTTAAAATAAATCCTTTGATATTGGAAAAAATAATCATTCACAACAAATACAAACCTACTCATTTCCGCTTTGCTTACAAACGTTTAACAGCTTCAGGACGGGGAATTTATCGCTCGTGTTAGGCATTAATTGCTGGTAAATATCTCACCGCTCCCGACCAAGAAAAATTGTTTACCCGTTTTACCAACCAGGAACTTGATGTACAAATTATAAAGGGTTTTCTTTCCCAAGAAAAATGATGAATTTGTCCACGAATTCGAACTAATAACAAGAGTGAAAACGGCAGAACGGACCTTGTGGAATCCATTCAGCGGTTACATAACAATTGCGTGTGACATTTCACGTGATCAGAAAGCACGTGTTCGAAGTTTTGCCGGAATGGCGAAAAGACAAGGCATTCTAGAAAATTTCTTTACCATTGGAGCGAAGAAGTCTAAAGGTAAGTTATCATTCGTTACAGTTCAACTTTTCAATAACATTTATTTGCCCCTAAATAAAGTGTTTTATTGCCTAATTTCCGTTACTTTTTTAGAAGGAAATACCTCTTGGAAAACGCTGGAAATGGCATTTCCGAGCGTCTAGAATTCAAAATTTTCTGGGGGGGCATGCCCCCAGATCCCCCTAGCTGCTCGCGCCTTCGGCGCTAGATACCCCAGCCGCCTATTTATCATCCTCAGCCTGGTACTTCAAAACTTACTGAAAGCACTGGGTACCTCGAGTTCATTTTACCGATTGCTTTTATTTTATGTCATGTATTTCTTGGGTTTACCCAGGATGTTACAAATCAATATTTTCGATAATATTCGATAGTAATTAACTAATTAGTATCAGAAATGAGAAAATTGATAGCAAAAACTGGTGAGATTATAGATTTTGATTGATTATGTAATTACAATTCCTTACCACGTCTACTGTCTTGGATTTCACAGCCAAAAAGCCCCTGGGGAGAAGGTTGAAGATCGTAGTAGCCATAAGAAAGCATAAGCTAAACTCTGGTCAGAAATCTGAGAGCTGAAGCTGTTTCTAAGTACGCGTGTTCTTTGTGCTACAAGTTTTCTCCGAAGTTTTTCTACTGCATTCTGGTACATTTGTTTAGTACTACCTTACAGCTTTCATTGCTCCACATCATTCATTCATAGATATGCTATCATGCCACTGGGTTATAAAAGAGAAATGGTTATCAAGAAGAGGTCACATTAGGACAGAAAATATTTTTGCATTTGATCTCAGACCCTCTTTTTCATTTATCGATTAGCTTTTCAATGATCGATTTTGATCGATTTGTAACGTCCCGGTTTACCTCGGTGTAAGAACCTATGACTTTTTTCTTTGTTTTTGAGCTATTGTTTCGAGGTTCTTTGTAGTCTTGTTCGTTCTTTGTTTTACGTTACTGGTGAGTTTCTCAGGTTCTTACACCGACTGGGATGAGCCCTTACCTTTGAATCTTACTGCAGTTCTCACGAACATCCTCTGTTTGAGGGATTCTTTTCCTTTTCACCGATTTTTCTTGCTTGTCTTCTTTCCAATCTGAGTCTTCCTTTTCACTATTTGAGTTTTCAGATTCGTCAGATCCGTAAGACGACAACAACTGTGATAAACCATCTTGTTTGTTGAACATCTCTTTTCCTAAACCCTCAAATTACCGCCATTTTGAAGTATCGGACCTATTCTAGTTACCAGAGCCTCTCCGCCAACTGAGTTATTTTCTTTACCAGTCTCTCCCCGTCATAATGTGTATCCCCGTGATATGTGTATCCCCCACCACCTTCCCCTCAAAAAAATAAATAATCATAACAGCGCGTTCGCCAGGTGAAATAGAAATGAGACATTTGCCAGAAGTTTTAATTGCAGCATCCCAGAGATAAACAATAGCATAAAATGGCATAAAATCCTCAACTGCACTCAGTGTAGGCTAAAATTCATTTACCGACCAACGGAAGTCGTGTTTGGCCTGTCACTGTTTTATACAACTTACTTTTTTAAAATATAAACCCACAAAAGAAAAATAATCTGTCCCTCGTGTCCGCCATGTTTTCCTTGCAGTAGCATTTGAAGGCCCGGGTACAAAGCTTCAGTGTTTTGTGTATCCCTACCGGGGATATACCTATCACTAGTGATATGTGTACGGGGATACACATATCACTAGTGACACCGGGATCAGGAATGTCTTTGAATAGGCCATTTCCGAGTTCTCTTTTGCCTCAGTACACCTCGTCACGAGTCTAAGTTTTAGGGGTGCGGGACTTTTTTGTATATTGAATGAGAACGTTTGTGGCGTCAAAATGGGGTTGCATGACGTCATTCATAAAAAAATCTTGGGGAGGAGTGAGTGAAAACAAGTATAACCTCAACATTGTCCTAATGTTTACATCGCGGGACGTGTACGGGATTCGAGCGATCCTGTACCCGACTTAAGGTTTGTTTAATCCGTGGACTTTGTAAGCATTATCGAAGGAAAGACGAGTAATCCATTAAACATAGGAATCATTGTTAATGACGCTTTACGGGGTGCAGACTAGTAGTATATAAAACCAGACTAGTAGTATATAAAACCAGACTAGTAGTATATAAAGCCAGACTAGCAGTATATAAAACCAGACTAGTAGTATATAAAACCAGACTAGTAGTATATAAAACCAGACTAGCAGTATATAAAACCAGACTAGTAGTATATAAAACCAGACTAGTAGTATATAAAACCAGACTAGTAGTATATAAAACCAGACTAGTAGTATATAAAGCCAGACTAGCAGTATATAAAACCAGACTAGTAGTATATAAAACCAGACTAGTAGTATATAAAACCAGACTAGCAGTATATAAAACCAGACTAGTAGTATATAAAACCAGACTAGCAGTATATAAAACCAGACTAGCAGTATATAAAACCAGACTAGTAGTATATAAAACCAGACTAGTAGTATATAAAACCAGACTAGCAGTATATAAAACCAGACTAGCAGTATATAAAACCAGACTAGTAGTATATAAAACCAGACTAGTAGTATATAAAACCAGACTAGCAGTATATAAAACCAGACTAGTAGTATATAAAACCAGACTAGTAGTATATAAAACCAGACTAGTAGTATATAAAGCCAGACTAGTAGTATATAAAACCAGACTAGTAGTATTTATATAATAACCAAATCAATGCGCGCGCTCTGATTGGTCAATCAGCTATGGTTTATTGTGCCAGTAAACTCATGGAAAAATCGCGCGTCTTCTGAATTATTATATAAAAGCAATAGACCACAAGTTTCTATGGTTGTAGGCTGATAAACCACTTGGGATGTTGGAAGAACACTCGAAGAATTCGTAAATCACTCGCCTGCGGCTCGTGATTTACAAATTCTTCTCGTGTTCTGCCAACATCCCGCGTGGTTTATCAGCTTATAAACCATAGAAACTTGTGGTCTATTGCTTAAATAAAACCAGACTAGCAGTATATAAAACCAGACTAGTAGCATATAAAACCAGACTAGTAGTATATAAAACCAGACTAGTAGTATATAAAACCAGACTAGTAGTATATAAAACCAGACTAGTAGTATATAAAACCAGACTAGCAGTATATAAAACCAGACTAGTAGTATATAAAACCAGACTAGTAGTATATAAAACCAGACTAGTAGTATATAAAGCCAGACTAGTAGTATATAAAACCAGACTAGCAGTATATAAAGCCAGACTAGTAGTATATAAAACCAGACTAGTAGTATATAAAACCAGACTAGCAGTATATAAAATCAGACTAGTAGTATATAAGGCCAGACTAGTAGTATATAAAGCCAGACTAGTAGTGTATAAAACCAGACTAGTAGTATATAAAACCAGACTAGCAGTATATAAAACCATATAATTTGGTTTTATCAACTGGGTTGATAATGTCAATTGGCCACCGTAAAGAGATTCAATTGCTGACGTTTCGAGCGTTAGCCCTTCGTCGGAGCGAATCAAGGAATTGTGCGTCGTGTGTTTTTATATACAGAAAGATGGAGCTTCGCTATTGGCTGGTGCCTGGTAACGTGAAAACTTCGGAATAAATTAGTTGAATGAAAAGTGTTCGTTGTTACCGTGAGGGTTAAGAGTTCCGATTTGAAAAATAAATTTTTGTTCTAGAGTTTTACGGCTTTCCGTGTTTCCTTGGTGAAGGGAAAGGCCGCAGACTGCCATATGTTGCTTAGAATGATTTGGGAGATTGAAGTGTCTCGCGACCGGTTTCGATGCATTTTTGTCGTCTTTCTCTACGTCACGAAGGTGTTCTCGGAATCGGTCGCCAAGTCGTCTCCCTGTTTCGCCGATGTATAACTTTTTGCAAAGAGTGCAAGTTATACAGTAGATGGCATTGGCTGAGGTACAGGTGAAATGATCAGTGATTTTGATAGATCGCTTGGGTCCCGATATTTTGTCCACGTTGTGAATGAAAGGGCATGTTTTGCATCGTGCGCGAGCGCATTTAAAAGTTCCGGGTTGATCACTAGTTTGGAATGCACTTCTGACTAAAAAGTTACCTATGTTTTTGTCACGTTTAAATGAAATTAATGGAGGTTGCGAAAAGATTCTACCAGTGTCGGGATCATTTTGAAGTAATTTAAAGTTTTTGAGAATGATGGATTTAACTGCGTGGTTGTGAGGGTGAATGGAATTCTATCGTTGTTTTCTCTCTGTGACGTTTGTAGTGCTGACTGTCGATCAATTTGCTGGGCGCGATGATGGCCCGCTTGAACAACAGAAGCAGGATAAACGCGTTTGTCGAAGAAATTGCACATTTCCTCTGATTTTACGGAAAAATCAGAGTCGTCACTACAAAGACGGCGAAGTCTAAGAAACTGAGAATAAGGAATGGAATTCTTGACATGTGATGGATGTGAAGATGAATACAACAAATAGCTATGAGAATCTGTGGGTTTGTAGTGCACACTGGTGCATAAACTGTTGCCTTCGATAGAAACTTTGATATCCAGGAATGCTAAGGAAGTATCGGAAATTTCCCAGGTATATTTAAGGGCAGGATGAAACGAATTAACAGCGGTTATAAATTGATTAAGATCCTCTCTGGTAGAAGAGGTAGCGCCGATACAGTCGTCAATGTAGCGACGATAGAGTTCAGGTTTTGGGCCGTTGCATTGATTGAAGAATTGGTGTTCAATGTAGCCTACGAAAAGATTGGCGTAGCTGGGTCCCATTTTGGTACCCATGGCCAGGCCATTGATTTGTTTGTAATAATTGTTCGCGAATGAAAAACAGTTGAGTGTTAACACTAACTCAGCCAGGCGGAGTAATGTTTCCGAGCTTGGTTCCTTAACAGTGCGTAAATCAAAAAAATGTTTGAGGGCTAGAAGACCTTCGCCATTTGGGATGACGGTGTAAAGAGATGTAATATCCATAGTGAAAATAAGTTTGTCTTCGCCCAGGAAATTGAAATCGCGAAAAATTTGAAGTGCGTGTTGACTGTCTTTAACGTATGACGGTAAAGATCTGACAATAGGTGCCATAATTTTGTCTAAATAGCTGGAAATGAGTTCGGTAGGGCAACCCAGGTCGACCTATCGTCTCTGCCTGTAGTTAGAATATGGTGGGTTTGCTATTGAGTGTAAAAATCCAAATGGTAAGGGGAAGATAAGTAAAGAACAAAAATAATATTTGGGTAAATTAGGCGCTATTGGTTATAAGACGATGATATCAGGTGATTATGATGCGGTTATCGAAGAGATAAAAAATTATTTTGATAAATAACAGGATAATTTTATTATCTACTTGATTATTGCGCTCGCAACTCTTCGAGCCGCTCGCGGTAAAATGAAAAAACATATAGTTAGTTTTTTTCTTAACTAATTATATAGATGATTAACAAGGACAAGACATTTTCAATTCACGACGAAAATTCACTTCAAGTTAGAGTTGTAAAATTTATCAGAGAAAATTATCCTTAAGCTCTGATGGTTGGAGAATTTATTTCTACACTTGTGGTAAAAGAACAAAGGCGAGAGGCAATCAGAAAAGGATACACTCTTGGAACACCTGACATTATAATCTTAAATCCAAATAAAAGTTATAATGGATTTGCTATTGAATTAAACACTCCGAGAGGTGAAGGTGTACTGAGTGATAAGCAAGAGGTTTTCTTGAATAATATTAGCAAGAGTAATTTCAAGACTATTGTCAGTAATGATTATGATTTTATTATAATTGAGATAGTAAATTATTTTTCAAGTGAGAGAGTCAAGTGTGTTGGATGTGGTAGAATGTTACAAAGAAAAAATAGGAAACACAAATGTTCTGAAATTTGGGTTTGAAAAATATATAGTTGTGAGTATAATTAAAATGTTTTTTTTTTCTAACACTATATAGGTGATATTTTAAGATTTATGGACAAATTAGATAATGAATACGCTGAGAAAAATGATGACTTTAAAAACTTGGAAAAAGTAAAGAAATATGAATTAAAACCCTCAAAATTTAAGAAAACCTGGAAAGAAGATCCAAATGGAAAAATCGTTTACTTTATTACTTTTTTCTGAAAATGAAGAAAAAAATAAAAACATATAGTTACGCGATTTTTGAAAAAAAAAATTTCTCTTCTAATATTATAGGATGAATGGTAAAATATTTATTAAGCGAGCTCTTAGAGATTTGGATGAGAGCTCAGAAGATGAATTTCTTTCTGATATGTCAGATAGCAGTGACGATGAAGACAAATATGATTATGACAGTGTTGCAAGTGAGTGTAACATTGATAAAAATATGGAATTTATAAAATTATTTCTGAAAGATAAATGGACAACTGAAGAACTGAGACCTATTGTAAAGCAATTAATGAGAGATGTTAGAAACTCTCCAAATTTACGTTTATATGAACATGATATAAATGCTTTTTTGAAATATACTGCCGGTAATAAAACTTATGGTAAAGATGATATTATTGATTTAATTAAAATTGTTATGAAACATATGTGACTTACTAAAAAATAAAATTATTAATAATTCTGATAATTGTATTTTAAATATAGTTATGTGAATTTTTTTAATATAGTTATGCGTTTATTTTTTAAATATAGTTAGATCATTTATTGTGATTTTTTTTCTATTTTAATATTATAGGGATATACATGCAAAGTTCAAAAAAGCAATTTAAATCATTTCAAGATCAAATGAAAAAATTAATTGATGAAAATGCTAAATTAAAACAAAAAATGCATTAATTATTGCTAAAAATCTTGAATTAAATAATCAATTGACTAAAAGATCTAGAAAACGTCTTAGACCAATTAATTTTAAACCAAAAAAATTTAAAATTAAAAAACCATCTGAAAAGCCTGCTCCAGAAATTAAATTAGAAAATCAAGTTATGAATAATGTTATTAGGGAATTTAACACTGGAGTTGTGAATAAGTTTAATCCTCTAATAGAATTGAAAGCTAGGAGAAAAGAATTGAAAGATAAGATTATTGAAGAATTAAGCGAGACGGGAAAATTGAAAGTTAGTAGATTATTAGAAATTTTGTTTAAACATCCAATTGATGATAAACATAAAAATAAAAAAAATTGAATCAAATATTTATACAATTATGGAGAAAAAAGAAATTGACACTATTTTAGATAAATTTGTGCATGAAATAGAGGAAGGAATTGTTAATACTAACGATGAAGGAAGTGGGTGGGTTGTAGATCATATTAAGAAAGGAATTCTTAAATTTTATAAGTATGTTCCTTTGGGTGGGAGTAGTTATGTTGAATTGTCAAGAGGGTTAAAGAATAATAAATCACTGATTAATATAAAGAATAATGACCAGAAATGTTTTATGTATTGTCATATTTATCATTTGAATCAAGAAGAACTGAAAATACATCCTGAAAGAATAAGTAAATATCAAAAATATTTAAGAGAGGACGGAACTCCTATTGGGCTTGATTACGCCGGAATTGAATTTCCTGTCAAGATTAGTGATGTGGAGAAAATTGAGAGGATAAATAATATTAGTATCAATGTTTTTGGTTGGAAGAGTGATAAATTCTTTCCTCTTTATGTTACTAAGAGAAAGAGCGATAATATTATGAGATTATTGAAAATTGATAATGATGATGGGGATAGCCATTATGTTTATATTAAAAAATTTGAAAGTTTACTTAGTAATAAATTAAATAAAGATAATGATAACATTTTTCAACAGAAGATATAAGAGATGGGCATACTAAAGAATGCATGGTATTAAATGGTAAAGCCATTAGAATGCCTAAAGAAGGCGATAAAGTTTTAAACATTATTATAAAAAATTTGAAAATCCATTTGTAATTTATGCTGACTTTGAAAGTTTACTAATACCAGATAATGGTAGTTTTGTAGAGAGAAAAAATGTTGATAAAGTTGAAGAATATGATAATGGTTCATATATGGATTCAAATGGAAATATCGTATTTGAAAATTTAAATAGCTCCTATACCAATGAATACCAGAAACATAAAATTGCTTCATTAGGGCATAAGACAGTTTGTTCAGTTGATAATAAATATTCCAGTGATTATAAGACAATTAGAATGAGTGAAGAAAATGAAAATGTTGCTTATAACTTTATTGAAGCAATTTTAAAAGAAAATAGAAGAATTCAAAAAATTATTAAGAATAAATTTAATAAACCTTTGAAAATGAGTGAAGAAGATGAAGAGAACCTTAAGAATTCCAAGAAATGTTGGATTTGTGGTTCTGGTGGGTTTAATAACAAAGATTAAAATAAAATTAAAGTTAGAGATCATTGTCATATAACTGGGGAATTTCGGGGGGCTGCTCATAGCATTTGTAATTTGAAATGTAGGGTTAGCGATAAGGTTCCTGTTGTGTTTCACAATTTAAAAGGGTATGATGGTCATTTTATTATTCAAGAGGTTGGTAATATTATGCAACTTGAAAAATATCAAAATATGAAACTAGATATATTACCTACTAATAGCGAAAATATTTGTCAATTATGTTGGGGCAAAATTTAGCGTTTTTGGATTCTATGCAATTTATGTCTTCATCTTTGGATGCGTTAGTTGGTAATTTAGAAAAAGACGACTTTAACTATTTTGATAAGGAGTTTAAGGAATTGGATGAAGAAAAGTTGGAGTTGATAAAGAAGAAAGGAATTTATCCATATGATTATTTTATAGTTCATTGTATGAAAATGAAATTAGCGATGGAGATTATAATCATGCGAGGAATGTTTATGAGAAATTTGGAATTAAAAACTTAGGGGAATATCATGATTTATATTTGAGATGTGATGTGATGTTGTTGGCTGATGTATTTGAAAATTTCCGAAAAATTTGTCTGAGAAATTGTCAATTGGATCCATTGCATTATTTTTCTGCTCCGGGGTTGGCCTGGGATGCCATGTTGAAAATGACTGGGGTGAAGTTGGATTTGATAACTGACATTGATATGAGTCACATGGTTCAGAAGGGAATGAGGGAGGAATGAGTTATATTGCTCATAGATATAGTTGGGCGAATAATAAATATTTGGATGATTATGATCCTAAGAAAGAAGAAAGTCACATTATTTATTTGGATGCTAATAATTTATACGGTTGGGCTATGTGTAAAAAATTGCCAATGGGGAAATTAGAATGGACTAAAAATTATGACGATCCGAATTATGGGTATATTTTAGAATGTGATTTAGAATATCCTGAAGAATTACATGAATTGCATAATGATTTTCCTTTGGCACCAGAAAAGATGTCTGTTAGTGAAAATATGTTGGGTGACTACCAGAAAAGAATTTGTAAAAAAATTAACTTAAAAACTTCAAATATAAATAAATCAATTCCAAATTTGTATAATAAGAAGAAACACGTATTGCATTATAAAAATTTAGAATTATATTAGAAATTCGGAATTAAGTTGGGGAAAGTTCATAGAATTTTAAGATTTAAAGAAAGTAATTTTATGGAAGAGTACATAATGTTCAATACTAAGATGAGAAGTCAAGATAAAAATAAATTTGAAAAGGATTTTTATAAATTAATGAATAATTCAGTTTTTGGTAAAACAATGGAAAATTTATATAAGAGATGTGACGCTAAAATTATAACTGATGAAAAATTACTTTTAAAATATATTGCTAAGCCTACTTTTAATGGTTGCAATATAATAAATGAAAATACAGTAATTATAAAGAGAGTTAAAGAATCATTACTATTAAATAAACCATCATATGTTGGAATGAGTATATTGGATTTGAGTAAAACTTTAATGTACGATTTTCATTATAATTATATTATGAAGAAATTTGGTAAAGATAGAGTTAAGTTATTATTTACTGATACTGACTCATTATGTTACAATATAAAGACTTTCTCGGCATAACCTTGGCATCCACCCATATCCAGAAACCGTTTGACTTGTTTCATGTAGTCTCCTTCTACGTCTTCCCCAACAATTTTACGTAGTGAATCCCAAGGATCAAAGTCTTCTTCCTCCTCTTCGGAACTACTTTCCTCCTCCTCTTCCTCTTCTTCTTGAGGCGGCAGAACTGCCTCAGGACCTTGCAAATCGATGAGCCGTACAATGTAAACACAACTTTAGTTTAATTTACAGAAATTCTTGTACACGCTACCATTGATTCCTAGATTCCTTACAAACGATTCCTTGTGAACAATGCCTTGATAATGCAATCGGAACTTAATAGCGATGTAACTGATGCGACTGACAACAATGTGATATAACTGATGCGATGCGATAGTGCGATGCGATGCGATGGTGCGATGCGATAAAGAAAAATCTGTGTCCTTGTTCCGTTAATGACATAAACCTTATCCCTTAATCCCTTCCTTGATACCTTTTAGCCGTAGAAATGTTCAACTCAAAGGACTAACTCAGCGAAAACGTTATGAAACGTTCAACAAGCGTGGTAATCCGAGACCGCTCGGTCCCAAGCCACCGCAACGTAAGTTTCTGTCATGTAACGCAGTGTCACGCGCAATGCGGCCGTGACATTCCCGGCCCCTAAACGTCCGGGGGGCGTTTACTTCTCCTGATCTCCTTCCTGTTCCTCCTTGGGCAGGATCAGAACAAGCTTGTTGATTGGTCTTCTAAGCGTAGTTTCTCGCGTTTTGACGACAACAGATCTGACAAGGCCTTGGGCATCCGGCTCTACTCGCACAACGAGGGCCAACGACGAGGCATTACGTGGGACATTCTCTTCTCGGATTATCACGACATCCCCTTCTACCAGGCTACGCTGGGGATGTTGCCATTTGCGCCTTTCCTGCATCAGGACGAGGTACTCCTTCTTCCACCGAGTCCAAAATAGATTTGCCAAACATTGCACTCTTCGCCATCGACGACGCATGTATACATCGTTCTTCTGGAACTCCCCTGGGGGTGGCAGGATGACAGTTGACTTGGTCGTCAGGATATGATTGGGAGTAAGCGGTTCAAGATCGTCGGGTTCTCCAGACACTGTAGTCAAGGGCCTAGAGTTAATAACAGCCTCCACTTCACACAGGAGGGTGCGGAACGATTCTTCATCCAGGCCAGCAAGAATCTTCCTTGTAGACTTGATCTGACGCTCCCACACGCCGCCCATGTGGCTGGCAGCGGGTGGGTTAAAGATGAAATCAATGTTTTCTCTCTGTAACTTGGCTCTGATTTCTTCGTGATCCATCTCTTGTATAGCTTGGAGCAGTTCATTTCGTGCGCCGACAAAATTTGAGCCGTTGTCGCTTCTCATTTCCCTCACTGGGCCACGTCGTGCAATGAAGCGCCGAAGTGCTTGAATAAATGAACTTGACTCGAGGGTACTTGCGACTTCAATATGGACTGCTCGGCTGACCAAACATGTAAAGATGGCACCGTACCTCTTCACTTCTTTGCGTCCTTCTTTAATTAAGAAGGGGCCAAAGTAGTCGACACCCGTGTATGTAAATGGCGGTGCTGGAGAGATGCGATCCTTGGGTAGATCAGCCATCTTTTGCTCACCTGGCTTGCCGTGGTTGCGGCGGCAGAAGACACACTTTGAGAGTACATGGCGCACTGCTGCATTAACTTTGATGATCCAATACCTCTCTCGAAGGTTTGCAATGACGTGGCTACGTCCAGCATGGCCCAACCGTTTATGAGCGTGACGGATGAGTAGAGTGGTAACATGACTCTTTCGCGGTAAAATTGCTGGGTGCTTCGTCTCGAGTGGCAAATCTGCACGTCTGAGTCGACCTCCAACTCTGAGGATGCCCTTGTCTAGGAAAGGGTCGAGGCGACGAATGGGACTGTCATTCTTTATACCTCCTTTCTTCTGCCCTCGCAGCTTATTCTTCTCGCCTTCTTTGAGCGCGTGGATTTCCTTGCTAAACGCTGAAGCCTGAACAAACTTCAGAATAGCTAATTCAGCTGTCGTTAGATCTTGTACAGTAAGAGGTGAGTATGGCACTAAGACTTCGGCACTCTTAAACTTGACTTCCTCGGTCGTTGCAGGTGATCTCTGGTCTGCAGGGTTTCTGTCGCCACTTGTGGCTCCACTCTTGACATCTAAACGTTTGTTACGCCGCTTTCGCAATGTCTCTTTAACTCTCAGGAATACAGCTACGGCCCTTCGCAAACGATGCCAATCAGAAAAACTATTGATCAGCTTGATTGTGGCGTTATCCACCTGATTAACGCTGACTGCACTGCTTATCGTTACCTTCCTTACTTCTAGATCATCATCTGGGACTTGGCCCAACGTGAATGGTTGTTGCGGCCACTCGCTCTCGGGTTTCCATAAGAATTCTGGACCTTCTAACCAACGCTGCCCTTCTAAAAGAGCAAGTCCATTAAGGCCCCTTGAAGCATCATCTGCCGGATTCTCCTTACTGTCTACATACTTCCACTGATTCGGGTGTGAATGGTCACGGATAAGCTGCACCCTGTTTGCAACAAATACATGAAACCGTTGCTTTTCATTAGCAATATAGCGCAACACAGTGGTGGAATCTGTATGGTACACAAACTCTGGGTTGCCATCCACCTCTCTTTTCAACATTTCTCCAACTCGGATGGATGTGGTAGCAGCTGTCAGCTCGAGACGCGGTATTGTGACTGACTTGATCGGTGCGAGACGTGCTTTCCCCATTAGGAATGTACAGTGAACGTGATTGCTGTCATCACACAGCCTTAGATAAGCAACAGTTCCATATCCCATAGAACTTGCATCAGAGAAGAGATGCACCTGCTGGGAGGTCACGGTTCCGAACTCTGGTGGCTTGACACATCTGTTTACCTTGAATCTCTCTAGCAGAGGAAGCTCACTTAGCCACTTGGCCCATCTAGTTTGGTACTGATCAGGAATGGTGTCATCCCATCCGATATCTTCACGACAAAGGTCCTGAAGTATCTTCTTGGCTGGAAGCGTGAATGGCGAGACAAAGCCCAATGGGTCATAAATTGACGAGATAACAGATAAGATGCCCCTTCTTGTTGGCGGCTTATCATTAACAACTATACGAAACTCGAAGACGTCAGATTCCACGCACCATTGCACACCAAGGGCGCGTTCCACAGGCAGGCGGTCGTAACCCAAATCAAGGTCTCTAGCTTCCTTAGAACGCTTCTCCGTTGGGACAGATTCCAGAACAGCACGACTATTGCTTATAAACTTTGTCAAATTGAAACCTCCGTGCTCGCATGTTTGGCGTAGACCTTGGATAAGCTCAATGGCCGTCTGTTCATCTTCAACTGAACGAAGACAATCATCTACATAGAAATTTCGGCGGATAGTATCCGCTGCAAGTGGACCACTTTCATGTTCCATGCCCTTAGCAGTCTCCTTCAATGCAAAGTTGCAACAGCTTGGGGAGGAAGCTGCTCCAAAGAGGTGCACTGTCATCTGATATTCTTGGATGGGCAACTCCAAATTGCCATCGGGCCACCATAGGAACCTGAGGAAGTCACGCTGGTCATCGGGCACCTGAACCTGGTGAAACATCGCCTCTATATCCGCCATGAATGCCACAGGCTCTTGGCGAAAGCGTGTAAGAACTCCAACCAGAGAGTTGGTAAGATCAGGGCCTGACATTAGTTGGTCGTTCAAGGAAGTGTCTTCGTGTCTAGCGCTACAGTCGAAGACCACACGTATCTTCTGAGGCTTCCTAGGGTGGTAGATACCGTGGTGCGGTAGGTAACATACTTTGCCAGGGCTAGCTTCCAGACGGTCATCTGGCACTCGTTGTGCATAGCCCTTTGCAATCATTTCATTCACAAAGTTGACATAGTCATTTCGGTAGCTCTCATCACGTAACATCTTCTTTCTCTGCCAAGTTGCTCGTTTCAGCGCTTGTACCCGGTTGTTTGGCATTGTCACCTGAGGGTCTCTGAATGGAAGTGGTATTACATAATGGCCGTCGCGATGGTGGACATTTTCCTTTATCCTGCTGATGAACTTCTTGTCCTCTTGGGAGTAGCCGTATTCATCAGGGCTAGACTTGTGATCATTGAAATCTAGTTCAAACATTTGCTGTATGGTTTGGGGTGATATCACCTCTTTGACTGACTCCACTTCCCGTACCGTGATTCTGTGGCAAGTAACATTGCCAGGACTTAAAATGTTCTCTACATACAAAGGCCCAGACAGAGTCCAGCCATGGCGCAATCGCATTGCATATGGTCCCTTGTCACCACTTGGCACAACCTCTAGAGGTTCAATAGCTGCAGGACAATTACTGCCGATTAATAGGCCAATCTCCAAGTTTGGTATGAACTCAGGCATCTTCTCGGCAACACTGCGAAGATGCTCCCACCGTTTGACTTCCTCAGGGGTAGGAATCTGCTGTTCGGTCACTGGTATTTCGAATGTCGTGTAAGACTGTGGTAGCTTAACTGGATTCTTGCCTTCCATGTCCGTCACCACCAAGTCGGAGACGACAGTGGTAGTAATCAACCTTTGGCCATGCATGGTGCCCAGCTGTAACTGTGTCCTTTCGCCACCAACGCCCATCTTCTCTCTAAGACTCTCAGTTAGAAAGCAACCACTGCTGCCATTGTCATAGAAGGCATACGCGGTGATAGTCTCATTGCTGCCTTTCTTCTTTACACATACGGGTAGAATGGCGTGAAGCACAACTGATTCTGCAGGTCTAGCGGTATTACAGGAGGTTGATTGAAGGTTGGTGCAGGCATTGCCTACTGCCTTGTCATTCTCTCGTTTACTATTGTCCCTTGGTGGAATTTGGAACCCACTAATGTGAAGGGCTGAGGGATGCAGTCGTCCACAGTATTTACATTTCCGTCTGTTTGGGCAGTTCCTTGAGATGTGGTTCGTTCCGTAGCATTCAAAACACATGTTTCCTTCTCTCAAGAAGGCTCTCTTAAGTTCTGGTGTCTTCTTGTTGAATAAATCGCAGTCATCCAAATCATGAGTACGGCTGCAAAGGTGACATGGGGGGTGACCATAGTAAATTGGAGGCCCGACCCCGTATACAGCTGGGGGCTTAACGGCTCCGAGAGGTGTCGTCACAAAACTGGTTTCCTTTTGTCTCCATGGAACTACTGGTTTCCTTGGTGGCCTTTTTCCCTTACTGGGCGGTTCCTTTTCTTTGGGTTTAACATCTTCCTTACTCTTGCTCAGGGCTTCTTTGCCGAACACTGGGTCATTGGCAGACTCTGACGCATACTCCACGAATTCAGCAAGATCTGCAAAACATGATACACCATCTTCCCTTCTCTTCTTCTTTAACACCTGATCTCTCCATTTAGCTTGCAAGTTGGCTGGGAGCTTGGAGACTACCGACTGCATATTTGGTGCATGATCGAGCACACGCATGTATGAAATACTCTTCATAGCAATGTTACACTTTGTCAAGAATATTGACAGTCGCTTCAAGCCTTGGTTGTCATCATATCTAACAGGAGCCCAGTGGATGATTTTGTTGAGGTAAGCAGTGGAAATCTTGTACGGGTCCCCGTATTCTTTCTGAAGCAGTCGTCTGGCTTCCGTGTAACCTGCTTCTGGGGCCATGTGTAAACATCCTTGAATAAGGTCCGCCGGTTCACCTTCAAGATGCTGATTTAGATAATACAAGAGATCAGAACTGGTGGTTGCCTTGGAGCGGATACGTGTATCAAAGGCCATAACAAAGGTCTTGTACTCGATTGGGTCACCTGTGAACTTAGTTATTGTTGGTTGAGGCAGTGTCATAGCAGCCGTTAACTGTTGGTGTGTCGCAATAATTGTCTCATTTTGTTTCTGCTGTAACTCGATAACATTCTGAAAGGTACGTTCTGCTAGCTGAGGGGACTGAGCTTCAGAGACTCCATGACTGCTTTCCCTAGAAGCTTCCCTGAGACCATTACCAGTCAACGGTGTTGATGAAATTCCATCCGCGAACATGCCAGGGGCGAAATCTGTGGCTTTGGGATCCTTGGGAGAGCTGCTAACCTCCGTATTTATAGCTGGCGTCATCTCAGCAGTGGCAGAGGAGCCAAGCGGGTTGCGACTCGCGGCAACGTTGTCGAGTGACGATTTTGCTGTAGACTTTAATGCAATAGGTGTAAATGAGGCAGCCACTGAAGGTGGACCTGAGTCAAGTGGAGGTGGGGGAGCCTCGTGTTCCTTACCAATTTCACTCAATGCCTTCTCCCTTGCTTCGGTCTTTGCTATTTCCATCTCCAATTCCAAGTCTTCTCCTGCAGCACGAAGAGCCTGTTTTCGCTTAAGCATTGATCTTTCAGCCTTTAACTCTGCTATACGGACTCTCTCTCGGTCTCTTGCGGACAACTTCGAACTTGCCTTGGACGGTCGTTCAGATCCTTTGCTACTTCTTGCATCTAGCTGATCCGTCAAGCGGGCCTCGGCCTGTAATATCCAAGCGTGTAATGGTTGTAAATATGCTGTCATGTCTTCGACCTTGTCCTCGTAATGGACACGTTCATAGTTTTTATCCTCTTCATCAGTTAACACTTCGAAGTAAGATGAAAAGGCTTCCCTGTACTGTTCAATAAGGTCATTCAATTTTGATGTTTCATTCTTTACGAGGTGCAAGTTGTTGACGTCGACCATTAGCTGGGACACCTCAGTTCTTTTTCGGGATACGGACCGCAGAGCATTTGTGTATCGCTGTTTTAGTCTGTTACGCTTTTCTTCTAGACCCTTTTCTGTCAAATTGCGGCTTCGGGGGCCTAGAGAATCTTGTAGTTCGCCAGTGTTCGAGGATTGACTCGGAAGTTGTTCCTCCGATTTCCTTTCGGTGTTTTCTTCTTCGAAATCCTCAAAGTTGCCTGGAACATTGAAGCCGTCCGTGTGATCCTGGGAACTAGTTTCGGCCATACATGAAGTGAATCAGCCCGCCACAATTCTATCACAAATCCAATAAAATCCAAAGAAAGTCGACGTAAATTAAGCAAATAACTCCTTCGAAACACGCAGAATGCTGATGTGTAGATTTTTCTTTACGAATGAGGCGGCAGAACTGCCTCAGGACCTTGCAAATCGATGAGCCGTACAATGTAAACACAACTTTAGTTTAATTTACAGAAATTCTTGTACACGCTACCATTGATTCCTAGATTCCTTACAAACGATTCCTTGTGAACAATGCCTTGATAATGCAATCGGAACTTAATAGCGATGTAACTGATGCGACTGACAACAATGTGATATAACTGATGCGATGCGATAGTGCGATGCGATGCGATGGTGTGATGCGATAAAGAAAAATCTGTGTCCTTGTTCCGTTAATGACATAAACCTTATCCCTTAATCCGTTCCTTGATACCTTTTAGCCGTAGAAATGTTCAACTCAAAGGACTAACTCAGCGAAAACGTTCTGAAACGTTCAACTAGCGTGGTAATCCGAGACCGCTCGGTCCCAAGCCACCGCAACGTAAGTTTCTGTCATGTAACGCAGTGTCACGCGCAATGCGGCCGTGACACTTCTTCAGGCTCCTCCTGATCCTCTTTGGGCTCCTCCTGGTAGTCGCGGCGGTGGTGTTTCTCTGTGTTGGTGGCGGCGGTGGTTGTGTTTCTCTGTGGCGGTGGCGGCGGTGGTGGTGTTTCTCTGTGGTGGTCGTAGTAGTCGCGGTAGTGGTGGTGGCGGTGGTGGTGGTGGTGGCAGTGGCGGTGTTGGTGGTGGTGGTGACTGTAGTGTCCTATCACAGAGGAAACGCTACTTTTACTTTTTTAAATTTGCACTGTCCAATATTCAATGTCTCAGCCAGACCTTCGGGCTTATAGTCAGCTTTCTGATTAGTTTCCTGATCTTCTGTATTGCCTTGTAAATGACATGGGAAACGTCATCGTTTCTGTATGTATTTTCGTCTCGATCGTTATGCGTTGCTATAAAAATAATGTCCTTAACCAAACACTGCATTTAGTGTTTGAACTCTGGTGCAGTTAGGATTGAAAATGGAGCTCGAAACTACTATAGGCGTGTAGCGGGTAAAACCGGTTTTGTTAGCTGACGCGAGAGATTTCCTAATTTGGCCATGCCCTCGTTGTCGTCTGTTGCGAAAGGGATATAACAAGTTAATGCTTTTATTCTTAATCGCCTCCAGTCATGTCCAATACAACCGCACTGTATCGATCCGTTGAAGTCATTTTCAGTTCGTTCGATTCGTACGGATCGTTTAAATGTTCTACGCTCCGTAGTAGGGTTGACGGTTCGTATATTCTATATTACATCTCAACGATCCGCAAATTTCAAACGGAACGTCATCCCTTCTTACGGAACGAAAAGGGCACTCAACGGTCCGTACGTTTCGCACGGAGCGAATAGCTTTCATTCGGTCCGAAGTGCATCTCATTAAATGAGAGGCCATGTGTGTGTGTTAACGGATCGTTCAATTCGTTCGATTCGCAATTCTTGCATCTCATTAAATCAACAGAGTGTAGTCGTGCGGCTCGTAATTCTTGCTTGGAAGGGAATACTGTATTCATGTATATTCCTCGTTCTAAATGTGGAAAATACCAGCGATGAATACTGTATACGTGTATATTCCTCGATCCGTACGAATCGAACGGATCGTCAAGCCGTCTGCCCCATACTCTCAAGATCATCAGAAGGAGAATTTTTTCTAAAGGTGGATTTCCACTGTCGCGTGTTTTCTTACGTGCGTAAAAAAATTAGAGACAATGTATGAACGGCTAGCGTAAACGTGTACGCAAGTTTTCCATACATCGTCTATAATTTTATTTACGCACGTAAGAAATTACGCGACAGTGGAAATCCACCTTTAGTCCCCTTAATGAGATGCAATATACGATCCCTACGTAGGACATTCAACGATCCGTACGAATCGAACGGATCGTCAAGCCGTCTGCCCCATACTCTCAAGATCATCAGAAAGGGTATTTTTTCCAAGTCCCCTTAATGAGATGCAATATACGATTCGTAAACTCTACTCCACGGAGCGTAAGACAGTTAACGATCCGTACGGATCGAATGGACTGAATATGATTTTAACGGACCGATACAGTGCGGCTCGGTTCTGATGAGACTATTTACTAGATAGGCGAGAGCATCGTCTTGTTTTACAGGAGGCGTGGTTTCTTTTTTCTCGATTTCTTGTTAACAGGGTTGGAAGTGTGTTTACCATTTCCTGCATGACTTCCAGAGAGCCCTTTTCACTCATCTTGCTTAATAAAAATGAGTGAAAATACTAGTCTCTCCAGTCATATACTTGGTGTTTCATTCCCGACACTATTTGCGGGAAAACGAACTCACTGATTGGTTCTCCTCACTGCTATTATCTGACCTCATCTATGCCTCCAGCTCAGATATTGTCGGTGACGCACGTCCAATTAAAGACGTCGTCTTTGCCAGAGTGACCAAACCCCAGTAGCTCGTAGCAGTCCCTCGCTCGTAGGCGTACCTAGGAACCGCGCAGCATTGAGGTCACGTGACCCCCTTTTCGGATGGCGTCAGCTGGAAAAGGAAATAAACCTGTGTACACATTTTACAATCACTAGACTTCCAACACAATTTACTTTGACTTTATTATTTGTTTTATTCAATAAAGTAATTTAATAAACTTCTGTTGTCTTCTTAAGAAGATACTTGTGGGGTAAAAATAGAAGAAAGACGCATTATTCAAAATGGTCGAGAAAAGGGTGGAAAACTGGAGTAACAAAACGGGTTATTCAAAATGGCTGCCAATAACAGTTCGAGGAAAGGGTGGGAAAACAGGTTATTCAAATTGGTTGCCATTATTTGATGGCTTCAGCTTAGGGGGGATACCCCCTAATCACACCATTAGTTCATGACATCAACTTAGTGGGATACCCCCTCTGATTAAGGGTACTAAAAGTTGGTACACGTTTCAGTTGCACTCACTAGAATGCAAACAAGCGCTTATCGGTAGAGTATCCCCTACTTGGTGATGACTTGTCCTTTCCTCGGTTAGAAGCTGTAAAGCCCTTTGATGACAAATGCCTGAGTTCAGAACATGATGACCGACATCGTGAAAGACTGGTTATGGAGGCAAGTTTGGAAGAACGCGTCCTTAGCAGAAGGATATAGTCGCGCATGCGATGGTTACGATGTGAACGAGTTGGATCCTCAAGCGATTTTCATTTTTCAAGTAGAAAATCCAACTTTCACCATGTTTCATTTCATTGCTCACGTGGTGAACATATGAAATGCACGTCTGTGGGAGCATTATAGACAACATAGACCGTGGGTATTCGTAGAGCAAAGACGTGTCTGGGTTTGTAGATTATTGCATTCATGGGTAACCCAACAAGAAAGAAACGCGTAATCGATTATAATAGAGAACCGAAGACCGAATGAACAATGTTTTTAAACGAAATGGAAAAATGAAATGCGTTGCTGCACACGTGACTTGAGACGATCGTACGAACAATTTCGGCGCGAAGATTTAGTTCTAAACCAAACGGAAATTACGATAACCGCTGAACTCATGAATCAACTTGAGCACTATGTATTTACAAACAGGAGATTATATTTGTTTTCACTTTGATTTGGCTTGCCTCATCTCTTTCACCCAAGGATTTAAGACACACGATGTTGTAAAATCCAGGAATTACGTGAGCCAGGCGGCCTCTGACTCAATGATCATGTAATGATTACGTCAGCTGGGGGATACCCCATCCCTGATCAAGGTTATATAAGAGCTGTATCAACAAAATCCGATCAACCTGTTAACACACCAGGGTCTTCACCCCATTAAGCATCAATAAGAATGATTCCCTTGTTTAATGAAGTACTCGTCTTTCCTTTGATAATACTTACAAGGTCCACGGATTGAACAAACAAAGAGCCCACTGTAACCATTACACGCCAAGAACATGTTTTAAAAGTTAGAAAAATGTGGTTGTTGAAATACGTTGCATTGTGTAATGAGAAACTGCCTCTCCATCGATGCGATGATTCTTAACAGGTGATCAGTGGCCTTACCAATAATAACAAATAATAGAAACATATCTAACTTAGCTAGTTTGACTCACCCCCAAGGAAGGAGAGGGGGTGGGGTACCCCCTTTTCACACAACACCAAGAACATGTTTGCGGTTGTCCAATTACGCACTCGTTTGTGACACAAAACGTAAGTCGGGCGGATCCCGCACATGTCCCGCGATGTAATAATTAGGACAAAGTTGAAATTATACTTGTTTTCACTCATATTTTTTGTCTCTTATTTTCAACCACTCCTCCCAAGGATTTTTTATGAGTGACGTCATGAACTTTCTCATTCAATATACGAAACAGTCCCGCACCCCTCCCCAGAATGTTTTACGAGTGACGCCATGCAATCCCATTGTGACGTCACGAACTTTCTCATTCAATATACAAAAAAGTCCCGCACCCCTCCCCAGGATTTTTTATGAGTGACATCATGCAACCCCATTGTAACGTCACGAGGTTTTTGGGTAAGTCTAAAACGGGCAACCTTTACTACTTATTAGTCAAATATTTTGTGAATTATTGCACTCTCAACACACGATATTTATACTAATGGGAATCCTTCAAATATCGAGGATTCATAACTAGCCAAATATAATTCCGTTACCCGATGAGATTATACTTTTGCAATAGAAACATTATGAGCGTTGAACCATCAGAGCCATTTAAATTTGTTCTCTGCAACGTTTCTATACTTATTATTCCAATTTGATCTTTCCTCTGTATCTGCACCGGAAGCAAAACGTTACAATGTTTGATTGGCTGAAATCCTCATAACTGACATCGCCGCAATGAGTTGGCTTCCTCACTACTTACTTTTATGGGAGGCGCAGTGGCCTAATGGTTATTGTGCTGGACTCCGGATCGGACGGTCCGGGTTCAAGCCTCTAGCCCCGGGCAAACAAACTAGTTCTTCCACAACCTCGCACTGATTACCTGAAGAGAAGTTTTTCATTCAGTGGAGCTCAGTGTTGGAACATCTTACCCACAGAATTAAGACAAGCGACTTCCTTAAGCGAGTTTAAGACAAAACTGCGTTGCCACAGTTTTGAGTAAATTTGTTATTATAATTCTTAAGCGAAAGTTTTAAGTATATTTTTTGAACACGGCCTCCATGAAAAGCAGTTTTTATTCTTTTGTATTTTACACCTTTTTTTGTAGCTAGGAAGATAGGTAGTTAGTTGATTACCATAAATACTTCTAAATAAGCTGATGGAAATACCGTGTATAAATAAAGTTATCTTATCTTATCTTATACACACATACACACTCACACAGAGATATTTTAAAATACTCCGCCGCCACCTCAGTATGCTTTTACATGATCAATGTTTTAATTAATACTATTGCGTTTTAGGTGAACTTAAAATGCCACAAAAAGCACCAATCAAGCCGAAGCCCATCAGCCCGCCTGGTATATTCACTGAACCAAAGCCCGAAATGGAAAAGACCATGTAAATCCCGGTGCTTGTCTAGACAGCACACGTATATAGATTTATCTTGCTAGAACTTTATACAAACTTCTCCCCAACAATGTTATGAAGAGGCTAAGTAAAAATACTGCAGTTCCATTCGTAGAAACTGAGTCAAAACTAGTCAACGTCGCCTAGTTGTTTTAAAAGGATTCCATAAAGTGGTAGTCCGTGTACATCCGGGTTCTGTAACTTAACAAGATATGCAGAGGTGATGGGATCTCAGTTATCAGTTAAAGTTTTGACAATTTTACGGTTATACTAATTACCGATAGAAGGCTACCTGACAGTCACGAGCTTTATTTAATCCACAACCGTTAAATATTAAGACCACAATCCTACGTCCCGAGGGAGTGAAATTATTGACCATTCTCGCATTGCCCATAATACACCTTGTTTACCCCCCGATATTTTGCATAACCTTTGTTTCCCAATTCTCCTGGGAATTAAAGTCGTCCCAAGAGAATCGGAAGACAATGCTTATGCAAAATGTTGGGGGGGGGGGGGGTAAACAAGGTGTATCATGGGCAATGCGAAAATGGTCAATAGGTTACTGTCTGGGCGTCATTATGCAATCTAATTAATTTGCGGTGAAATGATCATGATCTAGCCAGCGGTATGTTTTTTATTTTAACATTTTAATCGTAATAATTTGGCAAGGTAGATTATTGTAGATAGTTAATTTCTGGTTCTTAATCTTTTTAATATTATTGTAAATAGAAACATTTGAATTTTTTTTTTAAATTAAATTTTGATTGATCTTTATTGGAACAGTATTCCCGAAAGCTATCGAAGTCTGCCAAAGCACATATTCAAAAAGAAAATTCAAGCATTACTATTATTAACTCTAGGAAGTCTGGATAGTTATGCTGACACTAGCACTCTTATTTATGAAATAAAAAAGGCGTCTTAATTATAATTCAAACATAATATATTAATTTACTATTTATCACCTTTTTCCTCCTTCGTCAAATAATGTATGCAAAATCGAGTAATTCGGGTAATTCGTGTTTTACGAAAATTGAGTAATTCGTGTTTTAGTAATTTGTGTTGTATGTCCTTAACACCGCCTGCCTAGATTAGCTCTAGATTAGCTATTTGCAGGCGGTGCTTACTGATTGTAAAAAGATTTTCTTGCAAACTAAATAAACTTACTTAAAACTTACTCATTAAATCGTTTTGATTAAAATCAAAAGGATTGGGTAGGGTTGTTGTCAATTATTAGAATCGTTATATGTCTAGCTTTAGTTAATTCAGAATGTTCCCAATTTGTATAGGGTATTACCCTCGGCTATGTATCATGCACTGACACTTAAATAAAGATATCGATTGATACAAGGATGGATGGATTGATTTCTTCCTCATACACCGCCGCCACCTCCGCAACCACACCTACAACCATCACCACAATTCTATTATTTATCTGCTCTACAACCACCGCAAATCTCTTGTTAACTCCTAAACAAGTACCCGCCGTTTTACGTAAATCATGCTCAAGCAAGAGGATATTCTCTTGGGTCAATCCCACTTTCTATGGCTGATCACCTTCAGATCTGAGATCATTTTGCATGCAAACTTTTGTACAGACAGGGGTAGAGACATGGTTCGGAATGGAGAGTTTATTTGTGGGAGCCTGACGAAAAGTTGCTTATGTGAATACCTATGTGAATCTCAAATGACCAAAGATATTCATCCTAGAAAGTTAAGATAACTTATGACATGAAATTTCCTCACAAAAGTATAATTTCGCGGCACCATTGAAAATGATCGCTAAATTAGTGTCGCAAACATCATTACGTTAATTATTGAAAAAAAAAGGATAATTTTTCATCAACAAGACGCGTAGCTGCCTCATTCCTCAACACTGGCAAAGTTGTGACCTGAATGCGCGAGTTTACTCTGAGCAATTTGGAATGCGTGTTTTTTAACAATTCGACCCTTTCGCGTGCTGGTATGACGTAACAATGATAACACCTCTCTTAAGATAAACGACAATACTACTGCTTTCGCTCAGATTTATTGGGTTGTCAGTGAACATGCTTTAGAAAAAAGAACGTCGTTCATGTTAAAGAAATGTTTCATACAATAAACGGTCTTACGTCATAAGAACACAAGGAAATATCACACAGATAACACGCGTAGCATACGACTGAGATAAGGCAAAATACTAATAAAGAAAAAATAAGTGATTATGATACTGATGAAAACAGCAAAGCAGTCTGAACAAATCATAAGCAGATCTTGCGTCAGTTCCTGAAAAGGCAAAAGAAAAGAGTTGTCCTGTTTTAGTATTGGTGGACCAGGAACTGGCAAAAAAGCCCAGCCTACCCTCGAACTTTGAGCTAACTTTACGCCAGGCATACTGAGGTTTCTGTTTCTGCGGCGAAAGTTTAGAATTCCCGCTAAACCGTCCAAAAAGAATTTAATTTCTGCTATAAAACTTTGTATAGTTTACAAATTGAGTAACTGGATAACGGTCTATAAAAACGCAGCGCCTCAATTCATTTTGAAAGTATAAGTATGGATTAAACCGTGATTGATTCACTGTTCCTAAAGAGAGGGCATGTACTGGCAGGCCTGTTATTCGCATTGTGGGAAAGAAGAGGCATTATAACCATACAGAAAAGTAGGGAAATCACCTACGGGGTTAATTCCGCTGTGATTGCCTAAAGCGTACGTTTCTCTGGAATTCTTATCAGCCATCAGTCATTCCGCTACTAGCAAAGCTGTTCGTCATATGGAGTAAGGTCATAAGAAATTTATCTTTAATCAGCTGACGTGTAGATTCTACTCTGCGCTTCTAACTAAGACTGATGATTATCTTATTTCTCCCCACAGTATCAACACACTGTCAAGCAGATAGCATATGAGAATAAAGAAAATTGTCAACTAGTGAATGCTGTCACTAGACTCTTAGAACCAACATTTACTAAGGAATTAATAACGTCGCTGCTAAGTCAATTATGACATTTCAAATGATCCACGATCTTTATACTGGAGTAAGAACGCTTCATAAACGTAGTGCTACCCCTATGCCTTTGAGTAAAACATTTTAAACTAAACTTGTATCGACAACGTCATAATAGAATCTTAAACTGTATGTAAATAGGTGTGGACTCTGGGATTGTAATTAGACAATGGAGACTCGATAGTTGTGCGGAATCACATACTGATATTAGTCACCCAGGGCGGCATCGGATTGATCCATTTCGGGAGGTATTATCTATTCAAAGTACGAAACGGTTTTGTGTATAAACTTACCGTATTTTCCTTTGTTTGAGAGGAAACTTGGGAATCTTGAATCCAAGCTTAGGCCATGCAACTCGTCCCTTGTCCCGGTTATCTTTCATTTCTGTTTCTTTGTGCGCCACTGAATTGTCCAACTGCTCAGGGAAAAATTTCTGGCTGAAAGGACAGGAGGGGTCACTTTGCTCAAAATCACTGGAAGAACCCGGCTTTACTTGCGGCTCACTGAAGCTCCCTGATCCACTGCTACCCCCGGACGAGGATGCCATTTCACTGCCTCTAGGTGTAACTTCGTCATTTTCCGGAGCTAACGATGTCTTCACTAACACCTCTTTTTGATTTCCAGCATTTTCAGTGTTGCCCAAAGCGATTTTCAATTCATCAAGTCTGCAGTACAATTCTTCAGGCTCCAAATTCATGGTCTTTGCTAGCTCTTGGAATTGTTTTTGTACTGGTAGCAGATGCTTCTCAATGACAGCTAGATCCTCTTCCAGCTTGAGGTAATCATCGTAAAACTTCTTGAAATTCTCCGTTACGGTCGCTGTTTCTCGCACGCTCTCTTGTAAGCGATTATTTAGCTTGAATATTTCCTGCCTACTCTCAGAGAGCGCTTTTTCCAATCCCTTTTTCTCGTTTCCGTACACTAGAGCCGCTTTCTCCATTGAGTTCTTCAGTTCGATTTTCTCTTTCTTGGCGGCATGCCTGGCGTCTTTCAGACTAAGATTCAATCGCAGTTGCTCCACTTCAAGCTGTCGTTTTAGGTCATTTATCTGCTGCAGCATTTGTCGAATATCCTTGTCTTTGTCTAACAAATACCCATTTCTCTGCTCAGCTATTTGCTGCCAGTTATCGAGCTTTTTAGCGAAACTCTTTTGTTTTTCATAAAGAACTCGAACATGGATGCGTAGACTTACCAACATCTGTTGAAACAACGAAATTTTGTCTCAGTTTCTCTGACAATTTTAATTTGTTGGTTCGTGTTCCAGAAGAGTAGTGTAGGAAGGAATTGGCGAATATCACCGGCTTTAAAAGCCTTGCTTCCTTTCCCTGAGATCCCGAGATGCATGCACACGATTCTCCCACGGGGAAAGCAAACGGGTGCCCTTGCTCTCCCCTCCTTTTCCATCGCTTGCCCCGCGCGGGTAAATCGTGACGCAAATGGGAGTCTCATCAAGGTGAAACGAGGCTCACAAAACCGGCGGTATTAGGCGACCCTTTGAGAAATAAAAATAAATATATCTGATGTTTTTGATTGATTTCCAATTTACGTCCATTTGTCGCTTTGGTCATTGATTCGTTCCAGCAAATCTCTTCATTGAATTTCTTACTAACCTGTTCCATTTCTGTAGTTTCGGGTTCAATGCGAGGTTTCTTTCCGTACAGCAATGCCGAAAGCCATTCTGGTTCCCCAGGGTACCCGTGCAAATACTCCAGGAACTCTCTTTCCGCAGGATTGTCCATATTGCGAGATGATGGAAAGGCTCCGCGCACGAAAAATAAGCCAACGAGCTTTAATGACGTAACAATTCCTAATAATTCGTTAAGCTGAGATCCACGCGCGCAACTTAAGCTTTGCACGTGAATGCCGCTCAGTTGCCATGCTTGCATATTATTGATCTGTTAACAGGGGAATCGGAAGATGAAAATGGCTAGCTTTTCTTCGCTTTGAACGTGCTACACTGCATGTATGTTGTTGTTTCAAAGTTTTGTCAGATGATCACGCGACAGGACCGAAAGGTGATCTGGGTATTTCAAATAGGAATTTGGACATACGATGGTTATAAGGGAGTTGCTTTTCGTTTAACGAGACCCATTTGTAGTTTTCATTTCAGTATTACATCTTTTTGAATTTGGAACATTCTTCTAAACCTCCGCATTACTAAAATCCCTTGTTTTTGTGTGTGTGAATAAGAAGAACACGAAACTCCGCTAATGGCATTCAGCACAAGTAATAGCTTCTTACTATCTCGTATCCTCACTGCAGATGTAAACTTGATTTTGATTTTCTTAATTCGCGTTTCGTATATTCCTGATAGTGTGATGTGGTATGAAATAAGGTGATAACACAGAAAAGGGATTAAAATTGAACTGGCACAGACTTCGAAACGAACAATGGCCGACGTTTAAACTTAAAACCCTCTTAAAACAGCCACCCTGGAGAAAAATAAACCGTCAGTATCAGGGATACATAGACAAGATGGAAGCGTTCTGTGTCTAGGTGCACGGTAGGGACAAAAAACCGGCCTAAGGCAAATCGTTAAAGGAAGACTTTCTAAATTAAATCGAGTAGAGATATAAGTAAATCAAAAATACTCAGCCAAGCAATGTAATCGATCGGAAGGACAGAAAAATGAACATGTGTTTGCGGGTGAAGAAACAAGGCAATGGAAGGAAATCACACAGGCACACAAATGAACGGGGTTTCTTGTTTAATTCGGCGAGAATAAAAAGGCAGCTAAAAGCAGAAAATCCAGTCCACTTTATCGTTTGTTCATCTGCTAACCGACGAAAATTCGCTTAGTTGACTTTAAGTCACAGCCTGTTTCACTAGCAGTACATTTTGTTCACTGGAACTCGACCCATGGCGTCTCGTTGCAGCTTTACACAAAGAACGTGTTACGCTTTAGTTGTGGGCGGTTTAAGAACGTTTCCGTCAGGATAGCGTTTCTTAAAGCGCGCCGTGACGTCAGGATCTAGCAGTCGAACACCATCCAATTGATTACCCAGAGTTATCCTGTTGAGAGAAACATTACTAGTTATAAGCTGAAACTGCAGCCCGCAGTAAGTTGACAATAGGAACAATCACAGACTAAACTAGCTTCTTAAACCCCAACCCAAGCCTTAGAAGTGCAATCTGTCAAATCGTATCACAGATCTCAAAGGATCAAAACATGGAAAGAGTTTCAAAACTTAAACATGATGAATATGACAAGGTGTTAACAGAAACTGCCTGAAAATTAGCCTCGAGGGTGATTTTTGAGTAACTGATGTACCACCCAACTGAATCGCATTTTCATGACGAGCACCAAAAACATGCTTACCAGTTTGGTTGAACATTATGCTGTCTTCCAAACAGTTCTGGAAACAAATAAAATGTACATCAGCAAAAAAATATGTCGTCGTTGGTGTACTTGCCCAATCCCTCAGCCAATCAGAGAGCGAGCAATTCATGTAATTAACAGCAAGTTTTGATTGGTAAAGGAAACGGGAAGCCAAAAAAAATGATTAAATAAGCAACACTTACAAGAAATCAGTGCATTAAGTTGATGAATTGTCAGATATGAAACTAAAAGAGCTGTTACATCGGCGTTCTACTTCACTAATAATGGAGTAACTACACTTAGACAGCGTTGGAAAACAGCCAACCTATTTTTCTTGTGCCTGGTGCAAGCCGTTCAATCACTCCATAGATTTCATCCGGTTTGTGACTTGTCTGTCTTACCTTGGAGATGAACAATATTTTAGAAAAATTTCAAGTAAAATCAGTGGTAAGATGTTCTAAAACTGCTTGGAAGAGACGGTCTTATTAAAAGCACTTCCCTTCTTTCGCGTAACACAACACCTTTTTGGGTTTTACTCCGTGCAACCGCTTTCAACCCTTACTAGTATCTCGATTTTGTTTATTTGAGTTGCAACTTAAAACTTACGGATTGCATACACCGCGCGTTTTTGGTCAATGGGTTGTCTGCGTGACAGGCGATTCGAAAGGGATGGGAGAAGGTAAAGCGAAAAGAGCGCAAAGTGCGATCGAAGGGAAGCGGGAAGCGTGATGTGGTTGTCGGGAGAAACGCACAAAGCGAGAATGCTCTGAGGTTACTCGTTTCAGCGAGAAAGAAATAACGGCAATCAACAGAACTGAAACGAACCTCAGCGACAAGAACATCGCAGTCCAAACCTCTATTAAAGTTCTTACAATCTCCTTTCACGCCAACCTGAGGAGCAACAAAAAAACTATTACCATCAATTGAACGCTTGACATAACTAGTGGTACATGACACAGACAAAGGCGTGCTAAAATAAAAGAGCTAAGAGATCACTCGAGAAAATTTTCCTTCTTACTGAAAAGGAAATCTTGATTGGTTCCAGACAGAACGCGCTTTGCCTTTTCTCTCGGTAAGAAAAAGTTGGAAAGAGATGACTTTTAACATCAATGAAGTCTTTAATGGAGAGGCCGAAGAAAACCTGAAAAGCGAAGGTCTGCAAACAAACATTCAACTGATTGTGCGAATGAAGCCGTACTCTCACCAGGCAGTGCTCCTTTCCGTGATTAAGCCAGTGCCCAGTCCTTCCCGTTCTTATCAGCCGCTGCAGTTGGTTTGTTTTTACCCAGATTAACTCATCACACCCCGCGTAGCTGTTAAACAAAATAAACCAACAGTGCCGTCAATGTAACTGAACGGATATTTGCCCCTCCATGTCAACAAAACATTTTACGATATAATTTGGTTTTATCAACTGGGTTGATAATGTCAATTGGCCACCGTAAAGAGATTCAAGGGCTGACGTTTTGAGCGTTAGCCCTTCGTCGGAGCGAATCAAGGAATTGTGGGTCGTGTGAACAAAAATTTATTTTTCAAATCGGTATTCTTAATCCTCACGGTATCAACGAACGCTTTTCATTCAACTACTTTATTCCGTTGTTTTCACGTTACCAGGCACCAGCCAATAGCGAAGCTCCATCTTTCTGTATATAAAAAACATACGACCCACAATTCCTTGATTCGCTCCGACGAAGGGCTAACGCTCGAAACGTCAGCAATTGAATCTCTTTACGGTGGCCAGAGTTTCACTTTCCGGTGAAGCAAGAAGCCAAGAAATTTGCTAACTTTTTCTAATTTTTCTTTTCGGTGGCTACTGATGAACGGTTATGGCAATTAGATATTTATTACAGGAGCCAACATTGAGATTGTGGTCTGTCGCCTTTGAATTGAATCTCTTTACGGTGGCCAATTTACATTATCAACCCAGTTGATAAAACCAAATTATATTGTTATACTTCCCACCGACGCAGCACCACAGTTTCTTTATAAACTTACCCCCTCAAAACATTTTACGGTTTCATTCTCTGTCACCCATCTCGCATCTTCATTCTTGTACGTAATATATCAAACACTAAAGACAAGGTTTAATCGCATTTCCAAATAACGAGAAGAGAGATCAAAATACGACGCGCAGCGGAGTATTTTTGAACAAACTTGGAGGTGTTTGGAAATGTGATGGAACACCCTCGAGTGTTGATATATCTTCTATTTTCTACATTCAACAAGGAGTTTTAACTTGTCACTTGGCGGCTACATCAGAGGATATACGAATTTAACAAAATTATATTCTTGAAGCTCAGAGCAGAAAATTATAATATACTGTTTCACTAGTATTCAAAAGGAATAGATCCAATGAAAAGGTACTATTCAGGTCACATGAATGCTCTGTAAACCCCAATACAAATCAGCAGTAGAATTAACTTTTGATACAGATCTCTACTGATTAAAATGCAAATCACGATGGAATCAAATAACAATACTACGCATTCAATTTATTGTTTCATTTCACAAGTACGATAAACGACCATGCAGATCACCAGCTCATATTTCATCTTCTACTTATAATATAGGTAGGACTCTGCGCGCGCTCTGATTGGTCAAAAACTCATGTTTTATCAGAGTATAAAACATAAAAAAGCGTGCTTTATTGTTTTTCGTCAGCTTTACTATAGTGAAAATTCGCAAGGGATGGCGGCGAACATTTTCTATAAAGAAATTTCGGACAAAATTCTGAAGTCAAGCTGCAGAGATTGTCGAAGAAGCTTCTAAGTTCGAGATGAAAGTAGAAGAAGCGAAATGAAATTGCTTCAGTTTATCGATCGTGCGTGTTTTGGTGTTGTTACTCGCAGCGTATAAAATCTACATCATAAAGCAAATGAAGAAGCCTAAGCCATGTATTATACTGTCATAAAACACTCCGGGCATTTGAGAACACTCGAGAAATGTTGAAAACACGAGCCGCAGGCGAGTGTTTTCAACATTTCCCTCGTGTTCTCAAATGCTCGTCGTGTTTTATACATACACAGACAGACAGACAGACAGACAGACAGACATACATACATACATACTTTATTTGGTATAGTAGGTTAAAGTAAGGGCAGCCAGAGGCTGATGTGGACCTACTGTCAAACTATAATACATGGCTTAGGCTTGTTTATTAGTTAAATAAAGTGTGATCACTGTCATGAGTAACTTGAACAGTTGAAATAACAAGATAGAAGTACTTGGCCACGAGTTCAAAAAAGAAATATTTCTATGATATTGGCAAAATAAAATATATAATAAAATAATAATAATATAATAGCAGATATACAAAAACATTAACGAGACAGAGGAATCTGGTTGCCACAAAAAATAAATATATAAATTAAAAAGTATACCTTACCCCCACAGTTTCAAGCATTCGCGACCTAATTCCATTGCACTACACAGAAACAAAAAATACACAACACTTTTATAAGGTAAAAGCACTTGTATACAATTACAAAACGGATTGCCTCAAAGAGCGTGATTGTCTCGAATCATACGGTTTCGAGTTCAATTTGGAAATAATTTGCACTAGTGAGTTTTTCAAAAAGCTGAAATTGCGCAATTTCAGCTTTTTGAAAAACTCACAAGTGGAAATTAATTCAAAATTGAACGAGAAAAACCGTATGATTATTTATTAATAATATAAACATGAAAAAATTCGCCTGGAGGACGTACCGGAAGATCTTACAGTGTTGCAGACAGGAAGTGAGCATTTGATGCAAATTTGACACTTTATTTACGGATTGGCAGATGAAGATCAGGTAATAATGCTACGAACTGAAAGACGTTCGTTTAAAACATTTGCAACCATAATCCATTTGCACTGATGTTACACTTGAAATGCACTGCTCTCAGCCAATCAGAATCGAGTAATTTTTTCATGTATATTATTACGAGTGTAATATTGTTAAAAAAGAGAAAAAACAGTAATTTTAGCTGAGCAAATAAGTGACGAATTGATTACTAACTGACCGAGTTTATTTGCAGTGTACATCAATTCTATTTTGTGTTGTAAATTAGTGTAAATGTGACACTGCTTTCCATCACAGTTGGAGGACTCATTACTTCGTTATTCCAGACATGAGAAAACAGCAAACGACTCATACCGTCCAGTGACCCAAAGGAAAATATAACCCTCATCCTGAAGAGACGGAACATCCAGTTTACGCATTTCATCATCTGACATGGTGCCATAAGGTAACTAAGAAATATGAGAATATTGACAATACCAATAGAGGTTGTAAAAATAGAAATTTATAAATCACGACAAAACCGCACCTGGCTGCTTGATAACAATTGAAACAAGTGAAAAAATAAGAAAGAAGCTCATTTGTTGAACACTGTAGCAGAACCACAATACTACATTGCCAAGAACTATTATACCTCCATATGAATGTCCCACGGTGGATCAGCCATCACCACAGAGAACTTGCCAAGTACAGTCATGTCAAAGTACCTCATATCACACTGAATCCACTAAAATATAAACGCACATCAGAAATACTATCAAGTAAAATCACATACATCCAGACTTTGCAGCAGTACAGAACAATTAATTATTTCAGACAAACTTTGAAACATTGAATACAACAAAAGTATGGATTAAGGTATGCAATGCAAGACTCTGGTTTGCCAACTATTGTCACAAAGTTAAAAAAGTTACCCTAAATGGAAAACTACAGTTATGTCAGGAATAATTCAAATCCCCTAATCAGCACTTTGCGTCCAAAATTTGGAAACAGAACACTTGATATTTTCTCGTGTGCAGGCTCCACTGCTCTGTGCTTTGTGGGTCGTGGCTGGCGTGGCTGCATGCTGGAAAATAGCGCCCCTCAGAGGCAGGAGCCTGTTCGCAGATTATCTTTCTCCGTACCACAAAAACACTAAAAATCTCATACCTGAGGTGGGTAAAGAATGACTCGGTTTTCTTCTTCAGCAGTTTTTGTTAAAGACATCTGAGATGGCAAAAATAAATTATGACTATGAAAGCACCAATACAACTTTATGTCATTGTGGAACTTGCCACTCCAACAGTTATTGGCACCAGTGCAATGATGTTAACCATTAAATAAAATTAGTATTTAATTCTTGTACCTTTTCCTCCTTTTTCTTGTCTTTTTCTTTCTCTTCCTTGTTCATCTCAACATCACTGTAATCAACTTCATAATGAACATACTGAGAGAAAGAAGAAAAGAAGAGAAAAAACTAAGGTGAAACTCAAGGATGATGAGTGCTGAGACTCGGTTATATTAGCAACAAGAAGCTGAATGTGTATATGTATGTATATTCCACTTTTAAGTCTAGGAAATCTGGATGAGTGACTAAATGTATTTTAAAAATTGAAAACTAAATTTCATGAAATTAAAAGTCTTTAACCCTTTAACCCCTAAGAGTGCCATATGACACATTATGTAATAACTTGGTCAATATTTGTCCAACTAATCTGATTTTTTGGCACCAAAATTGTCTTGGAAAAATCTACATTTTGAAAGAATAAAATTGCACCTCCCTCTCTTTGTGACTTTTGAAACCTTTTGTTTGATACATATGTAGTATGCAACATATCTGAAATTAATCACTGGACTGAAAGGTGCAAATTAAGATATAGTTGAGGGGTATACCTGATATGTACAGTGATAGACAACTTTTACACACAGGGACGATTAGGGTTCTGGCCCAGCAAATTGTAAAGTTCATGATCTCCAACAAACCTGTTTTATACTGAAACTCGGCCCCAAACTCGGTGAGTTAAGGGCCGAGTTTCAGTATAAAACAGGTTTGTTCGAGATCATGAACTTTACAATTTGCTGGGCCAGAACCCTAATCATCTCTGTGTGGCGAGTATAAAAATTAAATTGCCACTGAAGTGCATTTCGTCAACCAGCACAAATCATTGCATGACTTCGCAGTCCAGTGAAGTCGTTATCAATTGAATAGCGCATATGTGCCAGAGAATAATATTTTTTATTGACGAAATGTCTGCACTGGATATATACTAATTTGTGGACCAGAATTTTTTTCCAATTGAAGAATTATCTGCACAAGTATATACGCCAATATGGCTGCAGCAAATTATTCGGCCGTTGTTTTGCAAATGTTTTACGGTCCAATAACGAGGGAGGCAAACAGAAACCTACGCCAACCATTGCAACCACAACAGGTTGTATTATATGACGGGTTTCTACAAATGCTACCACCGGAGTTAATGGAAAGGTTATGCAAGGAGTATTTTGTAGACGAAATGTCTGCACTGGATATATACGAATTTGCGTGCCAGAATTATTTTCCTGTTGAAGAATTATCTGCACAAGTATACGCCAATATGGCTGCAGCAAGAACCAGCGAGTGAGAGGCATCAAAAAGCGCAAACAGATCAACAAACGAATTGCTACCCCCGGAGTTAATGGTAAGGATATGCAAGGAGTATCTTGTAATAAAAATAGGGGAGAGAAAAGAAATGGGTTGGTATGAGGTGCATGATGAACTGTCACAGGCACCTTTTTGCGAAAAACTTGGGCGAATTACAAAAATAATCTCTTGCCGCAAATGTAACGTTTGCGGAAAAACTGGTTTATGTGCCGCATGTTTAAAAAATGGGGAAAAACACTACCTTGAATCATTTCACTGGTGCCGCATGTTTAAAAAATGTGGAAAAACACTACCTTGAATCATTTCACTGGCCTGAAGATGAATACTGTGAAACATTTATAAAATACGTGTGAGAGGAAACGACCCGCTCATTATAATTCCATACGGACATAAACATATACAATTATAAATGCAGTTAATAACTTTTGGATGAAAGTTATTTATAAACTATATGTTGTTCCAAACATCTCTTTCATTTTGACAAACTTGTTTTAAGATTTTTGAGTTTTTAGCAAAAAATCTCTGCGGTAACTCGCACTTTAAAAGTCTTGGATAATTTGTGGCAAGTTCATAAAAAGCCATCAGAAACTTTGCGTGAGAAGAAGATATATCAAGCGTCTTTCTTAAATGAAGCCTGAATCCTTCCGGCGTTGATGCTGATCTCAAAGCCACAAGTAAATCACCTTGAAGGGCTGAATAATACAAAATATCACGATGTGTGTTTCCAATCGCCTTCCATAAAAGATTAATTGATTCAACACAGTTATCTGGTGTCTCCCTCTTGATTTCGATGCCATGATAGCATTTACTCTGTTCAATGTTAACTGATAAATCAAGTGTTCGCTTCACTGCATCATATTGATTACGTTGTTGTGATTCTTTTGCATTTAATCCAACCTCAGGAAATCGTTCAAGCACTATCCTCTTTTCCTGAACAATGAAGACGGTAGTATTTGGATACCTCTGAACAATTCTTTGAGTAAATCCTTTCAGATAGTTTACAAAGTCTGTAAACCTCTTCTTGTTCATCGTGTTTGAAAAAATCTGTAAAACACGTAAGCCAATTTGTGATTGGTTGAAAAATCATGCGACTATCATATGACTTGACTATTTTGGATAACCTTGGCAACCATCAGCATGATTTCATGTCATAAAGAGTTGTTTAATTCCTGAAGGCTAAAATTGAATGTTCTGACACAAACCTCAAGAATGTTCTGACACAAAGACTTCTTTGTTTAACGAATTAAAAACCTGCTGATGCATGGAATTAAAGTTGATAATGCTTGAAGTAATACCACTGAGAAAGAAAAGTTGTCTGCAAAACACTATCTGTTTGCTGATCATTTCAGAATGTGACTTTGCAGTCCAGTGAAGTTGTAATCAATATGCGTGTGTGTCTGAATACTGAAGAAAAACATGCTCTTGTTTATACACGGTTGTGGACGCATTGCAAATGTTTCAAGCTCCCTGTATTGATTATTCGATACAACACTTACCACAAGAACTACGCGAAATTATTTACAAAAAGTTTGTTGGTATAAAGCTTAAAGAGCGCACAAAATTGGGTGGGATTTGGTTCACCTTGATCTTTTAGCAAAAACACCTTTTTGTCATAATTTTTGTTATGCGGCCGCAACGGTCTTTGTGTTCCATGCTTACACGATGCAAATTAGTACATTGTTTATTTATTCGAGGCAAGAGAATGTAAGATCAAACAGAAGTTTTTTGAGGTTGATGACTTCCACAGCATTTTTTTATTGCACAGCCACCGTTTTGGAGTGACGTCACATCGTTCAAGAGAAATTAACATTGAAGCAAGAACATAAAGAGTCAATCACAGCCCGACCACAATTCCGACACCAGTGAGTGAAGTTACAAGGGCTCCGGAAGACAGGGCGGCTGTAAAAGCGCCTATAGAGAGACCACAGAATAGTGAATCACTTTACGAGCTTTTTTATATTTTTTCAACACAAGCCAGTAATGCTCTGCCTCATCAGCTATTTCTTTTTCAATTTTACTTATTTGAGTTAGCCGGAAATTTTCTGGGGTTCTTGAGAGGGGTAGCTCTGGATAAATATTACCAGGTGGAGCACTTGGCAACACATTTGCTGAAGACATGGCATATAAACAGATTATATTTTTCAATTGATTTGCAATTCGAATTGTAGTGGTTGATCATTAAAATCAAATAGCTGACCGTCATCATCTTTTACTGAAAGCGTTACGCTGTTTACATATTTGCCTGTCGAAGCGTCACGAAAGTTTTTCTGTTCGGCCATTTGATAGTGGACTTTTTCGAAAGCTTCCCCTCTAATGTGAAACTTTGCAAGAAGGGTTGAAGCTTTACCATTTACAAAATTTTGATGGCGGTCAACCAAGTCGCAATGAACAAAGAAAGTACTCGGTGTTCTAAGCCGCTTGATGAAAGTTCTAAACATCAATATGCGGGATATTCCAAGAGAATCGGCTAAGTCAATGTCAAGATTTATTTTTTTATTTTCAAAGTTGTCAATTACCATTGCACCAACTGGTGTATTTATGTGAGTGGGTAGCTTTATATCAAATTTAGCAAAAGCATTTTCTATATTTTGAGCAATACTTTCAAGAGTGTAATACCCTCTGGGGATAGTAATGGGAACAGCACGTCTACCTTCTGGATCAGACATTGAAATTACCCCATCGTTTTTCAAATTATTCCACGAATTATAAAGCGAACAAGACTTACGAGAGTGGCCTCTGGAATCGAGTTGTCAAAATTGACGGTGCATGGATTGGAAGTCGTAGAAATAGTAAGCACAACCATTTTATTTTTGTTGCACATAAATTTCTAATTAAAAAATAATGGGGAGTAATAAAAGATGAACATCTTCAAAACCGCACATACACAATCAGATTCTGTTGCATTTGACTATCTCGAAAAAAGTGCGCAGTCTGCCAACCTCACAAAATGGATTCAAAACCCCGAGGCGAAAAAAATCACGACGGCTGTACAAGAGAAGCGTGGGCAGCTTTTTCTACACGGTTTCTGAGGGCCAACAAAAGCAAATTTGAAGCACAGACAATTTTTGCATTGGACCACACAGCAACAGCTGAAATATTTTACAAAGAGGGTGAAGGCAGTCTACAAAGCATCTTCGGTTCAGACAGCAAATATTGGAGTGCAGGCATGAAAAGCCCGCTGGGTTTGGATGCTGTTGGCGGCTTCCCTTACCAGTTATCGCCCAGCGCAGAAAAAAGTTCGCTGCCGGTTCCAGCAGTTGAATTTGAAGACGCTGCACCAAGTTTGAAGAAAATATTCCACAGCTCAAAAGGATATTTATTTAATGCCTGACCAGTATTTTACAACAAACTTCAGAGAGATATTTCGAAGGGAACAGATAAAGTTCGAAACATCATAGCCCGCAAAAAAATGGCTTGCGGGGCCTGATCTATCTTTCTGGGAACAGCAGCTGAACTTTGCAGTTTGGTGCGCGATGACAGGTTGCGGAATCTCACATGAAGTATTTGACAAAGAACACACAACGCTGAATCTGCCGCCGCAGGTGCGGGCTTTTTACATCTTCCACATGTACTTCACGGTTCGGTGCATCCTGTATCAGCTCGGAGGGATCCAAAGCTTGAGCGCATTGCCAGGTGACCCTACATTCAGTCAGATCAACAACCATTACGACGTAGCTTCTTACAAAAGATTATGCACAGAGTTTGGCGTTGACCCGTCAACCGATTTCCGCTTCACATACGGAGCAAACCACGGGCTGGGAAGCATTTACATTTATTGCCGCGACCCTTTCATACTGGACGTGCCCTATCCATCGGCAAAAGCAAAATTCGACGACAAGGACCCTAAGGCGTCAGAAAAGGGAATTTCAGTATGCTTCATAAGAAACGACGCCACGGAAGAGCAATTCGATTGGTTCTCGCCCAAAACCTCGGCAGGTTTGACCCAGGCAGGGCTTTCACGTATCAATCAGTCAATTGCAGCCTTTGTGTATTGCATCTTGGGCGCGCAAGTCAACGTGAGAAGCAGCATTCTTGGTGCTGGGGGCAGAGCGAGTTCCTTGTCTTGGTGGAAGACGCGATAAGGCAAACGGATCTGGCCAACTCAGTTCAAAGATACCAACTTGCCGTAGACGAGGCAAAGGTGAGGCTCAACCTTGCTGTGTGCCCGGGGGCCTGGCTGATGCCCGCGCGAATGGTAATTAACACAGAGAGCACGGTTGGCTACAACAAACAACTCAAACAAGCGACGCCGGGTATGAAGCTGGGGGTCAATGACGGGGTAAACAAAAGCACATAAAGCAGCACTTCAGCTAATGGATGGCGGGAAATAGAAAATAAACCCGCCAAACAGTCACCCTTCGAATCCGATACACAAAGCAGCAGCGACAAAAGAACAGCCAGCGCCTGTGATCCAAACAGCTGCAGAAGAGCAAACTCCAGCAGAGCAAACGGAATCTGAACCAATGCCAACGGCTGGCTCAGGCAGTGAGTCACATGACGTGAACAAAATAGCTGTCTCTGTTGGTGCAGTTGCAGTTGCGGGTTTGGCATTCTTGTCATTTCGTTAACGCTGCTTCTTGACCAGAAAGGTCACAACAGCCAAAATCAGAAGCCAGGTGTGCTCTGCCAGAAAACCTCTGCCAGCAGCTTTGAAGAGGAAACTCACAATCGAGCCAAGCAGACCTGGCAGAGCAGTTGCAACCTTTGAGCCAACATCTTTCAGACCTTTTCCCAATGCTTTCCCAGTGGCCTTCAAAGAGTTGGTAATTGCGCCAATAACATCACCAATCGTGACACCAGCAGCAAGAAAGATGGCTGTAGCTGTTACGCCATATTTTTTGAAGATCTCTTTGACCCTCTCACGAAGTGGAAGCGCTCTTTCTCTTTTTCCATTTCTGTAGCAATTTTTTCAGCATCTCTTAATTGTTGTTCGGTCTCTCTCAATCTCTGACGTTGTTCTCTTATGCTCTCATTGTCTTGAGCGATAATTTCTTTAGCTTCTGGACCCAGAGAGTCTTTGAACTTAATTTATAAATTTTTTGAGAAAACCACCGCCATCTTTTCTGAAAATTTCAGTCTCACCGCCTTTTGAACAAAATGATACAAATGTTGTTTCATTTCCACTTTTTTTGCTGAAACCAAGAGGGCCCAATTTTCTGAAGTCCACTTTTGAGAAACTCTTTTTGATAAAGTCTTTTGCCTTTTCAAGCATTGCTTGTTTGTCACCTGGATCCACAATATCGCCCAACAAAGGAGCTTCAACATAGGATGTGTCAGGCTGCCCGCTCTGTTCATGCAGCATTGTTTCCATTTCATGTTGTTCGCCACCATTGTAGGGTGTATGAATAACTACTCAGAAATAGTCAGCAATTCCTCACAAAAAAAATATTTTCTCAATTAAATATATTTTCGTTTTCATGTAAATATGGCTGAAGAACAGCAACAGCAACCGTCCACTCAAGCAATTTCTGAACCACAGGTAAGCCAAGTAACTTTATCAAGGCCTGCCAAAAATCCAAAGCGGGTAGCTGCTGGCAAACTCACGACTGAGAAAACAAGACAGGCTCGTGAAGCACAGAAAAAAGCCGTAACCGAGGCTGCTATCATAATCGAAAGAGAGAATAAAAAAAATCTGCGCCTGCTCCAGAGACTGCACCAGAGCCCGCTACAGCTGATTCCAAAGTTTCAAATGGTCTCAGCACAACCCAATGGATCTCTATCATTGGAATTGGCACTACACGTTATATAGCGTGATGGATGCCAAACTCGGAAAGATATACTACGGCCCTGGGGAATATTGGAAAGGCATTGCCGCTATCAAAAAATTATCCGAGGCCGCCAAGGTACAGGAAGACACCGCAAAAAAGTGGCTGGCCAAGCAAGCCCTCTGTCAGATATACCTGCCCGCTCCAAGGTGCAATCCTCGACCAAAATTTGACGTGTCCACACCCAACGCGGTCCACCAGGCAGACCTTTTTTTACTGCCACACGACAAACTGCCCCGCGGGCGCAAAGTTTTCAAATACGCGCTGACCGTTGTCGACGTGGCCAGCCGCTACAAAGAGGCTGAACCCTTGACTTTAAAAAATTCTGATGAGGTCGCCCAGGCCTTTCAGAAGATTTACAAGCGTGCGCCTCTCAAATGGCCTCAACTGCTGCAGGTTGACCCCGGGCGCGAATTCATGGGCGCTGTTACAAAAGACATGGAAAATCACAAAACCTATATGCGGCGCGGGTGCGTTGACATTCACCGTGACAAGGCCATTGTTGAACACTTCAACCGCACCCTTACCGAATGATTGTTCGGGCACCAGTATGCCGTAGAATTGCTACTCCCTGAGGGCCAGCAGTCAACCGCATGGGTGAAAAGACTTCCTGAAGTTGTTTTGGCTTTGAATGAGGAAACAAGCCTTACCGGCGAAGCCTGAAGTCGCCATCAAAGAAAAAGCTGTTTCTGCAAGGCCATCGACATGTTATTCAAGGCCTGTTGGAAAGGCCGAAAAAATCCTCCCCTCTCTTGTCCAAGTTCGTTATCTCTACCAACCCGGCGAGGCTGAAGGTGGTGTAAAAAGAGCCACAGATCCAATCTGGTCGTTGAAAGTTTACAACATTGAACGATCTTTTACCAAACCAAATCAACCCGTTCTCTACTATTTGCACGATGGGCCCAAGCACGGCTTTGTGCGTGAAGAGCAGCTGGTTGTCCCTCCAAACACACAGTTACCCCCCCGAGTAACTCTAACAAAATGCTGTGAGCAAATCCGCATCTTTCAATAAAGCTTCTATTTCAGCTTCTAACCCCCCGAGCCACTCTATTTCAGTATCTGTCAATAAAGGCCTGGTGTATCCGTAAGCATTTGTATGGATCCCATCATCTGCTATCCAGCGTTTTGAATCAAATGCGGACAGTGAAATCTTGTTTACGTGCATGCCATATATCTCATGCCCCTCACTTCGAAGAATGTTCATTCCGTGCCATAACTGTTTCGCACCTAAAAGCATTTCCTTGTACTGTTCATGCATTATTTGTTTCTTGACAACGCACTTTTTTACGCCCTTTGCTTTTTTGATGTTTTTTTTCGTCTGCACTCAGAATCGAGTACATTTTCGACCTCAGACACACGCACTCTGCTATCGGCGTTCCAGCACATTCATCTTTCATCTTGCCCAAGGCCTTTTTGTTGGCGTTTGAGTGTAGTGGATGCTCCTTCGGGTAATTGCTGAATGCTCATATCATAAAGAAATGTCTTTGTAGACATCATCCGTTTCTATCTCAAGCAGAAGGCTGTCGGTGTCTGTATACAAAAGCTTGCACTTTGGGCCGTATTGTTTTTTAAGCTCGTTGTAGAAAAAGTCATACATCAGGATCTTACTTGTCAAGGATCGTCATGAGCATGTAAACAGGTTTATTCAGCAGCAACTCGCTTTTATGCATGTGGATCCCCACCATGTCGTTTGTAAATTCGGCAAACCTTGAGTACAAAGGGCTGGCAACCAATTTCCTTATTTTGTCCCTCTCGTTGCTGCGCACGAGTTTTATGTTAACACGGTTGCACAGGTTTTCCATGGTTTTGCCGAAAACTGAGTTGTTCATGAGCTTGTAAAAGTTCTTTTCCTGAACTCAGTTCACCCAGTGCACCCTGTGCACGCGTTTTAGTTTCATGCCCTGCTTCAGATAAAACTGAAGGTTTCTGTAATGAACGACATAGTTGTTTTTGTCTTCGAGTGTCAGCAGCAGCTTCTTGCTGTCCGGGGGGGTTAAATCCAGGTCTTTCATTAAATTCTTTGGTAGTCCGACATCCATTCCTTTTTCACGACTTTTTTCTCTGGTGCCAGGGGATAGCTGTTATGTTCCTCGTGCAGTTCTGCGGGATATTCAAGATCAACCTCGAGAATCCACCCATTCTTCGCGTTCTCTTTTTTCTTGAGGATCCCCTGCTCTGTGGGCATAACGTGTTTCCATTTGAAATCTCTTTTGGGAAGGGGCTTGCTCATTGCCCATCCGTAAAGGTTGTTTGTGTCGAGATACATAATTTATTTTTTCGGTTTGCTGGGGTTGTAGTCAGGCAGCAAGGGGTTGTTTGCCTCGGCGTACCTCTTGCTTACCATCGAGATTCCACCACGCATTCCACTTTCCACTAAGAGATGCATTTCAAGGTTTGTGAATAACTCCAGCTCGACTCCCGTCTTTTTCAAGAGTGCGTCCCAGCTCAGGCCTGGCGATGTGTAATAATGTGCCGGATCCAACCCGTACTGCTCTTGGCATAGGTTTCGGAAGTTCTCGAAAACATTAGCCAGCAGGGCGACATCAGTTTTCATGTAAAGATTGTGATAGTCGCCCAGCGTTTTGCATCTGAAAGCCTCTCAGAGCCTCTGCGCGTGCACGTACTCTTCGTCCATTATGTGCTCGTCATTCAGTTTGCTGTAAAACATCTGCATGTCCGGCAGCCTTGTCTTGCTGAATCTCTCCCATGTGTCCATGTACTCGTAAGGGTAGATCCCCTTTTTGTAAAGCAGTTCCCTGCCTTCTGAGATGTTTGATGCTATTTTTAATGACTCCTTTGGGGTTGCGCTTACAAGTGAATCAAGGCTTCCTTGCAGAAAGTTCAAGCTGTCAGTGAAATGCAGATTCCCAACTGAAAATGTGATGTATTTCTCCATGTTGTTGGCGATGCATTTCACTTCTTTCTGCTGCTGAGACATCGCTTGCATTAAATGATGCGCGTCGTATCCCCTCAGGTTGTGAAATACAACAGGTATTAGGGCCGTTTTGGGTTTTATTCGCAGTTTAAGATTGCATGCGTTGTGTGCGGCTCCGCGGAACCTGCCCGTTATGTGGCAATGGTCTTTTACCGCGTCTCTGAAGTTTTTCTGAAGAAAAGGTTCTGCGCAGAACAAACACGTTTCCTGATTGTTTGCCGCTTCTTTTCAGACAAAGAAAATCCACTTTTGTCTGTTCAAAGTAAAAACATTTTTTGTGGCTTTGGCCCAAATATTGGTCCTCCGTGGTCTTTTATCAGACTGTAGTTACAAATATGGCAATCAGCTGCGTTTTTGAATTTTCCCCAGTCTTCTGCCGTCATAACAATCGGCTTGGGTGCGGTCAAACTTTCTCTTATTTTCACCTCTTCCTGCAGAACGTCACTAAGAAACGTTCCACAGCATTTTCACCCTGTAAACTTTTGACCCTGTAACTTCGCCGTCGCTTCTCACAACCATGTAAGAGTACCCGCATGCTTTGTGCCATTCGGTCTTCTCCGTGTAGCTTTTTCTCTTGCTCTCTGGCCCGCGCTCGCAGTATGGCACCTTCATCTGTTTGTGATGATTTGGAAAGAAAGGGTGTTTTTCCCCTCTTCCAGCATCTCGATCCTTGTCGGCCTGCCATTCACGCCGTTGCAATATTTTTGTGGTTCTTGAGCAACTCCGCTCGTGAAAAACCTGTTAAGCACAACATGCAGTAGTGCTTTGCGGTCCTTTTTTTTCTGATCGTAAAGCAAAGCGCTTACTCTTTTTACGTAACAATAGCGCTGTATTTCCCCTGACTCTATTAGCATCAGGCTTATCCTTGGTAAATTTATCTCTTTCTTACTTATCCTGTGTACTATCACACAGTTGTTTTCCCAGCCAAAGACATTTAAAAAGGGGTTTCTGTTTTGCGCTTCAAACTTGTCTATCTGTTTCACCGGTGTTGGGAAATCGATGCCATTGTAGTTAATACCATCATTAACCAGATATTTGCGAAGCCTGAAGTCGCCATCAAAGAAAAAGCTGTTTCTGCAAGGCCATCGACATGTTATTCAAGGCCTGTTGGAAAGGCCGAAAAAATCCTCCCCTCTCTTGTCCAAGTTCGTTATCTCTACCAACCCGGCGAGGCTGAAGGTGGTGTAAAAAGAGCCACAGATCCAATCTGGTCGTTGAAAGTTTACAACATTGAACGATCTTTTACCAAACCAAATCAACCCGTTCTCTACTATTTGCACGATGGGCCCAAGCACGGCTTTGTGCGTGAAGAGCAGCTGGTTGTCCCTCCAAACACACAGTTACCCCCCCGAGTAACTCTAACAAAATGCTGTGAGCAAATCCGCATCTTTCAATAAAGCTTCTATTTCAGCTTCTAACCCCCCGAGCCACTCTATTTCAGTATCTGTCAATAAAGGCCTGGTGTATCCGTAAGCATTTGTATGGATCCCATCATCTGCTATCCAGCGTTTTGAATCAAATGCGGACAGTGAAATCTTGTTTACGTGCATGCCATATATCTCATGCCCCTCACTTCGAAGAATGTTCATTCCGTGCCATAACTGTTTCGCACCTAAAAGCATTTCCTTGTACTGTTCATGCATTATTTGTTTCTTGACAACGCACTTTTTTACGCCCTTTGCTTTTTTGATGTTTTTTTTCGTCTGCACTCAGAATCGAGTACATTTTCGACCTCAGACACACGCACTCTGCTATCGGCGTTCCAGCACATTCATCTTTCATCTTGCCCAAGGCCTTTTTGTTGGCGTTTGAGTGTAGTGGATGCTCCTTCGGGTAATTGCTGAATGCTCATATCATAAAGAAATGTCTTTGTAGACATCATCCGTTTCTATCTCAAGCAGAAGGCTGTCGGTGTCTGTATACAAAAGCTTGCACTTTGGGCCGTATTGTTTTTTAAGCTCGTTGTAGAAAAAGTCATACATCAGGATCTTACTTGTCAAGGATCGTCATGAGCATGTAAACAGGTTTATTCAGCAGCAACTCGCTTTTATGCATGTGGATCCCCACCATGTCGTTTGTAAATTCGGCAAACCTTGAGTACAAAGGGCTGGCAACCAATTTCCTTATTTTGTCCCTCTCGTTGCTGCGCACGAGTTTTATGTTAACACGGTTGCACAGGTTTTCCATGGTTTTGCCGAAAACTGAGTTGTTCATGAGCTTGTAAAAGTTCTTTTCCTGAACTCAGTTCACCCAGTGCACCCTGTGCACGCGTTTTAGTTTCATGCCCTGCTTCAGATAAAACTGAAGGTTTCTGTAATGAACGACATAGTTGTTTTTGTCTTCGAGTGTCAGCAGCAGCTTCTTGCTGTCCGGGGGGGTTAAATCCAGGTCTTTCATTAAATTCTTTGGTAGTCCGACATCCATTCCTTTTTCACGACTTTTTTCTCTGGTGCCAGGGGATAGCTGTTATGTTCCTCGTGCAGTTCTGCGGGATATTCAAGATCAACCTCGAGAATCCACCCATTCTTCGCGTTCTCTTTTTTCTTGAGGATCCCCTGCTCTGTGGGCATAACGTGTTTCCATTTGAAATCTCTTTTGGGAAGGGGCTTGCTCATTGCCCATCCGTAAAGGTTGTTTGTGTCGAGATACATAATTTATTTTTTCGGTTTGCTGGGGTTGTAGTCAGGCAGCAAGGGGTTGTTTGCCTCGGCGTACCTCTTGCTTACCATCGAGATTCCACCACGCATTCCACTTTCCACTAAGAGATGCATTTCAAGGTTTGTGAATAACTCCAGCTCGACTCCCGTCTTTTTCAAGAGTGCGTCCCAGCTCAGGCCTGGCGATGTGTAATAATGTGCCGGATCCAACCCGTACTGCTCTTGGCATAGGTTTCGGAAGTTCTCGAAAACATTAGCCAGCAGGGCGACATCAGTTTTCATGTAAAGATTGTGATAGTCGCCCAGCGTTTTGCATCTGAAAGCCTCTCAGAGCCTCTGCGCGTGCACGTACTCTTCGTCCATTATGTGCTCGTCATTCAGTTTGCTGTAAAACATCTGCATGTCCGGCAGCCTTGTCTTGCTGAATCTCTCCCATGTGTCCATGTACTCGTAAGGGTAGATCCCCTTTTTGTAAAGCAGTTCCCTGCCTTCTGAGATGTTTGATGCTATTTTTAATGACTCCTTTGGGGTTGCGCTTACAAGTGAATCAAGGCTTCCTTGCAGAAAGTTCAAGCTGTCAGTGAAATGCAGATTCCCAACTGAAAATGTGATGTATTTCTCCATGTTGTTGGCGATGCATTTCACTTCTTTCTGCTGCTGAGACATCGCTTGCATTAAATGATGCGCGTCGTATCCCCTCAGGTTGTGAAATACAACAGGTATTAGGGCCGTTTTGGGTTTTATTCGCAGTTTAAGATTGCATGCGTTGTGTGCGGCTCCGCGGAACCTGCCCGTTATGTGGCAATGGTCTTTTACCGCGTCTCTGAAGTTTTTCTGAAGAAAAGGTTCTGCGCAGAACAAACACGTTTCCTGATTGTTTGCCGCTTCTTTTCAGACAAAGAAAATCCACTTTTGTCTGTTCAAAGTAAAAACATTTTTTGTGGCTTTGGCCCAAATATTGGTCCTCCGTGGTCTTTTATCAGACTGTAGTTACAAATATGGCAATCAGCTGCGTTTTTGAATTTTCCCCAGTCTTCTGCCGTCATAACAATCGGCTTGGGTGCGGTCAAACTTTCTCTTATTTTCACCTCTTCCTGCAGAACGTCACTAAGAAACGTTCCACAGCATTTTCACCCTGTAAACTTTTGACCCTGTAACTTCGCCGTCGCTTCTCACAACCATGTAAGAGTACCCGCATGCTTTGTGCCATTCGGTCTTCTCCGTGTAGCTTTTTCTCTTGCTCTCTGGCCCGCGCTCGCAGTATGGCACCTTCATCTGTTTGTGATGATTTGGAAAGAAAGGGTGTTTTTCCCCTCTTCCAGCATCTCGATCCTTGTCGGCCTGCCATTCACGCCGTTGCAATATTTTTGTGGTTCTTGAGCAACTCCGCTCGTGAAAAACCTGTTAAGCACAACATGCAGTAGTGCTTTGCGGTCCTTTTTTTTCTGATCGTAAAGCAAAGCGCTTACTCTTTTTACGTAACAATAGCGCTGTATTTCCCCTGACTCTATTAGCATCAGGCTTATCCTTGGTAAATTTATCTCTTTCTTACTTATCCTGTGTACTATCACACAGTTGTTTTCCCAGCCAAAGACATTTAAAAAGGGGTTTCTGTTTTGCGCTTCAAACTTGTCTATCTGTTTCACCGGTGTTGGGAAATCGATGCCATTGTAGTTAATACCATCATTAACCAGATATTTGCTTGGTCTTTGCGCGTGCTTTCCATCTTGCGGAGGAAATAAAGCAGCTCTTACTGCCCACTTCAAACATTCATTGTCCCTGTTTTGCACGTTGACTATAGCCTTCTTTTTAGCCAGATTGGCCGGAAGTGGCAAATAAGTTCCTCCTCACAGTGGTTGATAGTGTGCGGCATTCACGTATGCAACCTTTATTCTTTCAATTTCCCATCCTGATCAATTCTCAGACCAGTTCTCTATTTCTCCCTTTGTTCTTTCAATGAATTCATCGAATTTTTGTTTTATCAGTTCTTCATCATTCCTGTTAAAAACATGCGGTTCTTTTTCTGGAAAATAGTGTTTCATGTGTTGTGTTTCACCGTTTCTTTCCATTGAAAACTTTACTTCTAACCCAAAACTTACTTTTACGCTTTTTAACTTTCAGATTTCGTTTTCAACCAAATCAGTAAACTTTGCTTTATTTTCTCTTGCAAACACTAAAAGATCTTTGTTGTTTGGATTTCCTTTGGATACATCCATATTCCAAACACGAAGCCATTCCCGGAAATTATTTTGTGATAATAGAAACCTGTCATATAATACAACCAGTTGTGGTTGCAATGGTTGACGTAGGTTTCTGTTTGCCTCCCTCGTTATTGGACCATAAAACATTTGCAAAACAACGGCCGAATAATTTGCTGCAGCCACATTGGCATATATACTTGTGCAGATAATTCTTCAATTGGAAAAAAATTCTGGTCCACAAATTCGTATATATCCAGTGCAGACATTTCGTCAATAAAAAATATTATTCTCTGGCACATGCGCTGCTCAATTGATAACGACCTCACTGGACCGCGAAATCACGCAATGATTTGTGCTGGTTGACGAAATGTGCTTCAGTGGCAATTTAATTGTTATACTCGCCACACAGGGAAGATTAGGGTTCTGGCCCAGCAAATTGTAAAGTTCATGATCTCGAACAAACCTGTTTTACACCGAAACTCGGCCCTTAACTCACCGAGTTTGGGGCCGAGTTTCGGTATAAAACAGGTGTGTTTGAGATCATGAACTTTACAATTTGCTGAGCCAGAACCCCCCTCGTCCCTGTGTGTCTTTTTTATCCTTTTCTTTTTAACATTTTGACTCATTTCTTTCAAAGCTCTCAATTTCTTATTTTTTTGTTAATGTGTTCTCTAATCAACACCTTTCAAATTGTGTATCATACATGGATATCCGATTTAGATTTTTTAACCCATTGACTCCTAAACCGACCGTAACCGGCCGTGACAGACCTTGACCTTTGTTCCACTTCTGACATCATCAGCTTTGACCAAAATAGGAATCCCATTTATCCCAGTTCTACAGCAGGGAAAGAGCTTTCCAATGATACCCAGATGATATTGATTGGGCCAATGGAGCTTGAAATATGCAGGAAAACGCTAGGGGGGGGGGGGGGGGGTAAAGGGTTAACTGTCACCCAACAGATTTCAAGGCCTACAGTAATATTTTTTATCAAAGGTTGGCAACCAAAACGGATAATATTATCAGATTTTCAACCATGGAGCAATTTCAATTATTAAAATGCTTCTGTTAGTGATAGCATTTAAACCCTTTTGGCAATGTCTGTTTCTATGTGACATCTTGAGATGTATGATACAAATTTCTTCTCTTAGCCTAGTCTCCTGCAAAACCACTTTGGTTATTTCTCAATTATTATGTAGCAAAGGTAAGTTTTCTCACCTTGCAAGTGTCCATGTGAAAGCATGTGTTCAGAAATGAGCAGTCTCCAAGGGATTCTGGTTAAATAAAACATTTCCATTTCATTTAGATCTTGTTTGCAAGCAGCTGTTGTAAATTGTGCCTTACATTGTCCCACAAATCTAATACACTGAATAAATCTCTAGCATAATACCTAAGTGATTTAGTAACTGTATTCATATTTGCATGGGCATGGGGTAAAAGATAATCCTGAGCCCATGCCATACCGTACATTTGTAAGATGCTTCACACAAAAATATTATGGAAGCACTCATGGGGTTCCCGAGTCGTTTTTGTTGCATTTTGTTTGTAAATCTTCATTTTTTTCCTCAGCTCTTCATTTTATGGACTGAAACAATTGCTCGAAAGTGTGGTCAGTGTAATTAACGAGCAAAAAGTTATCTAACTTCATCAAAAAACCACATAAATAGCTAAATTTTGGTTGTTATCACGGCCGCAAAAAGTGATCTGCCTTTCTCATCTTTTTCCCGCCTTTGTCAAAGTCCAGAGGAAGGAAAGATGTCCTCTGTACAGTTGAAGATCTTTTATCAAAATGCATCGAATGAAAAAAGAAAGGTTGAACTAATACTTTTCAGGAATTCGCCTGAGACCTGTATTTTGTCATTTCGGTCGTGGTGCTTTGTTCCTTGAAGTGCAGTTGTTTTCGCTGCGGTCGTGAAACACATTGTCATTGTTTTGCTGGATCTTCAACTGTACAGAGGACATCTTTCCTTCCTCTGGACTTTGACAAAGGCGGGAGAAAGATGAGAAAGGCAGTTCACTTTTTGCGGCTGTGGGAATAACCAAAATAGCGTCATGTGATCAGTGTTTTGCAAACCGCAGTGCCGCAAAAGTGTTATCACGTGACCAGAATTTTTGAACCGCAGACTGAAACCAACGGTCCGTGAAGCGGGCCGAAAAAAGCCCTTGTCCATGGATGTCTGAGATGGATAGAAATTGTCACATCTTAGATTTCTTCCGAAATACCCATAGAGGGGCTCAAAATGTGTGGATGGCCATGGATTCAACTCGTGCTAGAAATGTGGCATGCATTCTGTGTCTCATGAGCATAACAGAATAAATATAAAAGTGAGAAATGATCATCACACTCAATTTACAAGTTAAGAAATTAGAATGAAAAAGCTGGAAAAATTCAGGACTTTAACATGAGTCAAGCCCGTGACCTCTGTGATAACAGTACAATGCTTTACCAACTGAGCCAAGGTGTGGCTTCAAATCTCAGTTGGTAGAGCATCGCACCGGTATCGTGGAGGTCATGTGTGAAGCCCTTAATTTTTCAGGCTTTTTTATTTCAATTATTGCAATGCTCATTTCTCACTTTCATCTCCATCCGCAGTTCATAAATGAATCATTTTATTACGTTAGAATAAATATAGTTACATTTAATAATAGAGAGAGTGTGAAACCCTTCCAACAGTCTGACTAGTTTTAAAATCTACACTGTGCCATCTTTGTACATGCCACTTTTCAGGACTGACTTTAGAGAAAATATATCATGTAGTAATAAAATAAGGGATTTACTTCTTCTCACAGATAACTTTAAACCATTTTGATCCTAAACATTATTTTTTGATACATTAAAAATGCCCAGACAACATCACTTCTCAGAAAAATAGGCCTTACCATCTGTGTGCTTTTGGATGATTTTTCGGAAGTGAACCTACAAAAAAAGAAAAATAGTTTATGTTTGAAGAAAACACTACACGCTGCAAGACATTATTAACAACATTTTGCATTCCTTCATACCTTTCTGCAAGGTTGACCCTGTGGATTATTCTTTCTACAATCCCCTCTTGTACCATGATCACAGAACTCGTGAACAAATGCTCCTCCTTGAGACTTGAATTTCTCAACTGTAGATTGCTCCTAAAAAATTGTCAAATGTCCAAAAGCATAACTAGTGAACCAGCTCTTAGGTTGTCAATGGATTCAAGAGGAAGGCTGGTGAGTGAGGAAAGGTGAGCTTCCCTAGCCCCACACACCCCTCTCCCAGGAAAATAATCATCATTTGGAATGACATATAAACTGAAGAAAGAACCAACATAATATCAAAGATTTAACTGAAAAAATGCTGCCTTTCCTCACCTTGTGCGATGGTACATTAAGTAGATCTAAAATTTCTTCTCCAACTTTTTTATTCTAAGCAAGAAAAAAAAAATGGAAACCCTTTGACATGGAATGTGGTTAAAATCATTTGTTATAGCATAAAGGAACTGCCAGTATCAAAGATTACTGCTACTCCTCCTGTGTGGAATGCTATTTCATAGAAGGCTCACTGGTACTACTAGAGTGACATGTCTTACCCAAGAATGCAAACCTACAAATATTTATACAATACTTTTGACAAGGTCTTAATTAACATATAATATATAACCAATGTCCAATGTAGAAAATGAGCTTTGGATGAAGACCCTTAATTTGAAAGAGAGAGAACAAAAACACTTCCTTACTTCCATCTCCTTCATGGTTGGCATTGATAAAAGACTCTGAAAATCAACAAATAGAGAATGATTAGATGATCTGCTTCAACACATGCAAACATTCAGCTGCCTACATTTGCTTAAGGTGGAAGCAAACATTTGACACTACAATACTAATGATTCAACATCCAGTAAGTACCAGTAAAGTAATACTACAACATTCACCAATCCAGCAGAAAGTTACGCTGCACTTTTAGGATCTACAGTATACCAGCAATCAAACAAGTTGTAAGATATTACATGCACATACACATCTGTACATATGGATGTTAATGAACAAAAAAATCTGGTACCTCAATATCATCAACAGATTCAAGTCTTGGTTTTGTTTCTACAGGGGTTGGTGATGATACTGTATTGCTAGAATCACTGAACACGATAAAAGAACACAATTCATTTAGAGGTGGTGGAGCATTTTAAAGAGTAGGAGCCCATCGTACACAACCCTCCAAGTTTATTTATCACCTTAGTGGCTATTTGGCCACTAACTGTAATCGCCAGTTGGCATCTTCTGCTGCCGTTTAGCCAACAGCTACAAAATTTTGGTAGCCATGGCGACTAAAATTGTCCAATTTGGAGGGTTTATTGTACACCAAGCCAAGTGAATACCCTTGAGAGGTGGGGCTCACCAAGGGTTTTGCTGGTTATGGGCCACCCAGATCTCCAAATTCAGAGCGGTTTTTGAAAGCATTAGCATTCAATACATCATTATTACCAAATGCTAGCTTACTGTGCACATCACAAGAATGAATATTCTGCCAAATCAATTTTATACTGTGGCAGCAATAGTTTTGATACCAAGATGTGAAGGGGTGGGGCTGCAGACCCCTCCCCCCCCTGCTTCCTGCCACCCTGCTCCACTGCCTGTGTTATTACCTACAAGAGTATCACTAGCAAGTTACAAATAAGCACGCAGACAGGAAAAGGGGTGGTGAGGAGAATCATGCAACCAAATAGGATGAGCAGATAAATAAATGGTAGGTAGGTCGGGAAAGTCTGCATTTGGGCCTAGTGGCCCATCATCCCGGCGCTTATCCCAGTTTCTGTAGCATGAAACGACAGAGAGTATTTCTACTCTCCCCCGGGATGGGATGCTAGTCCATCGCAGGGTTACCCCCAGCAGTTTATACACCTGGGTGAAGAGAGGCACTATGAGAGTAAAGTCTCTTTCCCAAGAACACAACGCAGTGCCCGGCCAAGGCTAGAACCCGGATCATCTGATCCGGAGTCCAGCGCACTAACCATGTTCTTGGGCAAGACAGTTCACTCTCACAGTACCTCTCTTTGCCAAGGTGTATAAATGGGTACCGTCAAAATTTACTGCTGGGGGGTAACCCTGCGATGGACTATCATCCCATCCAGGGGGAGTAGGTATACTCTCTGTCTCTTCATACTAAGGAAACTGGGATTGGCTCCGGCCTGATGGACTGCTGGAAGGCTTGTATACAGACTAAACAATCAACCAAATAAATAAAAATTAATACAAGCTGAAAAACTTGTGGCGTGTGGGTTTAGGTAGTTTACTACTTTATTGTAAGCAGACAACTCTCATGACTCACTTTTCTCTCTTTCTTTTCTTTGATGATGATTTATCTCCTGAAACAGAGTTAACCACCCGACACATGTCAAATACCAAATCAAAATGTCTTCTGTCATTGGAAAGTGTAGAGGAGGACAACAAGTGATAATAGAAATTAATCTTTGTTAAGCCTCCAAACCAAATAATTTAGAAACATGTATCGATATTTTCATTTTCAATTTCAAGACTAATTTTCAAATGACTGCCAGAAAAAATATCCAAGCAAAAAGTACTGCATGCAGTTGTGCATTTTATCATACTGCTGAAATGCTTCTCTTTGCTAACAACATGCTGGGTAGAATCTTTTATAGTATTTCTGTGCATATTTACAAGCATAAAATGTACCAGTCACTATCTTTTACTGTACAATGCATCCAGTACCAAGACAGATTTAAGCCATGTTGCATACACACACAGGGACAGATCTAGGGGGAGGGTGCACCCCTGTGGCTTTCTAATATAACTGCTTACGTCACCCATCAGTTTAGTCATTCCTTAGTGGTGTACCCCCTCCTAAGAAAAATCCTGGATCTGCCCCTTACACACACCTTTTGATGTGAGGTCTCCATGAACAGCATCTAACTGATAAAAACAGAGGAAGGGTCACTTTCAGTAAATTATATAAACATGCAAATAGTGTTCACAGTTAACTGTAATCATCTGGAATGATGTGAGAATGTGATGACATTCACTGACATACTGTGGTCACTCAGTTCTGTCTCTTTTGTGTTCATATTAAAGAAACTCAACTGTACGTAAAATATATCATTCACAGTTGAACTGTGTTAATGCATCCTGGTACCTATTGATAATTATTTCTTATGTGGCCTAAGTGTTAATGCTTAGCTCCTGTTAACTGAGAAGGAACTCTATACGGGAGAATCGTGACTGAGGTTTTTAGCACTTGTACTTAAAGGGGCTTCATCACCATGAATGACGTCAACTTGAAAGAATGGTTTATCAAGAGGCAGAAAACCCCCAACAAAGAAACAATAATCTGAGGGAAAAAACACAAGGAAGGCTTTGAATGTGTACACTTCAAAGATTGTAATTTACAAGCTTGACAAATTTAGGCTAACCTTTTCAAGATGTGTCATAGTTGAGTGCACTAAACATTCAAGATATTAGCAACACAGCCAATGCATAACTGTTGAAGGTTAAATTGGTTTTGTTGCCAACCTATGTAGATTAATCAACTTCAACCTGAAGATGATACTTTGTCAATAGCATAACATAACTTGAACCCATTAAAGGAAGTCCAATGAATTGTTATGTTGAAGTTGGAACAAATTAAACTACGTTGGAAACTTATTATCTGAAAACCAAATTATTTAACCTATAACATAACTACAACATACCTTTAAATGGTCTTTTGCCGTAACTATTGTACAAGGCTTTCCATCTGGTGATATTCCATGTTTAATACTAAAACGAAAATCACATCATTTTAAACTTCACAGTACACTCTATGAGCCCCTCTATGGTTATTCTAAAAAAATCAAAGACACACAATTACCAATGAAAAAATGAAGATCTCAAGTTTGAAGCAAAGATTTAAAAACTTGTGTGAAAAGATGTAATGAATGAAAGAAAATTAAATTGATATACCGGTAAATTTTAACAACAAACACTGTCCAAACAAAACAGCGAGACAGAACAACATTGGCAACAAATCCAAACAATCTTTACATATAATTTCTCATTTCTGTTTAAGCAGGCATTTGTTTTGCTTTTAACGAGTTTGAATAGTTCTTTGAATGTGGTTAACTGTGTGTTGATGAGGTGAGATAACTTTTTGGCTGTGAAATTACACTGACTACAAAGTCAGGTAATGATTTCATTCCATGCTTTAAAAAATTCAAAGATTTGCAAAACAAATAGGGGAACCCACATAGAGGCTTACCGTACTTCAAATCAAAACTTACTATTATAATGTTCAGAAGAACTTTTTTATGACATTCGGGAACTAATACATTTTTTTTGTATTTTAACACCTTAAAAATTCGCCATAAATTTTCTCGAAATCGCTCTTATAAAAATTCTTCAAATTTGGCAGACCCAAAGAAAGGTTTGTCAGGTCAAAGATCCAGGAAGGATATCCCAAAATTATCCCTTGATGATGAGTTATTCGGTCTCGACGTCATGACGTCACTACGTTGCTATGGTAACTCCAATCTCGATAAAACATACTTCATCTTTCTCTAGGGCACTTGGAGTAATCGATTTTCTGTCGGATACTCTACACTAGCTGCTCAAAGTTGAAAGGTATTATCACTCAAAAATCCGATCGAGCCACCTTAAATGCAATTTTTAGCGCATGTCGAATTACTTATATACAGTTAAGTGGTCTGTTCTTGCAAAATGTGATACAGATTAATTTTTTGGACAAAAGTAAAGCTTAAAGGACTAGGTTTTCAGCCTATAAGAATTTTCTGTTTTCAGTTTCGTATCATCGAACTTGACCATAAACGAGTTTATTTGCATTTTTGGTGAGGTGTACCTATTTCCGGATACCTAATGATACCAAACTAGTTTTTGTTTCAAATGCAATCCTAACGAAGAGTTGTTGAAAGACAAACATTTTTATAACTCCCTTTCATAATTTCAACTTACCTGTTTTGGTATTGAATAACCTTACTTGGCTTTTGTGGTTTAAAACGGCTGAAACATTGCTTATTTTATTTAATACCGGTATTACAAACAAAACATTTTCGGCATTTGTAGTGTTATCGTAATTCCTGTATAAAGGTAGAAGAAACAATTGTGGTGGACAGTTTCGTTTTACGGTACTTCCGATAACTGCAGCCATTTCCATGTCTTCTCTTGCAATTTTTCAGTCATATCGAACACTATACTGTAAAGAAAAACACTAGGAATGATTCACTAAACCTTGGTATAGTCCATCTGCGAACCAGCGACCAAAAGCTTGTTCTGGCACCCCACATGCATCTCAGGTTGTCTGTAGTAGTCTCTGATTGTTTCTTACATATGGCCGTTCTTTCATGCGCCGTGATTGGTCGATAGTATCTTGTGAACCCATTGTTACAAATTGAAGAAATTCAGAGACAAAATAAACATGGACGCGATTGCGGCAGATTTCTGTAATCTTACGTTTGATGCGGTTAAAAACCAATTTGTACTCACTGAAATCCTTCCAGAACAATGAGAGGCGATCATGGCATTTTCAGAAGGCAAAAATGTGTTTGTAAATCTACCAACTGGGTTTCGAAAAATTACCAATCTTCTATCGCCTTCCAATCGTCATTCGCACATTTGATTGTACATTCCACCCATCACTCGATGTAATTGTCATAAACTCGCCGTAACAATCACTGTAACATGCAAAGCAAAGCTGCAAAGCTGGAGGAAAGATAAACATACCATTGCAATAAACAGTGAGCATGGCTGATAACAACTCCAACTAACATTTCTGTTAAATATGCCTCTCCAGATGGAAGTGGATAACAAACACGGGAAAACCAAATTCAACAACCAAACTGCTGAATTGTGTCTGGAACTTCCACATCAGAAATCGCTATTGCTGGAATACCCATATTGTTCAAATACAAGACTTGGTCCTCTATCAGTGAACGTGACAGCAAGATTACGAGAATTACACTGGAGAATTACACACGTTTGGAATGTACCAATTTAATTTATCCATGCGACGATCGCAATGATTTTCCAAACCCAGTTGGTAGATTTACAAACATGTCTTTGCCTTCAAAATATGCCATGAGCGCCTCTCGTTGCTCTGGAAGGATTTCAGTCAATCCAAATCTGTTTTTAACTGCCTTGAACATAAAATTCCAGAAATCTGTCTCTGAATTTCTTCAATTCGGAACTATGGTTTCCCAAGATACTATCGACCAATCACAGTGCATTAAAGAATGGCCATATGTAAGAACCAATCAGAGACTACTACAGAAAACCTGAGATGCATACGGGGTGCCAGAACAACCTTATGGTCACTGGTTCGCAGACGGACTATACCAGGGTTTAATAATATAATTTGGTTTTATCAACTGGGTTGATAATGTCAATTGGCCACCGTAAAGAGATTCAAGAGCTGACGTTTCGAGCGTTAGCCCTTCGTCGGAGCGAATCAAGGAATTGTGCGTCGTGTGTTTTTATATACAGAACGATGGAGCTTCGCTATTGGCTGGTGCCTGGTAACGTGAAAA